>CM034538.1:9028351-9095851 GCA_020002185.1 Paraescarpia echinospica
GGGGATTAACCCGCTGGAGAACCCGGCTGACGTCATCCGGAGTGGTTTCAGGTAAGTCATGATCACCTAGCTGGGACTGAAGCTGGTCCGCCGCAGTTCGGCGTTCGCGTGTGAAGTCGTGACGATCGAAACGACTGAAGAAAATGTTCATGTCCTCTGCGAACTTCATGCTCTCCTCCTTCGTTCCTGGGTTGGTGACAGGTGAGCTACGAGGCTGAGAACCCGCGAGTGTTTTAAGTCCCTGCCATGCTGATCTCATGTTGCCATATTGAAACTGCCGTTCGATTTTGTCTCTGTATTCTCTTTTGGCTTCTCTAATCTGTTTCTTTAACACACTTTGAATCTTTTTGCTCTCCACATGATCCTGTGCCATGAAAGCCCTTTTCTTTTCATTCAAAGTGTTTTTCAGCTCTTTTGACACCCAGGGCTTGTTGTTGGCGAAGATCCTGACTTGTTTAGTTGGAATGATCATGTTCTCACAGAAGTTGATATAGTCCGTGATCACATCAACAGTATACCAGAACAATCACGGGCCGAAAACTAATAGTGATATGTTTTTGCATTATACCTGTCACTATACCTCATCAGATCACGGTCACTCTCACGAGATGTATTGCTGCGGTCACTCCTGTGACCAGTACGTCGCAAATCGTTTACATGTCCGCTGTCCTGCTCGCGTGAGCGGTCGGCACGACGGGGACTTCTCCGACTCCCCTGATAGCTAACATTCTGGCGATGGTGACTCCGTCTAAGGTTATGTCGGTGATTTCTCCGCCGGGTGTGGGGCGTGTTGGACTCGGAGTCCGTAGTGCAGCTACCAGAGCTACTGCTACTACTCCGACGTCGATGCCTGCGACTTACTTTTGTTGCCTCCTCGCGACGGCGTAATGTGTTTGAACACTCGCGAGCCTTATGTTCTTTCTAATTACCCTCGAAGCAAGTGATTGGCGACGGTGAGCGTCTCCTCTTGTTTGCATAGTCACATGATCGATGGCCAGAACCCCCACAAAGATAACAGACTTCACGTGTGGGTGCCTGTTGTGGCGAACTGGTGGAACTGCCTAAGTACTCCATTAAGCAGGCTGTCTACGTCAGTTGGGGAATGTGACAGGGCTTCAGTTGCCACTATTGTGGGCCTGTCATGGAAGGCAACAAGTGGAGGGGATCATCTTCGGTTACCAAATATACGTGATGCACCCTGGGGTGCATCACTGCCCCCATTGCTTCCTGAATGGATATGGGATTACGGAACTTCATAGCTTCTTGAGTCGCGTTCCTATCGTTGAGGCCCTTCAGGAATGTAGGCACCGCCAGGCTTTGGAGGGTGGAATCATCTACCATGTCTGGGTAAGCCTGGTTAGTTAGGGCATAGACACGGTCCCCAAACGTGTCCATACCCTCACCGTCTTCCTGTCGCACCGTAGACAGTCCTGCACTGTCGTTATTACAGCGGATGTTCGGTTGGAGAGCAGCAATGCATGGTGCATAGGCGTTGCGTCCTGCCAGAGGGAAGCTGCGGTGGGCTGTCAATGCAGGGCTCTTGAGACACGACACGAGACGTTAAACGTTCGCGGTTGTCCCAATTGTAGTTGGTCGCGAGGAATCAAAAGTGGTGGTACCTAATGTCCCACTCTCCAACCTTCCTCTCAAACTTGTCGTGGTTCACATGTCTGTGTGACTGTCAATCGGAATCACGACGACCTTCGTGTTCTTCTTTCCTGCTTACCAACTGTTGCAGCTGAAATATGTCTGTGTCGCGGGACTCAAGTTTTAAGTTAGTGTCAATCACGAATTTATCTACTTTCTTAGCTATGTTGTCTTGTTTTTTGTATGAATTGTTGTATGACGGCTGAGGCAAGATAAAAGTAATTTCGTTTGATATGGTCTCTTACCAACAAATGACACTACACTCTAGGAACAACGATTCGTTACCTCGTTTGTGCATTTGTGTATGTAGGTTTGTTTAATAATTAGAGACAATACTATTTTAGTTTACGATTTATATATTTTACCATAAACTAAAAGCACTAAATCTTAGTTGGGTCTAACTGATTATATTTATTTTTATATAATTTTTTTATTTATGTAAGGCATAATTAACATGATATGTTCACCTATGAAAAATATATCATGCCATTAATGAATAAATGTTCAAGAAATGTACATTTCATATTGTAGCATTTCTGCTATTTGTGGGTTTTTAAATCTACTTTCCTTAGGTTTAATTTGGTAAATGAGGAAGGTCAAGCCAGTAGATAGGCAGACTGTTGACCAACCGCATTAGTTACGAAATTACAGCAACTCGGTTGCAGATGCGCTCAGTGGGGCGTGGTATTCTGTTGCTAGCGTTTCTAGGCCAGCAGGTGGTTTCACTGTATCTTAGAGGGTGTTGCACAATGCGTAGCTTGAATTGTATATTGTATTAGCCAACAGAAATGATGCAAACCGGTCATGTGATGTATAAATAGGTCCGCTTATATAAACGTCTGTCATACGCATTTTGCCTTCTGGGCGCTGGCAAAATGCTGAGATATATACAGGGTTGAACAACACAGGTTGCCCTGCTGCCAAGAGAATGGCGAATCAAGTCGTGAAGCGTGGTGGGAATCTTTAACGTGGGTTACGTTCCAAAAATTTGTGTGTGCAATATTCAGCTTCCAGAGTGACTGTTCCGAGCTTCGATCAAGCCATGCCGCCACGTCAGCGGTTTATTGAAGAAACTTTCCAGTCGGCCCCGCCTTCCGAGAACGACTGCCACGGCGAGTATTGGCGTCGATGAGCGAAAAGTCGCGACGCGCTCACCCAAGCTCGGGCCATCATCGAACAGCGGTCTCACAGCGACTTCGTCCGACAGCGTGACCGAATGCGACTCGCCGGCGGTAAGCGTATACTGCCCGGCGTCGTCATTCACGCGAACGTATTCTACTGACTTCGCAATCGTTTGCGACCGTGCGAAACAAGTCGATCATAGACCTTAACATATAAGAACTCTATTAAACCTTAGCCATCTAGTGTACGGAGACCTCGCTAATCCGTGACACATATTCCACGGTTAATGTTTAACTGAAATATGCCATCAACATCCCTGGTTTTCATGTGTGGAGGTACTGCAACGCTTCCTGAATGAGAATGTCATACTGGACGTCTACCAGAGTGCCTACTGACCACGCCACAGTGCGGAGCCTGCACTGTTACGCATTCACAGTGATGTGGCGCAAGCGATTGATGCTCGTCGTGGAGTACTTCTTGTGCTTCTCAATTTAACAGCAGCCTTCGACACAATAAATCACGATATCTCACTACGGAGACTGTATGTCTGTATGGCATATACGGCTATCAAGATCCGCCATGTGAAACGAACTTATAATAGATTTAGGGTTCAGGGATAGTGGAATTCAAAAAAAACATTTATACAAGGTACCGGTTTTTAAAATTTATTCAACCCACACCGAATAACAAAACTATTAGTATACATAAATTGCTAGAGGAAGACTGGTCAGCCTCCTACACACTCTTATCATAGAACGGGTATACCCGGAAACATAAGCATGACATCCCTGCTACCACTCATCCGTTTACGGTGACGTCCTATCACACTCTCTAATACAAATAATAGTAACAGGCAAAGACCCTCTTCCGCTATCAACCTATTGAGGGTATAAGAGCGCCTTTACACATCAATGTCTCTATAAAGTGCTCTTTCATCATACAGTAATTAGAACAGTCCAATGTTCGGGTCCAACAATACCCTTAGTCGACACGGCAGTCAACTCTATGCTCTTCCGACGGTTCGCAACGTTCCAAAGTCAAAGCATTTCCGACCGATTTAACTACCTTCTTCACACATGAATTCACCCTTGCCTCGGGTATCATCTAGGCGTTGGCTGTTTCGCAATAGGCCCATCGTTCGCACGAACGAGCTTGAAGTTATAGATGGCCGTCGCACCGACCCGACACTCCGGTATTCTCTTCTAGACTATACATGAAGGCAAGATCTCATCGTCTAAGCAACCGCTCGGTGTGGCCTCGATGTATGGGTTTGATAACCACACTGTAATAATTTCTCGTTACAGAGAATACTTGGTAACATCGTCCCGCCTGTGGATCACTGTGGACAGCTGTGTTCTCTCCTTGCCAAACCTCAGTTAATCAACCATATGCTTTGTATATGTCATGTGAACCCTGCTGATGCGGCAGCGCACCATTGCAATAATTTCACCGCCCAATAGGTAATACAATAATTCAACATGTACATAAATCTTAATTATATCGACATCCCTATACGCTATAAAATTATCCCATCTAAATGTCCACCCATACCACAGTTCATGTACATGTAAAGCTGCCTACCATTTCTATAATTATCACATGTTAGATTCAACTTTCCTACCTGTCTACCCTAACTATATATAATGTACTGTTTCCTCGGTCCCTTGAAATCTGACCCTATGCTACCTCCCCAGTGCATTCACATTATTGTGAAAGCACTAGCCAGCCGTCAATAGCCGTACATGGTAAACCCAAATGTAATCTTTCACATTCACAACTAACCTATGTTAAGTACTAAACCCCACATCGTGACTTTACCCCCCACAACAAGACTTAACATAGGTAATTAAAATGTATGTTTCTCCCCGAATAACACAAATCCCCTCTCTCTATACAGTATAATCCATCGTTAGGTTCTGAATAATGAGCTTTCACTCTCCTTTCCTGGTGGGATGCAATGCCTAATCCAAACGGCTAATAATCTGCATCCACATTCTCTTTACCCGGGATTGTTTCAACCCGATACTGGTAAGGTTGCAAGTTTAATGCCCAACGCATTAGACGAGGATTAGTCATCTTCACAGATTTGAGAAATGACAATGGCTGGTGATCGGTCTGTAACATAAACTTACGTCCATACAAGTAGGAGTTGAATTTCTCAATCGCCCTGACAACCGCTAGACACTCTTTCTCTACCGTTGCATAAGACCCCTGAGCCTCGGTCAGCTTCTTACTAGCAAAACTACGGGAAAACACAACTCATCATGCGTTTGGAGTAACACGGTCCCGAGACCTTTGTCAGATGCATCGGTTCTGAGGATAAAATCCTTATCCCAATCCGGTAATCGAAGAACCGGTGCATTAGACATGCAGGGCTTCAATTCATTGAACGCTTTATCGAGCTCTCCGGACCATTTCACCACATTGGGTGCCCCTTTCTTCGTCAAGTCACTCAAAGGAGCCGTAATACTGGCATAATGCGGAATTAATTTCCGATAATAACCAGATAATACCAACACCACCATAACCTGAGTCTTACTGCGAGGGATTTGGGCATCTTTGATTTTCTCTTCCTTGTCAGATTGGGTTAGTATTTCACCCACTCCCATCATTCTACCATAAGTAGCACCGGCATTTACTAACCCAAATGGCAACTTCCGAAACTGATGTAATCCGAAGGAAGCAGAACAGACAGTCTTCTCCTTGTCATAGGAGTTTAGAGGTATTTGCCAATACCCTTTGCAGAAATCAAATGTAGAGAATATTGGCTAATTTGGCAAAGATCGTCTCCGGATTAGGCATCGGTTCAGCGTCGAAAACCGTGACGCGGTTAATTTGGCGGAAATCAAACACTGGACGATAAGACCCGTCTGTTTTCTTGACTAGCAAGAGTGGAGAACAAAAGGGAGATTTCGATGGCTCAATTCCCCTAAAGTTAACATCTTATTCACCTCTGTCTCTATGTCACCGATTCGGGTGAAAGGAACCGGGTACGGTTTCATGCTGATTGCCTTCTCTGTGTTCAATTTGATTACATGTTCTTCTAGGTTAGTACATCCGGGTTCGTCCGAAAAGATGTCGCCAAATTCTTCCATCAGTTGTCGCAATTCTTTGTCACATCCTTCACTTACGTCAGCATTAATTTTTACTACTCTTCACGTGTCCTGCTTATGGTTGGGTTCTCCTTCCCAATCCCGTTCAGCGCATTCTAACAGACTAGAATAGCAGCCAGGGCGGCCACGATTGGTTCTCTCTCCCTGTATTCGCGCAGCATGTTCATATGGAACAGCCTCTTGCGATTTCCTGTCTCAGTTCGGTAGTCGCTACATCCGACTTTCTCAACGACCGCATATGGTCCCTTCCAATGCAACATCAATTTGTTTTGGTCAGTGGGAAGCATCACTAGCACCTTATCTCCGATATTAATGAATATCCTTTTAGCATTCTTATCGAAATGCATTTTGTACCGCTGTAGTCACTTCCTGATCTGGATTCTCTTTCGTCCATAACTCCCAGAGAATCGTCATCGGCCCACGCACGGTTCGTCCATATAATAACTCGAACGGCGAAAATCCGGAACTAGACTGAGGGGCTTCCCTATAAACAAATAACACTTGTTCGAGATATCGGTCCCAGTAGCGAGATTGTTCGTAACACATACGAACTACCACCTTTTTCAGAGTACCGTTGAATTTCTCACATAACCCGTTCGCCACGGGATGGTTTGATGATGCAAACAATTGTTTCACCGAAACTAGTCTCGTTACTTCCTGCATGACTTTCGAAACAAAAAAATGTGTCCCGTTATCGCTCAGGATTTCACGGATAAATCGCACCCTCGAGAATATACCTAGCATTGAGTGGTATCGTATCTGGGTATCGAGTGGCATAATCCACAAGCGTCAAGATCCATCTATGTCCTCGGTTGGACGCAGGAAACAGTGGCCCAACTAGGTCGATGGCTACCTTATCAAAAGGGAGACGGACTTGGGGAACTCCCTGCAATGAAGCTCTACTTACTCCTCGCCCTCTATCTACGGTCCGCTGACATATGTCGCAAGACTAACAATATCTTCTGATATTTCCCAGGATACCCGGCCAATAGAATTGCGCCAGGATCCTGTCGGAGGATTTCCGAGTACCTAGGTGGCCGGCTAGAATCCCTTCGTGTCCGATCTTCAATACTTCGCCGCGGAATACTTGAGGTACTATTGCTTGTTGGATGATATTCGCATCTCCTGATTGTCTGTAAAATCGATACAAAATACCTTTCTATACTTTGAACGAAGTCTTTTCCTCCGTCTCATTTCCAGATTCTATCTCGGCGAGTTATTAATACTTGCTCAGAGTATCGTCTTGCTGTAAAGCAATTTTGAATTCTTTCACGGAGACAGGCAAAGTGTTAGTATTTGGAACCCAGAGCGGATTTACCGGTTTCGCTGCACTAACTAATTGCGCCCGGGTTTGGACCGCACAACCCACTTTCTCGTCAGTCGTTTCTACTTTCGATGTCATTCTTCTCGCTTCCTCGGAGTCATGCTTTCCTCTCTCCCTCTTCACCTCATCGCTGTCCTCGTCTTCTTCTGGTATTCGTATTCTCTTGTCTATCTATCGGGCACTCTGCTTTATTTCATTCCTCAGTTCCCGCTCCCCGTCGCGGTTGTAGTCCTCAGTCTGCGTCTTCTCTCCTAAGTTTTGACAAAAGTGACGACCATCTCTACTATCTCGTCCTAGAACCTGAGGGTGTACCCCCGCAATGTTCCCTATTATTAATTCGCAGATGGGATCAGGTAAGCACATTGTTTCCACTTCCCCCGTAAACACAGGGGTGTCAATGAAACATTTCGCCACAGGTACTTCCATAACCGATCGATCCATTAAGACTAGCTTTTGTTTCTGTCCTGTCAACAATCTATCGTCGATAAGGTCTGTCTTGACTATTACGCCATTACACCCGGTATTCCTCAGTACCGTCACAACCATATATCCTACTCGTCCTTGTGTAAGGGGGAGATTGTTTTGTCCGTAAGCACCGACGCTTCCTACAATGGGCAGGGAGCATTCACTGTAAGTAGGCTTTCCCATCAACGAACGAACATTCATGCTGGCAAGGATTGGTCGTTACTCCCGAATTTCCGCTTATCGTTGGCCTGGGTAATCTTTCCCTTCTATTCCCGGGTGCATTGAGTCGTCCCGTTGGGCAGTTACGATCCAGATGTCCTGGTCTCTGACATAAGAAGCATAATCTCTTTCTAGGATCATATCTCGAGGGATTACCCTCAAATCTACGTGGCGACGGCGTCGCTGGTGACGGTGTTAATAGCGGACTAGCTCGTGCCGGAGTAATGCGTTGGGGTGATAATGTTCTACTTGATCCATATAATCCTACCGATTCTCTGGCGGAGGTAAAGATTCCAGCTAATTCCACGACCTTAATCAAATCCTTGGGTGAACGTTCCCGAATGAACAGGGCCAGTTCCCGAGGGCACGCATGTAAGAGTTGTTCCATGATGATTAACTGTCTTAGTCCTACAAAGGTCGCCTCTACTTTTGACAAGTTTACCCATTGATCACATTGATGTTCTAACTTATCCAAGAATTGCGAAGCTGATTCGTTTGACGCCATACGTCCACTATAATATTTCTTCCGATAGTCTTCTTTCATCAATTGGTATTTTCTCAGTAATGCTTCCTTGAGCTTATCATAATTGCGTGCCTCGGAGGCTGGCAATCGGGAATACACATTCAGCGCTGGACCGGATAAAAAAGACCCTAGGTAAGTACCACAGAAATTAAGATCCCATCCTTCGTTTTCGGCATACCTCTCAAATCGCTGAAGATGTGAGTCCATATCATCTTTCCCATCACAAAATGCGGGTAGTTTGGGACTTCTTCGAACAACGCTAACTCTCTGTGAAATGTCGCACACTCCCCTAGTGTCCTGTCTTTGCCAGTTCTCAGCTTCCAGCTTCATTGCCAACAGTTCCTTCTCGTGTCGCCGACACGCTTCACTTTCCTCCCTTTCGTTCTCTCTCTCTCTCCTCTCTTTCCTTCTCTTCTCTCATTAAGACAGCTTGTCTTTCCTTCTTTCTCTCCTCTCTTTCCTTCTCTTCTCTCATTAAGACAGCTTTTCCTTCTTTCTCTCTCTCCTCTCTTTCCTTCTCTTCTCTCATTAAGACAGCTTGTCTTTCCTTCTCTCTCTCCTCTATTTCATTCTCTTCTCTTTTTAAGACAGCTTTTCCTTCCTTCTCTCTCTCCTCTCTTTCCTTCTCGTCTCTCTTTAAGACAGCTTGTCTTTCCTTCTCTCTCTCTCCTCTCTTTCCTTCTCTTCTCTCATTAAGACAGCTTGTCTTTCCTTCTCTCTCTCTCTCTCACCTCTCTTTCCTTCTCTTCTCTCATTAAGACAGCTTGTCCTTCCTTCTCTTTCTCCTCTCTTTCCTTCTCTTCTCTCATTAAGACAGCTTGTCTTTCCTTCTCTCTCTCATCTCTTTCCTTCTCTTCACTCATTAAGACAGCTTGTCTTTCTTTCTCTCTCTCCTATCTTTCCTTCTCTTCTCTCATTAAGACAGCTTGTCTTTCCTTCTCTCTTTCTTCTCTTTCCTTATCTTCTCTCATTAAGACAGCTTGTCTTTCCTTCTCTCTCTCCTCTCTTTCCTTCTCTTCTCTCATTAAGACAGCTTGTCTTTCTTTCTCTCTCTCCTCTCTTTCCTTCTCTTCTCTCATTAAGACAGCTTGTCTTTCTTTCTCTCTCTCCTCTCTTTCCTTCTCTTCTCTCATTAAGACAGCTTGTCTTTCCTTCTCTCTCTCCTCTCTTTCCTTCTCTTCTCTCATTAAGACAGCTTGTCTTTCTTTCTCTCTCTCCTATCTTTCCTTCTCTTCTCTCATTAAGACAGCTTGTCTTTCCTTCTCTCTTTCTTCTCTTTCCTTCTCTTCTATCATTAAGACAGCTTGTCTTTCCTTCTCTCTATCCTCTCTTTCCTTCTCTTCTCTCATTAAGACAGCTTGTCTTTTTTCTCTCTCTCCTATCTTTCCTTCTCTTCTCTCATTAAGACAGCTTGTCGTTCCTTCTCTCTCTTCTCTCTTTCCTTCTCTTCTCTCATTAAGACAGCTTGTCTTTCCTTCTCTCTCTCTCTCCTCTCTTTCCTTCACTTCTCTCATTAAGACAGCTTGTCTTTCCTTCTCTCTCTCCTCTCTTTCCTTCTCTTCTCTCATTAAGACAGCTTTTCCTTCCTTCTCTCTCTCCTCTCTTTCCTTCTCTTCTCTCATTAAGACAGCTTGTCTTTCTTTCTCTCTCTCTCCTCTCTTTCCTCCTTTTGCATTTCTCTCGCAAGAGCTCGCTCTGCTCTGGCTACTTCCTGTTCTTTCGTGAAAACGTTTCTAAGTTCTTCTCCCTTAACACCTAACCCTTTACCTAATTCAATTAGTTGATGAGTATCCTATCAATCTATACTAATAATCCTACAATCCTTAAATCAACACATCGATTTGCCACTTCGATATATCTACCTCTCTCAAAACTATGTATACCCTTCCAACATATCAAGGCTACTTAAAATGAATATACTCTACGTCATAATACCGGCATACCGCTCCGACATTACAATAACAATAACAATACGTTCATCGACAAACTGAAACAAAACGATCAGTGCCAACGAATACTACATTCAAACTCACCACATCCACCTGCAAAGGAACTTATTAACCGGAGTTACGCAATTTTAAACATATTCCTTCTGCCGCATTAATCTTGTAATATAGGCAATAAATACAATTGTCAAATACATAATTATCTGTCAGTATACAAATGGCGGCTACCTTCCTAGAATTGTTTTTATTTTTATCACCATTATTATCCACACATTTACATGATAATCTGCACGTGCTGGTGTACTTCATATACATGTGTAAAAGTATGGGGGTATGCCACGCCAAATTAATCAAAACGGGGGATGTTCTGGAACTTTTAACAGAATACGCTAAATGTCAGCAGAGACATATACAAATAAGTGGAGAAGATGACGTGATTTATTTAAATGAAAAACATCAATTTTATATCCAATCTCGCTTAAAGTGCTCGTTTTGCACGTCGATTTCCTACACATTATTATGATGGTTGAAATTATATAATGTCCTTTATATTTAACACTCTTAGACCTACATAACTACATATGATTTTTAAACTGGACAATTATAGCAATTTTAAAGTACTAATTCATGGAGAGGAATTAATGCTAATTAGTGCGTTCTGTACAAGTATGTGTCGGCAACTGTGAACGAGCCATAATAACGCCTCAAACCACGATCTAGTTAACACCTTTAGCTACCTACGCCTGCGTACAATCCTACGAAAGCCAACCAACTGTGATCCCCAGCAATGTCCAGTTCGTTGCTATGCTCGGTTAGCAGCGCCGTCAACGTGGGGTCCGACGAGATTCCATTAAAAATCGACCACGAAAACAAATGATTTCTTATCCACACATGTGTGTGTGTGCGTGTGTGAGTGAGTGTGTGTGTGTGTGTGTGTGCGCGCGCGCGTGTGTGTAAGACATATATACAAACTCCCGTTACACCAATAAAACATTTTAGCCATTCTTTTTCCATGAGGCAACTCGCACAAATACTTGCGCGCGAGTGATGAGGAGAACTGGTCAAAGCGGGAGTATAACGTATATAAGGTAAAAGGTAACTTCCTATACAGTGCAGTATGCAGTCCTCGTGACTGCCCAATGCGCTTTACGCTTTACTCCCTGGCAGACCTGTTCAACCAAAAACCACCTTGCCTTCTATGAGTAGCACCCAGCCATGATGCAGTTAATAGCCGAAGATTATTCGTATACAAACATCTACATACCGAAGCTGACCTAAGTTCGACACGACAGCATAGTAGTCGAACCCGGGTTCTCTCGTTCAAGAGTACGAAGCTCTAGTCACTGCACCACGGCGCTCCAAATAACACTATTATATGACACACGTCCTCAAGCACTTACACCGGCTTCCAAATTCACGCCACATAGGATAAAGATCCTGTACCACACATTCAGTGCCAACCACAGCCTCCTAGAACGCAAGATCCTGCCCCACACATTCCGTGCCAAACACCGCCGCATAGAATGCAAGACCCTGTGCCACACATTATGTGCTAACCACCGCCTCATAGAATGCAAGATCCGTACCTCCCGAGCTAGAAAATGTATAAGATACTACCTGCCAGCTCTACTCAGAAACATGCCACCTAGAACCACGGAAAAGTCAATACTCATAGCCTTCACGGTTTCTCTTTATATAATTTTTATGAAGAAATATATTTTAGATCAATACCAAGATAATTGCACAATTGTTTATTGCTATGTTGCAACACAGTATTATATAATAAAAAGCCTACATGCTTGTATCTGCATAAATTGATTCTAAACCACTAAGATTTCGAAATGTTATCATCTTTTCACTAATAGGCGGATTTCCTTGTGCATTCCCGCACCAGAGCAACCCTGGTAATGTAGATCTGACCTGCCTCCATTTATACTAACCGTTTAGTATCTGTGTCGTGTCTTGTCTTTCATAATATAAGAAGTAATTGCGACTAACAACAAACTATATTTTAGTCTAAACCGAGCACGGTATTCTGTTCTCCAATTCAATGTTTTCCTGTGAAATGAAATGCGACTCTGTATATATTTGACCGAATCGCTTCATATTTTTATGGTGTGCACCACAGTGGGAGAATACGGATATGAATGATATAAAAGTAGTCTACTGAATAATCATTGATATGTTCTATCTATGTTTAATTGACTAATTGCAGTAAATATTTTTTTCCGTGGGTGGCTTCCATGCTAGCACCTTTTAACCGTTAGTGAGATTCTCCCGACATAGAATTAACTATTGTTAAATTTGTGTTGCAGTGTGTGCTTTTGTTTGTTTATTGTTGAATAAATTGTTCCAATTCCAAAAATCTTCAAAGAAATTAACTGGATATCCTGGTGAACGATAAAAGCAGATGTAATAGGCTGAGAAAGAAGAACCAGAAATGTCAACACACATTGTCTCAACGCTGGAATATGAAGGAACCGAACGCACATTAATATTTAAATGATCCAATAAGAGGTAAGCCACTCCACCAGCTTTCCCAACTAACCCAACTTTACAAAAATTGCGTTGACACAATATGAACATTAGAACTGTTATTGAGTTGCTGAATTATGGTCTTAAACAAAACATACAAGATAAATGGAAATGGTAGTTAGAGCCATTTCGATGCGACGGCTTCACCTGTCTCCGATGGTTTTTTTGAAGAAGCTTCCGGGAGAGCTGATATTTTTGTATTAATTATTCGTCTGTAGTAAATACATATATGGTTCATTTTGGAATCAGCATGTCTGTATATTGATGGATCTTAATTGTTTTTAGAGAAAACACATTTCGTGATTCCTCACCTTATTGAAAGCAAGCGCGATGAATGTGATCATCAACACTGTTTGGGCATTTCGAAATCTTAGAAATCATAAACCAGAATCTACTTATGCACATTTGTTTTTTAGACATGTCCAACACGTGAATGTTTACCTTGTACAGGCGTCCGTCGTTGTAGCACACCAACTTCTTCAGTACTGTGTAAAATCCACGTATTGGATATGTCCAAAATAACTAACTTGCATAGAAATGAACTATCGTGAAGAAGTCTACTACAGATTCTACTTTTACTGAGCAGCCATCCGTTCGTGTGCTTTTGCAATTGTATTTTGTAAAACGTTCATCAATACTGCATTGAGCATTAACGACTCACAAAGGAGCCGTGGATTCACGTCAAATACAGGTAAATTAAAAGCGTGAATTGCGTGTTTATACTGAACCACGACGTAAGCTCATGGTACTCCATCTATGAAATAATTGCAATGTGTTGTTTTCATTTAATTTGCAGAGTGATCATATTCAGAACGATGTTTTATGCATTATTGTTCGGATCTATGGAACCTAGACATCGATATTCCCATGACTGACACGAATTATGAAAACAATAGTGTCGACAACCGCTTGGCACGCACGATGTCGAACAAAAATGTCAATGGAAGCGCTTTTAATTTCCGAAATGGTGTTTTAAATATAACAGTTGAGTATGAGAGTCGGTGACATAAAATATTAATTCCAATCACATTCAAATGTGGCATCGAAGGAAAATATTCCCACAAGTCAAACCGACTAACCGCACGGCAGGATACACAGCGACTATTAAGCATTTGAGTCAATCAGCGGCGGATGCTTGGGCATTTTGTTCCGTACGATTTTATGTTAAGTTTGCCCACTTGTGTGATGTTGTAAACTAATTCAAACTTGAAGAGTGTTAGTAGACGAATATCAAATCATCTACTTGGAAATCCGATCATCGTTCTTGCTCGTGGAACCGACTTCCAGAACAGTTGAGTATATCTACATTTGTAGTTTATTGTTCTTGTTCGTAGTGAACATTCCGGAAATGTTGAGTTTATATACTTTTTAGTTTATCATTCTTGTTCGTAGTGGCAACTCCGGAGAAGTTGACTTTACCTGCATCCACGTGTGATATATGTGAACAGTTGTACTCCTGCTAACTTTACACGTGACCACGTGTGATGTAAGTGAACATTTGTCAGCAGTGCATGAAGAAAAGTGCAAAATAACATGTTGCACGCAACAGGTATAACGATCTTGCGACAAATAGCTAGCTCCTTGCGCAACACGGATTTTCAGCATCAGGGCTGACGAAACGAGTGACTTGTTAAACCACGAACAGCTTGCAATTTGCATATGATGGGTGCGCAATAAACTTGAGCCCCGCAAAGGTTTTATTGGTTTTCATAAATTAGAATGTACTGATTTTTCTATAACCGCACCCTTACTCAATGGTTGTTTAACAAGAGTAATAATAATAATAATAATAAGGTAATTTCTGTTGCGCCTAAATCCTTGGGAACTAAGGTGAGAGGCGCAACAAAACAAAGGGATTAGTTAATATCAGAATCAATAAGCCATACTAAAGTCGTCAAGAGAGGGATTGATACATCAAGGAGCTGTGGTGGATACACAAGGATATAAAAGTATGTTTTTAAATGACGGCCAAATTGAGTAATATTTTCAACTGATCTAGTACTAAAACGGCGCGAATTCCTCAGAGTTGGCGCAGCAACAGAAAATTACGTAGTTCCAATATTAGTATTGACTCTAAGAACAAAACGTAAGTCAGAACTAGATGTTCGAAGCTAGATAAGCTTTTTTATAGGATTAGGCAATGAATATGCATATATGTGCTGGTTGCTTGCATGGAAGTGTTTGGTAGGTAATGTTACAGATCTTAAAAAGTACGATATCGTACACGAAGAGAGTGCAAAGACTTCAGAAGAGGCACTGACTGAGAAAACCACAGAGACCGAGTCACAATCCCAGCTTAGCAATTCTGTACACGATGTAACCTATTGATACCATAGCCAACAGTGGCTCCTTACGACGTAAATAATTAGAAGTATAATTATATATCCTTAAGGGCAATATTGTGAAAGTGCAGTAGTCAAGCTTATTAGTAACAAGTGCTGTTGCGATAGGTTTTGCAACAGAAACAGGCAAATAACGGCGAATACGTTGTAAATCACGAATATGATAATAACAGCAGCGACAAATTTGAAAAATATGCCGTCTAAAATTGAAATTATCATCAAAGATAACTCCGAGATTTCTTTCTGAAAGTGCAAGCGTAACATACTGGCTAAGAATAGGTGTGGGAGAATTTTTTTTTGTCACGCTACCTCTCCGTACCAATACTAAGAAAACAAATTGTATCAGCATTTATCTTTAATCTACTCTCAGTCATCCAAACGAAAACGTCATTAACACAATTTATGAGCACATCTATGGAGCAATTAGTACTAAGCGTAGAAAAAGAAATATAAATTTGATTATCATCTGCATAAAGAAGATTATTTAGATTGTGATTTTTAACAACTTAGCTCAGTGGTGTTGTGCAGAGAGTGAAAAGGAAAGGTCCGAGGACAGAACCCTGAGGAACACCACATGAAATAGGGAGAGGTGATGAAAGACAATCCACAAAAAGACAAACCTTTACTGTTTCATGCCTATGTGTTATATATGACAAAAACAACTTAAAGCTATGCTGGATACACCGTACCATAAAGACAGACGATTTATGAGAATAACATGATCAGATGTATCAAAGGCAGCAGACAGATCTAGCAAGTTACGCGCTGTTACTGTACTTTAATCCTTATTCAAAGTAATACCATTATGCACTTTTAAAAGGGCCGTTTCCGTTGAATGAAGCTGTTTATACGCAGATTGTAATTAATTAGAAAACACATTTTTATTTAATATGATATCCAAGGCGTTTTGTACAACTTGTTCTTAAGTATCTTGGAAATTAAACTGAGATTGAAACGGGTTTATAATTCGTGAAGTCATCTTTAGGAAAGGATATCTTTTTGAGGAGTGGGTTTACATATGCATGCTTAAAATCGTGTGGACAATTTCCAGAACGTATTGACAGATTTATGATATTTGTAACTGTATGAAGTAGAGAGGTAAGACTCACAGGACTTGTTTGGAGATGCCCTGATTATTTGCTTTACTTCTTCAACTGCTGCAGGTGTGAAAGACGACATCATGATATTTATTTATGGAATTTTAACGTTTACATGATTCAAAGATTGATTCGGAAATGGAGAACGAATAAAGCTAATTTTGTCCATAAAATAACCAGAGATTTTAGTAAATCGTGTTTTGGTAGTGACGGAGCAGGCTGTCTGTGAAGAAGTATATTTATACAATTCCATAACTGATGAGAATTTTCCGAATTATTGGATACCACACTTGCGACATAATTTGAATTGGCTTTTGCCATTTGTCTATTACAATAGAGACATTGTTTCGAATAGAGTGATCTATCCACGAGATTTACGTCAAACACATTCAAGGAAACGACGGCGTAGTTTAGACTGTAGAATTTCAAGTATCATCCAAGGGAAAGGAACTTGATATGAAACAAATTTATTGGCAATAGGAGCATGTTTCCCAAGTAAGGCTTTAAGCACCGAACAATATTGTCCATACGAGTTATCGTTTGTCGGATTTCTAAACAGATCTAATTACAGAATATCACTATTAAAAGAAATAATGTAAAAGCTATGTACAGGTCTCTACGAAATCTTCGTTTTGGATAGGAACGGAGTTGTAAAAATGGTAACATCAACAATTACAGTATGATGATCGGATAAGCCACCAGAAACTGATAGTTTCTTAGTAGTTTTGCAAGATAAACGAGTTTTAAAAAGATCAAGCCAATGGACATGAATGTGTGTAGAAAAAGAAAATGCAGTTATAAATCACATTGTTAAATTGCCATCAAATATCACGAACTCTTGGTATATTACATAAGTTAAAGCACTTCTTACCTACATGTGCTCTAAAGATAATGTACAATTCGTTAATTGCGCCATATTTAAATTATAGTATTTTATTGTAGAGCTTTAATTCAAACAGAATTTCGAAAATGCAGAAAAAGCCGATAAGAATTATAACCTATAGCGAATGTAATTCCCATATTTATTGAAATTCGATCACATTTTCAAGCACAAATGTCTGATATTTCATTTAATAAACTTGTGAACAGTAGCGTTCCTTCTTACTGTAAATCTTTATTTTAACAAAAATACCACACACAGTAGCCATCACACTAGGCAACGTCATTACATCTCTACTCCGTACAGGCGAACCTTTCGAGCCAGAAAATGTATAAGATACAACCTGCCAACTCTACTCAGAAACATGCCACCTAGAATTACGGACAAAGTCAATACTCATAGTGTTCACGGTTTCTCTTTATATCTGAAGACATATATATTGGATCAATGCCAAGATACTTGCACAATTGTTAATTGCTATATGTGTAGGCAATACATTATTATATATAATAAAAAAACCAAAAGCTTGTATCTGCATAAATTGATTTGAAACCACTAAGATTTCCTAATTTTATCATCTTTTTACAAATAGGCCGATTTCCATGTGTATTCCCGAACCAGAGCAGCCCTGGTTATGAAGATCTAACCTGCCTCCGTTTATACTAACCGTTTAGAATCTGCATCGTGTCTTGTCTTTCATACTATAAGAAGCAATTGCGACTAACAGCAAACTATATTTTAGTCTAAACCGAGCACGGTATTCTGTTCTCCAATTAAATGTTTTCCTATGAAAAGAATTAGCCATTGATCAATCACATGTAGGCTCATCATTATTGTGCTGGATTGCGATGGACCTGTATATATTCTACCGAATGGCTTCATATTTTTATGGTGTGCACCACAGTGGGAAACTACGAATATGAATGATATAAAAGTAGTCTACTGAATAATCATTGATATGTTCTATCTATGTTTCAATGACTAATTGCAGTAAATATTCTTTTTCCGTGGGTGGCTTTCATGCTAGCGGCTTTTCACCGTTACTGAGATTCTCCCGACATAGAATTAACTATTGTTAAATTGTTGTTGCAGTGTGGGCTTTTGTTTGATTATTGTTGAATAAATTGTTCCAATTCCAAAAATCGGCAACAGTTTCCGATTACAACAAAGATGGAGACACAGCAAGCTGTGGAAACTGAGAGTGAATTTAGTATCCTAGTATAATTGGGAAATAGCACGTCAAAATGACCAGAACTTAATGGATTGCATGTAGAGAAGTCATTGTCACTGATAGCAAATGAACTGGACAAGAAGAAAACACTCAGTAGGAATAATCATTCAATTGAAATACTTAAAACAAAACCTACATCTCTATTGATAACTGGAAGAAACATCCGGTATATATTGAATAGTGGCATATAACCATGTCCCACAAAAGCCAGGCCACTATTAATATACCGGAATGTTACAAACCAACTTACCAAGTCAGAAGTTTAAGAACACTAAGTCACCCATTCATTTTATGTGTCTATTCAACGTAGAAATGCATGCTTTTATATAATAATTTATACTTTATAATTATATATAATTTAAATAATAAATAGTAAGGAATTTACATTTCATTATATTTACAAATATAGTAGTGTCTCGTTTTAACAATAAAGCCTAATTAGTTTAATTAGAAATCGTTGAACCGGGGACAACTCTTTTATGTGTGGGTATTTGTGTGTGTGCGTGCGTGCGTGCGTGCGTGTGTGTGCGTGCGTTCGTGCGTGCGTGTAGCACAACAACTTCTTCAGTACTGTGTAAAATCCACATATTGGATATGTCCAAAAGAACTAACTTGCACAGAAATGAACTATCCTGAAGAAGTCTACTACAGAGTCTACTTTTATTGAGCAACCATCTTTTCATGTGCTTTTGCAATTGTATTTTGTACAACGTTCATCAATACTGCATTGACCATCAACGAATGAATTGCGTGTTTATACTGAACCACGGCGTAAGCTCATGGTACTCCATCTATGAAACTATACATAATTGCAATGTGATGTTTTCGTTTAATTTGCCGAAAGTGATAATATACAAAACGATGTTATTATGCATTATTGTTGGGATCTATGGAACCTAGACATCGATATTTTGCTTGGCACGCACGATTTCGAACTAAATGTCAATTCAAGCGGTTTTAATTTCCGAAATGGTGTTTTAAATATAAAAGTTGCGTATGTGAGCCGGTGACATAAGAGATTACTTCCAATCACATTCAAATGTGGCACCGGAGGAAAATATTCCCACATGTCAAACCGACTAACCACACGTCAGGATACGCAGCGACTATTAACCATTTGAGTCAATCAGCGGCGGATTCTTGGGCATTTTGTTCCGTACGATCTTATCTTAAGTTTGCCCACTTGTGTGAGGTTGTAAACTAATTCAAACCTAAAGAGTATTAGTAGACAATTATCAAATCATCTACTTGGAAACCCGATCATCGTTCTTGCTCGTGGAACCGACCTGCAGAACAGTTGAGTATATCTACGTTTGTAGTTTATTGTTCTTGTTCGTAGTGAACATTCCGGAGCCGTTGAATATATCTACGTTTGTAGTTTATCGTTCTTATTCGTAGTGAAAATTCCGGAAATGTTGAGTGT
Source organism: Paraescarpia echinospica (assembly GCA_020002185.1). NCBI lineage: Eukaryota > Metazoa > Annelida > Polychaeta > Sabellida > Siboglinidae > Paraescarpia > Paraescarpia echinospica. The sequence continues at coordinate 9,048,219 of CM034538.1, forward strand.
ATATACTTTTAGTTTATCATTCTTGTTTGTAGTGGCAACTCCGGAGAAGTTGACTTTACCTGCATCCACGTGTGATATATGTGAACAGTTGTCCTCCTGCTAACTTTACCTGTGACCACGTGTGATGTATGTGAACAGTTGTGCGTCTGCAAACTTTACCTGTGGCCATGTGTGATGTATGTGAACAGTTATACTCCTGCTAACTTTACCTGTGGCCGTGTGTGATGTATGTGAACAGTTGTGCTCCTGCTAACGTTACCAGTGGCCATGTGTGATGTATGCGAACAGTTGTGCTCATGCTATCTTTACCTGTGACCACATGTGACGTACGTGAACAGTTGTGCTCCTGCTAACTTTACCTGTGGCCAAGTGTTATGTATGTGAATAGTTGTACACCTGCTAACTTTACCTGTGACCACGTGTGACGTAAGTGAACATTTGTCAGTAGAGCATGAAGTAAAGGCGTGCAAATACGCAAGTGCCGAGATGCAAAATAACATGTTGCAGGTAACGGGTATAACGATCTTGCGACAAATGCTAGGTCCTTGCGCAACACGGATTTTGAGCATTATGGCTGACGAAACGAGTGACTTGTTAAACCACGAACAGCTTGCAATTTGCACAAGATGGGTACGCAATAAACTTTAGCCCCGCAGAGGTATTATTGCTTTTCATAAATCAGAATGTACTGATTTTTCTATAACCGCACCCTTGCTCAATGATTGTTTAACAAGAGTAATAATAATAATAAATAATAATAATAATAAGGTAATTTCTTTTGCGCCTAAATCCTTGGAAACCAAGCTGAGAGGCGAAACAATACCAAAGGGTTAGTTAATATCAGAATCGATAAGCCATATTAAAGTCGACAAGAGAGGGATCGATACGCCATAGAGCTAAGGTGGATACGCAAGGTAATAAAGGTATGTTTTTAAATGACGGCCAGATTGAGTAATATTTTCAACTGACCTAATACGGAAACGGAGGTCATACCTGAGATTAGGCGCAGCAACAGAAAATGCTCTAGTTCAAATATTAGTATTGACGCTAAGAACACAAATTAAATCAGAACTAGATTGTCGAAGCTGGATAAGCTTTTTTTACAGGATTAGGCAATGAATATATATATATGTGTTGGTTGCTTGCATGGACGTGTTTGGTAGGTAATGGTACAAATCTTAAAAAGTACGATATCGGACAGGAAGTCAGTGCAAAGATTTCAGAAGAGGCACTGACAGAGAAAACAGCTGAGACCGAGTCACAACCCTAGCTAAGCAATTCTGTACACGGTGTAACCTAGTGATATACCATACATAACCAACAATGGCTCCTTACGTTGTAAATAATTAGAATTGTAATTAGATTTCCTCAAGGGCAATATCGTGAAAGTGCAGTAGTCAAGCATTAGTAACAAATGCTGTTGCGATACTTTTTGCAACAGAAACAGGCAAATAACGGCGAATACGGTGTAAATCACGAAAGTGATAATAACAGCAGCGACAAATTTGAAAAATATGCCGTCTAAAATTGAAATTATCATCAAAGATAACTCCGAGATTTCTTTCTGAAAGTGCAAGCGTAATATACTAGCTAAGAGTAGGTGTGGGAGAAAAATGGTTTTGTCACGGTGCTTCTCCGTACCAATAATAAGAAAACAAATTGTATCAGCATTTATATTTAATCTACTCTCAGTCATCCAAACGAAAACGTCATTAACACAATTTATGAGCTCATCTATGGAGCAATTAGTACTTAAGCGTAGAAAAAAAAATATAAATTTGGGTATCATCTGCATAACGAAGATTATTTAGATTGTGACTTTAAAAACTTAGTTCAGTGGTGTTGTGCAGAGAGTGAAAAGTAAAGGTCCCAGGACAAAACCCTGAGGGACACCACATGAAATAGGGAGAGGTGATGAAAGACAATCCGCAATCTTCACTGTTTCATGACTATGTGTTATATATGACAAAAACAACTTAAAGCTATGCCGGATACACCTTGCCATAAAGACAGACGATTTATGAGAATGACGTGATCAGATGTATCAAATGCAGCAGACAGATCTAGCAAGGTACGCGCTGTTACTTTACCTTTATCCATATTTAAAGTAATATCATTATGCACTTTTAAAAGGGCCGTTTCCTTCGAATGAAGCTGTTTGTACGCATATTGTAATTCATTAGAAAACACATTTTGATTTAATATGAGATCCAAGGCGTTTTCTACAACTTGTTCTTAAGTATCTTGGAAATTAAACTGAGATTGAAAAGGGTTTATAATTCTTGAAGTTATCTTTAGGAAAGGATGTCTTGTTGAGGAGTGGGCTTACATGTGCATGCTTAAAGTCGTGTGGATAATTTCAAGGCTTAGTGCAGATTTATGATATTTGTAACAGTAAGAAGTAGAGAGGTAAGATTCACAGGACTTGTTTGGAGATGCCCTGATTATTTGCTTTACTTCTTCAACTGCTGTAAGTGTGAAAGACGAAATCATAACATTTATTTATGGAATTTTAACGTTTACATGATTCTAAGATAGATTCGGAAATGGAGAACGAATAAAGCTAATTTTGTACATAAGATAACCAGAGATTTTAGTGAATCGTGTTTTTGTAGTGACGGAGCAGGCTGTCTGTGAAGTTTATTTATACAATTCCATAACTGATGAGAATTTTCACAATTACTGGATACCATATTTGTAAAATAATTTGGATTTGCTTTTGCCATTTGTCTATTACAATAGAGACATTGTTTCGAATAGAGTGATCTATCCACGAGATTTACGTCAAACACATTCAAGGAAACGACGGCGTCGTTTAGACTGTACAATTTCAGGTATCATCCACGGGAGGGTACTTTATGTGAAACTAATTTATTGGCAATAGCAGCATGTTTCCCAAGTAAGGCTTTAAGCACCGAACAATATTGTCCATACGAGTTATCGTTTGTCGGATTTCTAAACAGATCTAATTAACGAATATCATTATTAAAAGTAATAATGTAATTTTTTTGTATAGGTCTGTGCAAAATCTTCGTTTTGTATAGGAACGGAGTTATAAAAATGTTAACAACAATAAATACAATTTGACGATCGGATATGCCACCAGAAACTGAAAGTTTCTTAATAGTTTTGCAAGATAAACGAGTTGTAAAAAAGACCAAGCCAAGTGTCATCATTGTGTGTAAAAAAGAAACATGCAGTTGTAAATCACATTGATAAAATTGCCGTCAAATATCACGAACTCTTGGTATATTACATAATTAAAGCACTTCATACCTACATGTGCTCTAAACATAATGTACAATTCGTTAATTGCGCCATATATAAATTATAGTATTTTATTGCAGTGCTTTAATTCAAACAGAATTTCGAAATTGCAGAAAAAGGCGATAAGGATTATAACCTATAGCGAATATAATTCACATAGAGAACCTCTAATGAAATCACTAAACTTATTGAAAGTCGACCACTTTTCAGGCACAAATGTCTGATATTTCATTTCATAAACTTGTGAACAGTAGCGTTCCTTCTTACTGTAAATCTTTGTTTTAACAAAATACCACACACAATAGCCATCACACTAGGCAAAGTCATTAAATCTCTATTCCGTACACCCGTACCTTCCAAGCCAGACAATGTATAAGATTCTAACTGCCAACCCTGCTCTGAAACATGCCGTAAAATTACGGAAAAAGTAAATACTGATAGCCTTCACCGATTCTCTTTATACCTGAAGAAATATGTATTGGATCAATGCCAAGAGACTTGCACAATAGTTAATTGCTATATATGTAGGCAACACAATTTTATATAATAAAAAGCCTATATGCTTGTATTTGCGTCAATTGATTCGAAACCACTAAGATTTCCTAATTTTATAATCTTTTTACTAATAGGCCGATTTTCATGTGTATTCCCGAACCAGAGCAGCCCTGGTTATGAAGATCTAACCTGCGACCGTTTATACTAACCGTTTAATATCTGTGTCGTGTCTTGTCTTTCATAATATAATAAGCTATTGCGATTAACAGCAAACTATACTTTTAGTCGAAGCTGAACACGGTATTCTGTTCTTCAATTAAATGTATTCCTATGAAATGAAATAGCCATTGATAAATCACCTGTGGCCTCATCATTATCGTGCTGGATTACGATGATCCTGTATATATTCTACCGAATCGCTTCATACGTTTCCGGAGAGCACCACAGTGGGAGAATACGGATACGAATGACATAAAAATAGTCTACTGAATAATCATTTATATGTTCTATGTATGGTTAATTTATTAATTGCAGTAAATATTCTTTTTCCGTGGGTAGCTCTCACGCTAGCGGCTTTTGAGCCTTAGTGAGAATCTCCCGACATATACTAACTACTGTTAAATTTGTGTTGCATTGTGTGCTTTTGTTTGTTTATTCTCAAACAAATGGTTCCAATTACCAAACAATTTCGATGAAATTAATTGGATTTCCTTGTTGACGATAAAAGCAGATGGAATAGGCTGAAAAAGAACAACCAGAAATATCAACACACATTGTCACAAAGCTTGAATATTAAGGAACCGAATGCACGTTAGTTTTTAAATGATCCAATAAGAGGAAAGTCACTCCACCACCTTCCCAACTAACCGTGGTTGGTGAAAGAAAGGAGATCCTGTAGGTGTATCAGCAATCTAAATATGCCTCAGTATTGTTTGGTTTCAGCCAAGTTTCCACGACAGCAAGAATATTCTTCTTAGAAAATACCAAGTCACACAAAGCTGTTGTTTTGCCAGAAATACACCGAATATTAGTCGTGGCAAACCTGATGTTGCGACTTATAGGTTCAGGTTTGTTACTAACATATCCTGCTAAATGTAGCAGCATGCCTAATTTGAACGTGAGCGCAGAATTGTGAACAACCGGCAACAGTTTCCGATTAAAACAAAGAGGGAGATATGGCAAGCTGTGGAAATTTGAGAGAGAATGATGTATCCTCGAGTAATTGGAAAATAGCACGTCAAAGTGACCAGAACTTAATGGTTTACATGTTGAGAAGTCATTGTCTCTGATAACAAATGAAGTGGACAAGAAGAAAACATTCATAGGAATAATGGTGACATAATTATTATAGATTAAATCGCATTCAATTGAAATATTTAAAACAAAACGTACATCTATATTGATAACTGGACAAAACATCTGGTATATTTTGAATAGTCCCACAAATAGCAGGCAACTATTAATATACCGAAATGTTACATACCAACTTACCAATCAGAAGTTTAACAACGGTAAGTCACCCGTTTATTTTATGTGTCTGTTCAACGCAGAAATGCAGACTTTTAGTGATTAAGATATAAAAATGTATCCTATATAATTATATCAATTATATAGCAAATAGTAAGAAATGTTAAGCCCAGAGCTAATGCTAAGGCAAGTCAAAAGTTTAATTACATATACAAGGAAAATAGAGTCTCGATTTCAACAATAAAGCCTAATATATTTACGTGTACCTGTATACCAACACCCGCAGTGAAGTGTTACAACATGGCAATACTCGCGATGCGGCTATCGTAAAATGTCACTGTGCAATATTCAATATTAATATAATCACGAAATGTGTTGACAGTCGACAAAAACAAAAACGCCAATCCGACTCATTTCCATCAAACGCCATTGAAAAAACGGCATTGTTTATATAAAAAAGAGAACACATTTTCCTGTTGCATTGCATTGCATATAACAATCCTTTTAAATCGTTGTAAAGATATATGAAACATGCGAATTTACAATAATTTATAATATAATGTGATATAGCTTGGTATAATTTTACATGTTGAGATATGACTTTAGCATTGTTCTGTTTGGACTCACTCCATTGTCCAAGCTCACACAGTGTTGCCGTGTCGAACCTTAGGCAAGTTCGTTCAATCTACTTTCATTTTTTTAATATCCAAAATGTATTTTTACCTGGTAGAGGCTTTCGTCTAACGACTCACGCTGACTTCTTCAGTACCGATGACGCTGAATAACGTCATCGAACACGTGAGGTAGTTCGTAAGAGACGAGGGCAATTGACGTCGTTCAGCCTCTATCAGGTAAAAATAGACTTTGGATATGAAAAATTAAAGTTTTCGATCTGAAAAAGAACTATACTGAAGAATGTTCAGTAATCTTAGAACGAAGTATGGACACGAATGTGTCAAAGGTGGGTGGTAAACCTATCTAAAAACAAACTGGCCGAGGACCAGAATAAGATACAAGCGAAGGGGCTAAATTACGCGGTAATGCCAGAGAAAGTTCCGACCGAGGAGTTCGTTGTAGCGACAGAGCAAGCGACGTGGAACCTACCACAAGAAAAAAGAAAAAATTCGTGCAGACATCGCGGGATTTCTGAAGGCAGCAAAAGCTCCAAAACCGAATCTAACCAAACAGGAAAGAACAGCTCTAAAAGAACTACAGGAGGGGGAGTCCACCACCATACTCCCTGCCAACAAGGGAAAGGTCACAGTCATCATTGAAACAAAAGAATAACAGAAAAAATGAAAGAAATGCTAAGTGACCAAGCGACGTATCAGAAAATAACGAAGGATCCGACCAGGAAGTACAAGGGAGAACTCATCAGAATGGTAAATTCCCTGGAGAAGGAGGGGAAGATCACCAAGGATCAGTACTGGTACTTGTATCCCACGCTAGAAAAAGTACCATGGATGAATGGATCACCAAAAATCCACAAGGAGGGTGTGCCACTAAGTTTGAAGTAGCCATGGGCAGTCCGGTATCCCCCATTGTTGTGAACTTGTACATGGAGGACATGGAGCAAAAAATCATAGCCACAGCACCAGACGATTGCCAACCGAGAAACTGGAAGAGATACGTGGACGATGTAATTTGCCTGGTACACATAGGAAAGGCAAATAAATTACAACAACGCATGAACACTGTAGACCCCGCGGGTAGCATCGTTTTCACGAGAGAAGAAAAAGAGAACAACAGCATGCCCTTCTTGGATGCGAAGTCCACCAGAAAGGAAGATGGCAGTGTGAAGTTCACCATGTCCAGGAAGAAGACGCACACTGACCAATACCTGAACTTTGCGTCCCACCACCCCAAACATCAGAAGTTAGGAGATGTCAGAAACCTTATAAACAGGTTTGAGACTATAACTTCAGGGAAGGGGGAAAAGGAGGAAGAAGTGGAACGCTTGAGAGGAGTTCTAAGAGTATGTGGCTATCCGTCCTGAGCCTTCAAAAAAGTCACTGATAGTAACAAGAAAAAAAGACCAACAGAAAGAGAAAGGACAGAAACTACAGGAGCCAAGTAGTCATCCCGTACGTGGAGGGGGTCTCGGAGAGAGTACACCGAGTACTGAATAAATATAGAGTAGCAACAGCCATGCGTCTCTACACCACTCTCAGGCTCGTGTTGGTACATCCGAAAGACAAAGTACAGCTAGAAGAACAGGGCGAACTTGTGTACCAAATACCATGCAACAAGAGTGGCGCTGAGTACATTGGGGAGACAGGAAGACTACTCAAAACACGACTGGAGGAACAGAGAAAGGACGTAGACAACATGAAAGACGAGAAAAAACATTGATTTCTACCATTAATAAATCCGCCCTTACAGACCATGCGATAACTGAAAACCATGTCATAGACTGGGAGGGAGCGAACATTGTAGACAAGGAACCCAACCGAAGAATCCGGCATATCAAGGAAGCCATCTCGATCAGGAAGACCAGAACACCATTCAACAGAGACGAAGGTAATTACGAACTGCCTCACGTGTACAATGACGTCATTCAGCGTCATCGGTACTGAAGAAGTCATCGTGAGACGTTAAACGAAAGCCTCTACCAGGTACACTTTGGATGTGAAAAATGAATGTTTTTGATCTGAAAAAGAACTATCCTGAAGAATGTTCAGTAATCATTCAATCGACGTTGTTCCAGTTCACCTGTACGAATTGAGTGCCTGGCTATATACAGTGGTACAGTGCAATGTGTGTACGCATAGTCTTCTTGCATTCATTGTAGCGTGGCTGAATGCTTCTTCTGAATGTAGTCTTAACGACTGGATACTACGCTGTATGAGAACTTACCTTTACAAAAATGGCGTTCACATAATATGAACATTAGAACGGTTAATGAGTTCCTGAATTATGTTCCTAAACAGAACATACAAAATAAATGGCATTGGTAGTTGGAGCCATTTCGATGCGTCGGTTTTACCTATCTCCGATTGATTTTTAAGAATCTGCCGGGAGAGCTGTTTGGTATTGTTGTATTAACTATTCATCTATTGTAAATATATATGGTTCATTTTGGTATCCGCATGTCTGTATATTGAAGTCTCATAATAATGTTAAGAGAAAACAGATTGTGTGATATACCAGCTTATAGAAAGCAAGCACGCTGAATGTGTTCAGCTACACTGTTTGATGATTTTGAAATCTTTGAAATCATAAACCAGAATCTACTTATGCAAATGAGTTCTTTTAGACATGTCCAACACGTGAATGTATACCTTGTAGAGGCGTCTCTTGGTGTAGCTTCTTCTTCAGTACTATGTAAAATCCACGTATTGGATATGTCCAAAAGAACTTACTTGCATAGAAATGAACCACCCTGAAGAATGTTCAGCACTCAGAGTCTACTACAGAGTCTACTTTTACTGTGCAACCATCCGTGCATGTGCTTTTGCAATTGTATTTTATAACACTTTCATCAATACTGCATTTACCATCGCAAAGAAGCCGTGGATTCACGTCATATACAGGTAAATTAAAAGCGTGAATCGCGTGTTTATACTGAACCACGGAGTAAGTTCATGGTACTCCATCCATGCAACTTTATATAATTGCAATGTGATGTTTCCATTTAATTTGTCGAAAGTGGTCATATTCAGAACGATGTTTTATGCTTTATTGTTTGCATCTATGGAACCTAGACATCCATATTCCCATAGCTGACTCGTATTGGGAAAACAGTGGTGTCGACGACCGCTTGGCACGCACGATGTCGAACTAAATGTCAACGGAAGCGCTTTTAATTTCCAAAATGATGTTTTAAATATAAAAGTTGAGTGTGAGAGCCGGTGACATAAGAGATTAATGCCAATCACATTCAAATGCGGCATCGGAGGAAAATATTCACACAAGTCAGACCGAATAACCGCACGTCAGGATACACAGCGACTATTAACCATTTGAGTCATTCAGCGGCGGATGCTTGGGCATTTTGTGACGTGCGATCTTATGTTAAGTCTGTCCACTTTTGTGAGGTTGTAAACTAATTCAAACCTGGAGAGTGTTAGTAGACAATTATCAAATCATCTACTTGGAAACCCGATCATCGTTCTTGCTCGAGGAACCGACCTGCAGAACAGTTGAGTATATCTACGTTTGCAGTTTATCGTTCTTGTTCGTAGTGAAAATTCCGGAACAGTTGAATATATCTACGTTTGTAGTTTATCGTTCTTGTTCGTAGTGAAAATTCCGGAGCAGTTGAGTATATCTACGTTTGTTGTTTATCGTTCTTGCTCGTAGTGAAAATTCCGGAACAGTTGAGTGTATATACTTTTTTAGTTTATAATTCTTGTTCGTAGTGGCAATTCCGGAGAAGTTGACTTTACCTGCAACCACGTGAGATGTATGTGGACAGTTGTACTCCTGCTAGCTTTACCTGCAACCACGTGTGATGTATGTGAACAGTTGTACTCCTGCTAGCTTTACCTGCGACCACGTGAGATGTATGTGAAAAGTTGTATTCCTGCTAGCTTTACCTGCGACCACGTGTGATGTATGTGAACAGTTGTACTCCTGCTAACTTTTCCTGTGATCACGTGTGATGTGTATGAACAGTTGTCGTCCTGCTAACTTTACCTGTGACCACGTGTGATGTATGTGAACAGTTGTCCTCCTGCTAACTTTTCCTGTGACCGCGTGTGATGTATGTGAAGAGTTGTCCTCCTGCTAACTTTACCTGTGACCACGTGTGATGTATGTGTACAATTGTGCTCCTGCTAACTTTACCTGTGACCATGTGTGATGTGTGTGTACAGTTGTCCTCCTACTAACTTTACCTGTGACCACGTGTGATGTATGTGTACAATTGTGCTCCTGCTAACTTTACCTGTGACCATGCGTGATGTGTGTGTACAGTTGTCCTCCTGCTAACTTTATCTCTGACCTCGTGTGATGTATGTGAACAGTTGTATGCCTGCTAGCGTTACCTGTGACCACGTGTGATGTATGTGTACAGTTGTGCTCCTGCTAATTTTACCTGTGACCACGTGTGATCTAGTAACTGATCTAGTACTAAGAGGGAGCGTATTCATGAAAGTTGGCGCAGCAACAGAAAATGCCCTAGTTCCAATATTAGTATTGACTCTCGGAACAAAAAGTAAGTCAGAACTAGATGATCGATGCTGGATAGGCTTTTTTACAGGATTAGTCAATGAATATACATGTATGTGCTGGTTGATTGCATGGAAGTGTTTGGTAGCTAATGGTACAGATCTTAAAAAGGACGATATCGGACAGGAAGTCAATGCAAAAACTTCAGAAGAGGCACTGACTGAGAAAACCGCTGAGACCGAGTCACAACCATAGCTAAGCAATTCTGTATACGGTATAACCTAGTGATATCCTTAAGGGCAATATTGTGAAAGTGCAGTAGTCAAGCCTATTAGTAACAAGTGCTGTTGCGATAGTTTTTGTAACAGAAACAGGCAAATAACGGCGAATACGTTGTAAATCACGAATGTGATAATAACAGCAGCGACAAGTTTAAGAAATATGCCGTCTAAAATTGAAGTTGTCATCAAAGATAACTCCGGGACTCCGTTCCGAAACTGCAAGAGTAACAAGCATAGGTGTGGGAAAAAAATAATTTTTTCACGCTTCCACTCCGTACCAATAATAAAAAAATCAGTTTGATCAGCATTTATGTTTAATCTACTCTCAATCATCCAAACGAAAACGTCATTAACACAATTTCTGAGTGCATCTAAGGAGCAATTAGTACTAGGCGTAAATAAAGAAATATAAATGTGGGTATCATCTGCATAAAGAAGATGATTTAGTTTGTGACGGTTAATAACTGACCACAGTGGTGTTGTGTAGAGAGTGAAAAGTAAAGGGCCGAAGATAGAACCCTGAGGAACACCACATGAAATATAAATGTGGGTATCATCTGCATAAAGAAGATGATTTAGTTTGTGAAGAAGACAGAACCCCGAGGAACACCACATGAAATATAAATGTGGGTATCATCTGCATAAAGAAGATGATTTAGTTTGTGAAGAAGACAGAACCCCGAGGAACACCACATGAAAACATCTTTATCAATGAGAGGGAGACATGGCAAGCTGTGGACATTGGAGACTGAATGTTGTATCCTAATGGCCAGAACTTAACGGTTTCAACAAAGAGGGAGACGTGTCAAGCTGTGGAAATTAGTGAGAGTCTCCCGACATAGACTAATTATTGTACAATTTGTGTTGCATTGTGTGCTTTTGTTTGTTTATAGTCGAATAAATTGTTCCAATTCCAATTCCAAAAAATCTTCGAAGAAATTAAGTGGATATCCTGGTAGACGATGAAAGCAGATGGAATAGGCTGAGAAAGAAGAACCAGAAATGTCAACACACATTGTCTCAACGCTGGAATATGAAGGAACCGAATGCACATTAATTTTTAAATGATCGAATACGACGAAAGCCGCTCCACCAGCTTTCCCAACTAAACGCAGTTGGTAAAAGAAAGAATATCCTGAAAGTGTTGTGTCAGCAATACATATATGCCTCAGTAACGTTTGATTGCAGCCAAGTTTCCGCGACAGCAAGAATATTTTTTTTTAATGCGAAGTCACACAAAGATGCTGTCTTGCCACAGATAGACCGAATATTAGTCGTGGCAAAACAGATGTTGTGACTAATATCTGGTCCAGACTAACATCTCCTGCTAAATGTAGCAGCATGCCTAATTTGAAAGTTGCGCAGAATTGTGAACAACTGGCAACAGTTTCGAAATACAACAAAGATGGAGACATAGCAAGCTGTAGAAATTGAGAGTGAATTTAGTATCCTAGTGCAATTGGGAAATAGTACGTAAAAATGTCCAGAACTTAATGGATGGCATATAGAGAAGTCATTGTCACTGATAGCAAATTAACTGGACAAGAAGAAAACACTCAGTAGGAATAATCATTTAATTGAAATACTTAAAACAAAACCTACATAACCTACATTTCTATTGATTACTGGAAGAAACATCCAATATATGTCCCATAAATAGCAGGCAACTATTAATATACCGGAATGTTACAAACCAACTTAACAAGTCAGAAGTTTAACAACAGTAAGTCACCTATTTATTTTATGTGTCTATTCAACGTAGACATGCAGACTTTTATATAATAATTTATACTTTATAATTATATATAATTTAGATAATAAATAGTAAGGAATTTACATTTAATTACATTTACAAGGATTGTAGTGTCTCAATTTTAACAATAAAGCCTAATTAATTTAATTAGAAATCGTTGAACCGGGGTTAACTCTTTTATGTGTGGGTATTTGTGTGTGCGCGTACGTGCGTGTGTGTGTGCTTGCGATCGTGCGTTTAGCACAACAACTTCTTTCGGTACTGTGTAAAATCCACATATTGGATATGTCCAAAAGAACTAACGTGCATAGAAATCAACTATCCTGAAGAAATCTACTACAGAGTCTACTTTTATTGAGCAACCATCCGTTCATGTGCTTTTGCAATTGTATTTTGTAAAACGTTCATCAATACTGCATTGACCATCAACGAATGAATTGCGTGTTTATACTGAACCACGACGTAAGCTCATGGTACTCCATCTATGAAACTACATATAATTGCAATGTGATGTTTTCGTTTAATTTGCTGAAAGTAATCATATTCAGAATGCTGTTATATGCACTATTGTTTGGATCTATGGAACCTAGAGATCGATATTCCCATAACTGACTCGAATTGAGAAAACAGTACTGTCGACAACCGCTTGGCACGCACGTTGTCGAACTAAATGTCAATTCAAGCGCTTTTAATTTACGAAATGGTGTTTTAAATATAAAAGTTCCGTGTGTGAACCGGTGACATGAGAGATTACTTCCAATCACATTCAAATGTGGCATCGGAGGAAAATATTCCCACAAGTCAAACCGACTAACCGCACGGCAGGATCCTCAGCGACTATTAAGCATTTGAGTCAATCAGCGGCGGATTCTTGGGCATTTTGTTCCGTACGATCTTTTGTTAAGTTTGCCCACTTGTGTGAGGCTGTAAACAAAATAAAACCTGAAGAGTGATAGTAGACAATTATCAAATCATCTACTTTGAAATCTGATCATCGTTCTTGTTCATGGAACCGACATGCAGAACAGTTGAGTATATCTACGTTTGTAGTTTATCGTTTTTATTCGTAGTGAAAATTCCGGAAATGTTGAGTGTATCTACATTTTAGTTTATCATTCTTGTTCGTAGTGGCAACTCCGGAGAAGTTGAGTTTACCTGCATCCACGTGTGATATATGTGAACTGCTAACTTTACCTGTGGCCACGTGTGATGTATGTGAACAGTTGCGCTCCTGCTAACTTTACCTGTGGCCATGTGTGATGAATGTGAACAGTTGTGCGCTTGCAAACTTTACCTGTGGCCATGTGTGATGTATGTGAACAGTTGTGCTCCTGCTTACTTTACCTGTGACCACGTGACGTACGTGAACAATTGTGCTCCTGTTAACTTTACCTGTGGCCAAGTGTGATGTATGTGAATAGTTTTATTTCTGCTAACTTTACCTGTGACCACGTGTGACGTAAGTGAACATTTGTTAGCAGAGCATGAAGTAAAGGCGTGCAAATACGCAAGTGCCGAGATGCAAAATAACATGTTGCAGGTATCGGGTATAACGATCTTGCGACAAATAGCTAGCTCCTTGCGCAACACCGATTTTCAGCATCATGGCTGACGAAACGAGTGACTTGTTAAACCACGAACAGCTTGCAATTCGCATAAGATGGGTACGCAATAAACATTAGCCCCGCAGAGGTTTTATTGGTTTTTATGAATTAGAATGTTCTGATTTTTCTATAACCGCACCCTTGCTCAATGATTGTTTAACAGGAGTAATACTAATAACAAGGTAATTTCTTTTGCGCCTAAATCCTTGGAAACCAAGCTGAGATGCGCAACAATACAAAAGGGTTAGTTAATATCAGAATCGATCAGCCATACTAAAGTCGACAAGAGAGGGATCGATGCGCCATAGAGCTAAGGTGGATACGCAAGGTAATAAAGGTACGTTTTTAAATGACGGCCAAATTGAGTAATATTTTCAACTGATCTAGTATTAAAATGGAGCGTATTCCTGAGAGTTGGCGCAGCAACAGAAAATGCCCTAGTTCCAATATTAGTATTGCCTCTAAGAACAAAAAGTAAGTCAGAACTTGATGATCGAAGCTGGATAGTTTTTTTTAAAGGATTAGGCAATGAATATACATATATGTGCTGGATGCTTGCATGGAAGTGCCTGGTAGGTAATGGTACATATCTTAAAAAGTACGACATCGGACAGGAAGTCAGTGCAAAGACTTCAGAAGAGGCACTGACAGAGAAAACCGCTGAGACCGAGTCACAACCCTAGCTAATCAGTTATGTACACGGTGTAACCTAGTGATATACCATAGCCAACAGTGCCTCCTTACGACGTAAACAATTAGAATTAGAATTATATATCCTTACGGGCAATATTGTGAAAGTGCAGTAGTCAAGCCTATTAGAAACAAGTGCTGTTGCGATAGTTTTTGCAACAGAAACAGGCAAACAACGGCGAATACGTTATAAATCACGAATATGATAATAACAGCAGCGACATGAGTTTCAGAAATATGCCGTTTAAAATTTAAATTATCATCAAAGATAACTCCGAGATTTCTTTCTGAAAGAGCAAGCATAACATACTAGGTAAACATAGGTGTAGGAAAAAAAATTATTTTGTCACGCTGCCTCTCGGTACCAATAATAAGAATGTTTTTATCAGCATTTATATTTAGTCTACTCTCAGTCATCCAAACGAAAACGTCATTAACACAATTTCTGAGCGGATCTAAGGAGCAATTAGTACTAGACGTAGATCAAGAAATATAAATTTGGGTATCTTCTGCATAATGTAGATGATTTAGATTGTGACTGTTAATAACTGAGCTCAGTGGTGTAGTGCAGAAAGTAAAAAGTAAAGGTCCGGGGACAGAACCCTGAGGAACACCACATGAAATAGGGACAGGTGATGAAAGAAAATCCGGAATATTCACTGTTTCATGCCTATGTGTTATATATGACAAAAACAACTTAAAGCTATGCCGGATACACCGTACCATAAAGACAGACTATTTATGAGAATGACGTGATCAAATGCATCAAAGGCAGCAGACAGATCTAGCAAGATACGCACTGTTACTTTATCTTCATCCATATTTAAAGTAATATCATTATGCACTTTTAAAAGGGCCGTTTCCGTCGAATGAAGCTGTTTGTACGCAGATTGTAATTAATTAGAAAACACATTTTGATATAATATGAGATACAAGGCGTTTTCTACAACTTTTTTTCAAGTGTCTTGGAAATTAAACTGACATTGAAACGGGTTTATAATTCTTGAAGTTATCTTTAGAAAATGACGTCTTGTTGAGGAGAAGGTTTTTATATACACTATTATAATCGTGTGGAAAAAATCCCGTACTTGGTGACACATTTATGATATTTGTAACTGTATGAAGTAGAGAGGTGAGACATGCTTTTAACAGTATAGTTAGTAACGGATCAGGCTCACAGGACTTATTTGCAGATGCCCTGATTATTTGCTTCACTTCTTCAACTGTTGCAGGTGTGAAAGAAGCAATCATATTATATATTTATGTAATTTTAACGTTTACATGATTCAAAGATTGATTCTGAAATGGAGATCGAATAAAGCTAATTTTGTCCATAAAATAATCAGAGATTTTAGTGAATCGTGTTTTGGTAGTGACGGAGCAGGCTGTTTGTGAAGAAGTTTATTTATACAATTCCATAGCTGATGAAAATTTTCCGAAGTACTGGGTACCATATTTGTAAAATAATTTGGATTTGCTTTTGACATTTGTCTATTACAATAGAGACATTGTTTCGAATAGCGTGATTTATCCAATGGGGAACGCGATTTACGTCAAACACATTCAAGGAATCGTTGGCGTCGTTTAGACTGTACAATTCCAGGTGTCATCCACGTGAAACGTACTTTATGTGAAACATATTTATTGGCAATAGGGGCATGTTTCCCAAGTAGGGCTTTAATCACCGAACAATATTGTCCATACGAGTTATCATTTGTCGGATTTCTAAACAGACCTAATTACAGAATATCATTATTAAAAGTAATAATGTAAATTTTATGTATAGATCTCTACGAAATCTTCGTTTTGGATAGGAAAGGCATTGTAAAAATGTTAACATCAACAACTACAGTATGACGATCGGATAAGCCACCAAAAACTGATAGTTTCTTAATAGTTTTGCAAGATAAACGAGTTATAATAAAGATTAAGCCAATGGTCATGAATGTGTGTAGAAAAAAAATGCAGTTGTAAATCACATTGATAAAATTGCCATCAACTATCACGAACTCTTGGTATATTACATATGTTAAAGCACATCTTACCTACATGTGCTCTAAAGATTATGTGCAAATCGTAAATTGCGCCATATTTAAATTATGGTATTTATTGTAGAGCTTTAATTCAAACAGAATTTCGAAATTGCAGAAAAAGCCGATAAGAATTATAACCTATAGCAAATATAATTCCCATACAGAACCTCTAATGAAAACACTAAATTTATTGAAAGTCGACCACATTTTCAGGCACAAATGTCTGATATTTCATTTAATAAACTTGTGAATAGTAGAGTTCCTTCTTACTGTAAATCTTTATTTTAACAAAATACCACACACAATAGCCATCACACTAGGCAACGTCATTACATCTCTACTCCGTACAGCCGTACCTTCCGAGCCAGAATATGTATAAGATACAACCTGCCTTCTCTACTCAGAAACATGCCACTTAGAATTACGGACAAAGTCAATACTCATAGTCTTCACGGTTTCTCTTTATATCTGAAGACACATATATTGGATCAATGCCAAGAGACTTGCACAATTGTTAATTGCTATATGTGTAGGCAATACATTATTATATATAATAAAAAAACCTGCATGCTTGTATCTGCATTAATTGATTCGAAACCACTAAGATTTCCTAATTTTATCATCTTTTTACTAATAGGCCGATTTCCATGTGTATTCCCAAACCAGAGCAACCCTGGTTATGAAGATCTAACCTGCCTCCGTTTATACTAACCGTTTAGAATCTGCATCGTGTCTTGTCTTTCATACTATAAGAAGCAATTGCGACTAACAGCAAACTATATTTTAGTCTAAACCGAGCAGGGTAATCTATTCTCCAATTAAATGTTTTCCTATGAAATGAAACAGCCATTGATCAATCACATGTTGGCTCATCATTATTGTGCTGGATTATGGCGACCTTGGGTATATTCTACCAAATCGCTTTATATTTTTATGGTGTGCACCACAGTGGGATAATTCGGATATGAATGACATAAAAGTAGTCTACTGAATAATCATTGATATGTTCTGTCTATATTTAATTGACTAATTGCAGTAAATATTCTTTTTCCGTGGGTGGCTTTCATGCTAGCGGCTTTTCACCGTTACTGAGATTCTCCCGACATAGAATTAACTATTGTTAAATTGTTGTTGCAGTGTGTGCTTTTGTTTAATTATTGTTGAATAAATTGTTCCAATTCCAAAAAAATTCGAATATGTTAACTGGATATCATGGTGGACGATAAAAGCAGATGGAATAACCTGAAAAATAAGAACCAGAAATGTCAACACACATTGTCTCAAAGCTGGATGTTTAAATGATCCCATCAGTGGAACGCCACTCCACCATCTTTCCCAGCCATTGAGAAAACACATGTAGGCTCATCATTATTGTGCTGAATTATGGCGACCTTATATATATTCTACCAAATCGCTTCATATGTTTACGGTGTGCACCACAGTGGGATAATACGGATTCGATTGATATAAAACTAGTCTATTGAATAATCATTTATATGTTGTATCTATGTTTAATTGACCAATTGCAGTAATTATTCGTTTTTCGTGGGTGGCTCTCACGCTAGCAGCTTTTGAGCCTTAGTGAGGGTCTCCCGACATAGACTAACTATTGTACAATTTGTGTTGCATTGTGTGCTTTTGTCTATTTACTGTCGAATAAATTGTTCCAATTCCAAAAATCTTCGAAAAATTATCTTGATATCTTGGTGGACGATAAAAGCAGATGGAATAGTCTGAGAAAAAAGAACCAGAAATGTCAACATACTTTTATATAATAATTTATACTTTATAATTATATATAATTTAGATAATAAATAGTAAGGAATTTACATTTAATTATATTTACAAGGATAGTAGTGTCTCGTTTAAACAATAAAGCCTAATTAGTTTAATTAGAAATCGTTGAACCGGGGACAACTCTTTTATGTGCGTGTATTTGTGTGTGTGCGTGCGTGCGTGTGTGTGCGTGCGTTCGTGCGAGTAGCACAACAACTTCTTCAGTACTGTGTAAAATCCACATATTGGATATGTCCAAAAGAACTAACTTGCACAGAAATGAACTATCCTGAAGAAGTCTACTACAGAGTCTACTTTTATTGAGCAGCCATCTTTTTATGTGCTTTTGCAATTGTATTTTGTAAAACGTTCATCAATACTGCATTGACCATAAACGACTCACAAAGAAGCCGTGGATTCACGTCAAATATAGGTAAATTAAAAGCGTGAATTGCGTGATTATACTTACGTCGGCTGATGGTACTCTATCTATGAAACTATATATAACTGCAATGTGATGTTTTCGTTTAATTTGCCGAAAGTGATAATATACAGAACGATGTTATTATGCATTATTGTTGGGATCTGTGGAACCTAGACATCGATATTTGGCTTGGCACGCACGATGTCGAACTAAATGTCAATTCAAGCGGTTTTAATTTCCGAAATGGGGTATTAAATATAAAAGTTGCGTGTGTGAGCCGGTGACATAAGAGATTACTTCCAATCACATTCAAATGTGGCATCGGAGGAAAATATTCTCACATGTCAGACCAACAAACCGCACGTCAGGATACACAGCGACTATTAACCATTTGAGTCAATCAGCGGCGGATTCTTGGGCATTTTGTTCCGTGGATCTTATGTTAAATTTGCCCAATTGTGTGAGGTTGTAAACTAATTCAAACGTGAAGAGTATTAGTAGACAATTATCAAAGCATCTACTTGGAAAACCGATCATCATTCCTGCTCGTGGAACCGACCTGCAGAACAGTTGAGTATATCTATGTTTGTAGTTTATTGTTCTTGTTCGTAGTGAACATTCCGAAGCAGTTCAATATATCTACGTTTGTAGTTTATCGTTCTTATTTATAGTGACAATTCCGGAAATGTTGAATGTATATACTTTTTAGTTTATCATTCTTGTTCGTAGTGGCAACTCCGGAGAAGTTGACTTTACCTGCATCCACGTGTTATATATGTGAACAGTTGTGCGCATGCAAACTTTACCTGTGGCCATGTGTGATGTATGTGAACAGTTATACTCCTGCTAACTTTACCTGTGGCCATGTGTGATGTATGTGAACAGTTACACTCCTGCTAACTTTACCTGTGGCCATGTGTGAAGTATGTGAATAGTTGTACTCCTCCTAACTTTACCTGTAACCACGTGTGACGTAAGTGAACATTTGTCAGTAGAGCATGAAGAAAAGTGCCGAGATGCAAAATAACATGTTGTAGGTAACGGGTATAACGATTTTGCGACAAATAGCTAGGTCCATGCGGATTTTGAGTATCATGGCTGACGAAACGAGTGACTTGTTAAACCACGAACAGCTTGCAATTTGCACAAGATGGGTACGCAATAAACTTTAGCCCCGCAGAGGTATTATTGGTTTTCATAAATTAGAATGTACTGATTTTTCTATATCCGCACCCTTGCTCAATGATTGTTTAACAAGAGTAATACTAATAATTAATAATAATAATAACGTAATTTCTTTTGCGCCTAAATCCTTGGAAACCAAGTTGAGAGGCGCAACAATACCAAAGGGTTAGTTAATATCAGAATGGATAAGCCATATTAAAGTCGACAAGAGAGGGATCGATACGCCATAGAGCTAAGGTGGATACGCAAGGTAATAAAGGTATGTTTTTAAATGACGGCCAAATTGAGTAATATTTTCAACTGACCTAATACTGAAACGAAGCTCATACCTGAGATATGGCGCAACAACAGAAAATGCTCTAGTTCCAATATTAATATTGACTCTAAGAACAAAAAGTAAATCAGAACTAGATTGTCGAAGCTGGATAAGCTTTTTTTTTTACAGGATTAGGCAATGAATATACATATATGTGCTGGTTGCTTGCATGGACGTGTTCGGAAGGTAATGGTACAAATCTTAAAAAGTACGATATCGGACAGGAAGTCAGTGCAAAGAATTCAGAAGAGGCACTGACAGAGAAAACAGCTGAGACCGAGTCACAACCCTAGCTAAGCAATTCTGTACACGGTGTAACGTAATGATATACCATAACCAACAATGGCTCCTTACGTCGTAAATAATTAGAATTGTAATTAGATTTCCTTAAGGGCATTATCGTGAAAGTGCAGTAGTCAAGCATTAGTAACAAATGCTGTTGCGATAGTTTTTGCAACAGAAACAGGCAAATAACGGCGAATACGGTGTAAATCACGAAAGTGATAATAACAGCAGCGACAAATTTGAAAAATATGCCGTCTAAAATTGAAATTATCATCAAAGATAACTCCGATATTTCTTTCTGAAAGTGCAAGCGTAACATACTAACTAAGAATAGGTGTGGGAGAAAAATTGTTTTGTCACGCTGCCTCTCCGTACCAATAATAAGAAAACAAATTGTATCAGCATTTATATTTAATCTACTCTCAGTCATCCAAACGAAAACGTCATTAACACAATTTATTAGCACATCTATGGAGCAATTAGTACTAAGCGTAAAAAAAAATATAAATTTGGGTATCATCTGCATAAGAAGATTATTTAGATTGTGACTTTTAAAAACGTAGCTCAGTGGTGTTGTGCAGATAGTGAAAAGTAAAGGTCCGAGGACAAAACTCTGAGGGACACCACATGAAATAGGGAGAGGTGATGAAAGACAATCCGCAATCTTCACTGTTTCATTACTATGTGCTATATATGACAAAAACAACTCAAAGTTATGCCGGATACACCATAACATAAAGACAGACGATTTATGAGAATGACGTGATCAGATGTATCAAAGGCAGCAGACAGATCTACCAAGTTACGCGCTGTTACTTTACCTTAATCCTTATTTAAAGTAATAGCATTATGCACTTTTAAAAAGGCCGTTTCCGTTGAATGAACCTGTTTATACGCAGATTGTAATTAATTAGAAAACACATTTTTATTTAATATCAGATCCAAGGCGTTTTCTACAAGTAGGAATAATAATTTAATTGAAATAATTAAATCAAAACCTACATTTCTATTGATAACTGGATGAAACATCCAGTATATGTTGAATAGTGGCATATAACCATGTCCCACAAATAGCACGCAACTATTAATATACCGGAATGTTACAAACCAACTTACCAAGTCAGAAGTTTAACAACAGTAAGTCATCCATTTATTTTATGTGTCAATTCAACGTAGACATGCAGACTTTTATATAAAAATATATACTTTATAATTATATATAATTTAGATAATCAATAGTAAAGAATTTACATTTAATTACATTTACAAAGATAGTAGTGTCTCGATTTTAACAATAAAGCGTAATTAATTTAATTAGAAATCGTTGAACCGGGGTTAACTCTTTTATGTGTGGGTATTTGTGTGTGTGCGTGCGTGCGTGCGTGCGTGTGTGTGCTTGCGTTCGTGCGTTTAGCACAACAAATTATTTAGGTACTGTGTAAAATCCACATATTGGATATGTCCAAAAGAACTAACGTGCATAGAAATCAACTATCCTGAAGAAGTCTACTACATAGTCTAATTTTATTGAGCAACCATCCGTTCATGTGCTTTTGCAATTGTATTTTGTAAAACGTTCATCAATACTGCATTGACCATCAACGAATGAATTGCGTGTTTATACTGAACCACTACGTAAGCTCATGGTACTCCATATATGAAACTATCTATAATTGCAATGTGATGTTTTCGTTTAATTTGCCTAAAGTGATTATATACAGAATTTTTTTTAGGCATTATTGTTTGGATCTATGGAACCTAGACATCCATATTCCCACAAATGACTCGAATTGAGAAAACAGTACTGTCGACAACCGCTTGGCACGCACGATGTCGAACTAAATGTCAATTCAAGCGCTTTTAATTTCCGAAATGGTGTTTTAAATACAAAAGTTGCGAGTGTGAGCCGGTGACATAAGAGATTACTTCCAATCACATTCAAATGTGGCATCGGAGGAAAATATTCCCACAGGTCAGACCGACTAACCGCACGGCAGGATACACAGCGACTATTAAGCATTTGAGTCAATCAGCGGCGGATGCTTGGGCATTTTGTTCCGTACGATCTTATGTTAAGTTTGCCCACTTGTGTGAGGTTGTAAACTAATTCAAACCTGAAGAGTGTTAGTAGACAAATATCAAATCATCTAATTGGAAATCCGATCATCGTTCTTGCTCGTGGAACCGACCTGCAGAACAGTTGAGTATATCTACGTTTGTAGTTTATTGTTCTTGTTCGTAGTGAACATTCCGGAGCCGTTGAATATATCTACGTTTGTAGTTTATCGTTCTTATTCGTAGGGAAAATTCCGGAAATGTTGAGTGTACATACTTTTTAGTTTATCATTCTTGTTCGTAGTGGCAACTCCGGAGAAGTTGAGTTAACTGCAACCACGTGTGATATATGTGAACTGCTAACTTTATCTGTGGCCATGTGTGATGTATGTGAACAGTTGTACTCCTGCTAACTTTACATGTGACCACGCGTGATGTAAGTGAACATTTGTCAGTAGAGCATGAAGAAAAGGCGTGCAAATACGCAAGTGCCGAGATGCAAAATAACATGTTGCAGGTAACGGGTTTAACGATCTTGCGACAAATAGCTAGCTCCTTGCGCAACACGGGTTTTCAGCATCAAGGCTAACGAAACGAGTGACTTGTTAAACCACGAACAGTTTGCAATTTGCATAAGATGGGTACGCAATAAGCTTGAGCCCCGAAAAGGTCCTGTTGGTTCTCATAAATTAGAATGTGCTGATGTTTCTTTACCGCATCCTTGTTCAATGATTGTTTAACAGGAGTAATAATACTATCAAGGTAATTTCTTTTGCGCCTAAATCCTTGGAAACCAAACTGAGATGCGCAACAATACAAACGGGTTAGTTAATATCTGAATCGATAAGCCATACTAAAGTCAACGCGAGAGGGATCGATACGCCATAGAGCTAAGGTGGATACGCAAGGTTATAAAGGTACGTTTTAAATAACGGCGACATTTTGTAATATATTCAAAAGACCTAGTACTAAAAGGGAGCGTATTCCTGCCAGTTCGCGCAGCAACAGAAAATGCCCTAGTTCCAATATTAGTATTGACTCTCGGAACAAAAAGTCAGAACTAGATGATTGATGCTGGATAGGTGTTTTTTTACAGGATTAGGCTATGAATATACATATAGGTGCTAATTGCGTGCATGGAAGTGCCTGGTAGGTAATGGTACAGATCTTAAAAAGTACGATATCGGACAGGAAGTCAGTGCAAAGAATTCAGAAGAGGCACTGACTGAGAAAACCGCTGAGACCAAGTCACAACCCAGTTGTGCATAGCAATTATGTATACGGTGTAACCTAGTGATATCATTAAGGGCAATATTGTGTGGAGTAATCAGGCCTATTAGTAACAAGTGCTGTTGCGACAGTTTGTGCAACAGAAACAGGCAGATAACGCCGAATACGTTGTAAATCACGAATGTGATAACAATAGCACCGACAAGTTTAAGAAATATGCTGTATAAAATTGAACTTATCATGAAACGTAACTCCGAGATTTCGTTCTGAAAGTGCAAGCGTAACGTAATAGCTAAACACAGATGTGGGAAAAATATTTAGTCACGCTGCGTCTCCGTACCAATAATAAGAAAATCTGTTTTATCAGCATTTATATTTAATCTACTCTCAGTCATCCATACGAAAACTTCATTAACACAATTTCTGAGCGGATCTAAGGAGCAATTAGTACAAGGCGTAGATAAGAAATATAAATATTGGTATCATCTGCATAACAAAGAAGATTTAGATTGTAACTGTTAATAAGTGAGCACAGTGGTGTTGTGTAGAGAGTGAAAAAGTAAAGGTCCGGGGACAGAACCCCGAGGAACACCATACGAAATAGGGAGAGGTGATGAAAGGCAATCCGCAATATTCACTGTTTCATGCCTATGTGTTATATATAACAAAAACAACTTAAAGCTATGCCGGATACACCATAACATAAACACAGACAATTTATGAGGATGACACGATCAGATGTATCAAAAGCAGCAGACAGATCTAGCAAGGTTAACGCTGTTACTTTACCTTTATCAATATTTAAAGTAATATTATTATGCACGTTTAAAAGGGCAGTTTCCGTCGAATGAAGCTGTTGTACGCATATTGTAATTTATTAGAAAAGCCATTTGATTTAATATGAGATCCAAGGCGTTTCTACAAGTTATGCTCAAGTAACTTGGAAACTAAACTGACATTGAAACGGGTTTATAATTATTTTAGTTATCTTTAGGACGGGACTTATTTAGAGATGCCCTGATTATTTACTTCACTTCATCAACTGTTGCAGGTATGAAAGAAGAAATAATAATATATATTTATTTATTTTAACCTTTACATAATTAAAAGATTGATTCGAGAGAACGAGGGAACGAATCAAGCTAACTTTGACTATACAATAATCAAAAAATATTTCACACAGAGATTTTACTGAATTGTGTTTCGGTAGTGACAGAGCAGGCTGTCTGTGAAGAAGTTTATTTATGTAATTTAATATCTGACGAGAATTTTCCGAATTATTGGATACCATATTTGTAAAATAATTTGGTTTTCCTCTTGCCATATGTCGATTGCCTTAGTAACATTGTTTCGATTAACGTGACCTATCCAATGGTGAATTAAATTGACGCCAAATACGACCAAGGTAACGACGACGTCTTTTAGGCTGTACAATTTCAGGTGTCATCCACGCGGAAGGCATTTTCTGTGAAACAAATTTATAGGCAATGGGATCATGTTTCTCAAGTAAGGCTTTAAACACCGAACAATATTATCCATACAATTTATCATTTGTTAGATTTCTAGACAGATCTAATTACATAATATCATTATTAAAAGTAAGAATGTAAATTTTATGTATACGTGTCTACGAAATCTTCGTTTTGGATAGGAACGGAGTTGTAAAGATGTTAATATCAACAATTACAGTACGATGATCGGATAAGCCACCAGAAACTGAAAGATTCTTAATAATTTTTTTAGATAAACGAGTTATAAAACAGACAAGAGACCAAGCCAATGGCCATGAATGTGTATAAAAAAATGTTGATTTAAATCAAATGAGATCAACATATCACCGGACGAAGTGGTTATTGTTGTAAGTGCATCCAAACGAAGAGATTTGAATCACAATA
The DNA here is from genome assembly GCA_020002185.1 of Paraescarpia echinospica. Lineage (NCBI taxonomy): Eukaryota > Metazoa > Annelida > Polychaeta > Sabellida > Siboglinidae > Paraescarpia > Paraescarpia echinospica. The sequence goes on from CM034538.1 coordinate 9,074,087, forward strand.
TATACACATATATATGTGAATCCAATATCGTCAGTAGGTGTTAGATCAGCAATATATATGCCTCAGTATTGTTTGGTTTCAGCCAAGTTTAATTTCAGTGTCAGCAAGAATATTTCTTTTAGAAAATACCAATTCACACAAAGATGGCACAAATAGACCGAATATTAGTCGTGGCAAACCTGATGTTGTGACCATTAGCTGGCTCAGGTTTGGGAGTAACATATCCTGCTAAATGATGCAGTATGCCTAAAATGAACGTTGGCGCAGAATTATGAGTAACTGGCAACAGTTTCCGATTTCAACAAAGAGGGAGACATGGCAAGCTGTGGAAATTTGAGACTGAATGGTGTACCCTAATGAAACTGAGAAATAGTACATCAAAATGACCAGAACTTAATGGTTTGAATATAGAAAAGTAATTGTCTCTTAAAGGAAATGGACTGGACTAGAGGAAAACACTCAGTGGGAATAATGGAGACATAATTATTACAGACTAAATCGGATTCAATTGAAGTATATTTAAAAACCTACAATAGTACTGATAAATGGATGAGTCATCCGGTATATGTTGAATAGTGACATATAACCATGTCCCACAAATAGCAGGCAACTATTGATACACCGAAATGTTACAAACTAACTTACCAAGTCACAAGTTTAACAACAGTAAGTCACCCATTTATTTATGTGTCTATTCAACGTAGAAATGCACTAATAATTTATTCTATATCATTTAGATAATAAATAGTAAGACATGTTAAGCCCAGAGCAAAGGTTAAGGCGTAAGTCAACATCTTAATTACATTTACAAGGATAGTAGTGCCACGACTTTAATATTAAAGCCTAATTTATTTAATTACAAAACGTTGAACCGGGGCCAACTCTTTTATGTGTGTGTATGTGTGCGTGTGTGCGCGTGTGCGCGCGTGGGCGTGTTCGCGTGTGCGCGTGTGCGCGTGTGCGTGCGTGCGTACGTGCGTACGTGTGCCTATCCATGTGAACGTGAGTTTTTCTACGACATAGATGGTGGCATTGTTTACCAACACCCGCAGTGAAGTGTTGCAACATGGCAATGCATACATGTCAACCTGTGATGATCCACATGACTGAGCCTTTTTTACTCGCTCTCGCACATTCCAAACAGAACACTCAAGTAACCCATTATGTCACACAGCATAACAAACAAGAGGCATCTAGTAAATGTACGTACATTTATATAGAGAAAATGTGTGTCAACAGTGATTGGGAAATTAAAGTGTGTTCATGTGAAGCAGGTTGTAGCTCGTTGTGGCTTTCTTAGACATATGTAGCACAGTCGCGGGTGGCTCATTGGAGTGTCTGCCGTAGAGTTCAACTTCACTGACAGATGGGTAGCGATGGTGTCCCCGGCCAAATCCATCCGAGCGGTGCTCCGTGTCGATCTTGTTGACGATGGAGAAGGCCCACTCTGAGTCGGCGTTGCTGTGTGACATGAGTAAATAAACCTTCATGACGGCTGAGAGGGTGGCGAAGGGGTGATCCCCCCTTAGAGGTGCATGTAGCCATGGCGGCCCAGAATGCATCCAAGCCCCCATTCATCGGGTATCTGAGCAGTGTGTTCTGGCAAATGCACCAAAACATTACAAGAAAGTACACACATACAATTACCTCCAACTCAATCTGCAGCTGATTGCTGTAGGACAGTTTATTTATCGTCTTGGTCACCAGTGCAGCGTAGAAAAGACGAACGCTCCTGAGCGACAATTAACAAACAAGATAATAAAATAGATAAACGTTGCTGCTGCACACAATGTTGATGATTGTCCTGTAGCAAACAAATAAATGCCGGCAATTCTTCAATGTTTTCGCTGAAATTGATACAACTCTAATTAACTATAAAGTGACTCACTGGAAGAAGCGAGCCCGTATATCATCACTGATGAGCAGAGCACCCTCTGGGTCTGTAGCGTCAGATAACATCAGTTACGGAACAACAATCATAGTAGCATATGTCACTAGTTTTAAAACGTAGGTAAGAACCAATACCGAAATCACTTCGGCAAAGCCGACACAGGGCGTAAGCGCTGTCTTTGTGGCACCCCGCTATCTTGCCTGGCCATTCTTTAATCCAACTGTCCTGGAACTGTGTTGTGTATCTCTTTTTCTTTGGTGGTGATGACATGTTGTTACGCTTCTTCGTCGTGGGGAAATCAGATCACGAATGAGCGCGCACTTTGCCGCGATACCAGGATGTAGATCACGTGTTCGCGACAGAAACAAATTGTTGAAACGGAACGAAAATTTCGTTCCGTTTTTTATATATAAAAAAAAAGTACGTAATTTTTTACTGCGGTGACCGTCAAATGACGGAGGTTTTTTATGTCCGTGACGGAGGTTTTCAGCGATATCTAAATGACGGTGTCTCTATACGAATGACGGGGAATTGTCGTATATGCAATGCTCGCGATGCGACTATCGTAAAATGTCACTGTGCAATATTCAATACTAATGTAGTCATGAAATGGTTTACAGTCGACAAAAACAAAAACGTCAATCCGATTCAGATCCATCAAACGCTATTAAAAAATGGCATTGTTTTATAAAAAAGAGAACACTTTTCAACAATACTTTTAAATCGTTGAGATTTAAAAGTACATGAAACATGCGAATATACAACCATTTATAATAGAATGTGACATAGCTTAATATAATTTAACATGTTGATATATGACTTTAGCATTGTTCTCGTTGGACTCACTCCATTGTCAAACCTGACAAAATGCTGCCGTGTCGAACCTTAGGCATGTTCGTTCAATCTACGTTGCTCCAGTTCACATAGCTTTCCAGTGTACACATAGTCTTCGCGCATTCATTGCACCGTGGCTGAATGCTTCTTCTAAATACAGTCTTAACGACTGGATACTGCGCTGTATGAGAACGTTACAAAAATGGCGTTGACATATGTACACGAGGACTGTTATTGAGTTCCTGAATTACGTTCCTAAACAGAACATACAAGATAAATGGCAAATGATAATATACATCTTAGGATGATTTTTGTTTGTACCTATAATACAATTTTAAATAATTACGTGCACATGCATGTAAAGCGCCTGAGAGCAATATGATTGATTCGGGCGCTATGCAAATAAATTTTGATATTATATTATTACTAATGGTAGTTGGAGCCATTTCGATGCGACGGCTTCACGTTTCTCCAAACGTTTTCTGAAGAATCTGCCGGGAGAGCTGATATTTTTGTATTAAATATTCGTCTGTAGTAAACATGTATGGTTCATTTTGGTACCGCATGTATGAATATAGATGTATCTTAATTGTTTTTAGAGAAAACACATTTCGTGATACCCCAATTTATTGAAAGCAAGCACGGTGAAAGTGTTCAGCAACACTGTCCAGTCATTTTGAAATCTTAGCTATCATCAACCAGAATCTACTTATACATAGTAGTTCTTTTAGACATGTCCCATACGTGAATGTTTACCCTGTAAAGGCGTCCGTTGGTGTAGCACACAACTTCTTCAGTACTATGTAAAAATCATCACGTATTGGATATGTCCAAAAGAACTAACTAAATTTTTTAAAACATTCATCAATACTGCATTTACCATCAACAACTCGCAAAAAGCGGTGGATTCACATCAAATACAGGTAAATTAAAAGCGTGAATTGAGTGTTTATGCTGAACCACGAATGAAGCTCATGGTATTCCATCTATGAAACTCTACGTAATTGCAATATGATGTTTCCATTTAATTTGCCGAAAGTGATTATATTCAGAACGATGTTTATGCATTATTGTTTGGATATATGGAACCTAGACATCCATATTCCCATTAATGACTCGAATTGGGAAAACAGTAGTATCGACAACCGCTTGGCACACACGATGTCGAACTAAATGTCAATGCAAGCGCTTTTAATTTCCGAAATGGTGTTTTATATATAAAAGTGTGTGCGTCGGTGACATAAGAGACTAATTCTAATCACATTGAAATATGGCATCGGTGGAAAATATTCCCTGAAGTCAAACCGAATAACCGCACGGTAGGATACACAGCGACAATTATTAAAGCCTCTACTCGGAAACCCTCTTGCTCGTGGAAACGACCCCCAGATCAGTTGAGTATATTAACGTTTGTGGTTTATTGTTCTTGTTCGTAGTGAACATTCCGCAAATGTTGAGTGTATATACTTTTTTAGTTTAGCATTCTTGTTCGTAGTGGCAACTCCGGAGAAGTTGAATATGTCCACGTTTACAGTTTTGTTGTTTGTAGTATTGCGTCAAATGGTAACGAGTCAGTGAAAACATTCGTGTGGCGGTGGCCACGAATTATGGTTGATGATTTAGTGGCAACAGCGACAGTGAGCGTTTCATAAGTGTCTTCACTAGACAGAATGGAATGTAGGATATTCTTAGAGTGAATTCGGTTTTCGAGGCGGACACGGTGCCATGGAGAATGTTCGTGCGATTGAGCTGACGATCTCCCTCTAGCGGGATTGTACAGCGAGAGAAGGAGCGAACTCGATATTGTGAAGTGTCTCACCCACTCCTAGTAGGCATGTATTCGCAGAATTGTGCGCAGGCGTCGGCAACTTTGGAGGTGTGATAGCTGGTGGCTTTCATGTGGGGAAGTGACATACTCACACAGTGGTGTCATAGTAGTAAAGCAATCAAGAATTAGGGAAATGATCGTGTTGTGGAGTCCCTATGCGATGATCAGCATCTAGCTATAAATACGCAACATCAATTTCGCAATACACGTCAAAGGTGTTTTCGAACACATGTTAAACACGTAGGAAACTGTATTATAATTATTGTTGTAGCATTACCAGTATATTCAGACGCTAATTCTGGAACGCTTTCAAAAACGGCTCCGAAATTACACAATGTCGATCTTCCAGCTCGCATCGATAACGATAAAATTTCGGCGGCAATACCACTTCCCGCGACAAAGTTTTCCCATCGACGCAACCAAGCTAACTGAAATGGTAACACGGCCGAAAGATCAAGTTGCCAGAGAAAGAGAAACAAAAAAGCGAGTGCAATCGTTTTTCTTTCTGGTGCAAGAAACACGAAACACGCTTTGTAATATTTTTATTTTGTTTTTCGGTTTAATTAAATCAAATTGGAAAACGGAAAGCTGACATTGTTTGCTTTCTCGTTTTTCTTTCTAAACTTTCCGAATGAAAAATGAAAAGGTCCGCCACGGACCCAGGGTAGTGTTTTCAAATTAATGTAAAAACTCTGCCGCAATGTTTTCCGGGGTATAGAAGTTGCTACACCGATACCGTTTTTCACATATACTGCTCTACTTGGTTTCTGCTGTATGCAGTCATAATTATGCAGTTTTCACAAATAATTTTAGAACAAATACTCCAACGTATTGTTATTATTAACCGGAACCACTTCTTTCATCAACGGCCTGCAAAAAAAGCGTCAAATAAGTTGTATTGGTGAAATACAATATTCGTGAGACGATACCACGTCACGAGCTGAACGAAAGTACTCGGTTTCTGCTGCTTCGTGTGCAGAATTATCATTGTACGACAACACGCAACGCATTAACTGTTTACACGCCATGGGCTGTTCGATAACTGTCCTGTGATGATTAGGTTGAATGGTTGCTTACAATTTCGATAAATTGAAATATTATGGATGTTTACATCACCGTCACCGATATAATAATAATAATATATTTTATTTATTTAGCGCCATATCTCCGGATATAAAAAAACTGTTCGGCTCAATATAATACTTATTTTATATATAAAAAGTATAATGTAATAAGAACCTAATGCGAAATTTAAATATGCATTTATAAATATATGAATTATATAGCATACATTATCGGCTAAATATTGACTAGATTTTACTATCTAAAAATTACACTGTTTGCTGTTTTAAAATCAATCACGTAATTATATTAAATAAATACTTAAAATGCAGTATACAATAAACCATGCAGTGACGTTAGAATGGAAATATTTTATAAATAATCTTGAAATGTGTTCTTGAATAGATGTGTCTTTAACTGAGATTTGAAAAGTTCCATAGAGTCAGCGTCACGGATACACAACGGCAGACTTTTCCACAGGCGAGGTGCCGTCACGGAGAAACCGCGTCGACCGTATCGTTCCATGTCGTAGCGTGCCACAATTACAAGGTTTCTATCAGCAGAACGAAGCCGGCGCCCTGGTATATACGGCGAGATCAAGTCAACATTGTTCACTGGCGCGAAATGGTGTAACGCGCGGTATGTCAGTAGAAGAATGTTATAGTTGATGCACCTTTGGACCGGGAGCCAGTGAAGCGCAACGAGTGTGGGCGTGATGTGTTGTCTCGTTATTAGGCGAGTCGCCGAATTGTGCACCCTTTGTAGCGTCTCGATTAAACGCACGTTCACTTCAAAAAACTGCATTTCCATAATCCAGTCTGGAAGTAACAAGTGCGTGTACGATCGTCTTGCACGCATTGGTTGTTAAACACTTTCTAGTTCTAGCGATCTTGTGGAGCTAGAAATACGTCGAAATAGGACATGTCACGTGGTCTACGGTCGCTGTCAAAATATGCCTCAAAAACCTCAAAAGAATATCAAAATGCAGCAGAAACCTACATACTGCAGAAACCGCGCAGATGACTTTGTCAATGACGACCTCCTGAAAAGCCAAACGATCCGCGTCTTGGGAGCACCGGGGATAGCACTGCTGCGTGTTGCCATCTAGCGATAGTTGTTTGAATAACGACAGGTTAGGCGACAAAACAGCTTATATTGCCTGTGAAATACTTTCAATAATATCGATTTGAATCATCCAGCCAGAGGAACCTCTTCAGACCTATAACATGTTAGTTTGATGATAACACAATTTGAACGGAGATATGGCTTGTTTTATTTATTACTTAGTTTACTTATCTTTGTCGTGCTGTGTGGCACACAAGGCTCGCACCAGATCTCGCCAGACCCCTCTGTTTTGGGCTCTCCTTGCTGCTGTGCCCCAGATCAGCCCAGCAGTCTTCATTGTTCTACTTATTACACTGTGTACTTAAATTGTAATATAAAGATGATGTATTGCTGAAATGATTATAAATACACAGGCATATTTACTTGATGATAGCATTTTATATATTGCATATATTAATTTAAACCAGATTACATCGACCAACGGAACAACAAACCGTGGCGCTACCTAACGCATGTTGACCACTCAGTTTGACCACTGAAGAATTAAATAACTCTAACTAACTATATGTTTCTTTCTTAAAACGTTAGTTAGTAGATCGGAGACCATTGGTTCACGGAAGCGAACTAACGCAATGATTGATTGCTTGATTTATTCAATATAGAAATGTAAACATGTAAAATCAGAGTACTAGATTTTTGTATATACTGCGCTGTTTGCATGTTACCTTTAAAAGAATCGCACAAATAATGTGGTGCTTTGTCATTGACTATATCATAGACAAGGTTCAATTATAGTTGTTTAATCCGTAGATCCACTGGTAATATATTGACCTGTCTAAACTTCGTTGATCCAATGTGGGTTCTGGCTGGTGCATTAAGAAGGAACCGGTCTTCCTTGTTCTGGGTGTATTGTAGCCTGGATTTATATTTCTTAGTTAAACCGCAGAACCACGATGAACAGGCCTAGTCAAAATGACATTGTATTAAGGCAAGGGTGAAACGATTGTTTTGTTTTCATGTTGACATTTCTTGTTTGTTTGTACAAGAACTTTAACTTGGCATTTGATGTATTAATTATCTTCACAGCCACTCCTCCAGTTACTGACTGATCTAACTCTAACTATAAAAGGGGTTAGTATTAAACAGCCGAGGAAATATAATTTATATTAAAGAGTAAGGATCCAATAATTGAGCCTTGTTGACATCTCACGTTACAGACGCCGGCTTAGATAAAGTACCAACAATGTCCACTGATTGTTGACTTTCATATAAATATGACTGAAACCAGACTTTGCAGATTTATGAAGTCCTATAGCTGCATGATCTTATGGTTACCTTGTCAAAAGACTTTTGAAGGTCAAGAAGCACCATAACTATATAGCTGCCTTTCTCCTGTTCCTGTTTTAGGACGTATGTGAGATATACCAAACATGTGTCGGCAGAATAAGAGGATCTAAAACCAGATTGATGCTGATATAGGAGCTGATGTGATCGGAGGTACTCGTCCAGCTGTTGACAGACAATTCTCTCAAATAATTTCCAGATTACATTGAGATTCGAGAACGGCCTGTTCTTACCCGCTTCCAGTTTACTATTTTTGTTTGTAAATTGGCATCACCCTTGCTGATTTAATATCGTTTGGAAATTCGCCGGTTTACAAAGAAACATTTTAAATATGCGTCAAGGGAGACGCAATCAAATAAAATGAAATCCAATTTATTTAGACACCACATATCTCTGCAAAACAGATTCATGAGTGGTTACCAACTAAAACATTATGTAAAACTATATTACGTAAGTCGTTATAATATTACAATACATGTGCTATATTTGCTAACACAATAACAACTACATAATTCCATTATTATGTAGGCCGTATATAACATTAAACTGTACATGTACGTATTTAAAAAGAAAATAAATTACGAAAAGGTCTGATTAAAGAGAAAGGTTTTCAGATCTCTCCTAAAAAGTCCAGAATAACGTTGGCTACTTAGATCTAGTGGAAGAAAGTTCCAGAGGGTGGGACCTGCACATGAAAATCCGCGTCGGCCGTAGCGTGCCTGGTTAACTCTAGGAACAACCATGAGAGACTAGTCAGCCGAGCGTAGAGTGCGACAGGGAACATATGCAAATATACGGTCAGCAAGGTATTGTGGAGTGTTTGTATGCTGAATTCGCTGCGCCACAGGTAGCCAATGCAGCTCTTGTAGTGCCTCCGTCAAGCTGTGTTGGTCACGCCGACGTAAGCAGAGGACGACACGCGCAGCTGATCGCTGGACCATCTCTAGACGGTGAAACAAGGTTCTGGTAATGCCGTACAGGACCGCGTTTCCGAAGTCGTGTCACGACGTGACTAGCGCGTATACAAATGATAAGCGGGAGATGTGATTGTATCCACGCTATACCACGTAGTTGGGCGTAGGCAGTCCGACAAGTACGGCCATCGATATGGTGGAGTTGAAATGGACTCCTAGGTCACGTTTGTTGGAGGAAGTGCTGACATTGCTACCGCAGATGTTGATGGGAAGAGGCGGTGGATGTGGAACGCGGTTGTTTGTTTCTCCAAACAGTATCGCCTCTGTCATTAATTAATTAATATACTCGAGCAATCCTGCATGGAGTACCGTATTCCAATAATTTTGTGGCTTTTTACTTAATTTATTTATAAATATCTTTATTACTACTGTATGGCAATATTTCAGTTTAAATGACCGTCTTGGTACTAGTATTTTAGTTTAATGATCATGACGTATGGTGTATTGTAAAGCGCCACGAACAATTCTGGAATCTATGGCTATAACAAATTAAATGTATTATTATCATTATTTAATCGACACAGTTTCTAGATTAGTACATACATCGTCTCTCGGGATGAAAGCAATGGCACTTCTTACGTAAATGCATATACCACTGCCCTCGCGATTCCTGTCGCGCCGGAGAATAGCATAGTCAGTAATTTCGATAACCGAGTCTGTGACCGACGAATCTAACCAAGACTCGGCGATGCTGATCACCGCCACTTTATTGTTGGTTGCGAGCACTCTTAAATTGTCAAGTTTCGGAAGAAGACTGCGTGAGTTCAATTGCTCAAAGTTGAGACCCTTTGAATGTAAACATTCAAAGTCAAGGGGTCTCTCGTTGACTGTTCGTCGGAGTCATCAGCAGTGTGCGACAGGTGGTCGTCGCCGCCATCAGGATAACGTTCCTCATCCCCGAGGGTTGCTTGCGTGAAGATCGGTGGTTGTTGGCTGATGTTGTTGTTGGCCGTGTCATTAGCGAAGTGAGGATATGAAGTGAGATTGGATCGTACAGATAATGAAAGAAATCACCGCTGTTGCACAGCTCGTCGTATGCATCGTTTGTAAAACACCAGAACATTTGCTGTGTGTCCGCTGGTCGCAGGAGTCACGCGAAATTGCTCTACTGTGGGCAATGTCACCACTGCCAGAACAACAAGACGGGTGTATTTGCGTGTAGATCCCCTTCTGCTCAACAGGGCCTCGATTGATGATCACATCGCCGTTTTTCGTCAGTAATAACAGAGTTACGGTCGATGGCAGGATGCTGTAGAAGGAATTCTGCCTATTCACCGAACATCTGCAGAATTGGCAAATTGTTCGTTCAGACATATGATGAAGACGGACGGACTTGTGGATTGCGGATAAAACAACATCACTACTTACTTGCTGAGAGTCTGTGAATATGTAGCGTTCTGGAATATGCGTCAGAACCGTTCTTATGTTCAGCGAATATATGTCTCTCTGGTACAATACTACAACGTAATGAACAAAACTGATGATAAGTATAAGACTAAGCAATTTGTTTCAATAATTGCACATACAAACATGTTGTGTACTGTTATCGGCCAATACGGTAGGGCCAACCTCTTTTTATATCAGCAAAGTAAGTGAACAACAATGAATCGATCATAAAGAGAAAATTAATGGAAACAACAAGTAAGGTTTTAAAACAAGCCATCGCATTTAGAATATTACGCCTTTTAGCCAGCGCTAAGTATAATTACAATTGTGTCATGCTGTAATTTTATTGACTACTGGTTTTGTATCCGATGAAAAACTAATCAAATCCTCGAGGCTAAAGTTATGTGGTGAAGTGGACAAATATATACAATGCTTCCGTCGTTCGTCACGCACTTCAGGATATGGGATGTAGCCTACAAGTAGCAATGAAAACGTCCGCACCGCAACACAACCGTCGAGAGATGTAGACAATGGTCGTTCACTTCAGGATGTGGGCTGTAGACTACAAGTAACAATGAAAGCATCCACACCGCAACACAACCGTCGAGAGATGTAGACAATGGTCGTTCACTTCAGGATATGGGATGTAGCCTACAAGTAACAATGAAAGCATCCACACCGCAACACAACCGTCGAGAGATGTAGACAATGGTCGTTCACTTCAGGATGTGGGATGTAGCCTACAAGTAACAATGAAAGCATTCACACCGCAATACAACCGTCGAGAGATGTAGACAATGGTCGTTCACTTCAGGATATGGGATGTAGCCTACAAGTAACAATGAAAGCATCCACACCGCAACACAACCGTCGAGAGATGTAGACAATGGTCGTTCACTTCAGGATATGGAATGTAGCCTACAAGTAACAATGAAAGCATCCACACCGCAACACAACCGTCGAGAGATGTAGACAATGGTCGTTCACTTCAGGATATGGGATGTAGCCTACAAGTAACAATGAAAGCATCCACACAGCTACACAACCGTCGAGAGATATAGACAATGGTCGTTCACTTCAGGATATGGGATGTAGCCTACAAGTAACAATGAAAGCATCCACACCGCAACACAACCGTCGAAAGATGTAGACAATGGTCGTTCACTTCAGGATATGGGATGTAGCCTACAAGTAACAATGAAAGCATCCACACCGCAACACAACCGGCGAGAGATGTAGACAATGGTCGTTCATTTCAGGATAAGGGATGTAGCCTACAAGTAACAATGAAAGCATCCACACCGCAACACAACCGTGGAGAGATGTAGACAATGGTCGTTCACTTCAGGATAAGGGATGTAGCCTACAAGTAACAATGAAAGCATCCACACCGCAACACAACCGTGGAGAGATGTAGACAATGGTCGTTCACTTCAGGATATGGGATGTAGCCTACAAGTAACAATGAAAGCATCCACACCGCAACACAACCGTCGAGAGATGTAGACAATGGTCGTTCACTTCAGGATATAGGATGTTGCCTACAAGTAGCAATGAAAACATCCATGGACCATCTCTAGTCGGTGTAACATGATTCCGGTAATGTGGTACAGGGCCGCGTTTCCAAAGTCGAGTCGCGACGTGACCAGCGCGTGTACAAACGACTTTCACGCTGTAAGCAGGAGAGATGATCGTATCCACGCTATGCCACGTAGTTGGGCGTAGGCAGCCCGACAATTTTCGACTTACGTCGACATAGTGGGGTCGATATGTACTCTTAGGTCACGTACGTTGGTAGAAGTGCTGACGTTGCTACCGCAGATGTCGATGGGAAGAGGCGGTGGCTGTGTAACACGGTTGTTTGGAGCTGCAGACAGTATCGCCTCTGTCTTCGACTCGTTCAAGAGCAGGTAGCGCGACGCCAGCCATGCTTTCACGTCAGTCACACAACGGGAAATCCGGTCGGCGGCGGACGCAGAATCATTTAGTGAAAAATCGACGTAGAGTTGGGTTTCATCGGCGCAGACATGGGAGCGAACCCGTGCTTTGCGAATACGGCAGAAAGACCAGCACAGTATATAGAAAATAACAGAGGGACCAAAAACACTGCCCTGTGGAACTCCATGTCGTAGTCGGCTGTCGCAAGAAAGATGACCGTCAACGTCGGTTGGCTAGGTAAGATGCGAGTCAACAAAGTGAGTTGTCTCGCACGCCAATTCGGTCTAGTTCAGCCACAAGAATGTCAATGTCGATCATGTCGAACGCAGCGCTGAGGTCAAGTAGAACTAGTACTACTACCATCCAGTGATCGTAACACGTCGTTTTGGATATATTAAATTGCCGTCTTAATGCTGTGTGAATGGCTGTAGGCGCTCTGAAAAGGACCTCCAATGTGTCATATACTATGAGCTTAGCACAATCCTTTAAACATATGGGTGGCAATTGATCTAAACCAGTCGCCTTGCTCGAGTTCATGATCTTCAGGATCCCTAATACTTCGTTTTCGGTAACTTCACTAAAACTGAAACTTTACTGGTGACACCCAATGATCTATAATATTCTTGGATGTTTTGTCACCCATATTTCCCATTACTTGATGGAAGTTGGTCACCCAGTGTTGAGGCTATGTTTATAAAAAAAAATTAAAATCTTAGACACCTTTATTTTTTCAAAACAAATGTTATTGTCGATATCATGTCCTATCCCCCCAGTCTTAGTTTCACATTGAGACGAAGTTCCGAGGCTTTTTGCCATTAGCATTAGTTGGCAATTAAATCTTATTTGGCCTGTTTCTTCTGATATTGGACCAGATTCTGAAGATAAATGTATTTGCCATGCCAACTATGGCCTTTGGTCTTTTTGAATTTGGCAAACGCCCGATCTCTTTCATGAATGAGATCCATTATCTCCCCGGTCATCCATGAGGGTGTAATCCTTGTAGGCGTGTTAATAAGCTCGGTCACACCAAACATATACATATAATGGTTTAGTAATAAATGCAACGGATTAGTGTTAGTGCTCAAGTGAGAATAGTCAACGTTAAAATCACCAATTATGGTGAATTCTTTGTTGGTGATTGGTTTATACCCAGAGCATGATTGCTCGAGTATATTAAAAAAAGTCCACCTGCTTGGGTGGACGGTAGCATACACCAATTAAAATTGTCATAACTGTAAATACAGTTCTGAACAATAGTAGCTTGTTTGTGACAGTGATTTAGTTTACTTATTTATATTACTAATATTTTAGAACTACTAATTTATTTATTTATTTGATTTTATACTGCTTTAATTTAATGATTAATTAATGCATTATAGTTTATTAGGTATGTTTAATATGGTAGTCTGTTTATTTTAACGTAATGTCATTCTACCATATTCCAATTGTTTTGTGGCCTTTTAGTTAATTTATGTATTAATATTGGAAAAATGTTGGATCTGGGGCTATAACAAATTAAGTGTACTATTATTATTATTATTTAGCCCACACAGTTTCTAGATTAGTCAATAATCGTCTATAGGGTTGAATGGAATGTCACTTCTTACGTAAATGCATACACCACCGCCCTCGCGATTCCTGTCGCGCCGGAGAACAGCATAGTCAGTAATTTCGATTATCGAGTCTGCGACCAACGAATCTAACTAAGATTCGGTGATGCCGATCATCGACAGTTTAGCGTTGGCTGCGAGAACTCTTAAATCGTCAAGTATCGGCAGAAGACAGCATGAGTTCAAATGCACAAAGGTGAGACCTAATATCACTGTTTACTTGAATAGAGTCTGCAAATGTGTAGCTTTCTGGATCAGGCGTCATAGCAGTGTATAATGTTCTTATGTTTATCGAAGATATGTCTCTCAGGTACGCACTGTATTTGGTTAATAAATGAAGAAGAAACATTATTAGTGGTGCCGCTACACTTCCTGGTGCTATCAGCGTCTCGGAGGAGATACAGTTGTCCAACGTTAGCACATTAATATGTAAATATAATACTACTACATATTGAACAAAACAGACGATGAATATAAGACTAGGCAACATGTTTCAATAATTGCACATACCAACTGGTTGTGTACAGTTATCGGCCAATACGGTAGAGCCTCTTTTTATACCACAAAGTAAATGAACAACAATGAATCGATCATGAAGAGAAAACGAATGATAGCAACAAGTAAGGTTTCAAAACAAGCCGTCGTATTTATAATATTACGCCTTTAACCAGCGCTTAATATAATTACAGCTGGTGTTCCTTTGTGTCGTGCTGTAATTTGCCTGAGTACTGGTTTTGTCTGCAATGAAAACTATCCAAACCCTCGAAGCTGAGTTAAGTGGTGAAGCGAATAATCTAAAATTGCACAATGCTTGCGTCGTTCGTCACGCATTTCAGAATATGGGATTTAGTATAGAAGTAACACAAAGCATCCACACCGCAACACAACCGTCGAGAGATGTAAACAATGGTCGTTCGCCATTAATGTGTTCGCGCAATTTCCGAAAGGTTAGTCAGTTGTTTGGGACACAATAATACTGTGACAGGCTGTGTAGCAAACTGAGTTCAAGCTGACACAAATTAATCACGGAAGAGTGTAGCGATCCTTATCTGTGCCAAGCCGAATAGAGCTGTCTGGCTGGAAATATAATACAAACGAGCCCCGGTATTTAAACACATCGGATATGCTATTACAATGTTATTGTTGCAAATATACTGATGCGTATGCGCACGCGTTTATGTACGCATGTGTGCAGAGTGCCTGTGTGAATATGAGTGTGTATGGTTGTATGTGCAGGTGTAGATTTGTTCGGTTGTACGAAAGTGTATATGTGTGTTTTTCCGTGTATAAGTTTTTGCGATTATACATGCATTGTTGAAATTACTGGCAGCAAAACAGAACACAGAGATGATGATGGTCTAATGAGCAATCCGCCACTATTCCCGAACGAAATATTTTCACATATCATCAACATAACACTAGCATCCGATTTCACAATGTTAGGCACCATAAATCGAGTGTGTGTAACTTTCAGGGAATTAGCAGCTCTTCACCTGACAAACCGGTTTTTGTCGACCACGCAATTGCATGTTTCGGGTACTTTACCAGAAGCTTTGAAGCTTGATTCTGATTGTGACAATGCTGTGAGCATCAGAAGACTGATGCGGGAGGCCCGTTAAGGAAGTGGCTTAGCTTCTCGGATACGAGAATTGTTGTCGGGAAATTCCCAATGGTACAACGCCTGGCTCACTCTGGCAGTCGAGTCTTTCGGTTGGAGAGGGTAACTGATATTTTTGGCGATGCAGGTGATCAGATCAAGCCATGGTGATGATGCATTTGAAGACCAATCAGTTCGTTTTTATCAGAGAGAGAGAGAGAGAGAGAGAGAGAGGGAGAGAGAGAGAGAGAGAGAGAGAGAGAGAGAGAGAGAGAGAGAGAGAGAGAGAGAGAGAGAGAGAGAGAGAGACAAAGTGCATATATTTTTGTTTGTTATTATTGTGACCATTTCCAATAATGGATATTTCAACTACATATGTATATTATTATTTTTGTAGAGAAATGCATTTTATTATAATATGTGCTGTCTACCCAGCTAGTTAAGTTCATGATGACGAAGTCGTTTTTTTATTTTTGTTTTGTCTCGTTTGACGCACGACTAGTGCAATAGTAATCTCGTCACTTTATGACCTTATTTATATTCCGATATGAATGTGCCAATAATAACAGCATCGTTATTATCATTCCTTAGTTTTTATACTTATTTTGTGATGCACACATCTTTCGTTTATCTGCGAATAATGACGAAATTAAATTGCTGTTGTTTGTGTAATTATGTGGTCTCCATGTTATCTTTATGTGGTCTCCATGTTATCTTTATGTGGTCTCCATGTTATCTTTATGTGGTCTGCATTTGTAATGTCCGTAATTCTAGCAAATGGGCTTACAATTTGGTGATGTCAGAACATATCTCAGGGTAGTATAGTTATCAACAGTTTATGTTGAAAGAACACTACGAAATAAAATGTATTGTTTCTATCTGAGTGGAAATTGTCACTCTTTAATTTATTATAATTGCGCTCAAGATCATTAGTAAAAACAGAATAGGCTTATCATTGTAGATATGGAAGGAGTCAGAGAGTTGGTGGAGTTGCTCGACAAGTCAGTTTGCAATTTGTGTCACAATATGTTTATTTCAGGTATTGTGACTATTTTTGCGTCAATGTGAAGGGCGACTGCGCCTGTTCTGATTAAGAAGTCATCTGCAGAATTGCGTAATGGACGAAATGGACGAAATGGATTAAATCCACGAAATCCACGAAATCGACTAAGTCCACATGAAATTGCTATGTTATTACATTATCGGTCAAACATTATTTATAGCATTAAAACTAGCAACATGTATTGTATTATACCAGTGGGTCCGAGATTTATATAATTTTTTAACTGTTGTTCTTATCGATGTATTTTTATATTTATTTACATACTTTTATTGATGTATTTTGATATATGGACATGATTATTGTTTGAAATAAATACATTACTTATTATTATATTATTATTACATTATCGGGCAGTAGCACGTTATTACATTATCAGTCAACAATTATTACAGTATAAGGCAGGAGGTTTATTACATTATCGGTTGATTTTATTACAGTTTCGGGCAATTATTACATTATCAGTCGAGTATTACAGTATCGGTTGTAAACACCGTGCATCAAGGTCAACAAACTGAATTCGCTGCGCCACAGGTAGCAAATGCAGCTCTTGTACTGCCGCCGTCATGCAGTGTTGGTCACCACAACGTATGCAGAGGACGACACGCGCAGCTGATCGCTGGACCATCTCCAGTCGGTGCAACAAGGTTCCGTTAATGCGGTACAGGGCCGCGTTTCCAAAGTCGAGTCGCGACGTGACTAGCGCGTGTACAAACGACTTGCACTTGGTAAGCGGGAGATGTGATCGTATAGATTTAATACCACGTAGTTGGGCGTAGGCAGTCCGACAAGTGCAGCAATCAATATCGTGAAGTCGAGATGTACTCTTAGGTGACGTGTGTTGGTGGAATTGGTGACGTTGCAACCGCAGATGTCGATGGGAAGAGGCGGTGGCTGTGGAACACGGTTGTTTGGTGCTGTAATCAGTACCGCCTCTGTCTTCGCCTCGTTCAAAAGCAGGTAGCGCGACGCTAACCATGCTTTCACCTCAGCCACACAACGGGATATCCGGTCGGCGGCGGAGGCAGAATCATTTCGCGGAAACTCAACGTAGAGTTGGGTGTCCTCGGCGTAGACATACCAGCGAACACCGTACTTTGAGAATACGACGGAAAGACCAGCACAGTATATAGAAAATAACAGAGGGCCAAAAACACTATCCTGTGGAACTCCATGTCATAGTCGGCTGTCGGAAGAAAGATGACCGTCAACGCTGACGCACTGTGTTCGGTCGGCAAGGTAAGAGGCGAGTCAACAAAGTGCGTTGCCTCGCACGCCAATTCGATCTAGTTAAGAGACAAGACTGTCATGGTCGATCATGTCGAACGCAGCGCTCCGATCAAGTAGAACTAGTACTGCATGTTTACGAGCATCCACTGATCTTAACACGTCGACTTCGATACACACAATCGCCGTCTCAACGCTCTGAAAAGGATCTCCGATGCCATTGTGTTGCATATGCAATTAGCTTAGCGCCATCCTTTATAAATATGGGTGAAAATTGATCTAAACCAGTCGCCTTGCTCAAGTTCTTGTTGTTCAGGATCCCGAATACTTCATTTTCGGTGACCAGTAAAACATAAACTATTACTGGTGGCACCCAATGATTAATTTTATAATATTCTTGGGCGTGTTGCCACCCATATTTCCCATTACTTGATGGACGTTTGTTAAACAGTGTTGAGGCTAAGTTAGTGAAAACATTGTGAAAGTATTCAGACACCTTTACTTTATCAAAACAAATGTTACTGCCGATACCAAGTCCTATGCTCCCTGGCTTGGTTTTACATTGAGACGACGTTTCGAGGCTTTTTAGCATTTCCCATAATTTGTTCGCTTGTTGTTTATACTCATCAGCCTTGTTTCCAATGAAATCTGATTTGGCCTGTTTCTTATTATATTGCACCTGATTCCGAAGATAAATGTATTTGCCATGCCAACTATGGTCTTTGTTATTTTTGAATTTGGCAAACGCCCGATCTCTTCCATGAATGAGATGCAGTGTCTCCTCTGTCATCCGGGGGGGGGGTGTACGCTGTTTAATACGGACATACTTCAAGGGGGCAATACTATCAATGATGGACATCAACTTAGATTTAAAATGATAAAAAGCATCGAGAACATAGTTAATAGCTAATACATCCTGCCAGTCCAGCTCTTGCAGTTTTATTTCTAAAATGCCTTTACTCTAGTTTCTGAGCGATATTAATATCACACCGTTGTGTTGATTTGCAGGCCGTTTCTTACATTTGCGTGTACACTAATTATTATTAATTATTAATTGATGGTAACTTATGCCAACATCAAATACACCACATTGTGTTATTTTAACAGGGTCTGAGACAACGATGAGATCTAAGATGGTGGAATTTGCACGAGTAATCCTTGTAGACATGTTAATGAGCTGGGTCATACCAAACATATGCACATAATGGTTTCGTGATATATGCAACGGTTTAGTGTTAGAGCTGAATCAATGTGTTAAAATCACCCATTATGATGAATTCTTGGTTGGTGACTGAATTACATTCCAAGCAGTATTGCTCGAGTATATTAAAAAGTCCACCTGCTTGGGTGGACGGTAGCACACACCAATTAAAATAGGTTTTGTCTTAGGTAAATACAGAACAATAGTAGCTTTAGCCTACACAGTTTCTAAATTAGTATATACGTCGTATCTCGGGTTGAAAGCAATGTCACATCTTACGTAAATGCACACACCACCGCCCTCGCGATTCTTGTCGCGCGGTAGAACAGCATAGCGAGTAATTTCGATTACCGAGTCCATTACCGACGAATCTAACCAAGACTCGGTGACGCCGATCACCCCCACTTTAGTGTTGGCTGGGAGAACTCTTAAATTGTCAAGTTTCGGCAGAAGATTGCGTGAGTTCAAATGCACAAAATTGAGACCCTATGAATGTAAATATTCAAAGTCAAGGGTCTTTCACTCGTTGACTGTACGTGGGGTCACCAGCTGTGTGCAACAGGTTCTCGTCGCCATCAGGATAACATCCCTCTACCCCGAGGGTTGCTTGCGTGAAGATCGGTGGTTGGTGGCTGATGTTGTTGTTGGCCGTGTCGATAGCAAACGGATGATGTGAAATAAGATTTGATCACATAGATAATGAAAGAAATCACCGCTGTTCCATAGCCCGTCTGAAGCACCGTTTATAAAAAAACACCAGCACATTTGCTGCATGTCCACTGGCCGCAGGAGTCACGCGAGATTGCTTTGCTGCGGGCAATGACACCATTGCCAGAACGACAACACGGATGTCTTGGCGTGTTGATTCTATTCTGCTCAGCAGGGCCTCGATTGATGATCACATCGCCGCTTTTCGTCAGTAATGACAGAGTTACGGTTGATGGCGAGGTGTTGTAGAAGGAATTATGTCTTATTCACCGAAAATCTGCAGAAGTTGCAAATTGTTCATTCAGACATATGTTTAAGACGGACGAACTTATGTTTTGCGGATAAAACAACACCATTACTTACTTGTTGAGAGTCTGTGAACATGTAGCCTTCTTGATTAGTCATCACAACCGTGTACAATGTTCTTATGTTTATCGAAGTTATGTCTCTCTGATATGCACTGTATTTGTTTAAACAATGAAGAAGAACAATTAATAGTGGCACCGCTACACTTCCTGATGCTATCAGCGTCTCGGAGGAGATACAGTTGCCCAACGTTAGCACATTAATATATAAATATAATACTATAAGGTAATGAACAAAACTGACAATGGATATAAGACTAAATAATTTGTTTCAATAATTGCACATGCCAACAGGTTGTGTACTGTTATCGACCAATACGGTAGAGCCAACCTCTTGTTATACCAACAAAATAAATGGAAAACACTGAATCGTTCGTAAGGAGAAAATGAATGGAAACAAAAAGTAAGTTTTTAAAACAAGCCGTCGCATTTAGAATATAATAATAATAAGATAATTTATATTGCACCTAAATCCTTGGAAAGCAAGCTCTGAGGCGCATCAAAACAAAATGATTGGTCAATCTACAAATCCATAAGCAGTATTCCAGTTGTCAACAGATGGGTCAAGACGCTAGGGAGCTATGATGGATAAGCAAGGTTGTAAAAATAAGTTTTTAAATGACGACGGAATTTTGTAATATTTTCAACTGATCTAGCACTAAGAATGAGCATATTCCAAAGAGTTGTTGCAGCAACAGAAAAAGTTGTAGTTCCAATGTTAGTATTGACTCTAGGAAAAAAAATTAGGTCAGAACTAGATGATCGAAGCTGGATAGGTTTTCTTACAGGAGTAAGCAATGAATGCAATTACGATGGTTGCATACTGGACAGTGCCTGGTATGTAATGGTACAGATTTTAAATATCATACGATATCGTACAGGAAGCCAATGCAAAGACTCCAAAAGTAGTACAGAACGTGAAAAACGAGGAGATCTTGTAACTACTCTTGTTAGACAATTTTGGACCCGCTGAAGTTTTATAATATCCTTGCTAATGATATTATAAAGGAGGGAATTACAATAGTCAAGTCTAGCGCTGTTGCAATAGTTTTAACAACAGAAAATGACATATACCGGCGAATACGGCGAAGATCACGAATATGATAAAAAACAGCAGCGACACGTTTGCGATATGTGTTTTCGGAAATTGAAGTTACTATCAAAGATCACTCCTATATTCCGCACCGAGGTTGCTGGCGTGCTACACTGATTCAAAATACGTGTAGGGAAAAAACCATCAAGTTTATTAACGCTGCATTGGAGTACCAATAATGATCAATTCAGTTTTATTTGCATTTAATTTCAACTTGCTATCAGTCATCTAGTGGAAGATATCATGAAGGCAATCACTAAGTTGGTTAAGGGAGCGATTTGTATCCGGGGTAGCCAACGAAATGTAAATCTGATTATCAGCAGTATACAGATGATGATCCAAGTTATGTCTTTGTATAACAGAGCTTAGTGGCGTGATGTAAAGAGTAAAAAGCAAAGGCCCAAGAACAGAACCTTGGGGAACACCAAATAAAGTCAGCAATGCAGCTGCAAAGCAGTCCCCAATCTTTATAGTTTGATATCTATCAGTTAGATATGAAGAAAAACCAGCTTAGAGCTGTGCTAGATATGCCGCACCACTTTAATAAGCGTTCATTGAGGATGTTGTGATCAATCGAGTCAA
>CM034538.1:9098351-9128094 GCA_020002185.1 Paraescarpia echinospica
AATATATATATATATATATACAGCCACTGCATTGCTGTATGGAGCATCACACCGTTTACTCCATCGCCTTGAGATGCTTCAGCACTCGGCGTCCAGAGCCGTCTTACGAATTCCGTGAGGTTATGATCAAAGCATCGCGGCAGCACTGAGACGCCTGCGCTTGTTGCCGGTGAAGTGGCGCATTCAGTACAAGTTACTTATGTTTGTATTCTCCGTCCTCCATGACCGGACGCCAGTCTATCTCGCCATACGTTCCGCATCCGCTACTAACTGTTTCACTGCATAACCTTGAATGGTACGAGCGAAGTTCATTCTCGTGCGTAGGACCTACCGTCTCCGTCTGAAACGCGCTTCCTGAATATGTATGGCTAACCCAGTGCGTGGACACATTTAAAACACACAACTTTAGCTCGCTTTTAACGTTTAGTCATACGTCATCTAGTTATAATCGAGTTTGCAGATGCTGTTTGGTTAATGCCCCTAGAATAGGACGCACTATCTATATATTGTCAAAATACCAATAACTTGGAATGCCCCTAGAAATTTCTTGGTGCATGGGTCTCCTTCAAAGCAACATCCATTGAAGGATACCCATCCATCTACAACCAAAAAAGGTACGTACATACACTCAGTATGTGATATCATCCTTCAGAGTGTCTCTAACTGTCCATGATATCACCACCACAGATATAAAATCACTCGACTCACTCGCTAATCGTTATCTCTAACTTTGGTTTGGAATGCCCAAACATGATGCCACATCGGCCATCAACTGTAGCCCAGCTGGTCTAAACATTCCATCAGTGTCACATCTCTATTCTCAATGCCACTCTTTGCTATTGCAAGAACAATTGAAATAGTTGATGTAAGAACAGTCAATGCCCTTAAAATCAAACTTTCTAGAGAAGCAAACGTTGCCAGGAAAGACCTTGGTAACACGAAGGCTCATCATTATTACCAGGAAGCTACATCCTTAAGGTCTCAGTCATGGAAAAGCATAACAACCATTATCAACACTGGTCAATCCAAAATGTGGCTAGATCATCCAAAAACCTAATTGTTCAAGGTGATCTACTTAATCTTGCCCACCTAGAAGAGTCAGACCTATAGTCTTCCTCGTCGTGTTCTAAGATTTGCAATCAATGCATCCATAGACACCCTCCCTACATTCCGAAACTTGAAACTCTGGGTCAAAAATGTAAGCACAATGCAACCTATGTGGCAACACCCAAATTCTCCTTTATGTGTTAATGTTTATGTGTTGTAAGACCATGCTAGAACAAGGCCGCTGCACTTGAAGGCATAACTGTGTCCTAAACATCTCGGAAATATCGCCTGCGATCTCATGTCCGATGCGTAAATTATTAGCGATCTTCCAGGGAAATCACTTAGTGGACTTACCTCACCTCCTGAGGTGTTAGTTACCTCTGATTGCCCATACGTTGTCATCTATAATCCACATCCTAAACAAATTCACATTGAACTGACTGTACCATTTGAAACTAACAACGAGAAAGACTAGCTATTCAAAACTAACAAGTGTGCCTCAATAGTCCATGATATAAACAATAACGGAATAAAATCAGAATTAGCATGCTTTGAAATAGGTTGCAGAGGCGATGCATCTGAACCACAAAAATCTTGACTGACAACATCCTTAAAATCTCTTGGAATAAAACCACCATCAAAACAAACAAAACAACTCACTCTATCCTTGTCTAAAGTAGCCCTGCTAATGTTATTCACACTTTTTAAATGCAAAGACGAACCACAATGGTTTGACCCAAGACTAATTGAAATATGACGACCAACACCCAAAACATGTTAGTAATTACAAAATAAAATCCCTTTCATCAGCAAGTAATGTATACATAAATGGGTCCATCTTCACTATGACTTACTTTAGCCGCTAATCATTACATACCATAGCCAATATGCTACTATACATAGCTATTTATTGAATCTACACAGGTATTTGGGTTATTATGATCACATTTTATTGTAGTGTAGCGCCGTGGTGCAGTGGCTAGAGCTTCGGACTCTCAACCGAGAATCCTGTGCGGCGGTGTCGAACCTTGGGCAAGTTCGTTCACTATACGTTGCCCCAGTTCACTCAGCTGTATGAAAGAGTACCTGTCTATAGACAGTGGTGGATATTTGTGTACGAATAGTCTTCGCGCAGTAATTGCAGCGTGCCTGGCTGGATGCTTCCCAGATAAGTCGAGATGGTGTTCGATTAAACAGGTCTGCCAGGGAGTAAAGTGTAAAGCGCTTTGAGCAGTCCTGAGGACTGGATACTGCGCTATATAAGAACTTACCTTTACTTTTATTTTATTCTATCATAAGGTGATATTCTCTCATGTCAAAATTCTCACCTTTTATGGGGTAAATCAGTTGTTCGGAACGTAAGACGTAGTGTGCGCATAATGCTTAAAAAAAACCTAATACATGTAATTGAAGGAACCACACGCTCACAGCAAATATTCCGGGAAAACGGCCCCTGCGTTATGGACTTGGCAACACGATGTAGATGCTAACACAATAATATGGACTCGTTCGCCAATATTACTTGGTCTTGCGCGGCTTGTTGGATAAACATGCTCCCGTAAGGCAGAAGACGATCACGGCGCGAACCGACGTGAAATGGTACAACAAAGAGTTACGCAAGGAGATACAGACACGTCGGAAATATGAACGTCTATGCCGGAAATCTGGACACGAAATTCATCGCCTGATGATCAGGCACCAGTGCACGGTCGCAAATAACTGTCTTCGTCAAGCCAAACATCGATACTATTCCAACAAGGTTGTTGAGGCTGGATCAAACCAAAAGAAACTTTACCGCATTGTGCAAACATTGATGCACACTCGGGTGGACCCGCTATTGCCAACGCATGCCTCTCCAGAAGCTCTGGCTGAAATTTTCCGAAATTACTTCCAAGAGAAAACTGCAAGCATTCGCTGTGCATTGGATCGCCGAGCGGGAGCGCAACGTGATGCCCAGATCACTACTTATGAACACGATGGAAGTCATCCGTTGGACAGTCTGTCGCCAGCTTCTGAGGATGTGGTCAGAAACATCGTTACATCATCTTCTCCTCGGTCCTACGCTCTCGATCCTCTGCCGACATGGATGCTGAAGAATTGCCTTGACACACTTGTCCCTGACATTACCAGGATTGTGAACATCTCGCTTGCCATAGGAGATGTATCAGCTAACTTGAAAGCGGCACTTGTGACTCCGCTTCTTAAGAAGCCGTCCCCGGATAGCGAATGTCTTACAAGCTACCGACCGATATCTAATCTCAGTTTCCTGTCCACAGTAATGGAGAAGGTGGTGCCGTCATGTTTGCCACGTCACATGGCACAGCACAACCTATTTGAAGTGAGTCAGTCAGCATACAGAAAGGGCCACAGTACAGAGACTGCACTGCTGAGAATCCAGAACGATTTACATTTATCTGCGGATAATCGGTGTGTCTTGTATGTAGTCCTCCTTGACTTGTCTGCTGCCTTTGACACGATTGACCATCAGGTGCATGTGTCACGTCTGTCTAAGAAGATCGGCCTTTCGGGCACAGTATTAAATTGGTTTACCTCGTATCTCGAAAACAGGAAACAAGCTATTAAGAGTGGAGAAACCATCTCGAACGTGTCCGTGCTGACATGCGGTGTCCCCCAAGGTTCAGTCTTGGGACCGTTACTGTTCAAAATATACACGGCTGGTGAACTGGGTTGCAAAATCCGACAACTTGGCTTGGATTTTCATATGTACGCCGACGATAAGCAGCTCTACACAACATTCAAGATCCCCGACACATCTGTTGCCATATCTCAGCTAGAAACATGCATTGCTGACATCAGCGGTTGGATGACAAACAAACTTCAATTAAATGATGACAAAACTGAAGTTCTGTTCACAGGATCAGAGGCGCTGCGCAGAAAGATACCTAAAACAACAAATATCAACGTTTGAAACGTCCAAGTGACCCCCAGTACATGTGTTAGAAATGTTGGGGTCATGTTCGATGTTGGACTTATAATGGATCAACAAGTCAGTGCCATATGTAGTTCTTCTGGTCTGCAAATCCGAAATGTGGGTAAAATCATCAAATTTCTTACGCCAGGAGCTGCTGAACAAATCATCCATTCATTTATAACGTCCAGACTGGATGGTTGTAATTCGCTGCTGTTCGGAATTAAGAACTGTCAGCTACGTAGACTGCAATGCATTCAGAACACGACTGTTCCTCTAATCACACGAACTAGGAAACACGAGCACGTAACACCACTCCTGAAATATCTCCATTGGCTTCACATCCAAGAAAGAATTACGTTTATAATTCTCCTGATCACCTTCAAGGCACTCCACGGACTTGCACCGCAATAAATTTCCGAGCTTCTTGTTGAATATCAGCCCACACGCTCCCTCCAATCAAATTCTGCTGGTCTGCTGACAGTACCAACTACACGCCTCAAGTCTTTCGGAGACCGTGCGTTCTCCAAAGCGGCCCCTGTATTTTGGAACAATCTGCCACAGTCAATCAGACAGTGTGACACTATTGCGGCGTTTAAGACAGCGCTGAAGACACACCTTTTAAAAATCGCTTTCACTACCTAAATGAGTGACATATAATTGTGAATTGTTGGTAAAGCGCTTTGACCAGAACTAACGACTGGATACAGCACTATATAAGACTTTATTATTATTATTATTTGACAATTCTACACTATCATAGCCAGGGCACATTCTCCCCGACGTTCATTCTTTTGAACAAACAAGAAATATCTGCGAGTTCAATATTGTGTTTATGGAACGATGGTGTGTGGTTTCTACCATTCGGTAAATACTTCTATCATGACTGTCAACTACCAAGGCTTTCCATGACAGGAATTTTTGCTTGTACAACCAATAAAGCATTAGTTTAATTATTGACTAATTATTAAATTTTACATTAATTTTTATTTTAATGCAACTCCCAACGTTTATTTATTCACTTAGCCGTTTACCTACAAATGACACTTTATATTTTACACAAATTCATATGTGTGATAAAGTTTCTCTAGTTAAATATGCCAATCTTAGGGATTCTTATTTACTTTATTGTATTATTACATTTATTCTTTAACATATCAGTTGGCTGTTGGAGGCACTGTCGAACAGAGATGTACTTTGGATTTTAGTGTATAAATACACTGATTATTTATCATTAGCAGAGCGTCTAACAAATAATACCTTCTATTGGAGTGTGCATGCCTTGCTTGTATACCAATTATTTATCAGGCAGTTCTGAAATGTTAGAGAAAAAGCACTAACATACATTATCCCAGGCATAGGCTATGCTGAGATACTCAACTATTCTGGTGAGTATATCTCGAAAGAAAGACGGGACTGTCTGTTTGAGAAACATTTCAATAAGATGAAAGTTAGCACACACAGATTAAATCATCTAATATCTAATCAATGAAATATAATATGTACACAATGCCAGTAACTCTGACAAACATATAGTGAAACTATTTAATACCGTGGGAATTACGCATTTGGCAACCTTACGTATCCTAAAGGACAATAAGAAGATATCATTACAAGTGTATGATTTTAATGCATTATTTTCCAAACTATATTATAATATGAATCAACATCGGCTGAGTTGCTAAAATGCTGTCCACGGAATGGTAGAGTTGACCGAGGCTCGTCACCGGAAAGAAAGGGGTTGACCCAGGCTGGTCACCGGAATGAAAATGGTTGACCCAGGCTGGTCAGCGGAATGGAAGGGGTTGACCGAGGCTGGTCACCGGAATGGTAGGGGTTTAACGAGGCTGGTTACCGGAATGGTATGGGTTGACCTAGGCTGGTCACCGGAATGAAAGGGGTTAACTTACGGTGAATCCAGAAAGGTACGAGTGACATCACGTATTGTTCGGCAATGTTGTTGAAAAAGTGTGGTCCCATTTGTTTGTCTACTAATGATGGTTCACATCATGAGTGCAACCATTTTGTGTTTGATTACAGAATGTTTCCGATGAGGCGTTCAGCAGACCCAAGTGTAAAGACGGAAGCGTCGAATCGTCCGTCGCAGACAGACGTTGTGGAGTCTGAAGTGGAGCATGTCTTTGCGACAGATTCACACTCGGATACAGCCATGAATGCAGCTATTTGTAGACCGGAGACCGACAAGAGTATGGCTGCTACCGAGCTACTGAGGTTGGAGACGGGACGGGAGACGGGGGAGGAGTTGGGTCGGAGGATGCGGGAGTTGAATCAGGAGATACGGCAGGAGATGCGTGGGATGCGGCAAGAGATGGAGCAAGAGATGAGGTTGGAGATGCGCCAGTTTGGGCAGAAGATCGGAGAAGAAATGGTGCACGAGTTGGGGCAGGAGGTGGGGCTCGGGATGCGGGAGATGCGTCAAGAGATGAGGAGAGAGATGAAGGATATGTGGTTGGAGATGGGGAGCGAGTTGAATGAGATGGGGCAGAAGATGCTACAGGAGACGGGTGCGCTGCGGCAGGAGGAGATGGGTATGTTTACGGCGGTGCCATCGAATGTGACAAACGTTGGTGCTTCTGCGTCATCCAGTAATCTGGCGACTGCTCCGACTGCTTTCCCAACAGTGGAGAGTATGCCCGAAGTAGCCATTGACCCCACCGACACAGGTAAGGTGCCGTCTTTGAATGGTTTGTTTCAATTAGTGTTGTTTTCCCCACCACACACCAACAATTGTGCAATAGTCGGGAATAGTTAGTGAGTCTGGAATAGTTTGTGAATGAATGCTTTATTTCGGAATTGAATGATACTAAAATAAATAAATGAAAGATGAAAGACACAAATATTACAATATATGCAGTTGCTGGTTGGCAGCAGAGCCGAGGCTGTAATCTGTATATATATATACAGAATAACAATTGTTTTGTGTATATATATATATATATATATATGTATGTATATATATATATACATATATATAGAGTATATATATATATATATATATGTGTATATATATGTATATATGTATACATATATGTATATATATGTATATATATATATATGTATATATATATTTATATATACAAAACAATTGTTATTCGTCGCTGCCAACCACTGATAATGGTAGATCGGTTGCTATAACATAGATTTTCATCAATAATAAGTAACAACAATTATGACAACGTATAGTGTACAAAGAAAGAAACCTCAATTAGTTTTCAATTATAAGGGGTATATAGTGCTAAATACGATTTATTTATACATACATAGAACAAATGATATATTCCAGAAGAACAAACCTTTGCATTCTACAAATGGACATTATTTAACCCATGTGCAAATGTAAAGACCATTTCCCTCACTTAGTTTGGTACTGATCGGTGTTTGATCCTATCGCTAATTTCTACCCAGATTTTTCTATTTCAAAAACATTCATTCAGGCACAGAGCTGTTATTTCATTTTATTCGGAGGCTATATGTTCGGAACAATGTGTAGGTCGTAGCATTTCACACTATCCACACCAACAAAACTGTTATAAATTTTCCTATTTTCCCCGAACAAAAAAATAAAAGATTGGAATTCCCTACCAGATGCAATAGTCAACATTACAGAACCACATAAATTCAGTCAAGCTTTAATACACGACTAATGACCTATCATGCGCACCCAACCCCGACCGTATGACTCCTAAGGAATGTTGGCCTTGTTTGACCTTAGCTTCACGCTTACGATATCCGGTAACAACTCCACGTCATGACGCGTTTTGACGAGAGAAAATACGCTTTCGAAAAGTATATAACACGTTCATTTTCTAGTTAACCATTGTAATGTCGTATTGTTAAAACATTTGCAGACGAGCTCAATTTCAAAAATTCATCATTTGACGGTGATCTTGTTTGACCTTGGATTCATGCTTATGGCATCACTTGGTAGCTCTACATGACGAACATTTAGAATCTTTAATAAATGAAGAAAAATGAAGAAAAATATACAGACACTTACTCTGAAGATAGACAATGTAAATATTGAACAAGTCAAAGAATTTAATTTTTTGGGTTTAATTATAGATACAAATCTAAACTGGAAAAAGCACACTGAAAAAATATCAAATGCTTGTTCTAAAAATTGTCATTTAAATAAATTGAAACATGTGTTACCTCTTCATATTAAAATAATATTATATAATTCTTTAATAATGCCACACATTAATTATTGCATCATGGTGTGGGGCTTTCAATCAAATATAATAATAAAACTTCAAAAAAAGCCCTGAGAATTATTACCTTAAGTAATTATACTTCCCACACAGAACCACTTCACAAAAAAACTCAACTTGTTAAAAGTAGATGACATTCTTAAATTACAAAAATTAACATTTTACTATGAATAGTTACATAATGACTTACCAGTCTATTTACAAAACTGGAGGATAATGTTTAACTATGAGGTACATAATCATTATACATGAGTCAACAATAAAATATACACTTATAAAATTAAACATGAATTTGCTAAGAAATGTCTTAGGCATAATTTGCCACTTTTACTAAATATCATTCCTGATATTGTCAAAGAGAAGCTTAGTACACACAGTTCACAAGGATTTGCCAAGTATGTTAAACTTTATTTTTTACAAAACTATCAAGTAACATGCACCAGGAAAAATTGCTATATATGTATGCAAAATTAAGAACCGACAACCACCTGTCAACTTGTCAACAAAACAGTGCCTAAACGACAAACTCAGTAATCATGTAAGCTTGCTCACACTACACACATGCATACATATTATGTTTTTGTTCTTCTTCTTTTTATTCTGGAAGAATTTGATTATGTGATGTATTGATTCATTTAAAGTTTTATTACAAAAGGTGGCTCCTCGATAGCGACTACCATAGTCTTAGAGGAGTCTCCTGACCCTACTTTTCGTTATTTATCATACATTATACCATGTTTACCATAAGATTATATATTTGTATTATTTTTTTTTTTTACATGGATGTATTGTATGTATTATTTGAAATGTCTGGGTCAAATAAAACACAATTCTTCTTCTTCTTCTTCTTCTTCTACGTAGGCCTCGTTTGGAGGAGGAAATGTACTCTAACTGATATAATACGCATGTGTGTGTAGACAGGGAACATTTAAGTCGGTACATTCGGTGGTGTCAAGCATGGTTCTCTTTATACAGTTGAAAACCAGTTTCTTGAGTCTTGATTTTAGTCTCTTGACATCGATGTGAATAATAATTGGGTGTGTATGTGTATGCATTCCGCCTGTCACTTAATGTTTCCATTTGAAGATGGTGGTCTGATATCACATTCACGTCTCCATTCGATCTTATGTCCTTTGAATTTAAATTCGTGGCCCTTTGCTGGCAATGTGCATATGGTTGATTTGAGAGTCATGTTGCTCTATGTTCAGTTTTGGGTGGGTAAACCTGTCTTTCATCCTTGCTCCTTATTGAGCAGAGAAGAATGTCTGATATTGTATTGTTGTACAGCTCTCTGTGTTCTTCTTGCAGTCCTCCCACTTCACCCATGGCTTTCCTCTTATCACTTAATGTCTGATACTGTATTGTTGTACAGCTCTTTGTGTACTTCTCGCAGTCCTCCCACTTCACCAATGGCTTTCCTCCTATCACTTAATGTCTGATACTGTATTGTTGTACAGCTCTTTGTGTACTTCTCGCAGTCCTCCCACTTCACCCATGGCTTTCCTCTTATCACTTAATGTATGATACTGTATTGTTGTACAGCTCTTTGTGTTCTTCTCACAGTCCTCCCACTTCACCCATGGCTTTCCTCTTATCACTTAATGTCTGATACTGTATTGTTGTACAGCTCTTTGTGTTCTTCTCACTTCACCTACTGTTTTCCTCTCCTCCGTCCTTTATGTTTTCTGCCACATCTGCTTGCTGCGCTAATGTGCCTGCATCCGTTCTTAGCAAGTGGACTGCCTTCATCACCCGGATACATACAATCTTCACATCGGGCTGCAGTGCACCACAAACTCATTCGTTATGTCAGATGCCAGATGCTTTCCCAAACTTCCGTTGTTATTGTTGTTGTTATTGTTGTTGTTATTGTTGTTATGATTATTGTTGTTGTTGTTATTGTCGTTGTTACTGTTGTTGTTACTGTTGTTGTTACTGTTGTTGTTACTGTTGTTGTTACTGTTGTTGTTGTTGTTGGTGTTGTTGGTGTTGTTGTTGTTGTTGTTCTGACAGCGGCACTTTCACCAGACGAAACAGCCCGTGCAACATCCACTTTCAGGAATTTCTCCTTCAGCTTCTCCAAAATGTGTTTGTCCTGTGTGACGCTCTCTGCCTTATCAAAGAATTGTCTACCGCTTGTATCCGACGTTGAACCTCTACGTCTGAATACCCATCCCCCACAGCTGTTCCTCCCATGTACACACAACCATCCACATGCTTGATCTCCTTCCCACCCAACCTGGGGTAGAGCTCCAGTGTCTAAAGGGAGTCAGTCAGTTCCTATACTGGATTTAGCGGGCGTAATGATATGTAACAGGAAGTCTGCTGTGTTGAACGTGGGGGAAATGGGACATCGTTGAACATCAAAGCTTATTGCAGTTAATTCAGCCCGATTCGGCTGTATTGTCAATAAATTTGTTTTGAAACTTGATGTTTTGTTAACTATTTGAGCATGCACGGTGGTCTTACCTTCCAAATTGCAAATGTTATTACGGGGTTACTAAACTCAATTTGGCGGGCAGCATACCTTAAACATAGCTAATGTAGTCTTAAGAACATTATATTAATTAATTAATTAAAAACTAGGAACACACTGCTTCTTTTTAAATCGACTTGTAGTTCTTATTTATTTTGCTTTCTGCTATGATGGTCAGATCGTCTCCGTATATCATGATCTGAGAACTTCAACACCGTGCTGATCTTCCGTGTGATTAAATCCACCACACTGATGAACAGAAAAGGGATTACGGCATTTACTTGCCTTCAATCAATCGATATTAAGTAAAAACCTCACAAATATCCCAGATCCAACCATAACTCTTCATGGTGTTCTCTCTACATTGCTTTCAACATCCTCCCTTCTGTTTCTCGCACACACATCAGTGCCGATGTGCCTGCAAGAACCTTTTTGCCGAATGAGCATATGACAGTATGAGTTGCGCCGTTTACTCTTAATTGACTCGAATGTATTGTATTTCATTAATAAAGGGTACTTTCTTGTAACGGTGAAAGGCACAACTTCTGCGAACCAGAAGAAAGAATCCCAACAGTCAGAGAGTATGTTAATGGTGACGTCACTGCAGCTCGATGAAGCTGGAGACGAGCCGGGCGATGAAAGCAAGCAGTGGGGTCGCTCCTTGAAGGCGTTCTGTGAAACAACCACGTTCCACGGTCTGCGAAACGTCGCAGATTCAACAAACAATAGGGCTCGCAGGTAGGTAATGGTGTTCATGCAATAAGTCACACTTAATACGGATACAGGTTAATTGTGTTACTAGGTTTTTCACGAGCATAATAGGTAAATTTGAAATGTCACACTATTGGCCTAGTTATATTTCCGGCAGCATATGCAGACAACACCATTATGAGAGATAGGATATATAACCTCCGAAAACAATGCTCTCAGCAATCACCAAAATAGTTATTCACGTAACTGTATTTATGGTTATGCGACGTATAATAACAGTGCAAAGTTAAAATAAAATATATTATCCACGCAACCAGGGGTCAAAACGTTAAGGAGACTGGCTTTGGTCTGAATATAAACAGAGGTCTGTCTAACGCGGCCCCTTATACATATTTGCGTATGTATGCTGCTGTTATGTGTGTGTGTGTGTGTGTGTGTGTGTGTGTGTGTGTGTGTGTGTGTGTGTGTGTGTGTGTGTGTGTGTGTGTGTGTGTGTGTGTGTGTGTGTGTGTGTGTGTATATATATAACAATAATGTCACGCCATTAGTGGGATTAATCAGATAGATTCCTCATCCGCTACGTTCGTTTGTACCAGGATTATCTGGATTGCAGTCGTGCTCATCACCACGCTGACATACCTCTACCAATGTCATAACCAAGTACGACTTTACTTCAGCCGGCCTGTCAGATTGAAGATGACGATGTCACGAGAAGAGTCTGTCGTCTTTCCCGCCGTCACCATTTGCAACCAAAACGCATTCAGGTGTCGTATATTGTTGAAGACATGTCGTCGCCGAGTAAAACTAAACGCAGTGATATATTTGTTTCATTACATTACTGCCATGAAAATACCCATGACATTTTGGTATGTAGTGTTTGTGGATCAATATTGTCAACACTGAGAACCATTGGCTTCTGCGTTTTAGTCGATAGCCATTCTTTTTGTAGTGTCGCAGTGTGTTGCCATGATATTTGCGTGTTGATTGTTTTTGCATCTGCTATCCGTCGGAGAGCGTTGCACAACAACCGCTGACACGCACAGCTGCTTGTCATACCCCGCACAGTCAATAAATCCCACGAAAATCATACATAAAGGTAGACGTGCATTGGGTAATATATTTTCTAGAACATGTATAATTATCTGGTGTAAATTATAAATCTGCAATGTCAGAATCGATTCAAGTTTCTGTAACTGCGATGATATTTGGATCTTCTTCAGATTTTGTTATTAACTCGTCTTTTGTTTCTTGGTTCTGATTCTGTGTGGTCTTTTTTCGTTTCGTTCTGACAGTACTTATGATGTGTGCATGTGGACGTCCTATGTCCTGGTAGAGTTTGTTGTTGTTGGACCATGGGGTCATGGGGAGATGACAATAACCCCTTTGTAGTCCAACATTTCCGATGATGACGATTTTGCATTTCTCATATATTGCGGGACTTGCGTGGTCGTCCACAATGGGGGCAGGGGTGGACAACTGATGGCTCAGTCGCTGTGGACGTGAAGAAGTGGTTGGAGAGAACTAGGGCAATCACGCATCCCTGCTTGACGTCGTTAGATATTGTGATCGGGGCAGAGACGTCTCCATTCGAGAGGACGAAGCCAGTCATGTCGTCGTGAAATAGGCGGATGATTTTCAGGAATTTTCTTGGGCAGCCATGCTTTACCAAGATGATCCACAAGGCCTTCCTGTTGACTGTTATTATATTAATCAACATAGTGTACAGTTTCATGTTTTGCTCAATGCGTTTTATTCACAACTCAGACAGGCAGGTTTTCCTCGGAGATGCTGTTAAACAGGCGATGCAGAACGACGCGAGCCAAGATCTTGCCGTAGACTGAGAGAAGAGTAGTGCCACGTAATGTCCGTAGTCGGCTTTTCTGTCCTTGTTTTTTAAAGAGCGAAACATATGTGGCGTCATTGTCGGCATCTCCTCTTCCCAGATGCTAACCATAACGTCGTGGAAGGCGTCATAGTCCAGTAGAAATTGACGATGACCCGACATTTTGGTTAAAAAGCAAATTTTTGTTTTAAGGTGACCAATAGGGTTTCTTGAACTTCAAAAAAAAAAAAAAATCAACCTTGGGGAACTTTGTTTTTATCCCAATCCTTGTTTTGGGGTGTTTCGGTCCAATTTCGAAGTAACTCTATTTGTTTGCGTTTGTTAATAATAATTTTAACTGTTTCATTTATTGGTTAATACGTTTGTAATGATATGTATTCTAGTCTATTAAGCCACACATTAATGATTGAGTTTAATTAATCAAGTAATTAACCAATTAATTAATTATAAATATATTTCTTATATAGCACTCCGTCCCAACGTTGTTCTGGGATTTAATTAACATCTTAACTAAGATAACATAAATGTCACTTATACCCCAAACAGTGAATGGTATAGCATTCAAACTTAAATATAACTAGGAGAGATCATAAATGTTCTACCTGTAATCTTCTAATGCATCATTTGTTAAACATCATCATCAGCATTTTCATCGTCGTCACTGTCAGGTAGCTGTACAAGAGTTGGGCCGTTTGCGCACTGTCCTTAACATTTGCAGTGGACGCTACAGTTGCAAGACATGTTATCTTGGCGCTTGTAAGAGCAACGGATCTCTTGTAGAAGATATTCGGATGCTGGTTCATTGTCTGTGATGACGGGCACTACTGAGTGTGCGTCACAGTGGAAGCCATATTTATTTCTGTCCAATACCGTCTTCAGATTAACCCAAGTAGAAACCTGTAGGTGCACTCTGAGTGAATGGAAGTAGCATGCTCGACTTGTCGGAGGCATTCTTTCAATGGCGACATACTTGAAATTATGTGCATGTATCGTAGGTCATCGATACTTACATTTCAGTTGCTTTTGGTGTAAAGTGAAACCAAATACCGCTCCCCAGCAGATGCAATGTTGGCGCTCGGTGCAGTGTTACTGCCGAATATGGCAACGGATGTTCTCAGCTCTGTTGAAGATCCTAGAACGTTCGTTCACTTACATCACATAAGATGAAAACACTTCATGGAAGGTACCTGTCTTTTTTGCCAGGTTATCTGGTGCACATCCATCCACAACTGTGGCTTTGACGTCAATTTCATCATTGCAGACAATATGGGGATCGAGGGTGGCGATGTACGAAATCAATTTATACTTCACTGGCCTTCTCATTGTGCCATTGTGGTGGAATAAAGCTGGGGCTCCGGCTGCTAGCCTATGTGAGAAGACACTGCGATCTGGTGGTCCAGAAGTGTATGCCCTGGCCAATAGTCTCTGGTACAGCTTCGTCGACGACATGCGCACTTATTTTCCATCTTTCAATTTGACAGTTTTCCTCATAACTGGGAAGATTATCAGTTGGCGTGACTTCCTGAGAACGATGTCTCCGTACTTCTGATCTGTGATCGTCTGGTGGATTTTTATTCCAATATCCACATTGACTCTCTCATCAATTATGAACCCAGTAGCAACATTTTATAGGTGCTCGATATTGTCGGTGGAAAATGGATTGTGACTTCGCAGAAAGGTACGAGTCGGCATACATTCTGATGCAACAACCTGGTTTGTTCTCTGAGATGATTTAGTCACATTTTTTAGGCAGTATAAAGGTTTTTTCACATTTGTCGTGGATATAGTGATCACCAGCATTATTGAACTGTTCAGCCAAACCGTTCAACAATAGTTGCTAACTTTACTTTATATTATTACTCAAACAGAAATTTCGGATTAAAAATGCTATCTTACTAACTATGAATTTTTTACTAATAAAGCAACCAAGATCTACCGGTACGCCTTGGCTACAAAATTATAAACAATGTCATGTTTGGCTTTCCATACCACACATTTTCAAATCGTTCAAGCACAAATGCGTTACAATCCGTAACAATCATTACATAAATGTATTATAACTTTTCTAACCATTTGTAAGCAACTAATTAATACAATACCTGTTATTTATTTAGAATATAGATCCGTTGCGTAAAATATCTTTAATTTTGGTACAATTAATATATAATTATGATATTATCGCTCGTGTTTGGATTTTAAAACATTGGCTTTCAATACACAATGGTAAGATCTAATCTTGTGGCAAACACTTGATTTCTTATATTAGCGAGTTAATGGATACATAAAATAGAAATCAACACAAGCATCCTAACCGTTAACTAGCTGGCCAGTGGAAGTCAGTGCGCCAAAACTTATTTGTATATATGTATGGATAGCCAATACAAAGAAAAGTTACACAAAGCGACTGACAGGGTACGTATATTGTTCATAAAAAATAGAGGTTCCCCAGAGTTGATTTAGGTTGGGTTTTTTCTAGAAGTTCAAGAAACGCTACTGGTCATCTTAAAAAATTGGCTTTTTAACCAAAATGTCCGGGTTTGATAAAAAATGTGCTGATTTCTACTGGACTATCATGCGCCATTGGTCCGACTGTTTTGTAGATCTCTGCAAGAATCCCGTCCATGCTTGGGGTTTTTCCTTAGTTTGTGCGGCTTGTAGCTTTCTTGATCTCGTTTAAGGTGGGAGGCAGGTTAAGGTCATCTATGGTGGGTTTCTGCTGGATCTGTTTGTAAGACTGCTGAAGTGTTCTCTCCACCGGTCATTGATATTGTTCTTTTCCTTCAGTAGGGTGGCGATGAGAAGTGATAAAATCAGTAGTTGTCGGTTGCCGCTTGAGAGGGAGATAGGAATTGGGTGCAGACGTTACTGTATCGCTGTTTTCAACTTAATTGTTTTGACGAGATAGACAGAAGGCCAATATGCCTGGCGGCCCGTCGTGGTCATGTCAACATAGCCAGGGCGATACTAAATGTCGTATATACAACAACGATGGCTGCACATCGCTAGCCTTGGGGGACAGCTACGTGCATAACACTGTGGTTGACGTCATCACCTCGATTTTGAAGACCAAACACGGTGGTGGCGTGGTTGAGTGTGCAGGCAGTCCGTCGCTAGAGCAAACTGGCGTCGATGCCACTGACAAGTGTTCTGAGTGCAGTGAGATGACAACAAATGGACGGAAGCATTAGACTCCTTTCACTAGCACAACTAAGCACCAGGTAAACATTCAAGACAGTGACTCTTCGGGACCGAGTGCTGACAGTGAGTGTGATGTGTCGGCCATGTATGAGACGTCAGTGAGTGTAATGTTGAGCATGTATATTCGTTGTCCTTCAACCTGCCTACCATCTTTTAGTGATGTTTGTAACCGTACACTCCCCAGCCCCGCGGTTTGTCAGTCAGACAGACCGGTGCAAGCCTGGCTTGCGACCTAGCGAAACAAGGTGGGCGAGAGTCGCATGGTGAGAGTGATGGACCTAAGCTTATGGGAGAATGAGGAGAGAGAGAGATAGGTGTTGCACGCAACACACAGATCTTATTTAGGCAGCGCGGTTCCACTAACTCACTTCTGCCTGCCATAGCACGCACATGCAATCAACCATATAGAACTGCTTTATGAATACACTCGAACCTGTGGAGAGTCTACCGTTACCCACACATCATACTATTATAGCGTGGCGTCCGGTCGGACGTCGCAGTATGGTATATATATATATATACATTTAAATTTACATTACATAATGTTGTGCCCTTTGATAGTAGGTAAATGGAATAGCTCGTTATATTTGTTCAAACAATACAAACGCTTTACACAAATTATGTTTTAGGGTAATAATTGATGGTACGAATTTTACGAACCAAACTCCAGGTTGAGCTCCAGCCCAGGAGATAGTTAAATAAATATTATGAGTCCACTGAGACACACATATGTTATTATAGATCAACTGAGTCCACTGTGACACACGAAGAGAAGCTTCACATTGAAGAGACCAATTAGGTGCGGATAGTACGTGCTACAAAAAGGAGGATGGTGGAATTATGATACCAAATTGATGATATAATAGACACACACGCAATGGACAGACTCACTAAGAATAAACAAGGTGGATGTGGCTATGAGAAAAGAAGGTCAAAAGACTCGGTGATGTGACAGCAAAGATAAAGCGAACATGGAGAATAAAATTCGGGATTAAATAGGAGATGAGCACTTTTTATTGATATCGGTTGTGATAATCACGCCACGCAGGAACTAATGGAAGACAAGAAAGATAGGCAATAAATACATCAGTTATTCACAAAACATGGCAGAGTACCTCGACAATTAGTGCAACTCGCTGTCATTTTAGTGTTGTCATAACTTGCGTATTTTAAAGATGAACAGACGTCGTTTGTGTGGTCAATCATCATACCACACGGTATTTGTCGTACCAAAAATGATAGTTATAATTGAGTCTCACTCGTTGAACCCTTGACGACTCTTGTTTCAGACTAGTGGCTGCGGCAAAAAACGGCTCGTATCATTGGTTGGAAGACATGTACAATCGGACAGACATATCCACGTTCAACTACACGAAGTGGGGCGTCGGCAACCTATCAATGAGTGATGTCTACCTTCAACATGCACATCTCAAGGAAGACATGATTGCGTCGTAAGTTGTTTTTATTTTGTTCGCTGATGTTTTTGTATAATATGTACACTGATAGTAATACTTTCAGCTTTGTGTCACGTGCAGTAATGTGATGTGATGCAATGAATAATTAAATGACTTCTTCGGTGCGTATATTCCCGGAAACCCGAGCTCAAAGGCGAAACAAAACCAAATATTTGATCGCGATCGATGTGCAACCCGTCATAACATTGACATGCTACGAAGCTAAGCAGCTAACATCCTTAAATGTATTAAAGTATAATGTTATTAAGTGGATGACAGGTTACATTAATCAACATCACCACATTGTACATGTGAAGGTGATAACTATAATTATGATAGTTTTGTCTTTATTTCCCGATCACCTCCGTTTCTGTAGCAAGTAGTTTTTTAAGAGGTGCGCCTACGCTCAACCCTCCTCCTTTCTCATCCGGGCTTGGGACCGGCCACGGCGGAGTTAGCCGATCACCTCCACATGTGTAAAACTATTATTGTACGTGTGAAGACATAG
The DNA here is from genome assembly GCA_020002185.1 of Paraescarpia echinospica. Taxonomy (NCBI): domain Eukaryota; kingdom Metazoa; phylum Annelida; class Polychaeta; order Sabellida; family Siboglinidae; genus Paraescarpia; species Paraescarpia echinospica. Next base: position 9,116,750 of record CM034538.1, read on the forward strand.
TAACAACTATATTATGAATGGTGTGTCTTTGCTTCCCGATCACCTCCAAATGTGTAAACATTATTACTGTCCCGTTAGTTGTCGGTGGAGGGAGAAGCCGTGCAGTCACGAAGACTTCAAGTTGACCGTAACAGATGCTGGAGTGTGTTATACTTTCAACGCCCACATCAACGCCAACTCTATGATCAAAGCAACTGGTAAATATTATGTTCTAAAGCATCTGAAAAAGGAAGCAGAGTCACTCTGCAATACGCCATATTTAAATTGAACGGGCAGTGCCATCTGTTGCTCTGGTTTGATATTGCAACGCATTGTTTTGGGTGACAATCGCCGTTTCAGTGGCAACAATCACTATACAAAAAACTACCACAAGTGTGTTTTACATTCAGCATGTGAAGTGATATGACACTATAATGCATGTGAACAGTAACCATAGTCACATAAATATAAGAAAATAAAGCATAATAATGCTATTTCACGGCGCTATCCGAGTGGCTTGCTTTCTTATTCAAATGCGTTGGTTCAACTGTTTGGGTGGATAATGGACTCGTTCTGGATGACAATGCATTATGCTCGGCAGTGTTGACATTGCGGCTAATCCGAACGCGGTTTAGGTCGGCTTACATCTACGTCCCCAAGAGGACACGTGATATACAGTTTGTGAAAGTCACTCCATGAGGCCTGTAACCGTTTATACGAAGAATCAAATTACGATTTTTGCTAAATTATTTAAACCGCCCACGACTGATCAATGGATTTTTAATTACGTTGCTTGGAACAATAGTGTAAATGCCGGGATACACTGACACATTTCGCCCGACTAGATCCGACCAGACCCGACCGGACCAAACCTATATTATATACACTACACCGACTGACACCGACTGAGTCATACTGGAAGCTGCCAGACGTCTTAAACTTGAAAATTTCGCATACGTCGGCGCTAGTCAGTGTGATGTGTTCGAAAGTTTTAGTGTTTACGTGATTTCGACGACAGTCGGTATAGTGTATGCACTGCAATCTGGGTGAGTTTGGTTTGGTCTGGTCTCGTCTGGTCGGGTCATAAAATAGGTGTAACATCGCGAACAACCGTTAGAAGCTACGTAATTTTTGTCAGATGCACGCGGCCCCTTGAAAGGTATTACAGCTGCTGTGGTACAAGAACTATGTGTTTACAAATATACAAATGGTTACTATAAATTCAAAACTAAAAACAGTCAATGTGTCCTTATATACCTAGAAGAGTATATTATGTGATTACCTTACTCGCGCGACACCGCCGGATAATAGCCGCTCTTTGCATGCGGTATCTTAGGGCTGCTACTCTGCGCTCAAAGGTAACCACGCCGTGCTTTACTCGCTGGCTACAATCCAATCGAATTAACCAAGAAGACACTAAGACAAGTGTAAAGTATGATGGCCGAGAAGGGCCACCGCCTTTTTATATGGCAGTCTGCACCGCCATGGGGCGATGACGCGATGCGCGATGCGCGATGGGCGATGCGATGCGATGGGCGATGCGATGGACGATGCGCGATGCGTTGGACGATGCGATGAGCGATGCGATGTGCGATGCGATGGACGATGCGCGTTGCGATGCGCGATGCGATGGACGATGCGCGATGCGATGGGCGAAGGGAGGCGCGATGCGATGCGGCGATGCGATGCGGCGATGCGCGATGCGCGATGATATGCGCGATGCGATGCGCGATGCGTTGCGCGATGCGATGCGATGCGATGCGATGCGATGCGATGCGCGATGCGATGGTATAAATTATAAAGATGTCGTAATGTGCGTACGCCGAAAACGAGAATTAGGCAACCATTTGTATTTGATTAAACACATTTTGTTTTTCGTTCAGTGCATGTGACGATGGCTGATGCCGCTGACAGTACGTACACGGTTACACATCTAGTTATTGTACACACAATATTATGCGTTTGTACTGCTAAATATTGTCACGGAAGTCTATTGGGATTGAATTTAGCCAAACAAAAATGGGTGCCAGGCAGGCAACTAGACTAGGGGCCGAAATAGGTTACTTTATAACATGAAATGTGTACCTATTCAACGGTTCCCAATTTTATTTGTTAAATTGTTTCCATCTGGATATCACTGGTCGCAAATATAAACATTATTTTGTGTTTATGTTGTGTCTCCAGACATGATGAACCAGGGAAGGCTACGGCATTCTCAGTTGAACAGTAACCAACAGTTTTGAAGCCTATTTGTTTGTACTTATTAATTAATGACACAACATCTGTTCAGAATGCAAAACATGTTATTTAGGCAGTAGTTAGCTTGTTCCAGGTCTACTAGGAGGTACACTGTGCGTCTACAATTCGATTCACTTAGGGATCATCTCAGAAGGTCGACTACTTTCATCTTCCCTCAACCCCCACCCTCTCCCTCAGACGAAAGTTGGTAAACATTAATATGATGATACTAGTATAATTAGCAGTGTCGGTCAGAAGCTTGAACATCGATGTCCGACGCCAGATGAAACGGCCTCATACCCCCTACCCCAATCAAAAATAATTTCGTTTGATATCGGACATCGACGTTCTGAGATGATCCCTTAGCAATGAAATGAAAACTACACTCAAGGAACAACGATTCGCTACCACGTTTGTTCATTTTGTATGTATGCCTGGTATAATAATTAGAGACAATAATATTTTACTTTAACATTTAGATATTTTATCATAAACTAAAGACACTAAATCTTAGTAGGGTCTAAATGATTATATATATTTGTTTATTTATGTAAGGCATAATTAACATAATATGTTCACCTATGAAAATATATAATGTCATTAATGAATAAATATTCAAGAAATGTACACTTCAAAGCCAACGGTTAATGTTCAATTGAAAGATATCATCAACATCCGTGTTTTTTATGTGTGGAGGTACATAAATTATCGTTTATATTTTCGATCAAGTATATTCAGATGAAACCATTCAAAAATGAAATGGGGAGTGGTAGAAGAGGTACACAGCTCATGCTATGAAGTAATTCTTTTTTGGTCTCCGGTTTTAGTGCGAGAACCTAGATTACATTCTATAAAGTGATTGACCGCATGCCCTGGTTTATCTTAGTCTAAATTCAAGCGCATTAGGCTTCTATCACAATATTTAGAAGTGCGAACACACAATTCTGTATGCAAAATAAACAGAAGTGTAACCGTAGACGTACACTCTGAGTCATCAACCATGGACAGATGCGTTGAACATAAAAGGCATCCAGTGTTGCCTAAGGTCACGAATTTATTGAAGCTCAGACAACAAAGCCAAACCAAAAACATGGCGTCGGAACATAATGGATATTTGGTGGGTTGAGGCTTTCCAAAACCTCGATTTGCACTTCCTCTCTAGAGTTTCGCCAAAACATCAACCTTGAGGATCTCCAAAATCACAATTTACACTGAGGCTCGCCAAAATAACTCCATCTTCAGGCTCTTCAAAAACCTCGATTTGCACCCCAACCCCCGATGCTCACCAAAACATCCACATTGAGGCTCTCCACAAACATTAACTATTTTGAACTCCTCTTATCTCTCTATCTGTTAGGGGTGAAACTGGCTTGGATTCCAATGCTCAATTTCTGATCTTTTTTATGTTCTCTCACTGATCCTGCAATGCTCTCTCAACCAATCGTCTCCATTCCTCTCTATCGTTCGTTCTCGATCTCCACCCTTCTCAAATTCCTTCAAAATCTCTCTTTATCCAGTCCTCCCATCGCAGTCTAGGTCTTCCCCGCTTTCTTTTCCCCTCCACTCTCCGTGCATCTGTTCTGTTTTGCCTTCCGTTCTTCTCCCATTCTCTCTACATGTCCTGCCCATCTTAGTTGTCTCATGGTTATGCTTGTTCACAAACAATTGTGTCCACTAGTCACATCAAAGACACAGTTAACCGCAGGCGGTACTACGACCATATGATGTTAATAAGTAGCACCATTCTAGTCCACTGCCTGCTATAATTTTGGGAAGTGGTGCCGTTTTAATTATAAGCCTAGCTCCTGCTCCAGGGAATATCCACTGACGCACCGTCTTTGACAGACAAGAGATACAATTAGCCGCAAGTGATACTTAACCACATTAGTCCGTCGGCACTTCCAGATGTAATTGACAATTTTGTAACATACTCGTTTGTGCTGAATTATAAAGAAAACGATATTGCACTCAAGTCTCAATAAATGTAGCTGTGTTACAGTCGTACTACGATGTATCAGAATGGGACGAGGAAAGGCGAATGTGTTTTTGGAGGACGATCGTTCAGATGGGACCACCTTGATGATATGTTGCAAAAACTAGTGTGGTCTATGGAAGTTCCCATAGAAACCAGGTGTATACGCCTCAAAAATAAAATATTGAATGACTATCGGTTTAGATAACTTAGTAAATAAATTGTTACATAAGTATGTACAGTATTAGTTGTATATTAAACATTGTGTGTGTATGCGTGCGTGCGAGCTGTTGCCTACACACAACTCTCTCCCTCCCTCCCTCCCCCCCCCCCTCCCTCCCTCCCTCCCTCTCTCCCTCCCTCCCTCCCTCCTTTCCTACCTTCCTAACTTAGTGTGCGTGTGCGTGTGTGTACGTATGAATTTATTGAGTTTGTAAACATGAATGTGTTCAATGTGCATGGTTAGCTAATCAATACGTTTTCAGCATTCAGGACGCATTTACTCAATAACATACTGTCATTCTCTTTACAAAGAGCGAATGGAAATGCAGCAGTTATCTAAACAATTGCGTAGTAGGGACCTAAACGACAACTATAATTTGAAAGAGTATCCTCTATCATCCTCGCAAGCCAGGTCGATGACAACGAACACTACCCCTGGCCGATATCCTACGCAATGTATGGAGGTCAGCTGATTCAAACTAGTAATTAGCTTCGCCGCAACTGTACCACCCGTTAGAACAGTGCAGACACCTGCCCCACCCGCACCTCAATTTTAAGACGAAGCCAGTGACTTCACGGAATCACAACATTCTCACGAGGGGCTGAGCGCTATTGTGTATTAAAATAATTACTTCGACTTCCCCAACATTACACATAACATTAGCAAACTCATGTGGCTGAAATGAAGATCACCGGAATTTGCCGGCCAGCGATATTATTGGCTTAGCTTATATTCCAAGTTTCGCAAGGCGATCTGCCTACAGAGACTGATGTAATCAGCAGCGCCCCTGGCGCGCGAGGATGTCATCTATGAACATATTATGCTTTTTACTAAGATTGTTATATTATTACCATATTGTATTTATAAAGAACACACCTAATGGATGTACCATTGTGGCTGAATATCGCACATATTTCCACATTGGTGTATCCTGCCACGAAACACTGTCTTACTAAACTGTGAACTGAAATGAAACAGCAGTTAGCTTTATTTGACCTGGCAATGATGCTACAACTGTATGTACAATAATAAAATTGACACATATGCATGTTATAATTATAGGTTTATAATCACACACGCACGCCCGCACGCACGCACGCATACACACACAATGTTTAATATAAATTCACTGTATGCTGTTGTAATGAATATGTCTGGCTTCATTAGTGGCACCTATTTCAAAACAATAACCGTATCCACATGTGACCACGTCAAAGCTGTTGCCTACACACAACTATGACCAGATAATCTTAATAATTGTTTACCCCTTCCGGCCGGGTGCTATATTGGGCGGCATCTTATACCGCTGCGATTGACAGGCAGTTACACTGTAGCGTATCTACGTTTTGGTAAACGGTGCCTCAGCAATTCGATTCACTTAACGAAAAAGAAACAATTACACGGTAGACAGGAAGAAAAACATGTGACGCAAATGACGACTAAATTAAGTTTGTTCGATGATTTTAACAAATGTACATGTTTCGTATTAAACCGACTTCAAATATTGTAGCTATTTATAATATTGAACCATTATAAATTTGGACACAAAGGAACGGCATTTGCAATAAGCTAAAGTTAAAAAAAATAGCTTCAAGTGGTCGTCTCATCCAATGTATACAAATAAGTTTTATATTTTCTACCAAGGATATCCAGACGGAAACAATTTAACAAATACAATTTGAACGGTTGAAGAGGTACATATGTGTCATGTTATAAGATATTTTTGCCCCAGACTTTCGTCATAACATTTAAAAGTACGAACAACAATGTTGTTGTGCAAAACAAACATATGTGTAACCGTATACGTCATCAGCCATCATCACATGCACTGAACACAAAAAGCAATGCGTTTAATAAAATACAAATGGCTGTCTAAGTCTCGTTTTCGGCGTACGCATGCTCATTATGACATCTTTATAATTTATACCATCGCATCGCGCATCGCATCATGCATCGTGTATCACATCGCGCATCGCATCGCGCATCGCGCATCACGCATCGCATCGCCCTTCGCACCGCGCATCGTACTGCGCATCGAGCACCGCATCGCACATCGCATCGGGCATAGCATATCGCATCGTGCAACGCATCGCGCATAGCGTATGGCATCGCGCATCGCATCGCGCATCGAGCATAGCATCGCGCATCACATCGCTCATCGCATTCGTCTATCGCATCGCGCATCGCTCATCGCATCGCCCATCGCATCGCGCATCGCGTCATCGCCGCATGGCGGTGCAGATTTCCACATAGAAGCGCGATGGCCTTTCTCGGCCATCATAATAAAGCTTTCTACTCAGTTCAATTATGTGTCATGAACTGTTACATTTCTGAATCAATCGCTGTTTTGTAGGAGTCGAACACGGACTGCAACTGTTCGTGAACGTCGAACAGTACGAGTACATGAAAGGACCACACAATGCGGTCGGATTGAAGGTTCTTCTGCATCACCAAGATGATAATATGCCACTGGTGCGGGACTTTGGCGATAACGTCCCAGCAGGAATGTGTACTTTTGTTGCTGTAAGCGTCATGAACGTAAGTTCCTTTTGTTGTGGTTTCTATGGAAACAATTTGTGCCGAACATTTGTGTTGAAACGTTACAGAACAAATTGCTTAGAAATGTTTAAAAAAATAAACATACACACAATTCAAATATGCGCATATATTGCTGGATTTAGTTGGTTTTCGAAGTCATAGGGATCTTCTGTTGAATTTAAACATTCTAGGAGACCAACCTGCCGCCTCCACACGGAGATTGTGAGAAACGTCGAAAGCTGCGATACTACGATCATTACTCGCAGGCGGCCTGCTACAGGGAGTGCATCACTAAAGTCGTTATCTCAACTTGTGGCTGCAGAGATTACTATATGCCGTCTTTCAATACAAGTTAGCAACACTCATTATTATGTAACTGTTATTTATTATTATTCAACAAGATTACTGTTGTATCAATAATCACCCATGATTTTCACATTGCTTGTATGCAATATGTTATTTACTTTCATAATTAAAGTTTTTTTCACAAGCAATATTCTCATGATGCTGCTTATAATTTTATTTAAGAATGTTAGTATTCTGGCGGACAAGATCAGATTGAATACCTTTCCGAGCTGTCGTTATTATGTATACAATACATCTGCACACGACAGTTAGCTATGTGTTCATACCAATGACAATAAATTGTACGACACTAAAAACAGCAGAGATATTCGATATTTTCACATGTGCATGGTGCAATGACCATTACAAGTACCTATCTGCTGCACTACTGATTACAGGTGACCCACCTGTGTGCAACGTCTCCCAATATACAAGCTGCCTGCTGCCGGAGAGAGGTAAACGGCAACTGGAATTTGTGATCGATTTTGTGATATAGCAAATGCTCAGATGGCAAGTGAAAAAGCGTTCTAGTTAGTAAAGAAATATCACGACTCTGGGTCAAAGAAAATAACCAGTTACAGCACGTGTACGGCCGAATACAGAGCTCTCATGGGATGCATGCCTAGATTACGGAACATACACGCAAGCACGCACGCACACATACAACTAGAGTTGTTTCAAATGTTAGCATGAATGCTTCTGTTTTAATGTCAGCATACATTATTGTACATGGCGAAACATTAATTATAAATAATGTTTTATATATCCAAATTTACAGCGGCGTTGTAATTTCAGAATCATTCTACAAAAACGTGTCTGCGAGGTGCGCGTGCCCGAAAGCGTGCGACATCGTGCGTTACAAAGCGACCACGAGTTATGGGACCGCCAATGAGAACAGCAATAACCGATTCGATGTGTCTGAGGAATTCCTTACGAGAGTGAGGAAGCACCTGAACGAATCACTCGACACCAGGGAGTACATACAGCCAGACAGACGGGAAGCCAACATACAGGAGGCTAAACGAGTCCTTCCTGAACTACCACCAGATCGTTCCAAGTTACCGCGTTATTCCATTATCAATGCTACTTTTTCTGCCGAAGTTCGAAGAACAAGTGATTTTAAAGAATGGGAGCAAAATATTGATGAGATAGTATTTCAAAATATGAAAAAAGTTTTAGAGAATGATTTTATCGCCGGTTGGAAAGACATGAATATGTATAACTATATTGTGTCTGACTCGCTTCTGCCCCTTGAAACAGTAATTGATTCATTAGACACAATTGAACAGGAAAGTTGGCAAACAGCCCTCCTTAAAGTACAAGTCATATTTTTGAAGAGAGCATTACGCAACCTAGACAGAGTGCACGACGCCTACCACAACGCCGTCCCACTGGTAAACAACAAGGTTACACCTAACGGCATTTATGACGCGCTTTACTTAACTAAAGAATTACTCAAACACACACCGGAAATAAACGAAACGTACACTCGACTCAGAGGACATATAACGAAATACATGAATCAACTGTTGTGCATCAACATCACCGGTGGTCACATGATTGGAAATAAAAACAAATGTATCAATCATAGAAACGCTTCCTGGCGAGCATCCGCGGTGAGAGACCTCCTATTGTATGAGAGGCTGGTCATACACCAACCGCTTGAGCGACTTAAGAATGCAATTGAACAGTGGAAAATGGAATCAACATTTAGAACATATGATTTAAAGCATTGGTATCGCAGGCATTCGGAGACTTTGAAGAGCGTGGAGTATATGTTCAAATGTTCAGCTGCATACCACAGTACAAAGACGACCGAGAAACTTGAAGCATACTTGGACGATTTGAAGAAAAAAAGACGCACCAACAAATTACATCTCGCCGGGGTGCTTACTTCGGACGAAATAACGCAACTAATCGATAATTTTAAAAAATCGGCTTTGATAACACAAGAAAGTATACGTGCATTTATATATAACATTGACAAATTCCGTCGCACTACGTGCTTGCCCAGACTAGATAATCCATTGTTGAGTGCATTGTACTCTAAAGTGTATTACCTTCTCAACATAACAACCGGTGCCGAAAAATCTGCCGTGAAAGATTATTTCTTGCTACACAATGTCAGAGTATTCTCGTTCGCGGTAAAGGGCAAAACAACGCATATCCTGTTCTACCCGAAATGCTACTCTACATATGTCACACGCTCGTTGTCTTTCAAGAATGTCTCACTTCGGCAACTAAACTCCTTCCAGAAAACGCTTGTCACTTTACTTGACAAGACTCGATTGGATGGAACTGTATTTAGGTATGTTATAGAAACGTGCAAATTCAGCCATCATTACAAATAATTTCAAATACAAACATTAATAATCAAACGTAAGCAGGACTGTTTCCTTCAAATTACTTGATTGAATGATTGGTTGTATTTTAATGACATATTGCATACTTTCATAGTGTGCATATCTTTATGTAGGCACACAATGATTACATTGAACGTCAGTATTGTATGAGAGCCCCTGGCACTGGAAATCATTTAAAAGATCAAAGGATTTTGCCATTTTTATTGACAGGTAGTGATTCGCAATTAGCCATTTTAATTACCCCTAATTAAAAGGTCAAGGTTAAAGGTCACCGGCCAAGGTCAAATATAAAGGTCAAAGTTCAAATATCAAGGTCAAAGCCTTTTACATATTAATTAATTAATTAATTAACATTCAAATGATCAAAGGTTTTGTCATAACAAATTGCAAAATTGTATAAAGATAAAGCTTAATACAGTCGTTCCACACTAATATACTTTCCATAAATAATACAGTCGTTCCACACTAATAAACTTTCCATAAATAATACAGTCGTTCCACACTAATAAACTTTCCATAAATAATACGGTCGTTCCACACTAATAAACTTTCCATAAATAATACAGTCGTTCCACACTAATAAACTTTCCATAAATAATACAGTCGTTCCACACTAATAAACTTTCCATAAATAATACAGTCGTTCCACACTAATAAACTTTCCATAAATAATACAGTCGTTCCACACTAATAAACTTTCCATAAATAATACAGTCGTTCCACACTAATAAACTTTCCATAAATAATACAGTCGTTCCACACTAATAAACTTTCCATAAATAATACGGTCGTTCCACACTAATAAACTTTCCATAAATAATACGGTCGTTCCACACTAATAAACTTTCCATAAATAATACAGTCGTTCCACACTAATAAACTTTCCATAAATAATACGGTCGTTCCACACTAATAAACTTTCCATAAATAATACGGTCGTTCCACACTAATAAACTTTCCATAAATAATACGGTCGTTCCACACTAATAAACTTTCCATAAATAATACGGTCGTTCCACACTAATAAACTTTCCATAAATAATACAGTCGTTCCACACTAATAAACTTTCCATAAATAATACAGTCGTTCCACACTAATAAACTTTCCATAAATAATACGGTCGTTCCACACTAATAAACTTTCCATAAATAATACAGTCGTTCCACACTAATAAACTTTCCATAAATAATACAGTCGTTCCACACTAATAAACTTTCCATAAATAATACAGTCGTTCCACACTAATAAACTTTCCATAAATAATACGGTCGTTCCACACTAATAAACTTTCCATAAATAATACAGTCGTTCCACACTAATAAACTTTCCATAAATAATACGGTCGTTCCACACTAATAAACTTTCCATAAATAATACAGTCGTTCCACACTAATAAACTTTCCATAAATAATACAGTCGTTCCACACTAATAAACTTTCCATAAATAATACGGTCGTTCCACACTAATAAACTTTCCATAAATAATACGGTCGTTCCACACTAATAAACTTTCCATAAATAATACAGTCGTTCCACACTAATAAACTTTCCATAAATAATACGTCGTTCCACACTAATAAACTTTCCATAAATAATACAGTCGTTCCACACTAATAAACTTTCCATAAATAATACAGTCGTTCCACACTAATAAACTTTCCATAAATAATACAGTCGTTCCACACT
>CM034538.1:9129094-9217929 GCA_020002185.1 Paraescarpia echinospica
TTACAGTAACAATGCGTGTTACAGTAACAATGTGTGTAACAGTAACAATGTGTGTTACAGTAACAATGTGTGTTACAGTAACAATGTGTGTTACATTAACAATGTGTGTAACAGTAACAATGTGTGTTAAAGTAACAATGTGTGTAACAGTAACAATGTGTGTTATAGTAACAATGTGTGTTACAGTAACAATGTGTGTTACAGTAACAATGTGTGTTACAGTAACAATGTGTGTAACAGTAACAATGTACACTACATCTCAATAACAGTACTTGAACATAATGTAACTATCGGTATATAATATATACAATAACAAATTAATAACTATAACTGAATTCTGCTACGTAAATCCAAATTAAAGCAAAACTGAAGACAGATTTAAGTTACAGGCCACCTACTAAAATGTTCCTCGGTGGAACAGCATATTTCAAAAAATTATTGCAAAAATGTTTTGTGCACACAGTAAATGCAGTGAAAGGTACAATTTACATTATAATTATTCAAGTAATTCAATGTATTCATTTTGCCACTGCATTATTTATTGTCATCATCGTCGTCGTCGTCGTCATCGTCATCACCATAATCATCATCATCGTCATAATCATCATCATCATCGTCATCATCACCATAATCATCATCATCATCGTCGTCATCATCATCACCATAATCATCATCACCATAATCATCGTCATCATCATCATCAAACAACAGAAAAATAATAAGTATCGTATTCATTCTTTTTAGCGTACAGTGCACTTACAAAATATTTTGAATGTTACAAAAATTCTGTTTCTCAAGCCAGTGGGAAAATGACAAAATTGTGGTGCCACATGGTGGAAATGATGTGCATCTTTAATGTCTCTGCTATACGCCGCTAGGTGCCACAACTAGATCATTCATCTCCATTTTAAAAATATACGTTGCCATTGACACGCTCTGTCACTCTGAATAAGAAAACACATTTTTGTCAATTATCGTTAGAGAGATAAGTTAGCAGTGAACAAAAGACAAACGATCTGCATGACAGTGGTGCTAAGACACTGACAAAGTCAGAGAGCAGGCCATGCCATCCCCTGCATACATTCAAGATTAGTTCAGCCGGGATGAGACACGTCAACTAACTGAAGCTAACGGAAGTGATTTATACATCCACGTGATGGTGATTTTCTGGTCAAAGGGATACTGGAACTTTGCAATGGCTGTGGATGCAGGTTCCACTTTCTTTCTGATATTGTCAATGGTTGACAGGAATTACAATAAATGATGGATCCAGTGACCAGTTTTAGTCACAAACTGACATCAGACCCTGCCGGAAAAGGGGGGTGTACACTAATTAGGGTATGTATGCTAAAAAAACGAATACGGTATATAATTAAAGATAATATACACCTATTTTCACTGGCTGATTTATTGGCATGACAAAATATACAATACTGCAGGCTTCATGTGTTTCTAAATTCGGTTTTTATATTTCATTGCCAAATTATGCACAAGTTTTGGATAGACATTACTGAAATGTTATAAAATACTAATAAATATCAGTGTCTCAACATTTGGCTTTAAAACATTGGCCATTCAATCTCACAAATATGACATCATTCAGCAACAGTGGGGAGGATTACATTTGTGTAAATGTTATAATCACCGTAGATTCTGTTTAAGCATTATTTGTACTCAATCAAGAGCAATACGTACTAGAGACTCCATAGTTATGTCCATGGCTGCCGTCTTGCCTGTAATAATTGTGGATGGTAACATTATTTAGCGATTACACTGTTGTAGTCCGACATACCTTCTGGTGAGATTTCGTTCCAGGGGCTGGGTGGATACATAAAGGCTGCATTTTGTATCTGGTCTGCTATCTCCTCATCCTCATTGAACGGGAAGGTGCCACTCAGACTGGAACAGAATGGCATAACACTGATAACAGTATGAAGAATAGACACCTGTACACTGACTTACATCTAGACCAAGTCAATTCTTTTCTTTATAAATTACACCTTTTGTTTTAATTATAATTGTATATTTTAATTTATATATTTCTATATATATATATGTGTGTACGCTGTAAAAACATGTAATATAGTAAAAAAAACCAACATGTTTTAACAAACAACAATACTGCAGTTTTTTATAATCATTTTTTGGGTAATTAAGTAAACTGTCTAATTTTTAATGTGGTTGAAAACTGGTTGATCGTAATTTTAACTTAGATTCTATTAGCTCGTGTTTACCTGACATTTTATATAACTGTTGTATGTTACTATCAGTCTAATTTTTTTCTACCATTCCATTTAAATATGTTATAGTTCATTTTACTTCTACTTGTACTTTTGTTAGCACCTTTAAGCACACATTTTATCTGGCCAGACAGCATTCTAAACATTTTTTAATAATAATAATAATAAATAGTCTTAGAAAAACACTTTCGTATTCCTTAGTAATGGTGACTCACCTGACGTAGATGATGACCCCAACTGACCACATGTCGAGTGACCGGTTGTACCCCTTGCTCTTCAACACCTCAGGAGCTACAAGGTGCAAGGGGGGGCACTCAGAACAGTTACAGAAGAAGCTCGCTTCACAATCACCTTCGTAATACAGCCACCTCACAATTAAGGTCACCTTGGGACAGTACCAAATTATTATTGTAATAGTAAAGTATATGAAATTAGTCCCGCCAATATGGTCACCTGTCTATTCAGGTCACTTCTGCCAAGTCCAGAGGGTGACCTTAATATTGAGGTCCACTGTACACAAGTCTTCTATTTGGGTACAACGCTAACGAGTGGTTACACAAGGTTGTAAAGTCACAATATATGTTCAGCACAGGGACTAATGCAGGATAATATTTTTGCCTGTCCTGACGGCGCCACGCATCATGTGCCCGCAAATTTTACCAGTCCAAATAGTTTGCAGTTGACAGGTGTGCCACAAAAACCTTAACCCTTAGGCACAATATTGCAGTGGCGGCATAACAAACTCCAAATGTGATGACACAGGCAGAGGTGACGACGCTGAACACGACGACACAGGCAGTCTCCATTCTGTCCACGCCATCGTCTTCCCGCTGAACAATGGCACTCACTGTCATTTTCATTGGTTTTGATTTTTTAAATGTGTAATATCATTTCGACATTTCTTCGGCGCCGACGGCATGGCGAAAACAAAAATGGTATATTGCAGTTTCAATTGATAGTGTCATGTGCTTTCAATTTTGAACCAATGTTAAATTTACAACAATATTTTTGACTTTATGAAGTTATGAGACCATCCCTAAAAAGGCCTAAAAATGTGCACAGGAGCAGTGAGGGGAAAAACCATCATCAAACACCAACCTCCCCAGGGGTTAGTTAACACAATGGCCCCTTTCTTGCTAAACTATCTTTTATCAATGTTTCAACCATTTATTTAGGGAGGGAGGGAGGGAGGGAGGGAGGGAGGAAGGTGTTGAATGAGAGAACATAACAGTGGGAAAGGAAGAGGATGAACTCACCTAGGTACGCGGGTGTTCCCACGACAGATCGACGGAAAGACTTCTCACCGATGATTCGGGCAAAGCCAAAGTCACAGAGTTTCACCTGTGCCAAGCAACATACTACGTCAGAACAAGCAACAGAGAAACTGTTTGATCTCCCCATGCACACGTAACCAGTACGTCTAACAACTAACATGTTTCCTGTCGCAGTGAGATTTTTCCAGTGAGAAATTATCTTTCACGTGGGAATGAAATCTTTTGTACCAATGAGATCTTTCCAGCGGCAATGATATATTTCATGAGGTAATAAGATCTTCTGTGTGGCAATGATATATTTCATGAGGTAATAAGATCTTCTGTGTGGCAATGAGATAATTCATGAGGCAATAAGATCTTCTGTGTGGCAATGATATATTTCATGAGGTAATAAGATCTTCTGTGTGGCAATGAGATAATTCATGAGGTAATAAGATCTTCTGTGTGGCAATGATATATTTCATGAGGTAATAAGATCTTCTGTGTGGCAATGAGATAATTCATGAGGTAATAAGATCTTCTGTGTGGCAATGAGATAATTCATGTGAGAATGAGACATTTTGTCAAATTGTGTGGCAATGAGGTGATTCGCATGGTAATGATCTTTTATGTATAAATTATATTTTTTATGTTGCAATGAGATCTGTTGTGTGGCAATGAGATGTTTTGTGTAGCAATGATATCTTTGGAGTAGCAGTGCGATATCTTGTGTGGCACTGAGGTGTTTTTTTGGAATGAGATGTTTCATGTTGAACCAAGACTGTTGCTGTGAGAATTGTGTCTTACCTGTGGAAAGGGGATCTCAGATGAGAGTAGCACATTCTCTGGCTTCAAGTCGCAGTGAACAATGCTCTTGTTGTGAAGATGGCGCAACGCAACTAGGATCTGGAACACAGATTATTTTTAATTAATTATTTGTATTTATTTATTATTTTAATGATACTTTATTTAATATTTTTATTTGTTTAATATAATACAATGTTATGATATGTATATTTTATCTAAAGCTTTATAACTGTAGATGTAGGGGTGAATGTGTCTTTTTATATCATAATGTTCTTTGGACAAGTGTAGACATGTTGAAGGTATACTGCCTGCCAAATTGCATTTAGTACGCTCAAAACAGTGTCCACAAGTTGAAGTTTTCTTTCGCAAAATGTGAACAGAACATTTAGATAATAAACAACTATATTTGCAATATGCCGGATGCCAGTTTGTTGTGCAAAGTTTTTGATATTCAGCACGATTACAAAATTCTCATATTCAAGACAACCAATTCAGTAAACCACCTGTTATAAGTATCACCCTGGCTGATTCTGGTTAATGGACTAGACAACCAACCTTTAACTATTACTGCTTGTCTTAATCTACAAGCGGAATGTGATTGATTTCAACCTTGTAACGCTGTGATTATGTTTGTGTGATCTTATCATCCAAATAGCCCTACCCATGGCTAGCTAGGGAAACGCACAGTGCTACCTATGGCTAGCACTGTGCGTTTTCCTAGCTCGTTACCCATAACTGTGTGTTGTCATATTTTACTTTCCCTATCAACCTATGGTGTTTATTATATATCTCCTAAAAGACATAATTTCAACTTCCAACCTATATGACTGATGAGTTGCAAGTTTACTTAACTGCTATTAAATCACCAGTGCAGTCAGGAAGTGAAAACCAATTGCACCATCAAGCCAATTCTGATACAAATCACAGCACCGAAACACACTAAGTGTATAAAATTATTACACTAATAACCATGGTCTTGTTTAGTTCCTTTGTCCCATGTTTTAACATGAATACACATTAGAAGTTCACTCACGTTTGTACAACAAAGGAATTGGACCAAGCATCATAATTTAATTTTCTGGCAAAGAAACTGAATTATATTTCAGAGATGCGTGCCAGTTATTGCTATAAATACACAGTCTGGTGTTTCCAGTAAAAACGGATAATGGTAAACTTGGCAAGAGCACAAGAAACAAACCAAACAACCCACTTAGGTGACTGTCCAAAACTAAGTTACTTGAACCAGGACTAAGTTGTACATATCGCGAATGTAATACATTACCAGG
Organism: Paraescarpia echinospica; assembly: GCA_020002185.1. Classification (NCBI taxonomy): domain Eukaryota; kingdom Metazoa; phylum Annelida; class Polychaeta; order Sabellida; family Siboglinidae; genus Paraescarpia; species Paraescarpia echinospica. Next base: position 9,134,681 of record CM034538.1, read on the forward strand.
TACGACCACTTGTGATTAGCTAGTATTAGTTATCATTGCCTCACTGCTCACATTACCAGGCTTATTAGACAATCACTGAGGCACAGGTGTAATCATCAGATTAGTAAAATTAGACACTACACAAGTCGGCCCACCAGCACAAGTAGTGTACTTGATATCCCTTTGTCGTTACGCATGAGTGATTTTGTCATGAGCTGCTTATGTCATCTGGAGAACCAGCTATACTCTCTTTCAGCAAACCAACAGATACCTTATTTCTTACTGTTACAACAGAGAGTGGCTATTGTGAATACGATATTGAATGTTCAGTGATGTAACCTACTCGCAGTTCAACAATGAAAGTGACCACCCCAAATATTAAATCTTGCATATGCCCAAAATGCCTATACACGTTTTAATATTGCAACGAATGAATATCCACCATAATTGTGTACTTCGATCTGTCCTTCTACTTTGCATCTCTCTCTCTCTCTCTCTCTCTCTCTCTCTCTCTCTCTCTCTCTCTCTCTCTCTCTCTCTCTCTCTCTCTCTCTCTCTCTGTGTCTTTGCCCTGTCTATGCTAGGGAATGTAAAAAAAGACAGGAAATAATAAATATGTAATCTGTAGATTGAAAGAGCCATGATCTCAAACTCTAAACTACCATTGGTGTCAATGTTTTTACAATTCTACCAATTGTTGATCTGGAGTAGGGTAGAGTAGAGTAGAGTAGAGTAGAGTAGAGAACTCATAACCTATTTCTAACTAGTAATACCAGAAGACGACAGACAAAAATACAGGATAATGAGTTGTACACAACATGTCATCCAGCCCCATTAGCCGAAATGATGTCAACCAGATTACCAATCCACCTGGAGTCCTGGATGATGACATGGAGTCCTGGGTGATAATGTCATCAGATTAGAATGTTAGTTGTCTTCACTGGGAAAACAACCACTGGCCCACGGAATTTCTGAGATTCTCCTTCAATTGTGTTCTGGTTATCAGATATTGACAATTTTAAAATTAATTTGACCAAATTTGTGTAGGCCCTTTATAGTGAAAGTGCCCCTGGCTAGAAACAAACAGTATTTGTTGGAAAATCTGCTAATGTAACAATCTGCTAATAACACACACACACACACACACACACACACACACACACACACACACACACACACACACACACACACACACACACACACACACACACACATACACTCTCACATGTCCATACACAATCACAAGCATGCATACACACACAAAACACACTCACACTTTGAAAAGAAAACAGGATAATATTACACTATTTTATCAAAACTGTCAAAAATACTAATTTTCTTTAGACTGACAATAACATCTTTCTACACCATTAACATTTACTGAATGAACTAATCCACAATACAAGTCAATCCCATTAAAATACCACGCTGAATGCATTCTGACACCGTCTTGAAATTAGTAATCTGACACCAGTGATTTGCTGCTCAACAAGGTTCTATTTAAACTTAACTTGTCCTGCACACAAATGATTTGCCATTGATGACAAGCCAGAACATAATTGCCTGAAAACCTGCACTGAGCACCAAATACAATGGGCGACCAGCCCAGTAAGCCAGATCTATTTAGGGGGCATAATGACTGTAGACTAGCCAGTGCATGTAGTGAAATATCAGAGCCATATGCAAGTTTACTACAAACAACAAGTTGGTTGATTATGGTCTCTGGGCCATGTTTGTGTGGAAACGCAGCAGTTGAAGGTGTCAGGACGACCAACATGTGATCATATGGTATACTAGCATTTGATCATTAACTCATGGTACTGATTCTCTCAAAGTTGACCAAGAACTACAAATACAGTATTGATTCAGGAGGTATGTACATATTGCAAGATATGTGTCTGATATTCAATAGATGTAACTTTAAACTGATATCTTGAAAATATATGAGCTGTTTTTTAATGTAATTGTAAGGCACGTGTTCATTTGTAAAGTAAAATCACCTGTGGAAATCAATCAAACCGAGTTACTGCAGAGCTGATGTACAGCAACAATTTAAATTCAACAGCCTGTGCTTCGTCACTTTAAATGTTACACGTAAACACACTATTATTCCATTCCAGAACAAAATCCTGATAACCATTAACTAAATATAACTACAGTGTACTTTGAACAACCACAACTGAAATGTAGCCAATATCAGAAATATGTTCCCAATAGAATAATTTCAATACATTTATTTCCGGTAAAACCCATTGACAACAGGTACATATAAATAGGCATAAAAACAGCTTTTAAGAGTAAATAAGTTAGAAATAAAGATACAATAAATATAAAATAAGGTAATAAGTCAAACAAATAATAAAATAAGTAATAAAATGTAAGAAATAATTAAATAAATATGTAAAACTTAATTAATTATATATATATATATATATATAAGTTAAATGATTAAGGCTTGAACCTCGTGAGCTAAGGGACTAGGTGGAGACTGTCTACAAGGTATTGTACACACCATGTGTCCATGAGCCAGGCTAATTGTTGCAGGCATACAACAAGTCTGTGCTTGCTTCCTTGACACACACAGCCATGACCACCTCACAGGCAACAGTCAGTCAGACTACTCAAGGCAGTGAAGTGTGTCAGCCAAAGCAGTCAATTCACTCCCTGCACTTGTGTGTGCAAGTGCAGGATGTATTTTACAACAGCCATCGCACTGCGAATCGTAGTTATTCTGTGCCAAGTTGGTGTGTAGCTGGCAACTAGCTGCCCAGTTCGTAGTTGAAGCAACCATTGGAAAAAGACAGATATGGACTACTTAAACTTGTCAGCCGTGACAATGGTATGTTTACACGAAGTAACAGGCAAATGATGAATATGTCTGGTTGGTGTGTGCCAACATACAACACACACGATCAGAGTGGAAGGATAATAATCAGACCCACATAACTAACTTGTCATCGCTACCTAAAATCATTTTGTTTATGCTTGCCTTTACTCTGGGACCCTAGCAATAGCGGACTGTCGTTGTTGTTAGCCAGGGTACCCTGACAGTACGTTGGCAATAGTGGACTGTCGTTGTTGTTAGCCAGGGTACCCTGACAGTACGCTGGCAATAGTGGACTGTCGTTGTTGTTAGCCAGGGTACCCTGACAGTATACTGGCAATAGTGGACTGTCGTTGTTGTTAGCCAGGGTACCCTGACAGTATACTGGCAATAGTGGACTGTCGTTGTTGTTAGCCAGGGTACCCTGACAGTATACAGCATTTAACATAACATTTGTCTTGATTCCTAGCTTTAAACTGTCATATAAACTAAATAAGACCTCTGACTGAACTAAGCAAAATTGTTCAATTTCAGCTGAAATGTGTTGTTAAGACATCTACGAAGAAGAATGAGATTGAATGAGCACTAGAGGGAACATATTCACCTGTGGAGGACAGTAACTAGAGGGAACGTATTCACCTGTGGAGGACAGTGACTAGAGGGAACGTATTCACCTGTGGAGGACAGTGACTAGAGGGAACGTATTCAAGTACCACTGATGTGCCATGGATTACCAGAAGAAGAAGTTGTTGACTCAGAGTGTGGCGTATCTCCAGGCCCACCTCCAACTGACCAGTGACTTTCTGACTGCACTTAAAGACACTGAAGTCCTTACGGCTGAGGAAGTTAGCACGGTGCAGGTATGGCAACAATACTGACTTAGAAGCACTATAAGTGCATCTCCTAGTCAGCGGCAACAGGTTTAAGCTATCAAATACTATAATTCTGACTCCTCACCTTGGTTAGTTGCTCCAAGTGTGGGTGTAGGCTAGCACTAAGCACTTACTGTAATCCACATTGTCGGTTAATATTATAGTTGAACCCTGATTCATGTCCACCTCAGTAACACAGCCACCTCACAACAGGACAGTCCCAAATTATTTCCGGAACAGTAAAACACAGGAAATTAGTCCTGCTAATACAGTCACCTTGCTATTCAGGTCAGTCCCGAGGGTGACCTTAATAGGGAGGTTCCTCTACTTCCTAGTCTTGTTCAATGCACAAATAATTACACTAATTTCTATAAAAATGAGAAACTTTACAAGCTCAGGATCTCTTGGAAGTGACTCAAATATTCAACATGGAAAACCCGACACATTTATGGTCGCTGAAGATTTCAATATTATACCTGCCAGAACATTTCACATAGAACTACCAAGTGATGTTAAGTCTTTACAGAAGACAAATAATGAACCTATTTTTATGCTGTAAGAATATTATGAAATATTCTGAATTAAGGGATGATCTCAAAATAACGGATGATACCAATACATTGAATTAGGACACTACATCAAATTGGTATCATGGAGGTGATCTTTTGTTTTTGTTCAATCACAGTTCATATTATGATAACAAATTAAAACATTTGCTTAAATTTTTTAATAATGACTCACTTGACCTTTAACCTTTGTTTTTTGTGCTCTTGAGTTCATGAGGACTTCGGAACAACTCGCATACAAGTTTATTGTAATTATTCTTACTGTTACATACACATGAGGCAGTTTTTGGTTAAATGACATCCGTGTCATCATTCTACATGTATTGTGATCGAGCCTTAGGGATCATCTCAGAATGTTGATGCCCGATATCAGATGAAATTACTTTCGTTTGGGGGAGGGGGGTCAGAGACGATTTCATCTGGTGTCAGACATCGATATTTTATGCCTCGGACTGATACTGTAAATATATTGATATCATCATATCAATGTTTACAAACTTTCGTCTGAGGGGGAGTGGGCGGCTGAGGCGTCTGATATCGGACATCAACGTTCTGAGATGAAGCCTAATTGCGAGTACAATTTGTTGCAGAAAGACAACACATCCAGTGGCAAGGTGCTGGAACTTGTCTGTCTGCTCAAACGGAAGGACAATCGCACATACTCTCGCTTCGTTGACCTCCTTGAGCACAGGAACTGCTACGATGTCACGACCATATTCAAACCAAAGAAGAACGGAGGTAACTAGATACGATAACATGTCTCACTGCACCAGGAGCAGAACGAGCCCAAAACACAGAAACTCCGAAAACATTGTGTACAATTCTTGTGTAAAACCTTTCACACACATATATATATATATATATCCAACTGTGACTCTCGTTTAAAATATGACCAATCGCAGTAAAATTATTGCAACGTCGTGAACAGGGTGTGGTGGAATTCCTCTGCTCTATATGAAATAAAAATGTAAGAAATGAAAGACACAACTGAAGTTCATTATTATACAACTACAGCACATTATAAACCTATTACATTGTAAAATGGACATCAAGTATAATTCAACATTTATACGAGACACTGAAAATATCAAGTTCAATGTGGAAAATGTTAGCTTGCAGGCTGCTACTCCCCATTGCCATAATCACTAACAGGATTCATGTAACCACAACAAAAATTGTACTTTACTCGGGAACAAATAAATCACTTCATGAATCCAGCAGTGCTTATTAAAATTCTAGCACCGGCTGCTCACATAACAATTGTCAGTATTCTGTGACAAAATCCAACTGGATGTTATCGTATTAACGCCATTGCAGCTGCAACCCCGGACAAGAGAACCATGCAGCTTCTACAGAGCGAGCTGGCCGACATCCCCGAGGCAAAGCTCAAAGCCCTAGCGATGCTCATCGTTCCGAAGGCTCAGTACCGGACCGATATCACCGACCTACAGGACAAACTGGCGGCCGCGAACCGTGCTCTCGAGTCAAAGATGGTACTGCGACAACGCTCGGACCTGAGCAGTGACCAATCGACGCCCGGCCGTGCGAGTCGCCTGAGTACGCCAGACTCGCCGGCAGGTGGCGCCACCGGTCGGAGCAGCATGGCAAAGTGGGACGTTCCGTCGCTGGAGGACGAAATGAAACAGATGCTGCGGGATAAGGACAGCGTGATTGGGAGGAAGGATGAGGAGTACAGGAAGTTGAGGGAGATCTTGGATGAGACACAGCAGGAATATCAGGACACCTTGGACCTCAACAGCAAGTACCTAGACATCATCCGTCAGCTCAACCACATGCAGGTGAGACTCAGACCCTTAATGTTTTGCTAGTCTTGAATTAATAACAAGTATGCCTTTCAGCGTGTGAACGGCTTGCGTGGAAGCCATTCAGGTGAATCGCAGCCATTATTGCCCAGTTTAGTTTTTTTTAATGACAAACCAGTCATTTGACCCATTTATTTAATACTGATCCGTTCGATTTCTTTCACTACCAGTTATGCCAATGATTGTCATTAAGTAATGTGGGCCCTTAGACTTGGAAGTATTAGTTAATCTAGTGGCCAGCTGGTCCGGTCCCCTCTAAATCCAACCAGTCTTATCTATTGTGATTACCAGACTTCGCCAGTCATCTGCCAGTCTTGAAGACAGGCAGAGGGATCTCTGGCTAAGCTCCTGGTGAGACATACAGGCATCACATTCAGTAACTGTGTCCAACTTAACAAGGGATGCTCTCATAAATCTCATTTAAAAACGTTATGCATTTTGCATATGTTCAATCTTCACCTATACAATGTACTGAACTTGCGATTTTACGATCCGAAATAGTTGTTTGCATCAATCTGCATTAACAAGTGTTTCAGCTACTAGATGGTGCCACTGCAGCAATTTATTTCCCCTCCCCCATATGTAATATATTATGTATTTTTGGACTCTGAATGTACATGGCCACCTTTACCTTCCATTGGTAGGCATATAAGTGCACCTTTACCTTCCATTGGTAGGCGTAAAAGTGCACCTTTACCTTCCATTGGTAGTCGTATAAGTGCACCTTTACCTTCCATTGGTAGTCGTATAAGTGCACCTTTACCTTCCATTGGTAGTCATATAAGTGCACCTTTACATTCCATTGGTAGGCGTATAAGTGCACCTTTACCTTCCATTGCTAGTTGTATAAGTGCACCTTTACCTTCCATTGGTAGTCGTATAAGTGCACCTTTACCTTCCATTGGTAGTCGTATAAGTTCATGGTCCCCAAATACGTACAGCATTACATATGGGTGGATGAAGGTTTGATCATCACCAAACATCACGAGGATATAAAACTGATAAAATCGTGCCACCTATTGAGTGGATTAGATATTAGTGCACACTGACACAGTTGTAGAGATCAGAACAAGTCAGGTCAATAACAGCACTGAAATACGGAAGCTATTGGCTGTAGTTTAGGAAGTCATTTTGAATGATATGAAATCTTAATAACCACACAATCTGCTAGCAGTCATAATGGATATTAGGAAGGTTTGCATTTTTACATGAGACTAGTGAACATATTGAACTGAGTAGCCACCTTTAACAGATAATCTCAGACTGTCGATGTCCAATATCAGACAAAATTATGTTCATCTGGCCTCAACCCCCGACCTCTCCACTGAGACAAGAAATATGATGATATCAATATATTAACAGTATCGGTCCAAAGCGTAAAATATCAATGTCCAACACCAGACAAAACTGCCTCTGACCCCCCTCCCCAAACAAAAGTATTTTCATAAGATATCGCACATCAACGTTCTGAGATGATCCCTAACAGCAATCGCCTTCAATTAGTGATGTAATAATCCGTTATCTGCCGCAGGTGCAGATGATGGCGACGCCACGCCAGCAGCTGGAAATGAAGGCTCTGGAGGAGCAACTGGAACAGTCGCAGGCGAAGGTGAAAGAACTCGAATTGGAGCTCACCACAGTTGCCTCAGAGCAGGACGAGAAACAGAAAGAACTCGACAAGCTGCAGCGGCGAGAACGCAAGTACAAGGAGACCCTAAACCTGGACGTGGACGCTAATGACGAACAGATCCAGGCACGGATCTTCGAAATCGTCGAGAACGGATCGATGAGTCGCACGGAACTGCAGAAGATCAAGACAGAACTTGCAAAGATGAAACAATCGAAAATCGTGGTGGAGGAACGATTGAACATATTAATGCGAGAGAAGGAGAAAATCGAATTCCACATGAGGCAACAGAATCTGACGCTCAAGAAGATGTATCGACGGCGAGATGCCCGAGACACCATCGAGGCAGCTCACTCGATGCTCACGGCGAACGTTGGACCACGCATTAGCGCCGAACTACGGCTACCTGCGATCGACCGCAGCCTCAATCTGGAGACTATGAACAAGATGACTAGTCGCTACTGCATGTTTTGTCGCAGTGAGTATCAACCGCAGAAGCCGCAGGTGTGTAGGGTGCATTTCCGCGCCCTCAGAGGGGGTAAGTGGACATGTTGTAAGGATGAGAATCACCGCAGTGCCGGGTGTATGCAGCTGCCCCACTTCTACATAGAGATCACCGTCGACAAGAAGATATTCCTCACCGACGGGGCCCGCTACATGGACATTACATGATCTGTTATGGTCAACACTTTTTATTTATGATAACATCAATTCTGTACAAACGTCCTGCAAAGTATTACATTTTATCTGATGCACCATTTAGCACTTGTCACTATTTGTGTGGTGCAATGAGTAATCGTCACGTCAATTCTATTTCTGATGATTTCATTTGTGACTTAGTAGTTGTCTCTCTCCATTTCCATAAGAAACAATGGAGAAACATCAACATATTGTATTAGTATTAAATTTCATTAGCTTAAAGTAAGTCTGTCTGTTCCGAACTTTTTAATATGATCTTAATAATAATATATATATTATATATATATATTATATATTGAAGGTATATTGCCTGCAAAATAGTCTTTAATAAGCACAATCTGAATGGTTTGACCATGAAATGTTCAAATTATAAACCAAACATTCAGATTTGAAACACGCTCCATTGGCAATATTGTGCACTCGTGATGAGTTAACTACAAGATCCCTTGACATTCTGCACATCCATACGGCTCCCACATTCAAGACGACTAATTCAGCCAACATCCTGCTAATGATTACTACCTTGTCTGATACCTGGGACAGGACCAACCTCATTTTCAGATATGCAGAAACATGCAAGAATAAGCCTGTTACTCCAACAGGTGTTTCCACTGGTAACATAGAAATGGTGGGACAGTATGTATAACCCATGTCCTAAAGTAACAACATATGAACAATAACACAAATGCCTCTCCATGTAAAGTTTCAAGATTATCTAATTTTTTGGGGTAAACCAGTTTTCTGGTATGACAGTTGGAACATTTATCATCAGGTATCAGAAGGGATTGATGAACTAACATTTTTTCTTATGGCTTCATGTGAGTAAATTAAGAAGAAAGAGTGGTCACTTTAAAGCCCATTTTAAGTGGTATGGTTAAAAAGGATACTGGACAGGGTTTCTGATATATAGTTTCCTGACCACAATATAATCATGTCATATAATCGTTTTAACAAAAAAACTGGACAAACTCTTCGATAAGATATAGTCATATTCTACGTCTCTACCATATATTTATTGTGCAAACAAATTGTTTGGAAAGTTGCTTTGAGCAAGGCACCTACAATTTCAAAATAACGAAATGAGTTACCATGAAAACATGCTAGCACCATTAGTCCCATTACGTATGGCAAGATGCTGACAATGATATTAGATAAGTATGCAAAGTTGGTTTATATTTGTATATTTTAACCATAAAATGTTCCATTCGTCACATATATTTATTTTCTTAAGTGCCTTAAAACATCAAAGTGTGCCAAATTGCTTACACTTAATTCATATAATAAATGTCATTTATTTGGCCTTGTCATATCTATATCGTATTCGTTTTGTTGACTGCATAAACATTTTTCCAACCACACTGTTTATTTGAACAAAACGCACTCTTTCTTCACTGCTTCCACTATAGTATGCAATTACAGGCAAATTCTGCCTCTCATGTGAGATGACAGCTTTTTCAAGCAAGATGTTAATGCAGCCAAAGAACCAACCAAAGAACCGTAGAATAAATGATGTTGGCAGGGAAGACCTGGCAGGAACTGAGCTGGCTCGCCCAAGACCGTGCTGGCAGGAGGAAATTCACTGATTCGTTATGCTCCAGTGAGAGCGAACAGGATAGATAAAGTAAGTTTAATGCAGCGACTTTTAGCATGCACCGAAATTGACTGACGTAACTGTACCTGTGAGACGAGGAACTTTGTGAGTCTCTCCGTGAGTCGACCTCGCGGACTTGACAGGATCATCTCCAGCATGTCTCCCTTCAACTTCTCCATCACCACAAAGATCTGATGGGAAACAACAAAACACACGTCTAACATGGATACAATATACGGACACACGAGACATGATATGATACATTTAGTGCAATGACTGTATGTATTTGGACATCCTATGTTTTTGGAAACCCTAAAAGTCTACAAAGATAATAATTTTGTGTACCGTATGTTTTGGGACTAATAATATTATTAGTTTTAGGCATCCAAATACACAGTTATTATAGTATCCAGACTATCTAAGACCATTCAGTAGCCATATCCTGATACAAGTGGAACTTAATTACATTTTAACAGCTGTCACTTATGTGCTAAACCCGCCACAGACAGACTGACCTACCGTAACAGCGGTGTGTATACGGAAGCAGTATACACCTTGTACAGTTTCATATATTATTACTTTTGTACTATATGTCTTTGGAGAGCAGGTAATTAAATTAGAAATTATCTTAATAATAGAATAATTATCAGTCGATAATAATAAAAGCAATAAAAGAATTATAACAAAAATACTAGTAACAGGACAACCGTTGTCTATCAATAAATACATTATCAAAATACAATAACAATATCACCTGTCAAATAACACTGTTGACAGAATTCAAACTGATACCATAAGTAATACAATAAAAATATAGGGGGTAAAAGCCAACGCTACTTACCCTCTCGGGGGTCTCAAGCATCTTCTCAAGGTCAACAACCCCAGGGTGGTGAAGGTTCTGATCGGAAAAAAGTAAATTAAAAACCCATTAACAACATTCTTACAATCACATCACATCAAGTGACATTCTAGATAACATTTACAATAATTCAAATCACACGCAGATCACAGGATTAAAGTCAAATATGCTATGCCAAAATGCCAACTATACAATCAAACTTGTCAATTAGAAATATTCAATCATTTTAATTAAATTTTATATAATTTTGTTGATGAATGAAACTGAGATGAAGTATGGTTAGTTAAGTAAACAGAAATATACCAATATGAGATCCACAAATGCATAATTATACACTCAGTTCAAATTTACGTATACAAGTGCCGGTACTGGGATATATCTGATACCTAATATGAACATCATACATAAATACTGCCGTCTGAAAAATCAAATACAAAGACTGAAAATCAAAGCAGCCACCTCGTTAAAACGACCACCCCTACAAAGTAGCCACTCTGTTAGTCTGTTTGATTTTTCCACTGAAATCTGTCTTAGACAAATTATGTAAAGTGGCCACCTCTATACTCCATAATGCAGCATAACTGTGTCAGAACTATACATCTGACCAGCCTCTCTAATCAGGCCACCCCTTTAATCACGCCATTTTTGGTCAGTCACATGGGTGGCTGCTTTAGAGGGTTCTACTACATATCTGACCCCATTCACGCCCCCCCCCCCGTAGTTACCTGTAGAATAGCAACTTCGTTCTTCAGCTGAGCCTCCTGCTTGGTTGGGAAGCGCAGTTTGTCTATCACCTTAATTGCTACCTCACGCTCTTCCATGCGATGTTTGCCTGTCATATTTAACGACATATTGTATATATTAAAGACTTTGTTATTCGTTTTATGTATTTCTCAGTCAATTTACCTTTTTCTCTTAATGGGTCTAGCAACAGTCACTTGAAGATGTTCGTTGATAGCAAATGAAACATTAAAATTGTTTTTACATCCCTAAGCTCAGGACTCCAAGGAGTAAAGCATGACAGAAATATTTATGTTAAATTACGCTAAAACAAAATAGCAAGAGTAATTTTAATGAAAATGAAATTTGATTGTTCTTTTTAATAAAACTTTTTTACTGTAATAAAACTAAAATAATAATCAATACTACAAATCATAGACAAAATAATACCATCTAAAATAGTTAAACTTGTTGGTTGTAGCATGCTTACAAATCCAGGTAATTTTCACCCTGCAAATTTAAGATGGAGTCACTCCATATCTGATGGACATTGAACATTACCTCCGTATACAATTCCAAATTGCCCGGAACCGAGAACATCATCTGGGAAGATCTTGTAAAGCTTGGCAATGTCCTGCAACAAGGACAGATCACGTGGAACATATTTCTAACTGACAATCAAACTGGTTCACTCATTACGTAATATTTTAAAACGGTACTTTACTTCTACTTAGGTAGCTTTTGTCTCAGTAATTTTGGTTTTACTCAAGTGTAAAACTGGGTAACCGAGATAAGAAATGAGAATGAAGAATTGTCTCAAAGAGAAAGTAGTTTGGAGCAGAGTGGATAGGACACATGCAGAGGATGAGCTAGGAGAGACAGACCAGGGTTGCAGAGTTCGCGTCACGACGTCGTGATTAGTTGCGGTCAGCTGCTGGAAGTTGAACGGTAAAATGTTATGTACCGTGACGTAGGCTGCATTTAAAAAGATGGTACTGATTTTGAATGTATTTTTTACGAAAATGTTGCCATCACTGCAATTAGATTTAAAAAGATTTAATAAGATTGCCACCCAGAGAATTAACTCTAGGTGGCAGGTGGACAAGGAAGCCCTTTGGCTTATCGAGAGTCCGACCCTTTTATCTGTGTATCCCACCCGTCTGAGGTGTGTCGATTTTATTTTTAAACATATTCACGCTACTAGCACCCACACAATCAGCATAAAATCTGTTCCATTCATTTACAGTCCTTTGTGAAAATAAAAACTTTCTTATATCTAATCTACACTGCTCCTTTGCTAATGTACAATATAATATTCTTCATGTCCTCTAGTCCTTCTATCTTTCTTAACTGAGAAAAAAATATTTCTATCAATATTTTCATATCCATTCATTATTTTAAACACTTCTATCTGATCTCCTCTCAGTCTCTTGGTCTCTAGTGTTTCTAGCATATCTATGTCCATCTTGCGATATGGCCTCCACGCTTGAATACAATATTCTAAATGAGGCCTAACTATTGTTTTATACAGCGGTATTATTAGCTCTTTTTCCTTATACGTTATGTTTCGCCTAATTAACCCAAGGATTTGATTTCCCTATGAAGCTGCAATTCCGCACTGCTCTGAAACCTTCATATCAGCACTAATGGTTAACCCTAAGTCCTTTTCTTTTACAGTAGTACTTAGTACAGTACCCCCATTGTATATTCTACCTCTTCGTTCCCATGTCCTGTGTGGAGGCATTTACATTTCCCAAAATTGAACAGCATTTACCACTTTTCAGACCAAGATCAAGATCATCTTGTAAATGTTGTCTATCTCCATCACTTTTAATCCTTCTAAACACTTTTGTATCATCCGCAAATTTCAACATCTTGCTTGCTATTTCATCATCCAAATCGTTGATATATATTAAAAATAATATAGGTCCTAGTACTGATCCCTGTGGTACCCCACTCAATACCGATTTCCAGTTTGAAGCCTCCCCATCAACTACTACATGTTGTCTTCTGTCAATCAGCCATTTTTCTATCCAGTTTATTATACCATTTCCTATGCCATGGGCCTTTAGTTTAAGCAGTAATCTTTGATGTGGTACTTTGTCGAAAGCTTTTTGAAAATCTAAGTAGATGATATTTACTGGTGATCCCTCATCTACCCACTTAGTGATGTCTTCCAAAAAACATAACATATTTGTTAAGCATTAGAAACACTTTGGTTTTTGTTAAAATCTCAACTTGTCATGTTTGAGTGTGAACTGAAGCGCTTAAACGAACCAACCATACTGTTAATAAAAGAATTATCATCAAATGCAAAACCAACTACGGAGGCCATATTAGGACACATGTTGCCACAGTGCACGTTGCAACGTCAGCATGACGTAACTTTGAACAGCAAAACCGACTTCCAGGGCAAAAAGCGACATCGCGGTGCAGCGCGGCCTCTGAACGCAGCCAAGGAAAACAGAGTAAGCCTAACCTTATATGACAGAGAGAGAGAGAGCATCAAGAGAAATGTCAAACGGGGGTGAGGGTCAACCAGCCGAGAGTGGGAGGGAATGATAGATGTTAATGATACATCAACAGGGTGGACCAAACCAAAGACGTGGTCCCACGGGATCAAGGAACGCCATCTGACTGGGGAAGCACAAGTCCTACCTTCTGACTCACCATGCCAGTTGTTGAGCCGCGACTCGCACCCTTCACGGCATCTGTAAACATGGCAACCACACATAACATCACCATGGCAACCACATGGTTACTGAATAACAAGCTATTATTACAAAAGTCCATCTTGTGGCTATGCAAGATGTACAGCATTGTCATTCGAAATGTAATTTAGCAGCAACAAAACTTTGATAGAGATTGAAAACTCTGTTTTTGTAATACTGAGTTAGCCATTCAGCATACAATGCCAACATGATATCCGGACTGAAACACAAACATTACACACGCAAATATTAAGCGGTTCATTGAAAAACATTTGAGCAGTGAAAATGCTTGAATAGACACAGTTTGTATTATAAAACAGACTATCAAAAGATCACATAGAAATAGGCAGAACGATAAAACAAGTTTATTGAGTAAGAGGTAAATACATCAAATAAAAAAATCAGATTTAAAAAAAAAAATGTAAACACTTTTATGATAGTAAAGAATGAAAACAATTTCCGATGGAAATATTTTGAGCCAGTTGGGGGTGACCTACTTGCATCTCCCTTGGGACTGTGTTTAGCAGTGACGGGCATGAGGGCTTGCCTGATGGCATTCTCCCAAGAGAGTGCCTGCTCCAGTCCGATACCACTCTCCACCGAGGTAACAATGGTCTCCTCCTGTCCCCCACAGGTTGGATCCTCCCCCACGTAATACACTGTGCTGTTTATGCGGAACTCAAACACGTGCGGGTTGCGCGTCGCGTCGATGCTCTGCGGTGACTTCGCTAGCTCCACCTGGCTGAAGTCGCTCAATGGTATGTCCTGGTGGAATAAAGAGTGCGTGGAACCAAATTTTTAATGAGTGATCAAACTTGTGACAGTGAAACGGAGGTAATTTTAGTTTTTTTTAAATCCGCAGTTTTTTTACCCTAAAATGGGCCATTGAAGTGCACAAACCTCAAAAAGTCCAGTTTGTAAGTTTCCGGATGTTCCCGTATTTTAGACCAATTTAATTTCTTTTTAGATCTTTTTGACTATTTTGACTAAACAACTGCAGATTAAACAAAATAACTATCTATATTAATAGATAGTTATTTTGTTTAATCTGCAGTTGTTTTACCATAAAATGGGCCATCAAACTGCACAAACCTCAAAAAGGTCAGTTTGTAAGTTTCCGGATGTTTCCGTACATCAGACCGTTTTTTTGTTAGTTCTAGTAGTTACATTGGCCACTGTCAAGAGTAGAAAACTGGCATGGTTTGGGCACATAGCACAACACATCAGCCTCCCAACGATGATCCTACCCGGCACCATGGGGGGCAGACGCCACCACGAACTTCAGAGATAAAGCTGGTTCGACAATGATAATGTGACGATTTGTGCATCTTGCTACTCACCTTAAAATACCGACTGTCATTCTCTTTTTGATACATGGTGATTGATTTTGTATCCAGTTTCCAATAATGACGTTTCCTCTGTGGAGAAGAACACAGTATTTAGATTAAGAGAGATAGTGAGGCAGAATAACCTGGCTGATATGCACACCTAGAGAAAACAACTGTTGTGGACAACTAGTAGTAAGACCATGTGGCTAATAACTCTTTTACACGTACACAAGATTGTCCCTGTTTATGAAGTGTTCCATCGTACACTTACAAGATTGTCCCTGTTTATGAAGTGTACCATCCTACACTTACAAGATTGTTCCTGTTTGTGAATTGTACCATCCCACACTTACAAAATTGTCCCTGTTTGTGAAGTGTACAGTCCTACACTTACAAGATTGTCCCTGTTTGTGAAGTGTACCATCCGACACATACAAGATTGTCCCTGTTTGTGAAGTGTACCGTCCTACACTTACAAGATTGTCCCTGTTTGTGAAGTGTACCGTCCTACACTTACAAGATTGTTCCTGTTTGTGAAGTGTACCATCATACACTTACAAGATTGTCCCTATTTGTGAAGTGTACCATCCTACACTTACAAGATTGTCCCTGTTTGTGAAGTGTAACATCCTACACTTACAAGATTGTCCATGTTTGTGAAGTGTACCGTCCTACACTTACAAGATTGTACCTGTTTGTGAAGTGTACCATCCTACACTTACAATATTGTACCTGTTTGTGAAGTGTACTGTCCTACACTTACAAGATTGTACCTGTTTGTGAAGTGTACCATCCTACACTTACAAGATTGTCCCTGTTTGTGAAGTGTACCATCCTACACTTACAAGATTGTCCCTGTTTGTGAAGTGTACCATCCTACACTTACAAGACTGTCCCTGTTTGTGAAGTGTACCGTCCTACACTTACAAGATTGTCCCTGTTTGTGAAGTGTACCATCCAGCCTTCGCGGATGATGTTTGATCCGGCTCTCTTTGTGTTCTTCACTGACTGCACAACCCGCATCAACGGAATGTTGTTACTCTCATTGGGACTACAATAAAACCATGAGATACATAATATATACACTGTATAGTAAATATATATATATAATAAGTTGAACCTTGATTCATGGTCACCTCCAAAAAATAGCCATTTTGTATTTATTGTCACCCTAGCAGTGTCCCAAATTATTTCCATAGCTGTGAAGTATAGGAAATTTTTTCTGCAAATACAAACAGCTCACTACTCAGGTCACCTTGACCTGGCCCGAGGGTGACCGTAACACTACTCAGGTCTCCTTGGCCTGGCCCGAGGGTGACCGTAACACTACTCAGGTCACCTTGGCCTGGCCCGAGGGTGACCGTAACACTATTCAGGTCACCTTGGCCTGGCCCGAGGGTGACCGTAACACTACTCAGGTCACTTTGGCCTGGCCCGAGGGTGACCGTAACACTACTCAGGTCACCTTGGCCTGGCCCGAGGGTGACCGTAACACTACTCAGGTCACCTTGGCCTGGCCCGAGGGTGACCGTAACACTGTATAATGACTGACTGATATCAACTGTTGAAGGTAAGTTCTATATAACACAGTATCCAGTCTACAGGACCACTCAAAGCATTTCATACTTCACCCCCTGGCAGACTAACACCAATTCAACTTCTCTGGAAAGTATTCAGCCATGCTGCAAATACTACATTGATACCACTGGTACCAGTATTTAACTATGCCAACTTAGACAACACCTGTTCTTAATTGACATGTTCCAAGTCCCAATTTAGCACTCTATACTAAATATCATCCAATATTTAATAAGTCTACACAGCATCATGTTGGGCGAGTGAAAATGGCGGATTGTCACCTGAGAGGTGGCTTATGGTCTGAGTCCTCGTCGTCCTCTTCTTGGTCGCCACTTAATGGCGACTGCGAATTCTCAAGGTCATCCATAAGGTCAGTGTCGTTCATGTCCAACCCTTGACAGTAGACAACTACAAGAAGAGTTGGAGAATTACAAGCATGGAACTCGTATTGTACAAAGGATACAGACAAACTAGAAAATCTACAAAGCCAAACTAGGCTAACTGTTGGACTGCTATACGCAGACACTGTCTCACCAACAATTTTACAAGCTCATAAGCCAGATTTGTTCTTTAAAATCGAGTTTGCTCCTTAACAGTGATCTCACATAAAATGAAAGCTGTCAACACCAGGAGGCGCCACCAGGACACTTTCACTGGTGTATCACAGAAATTGTATCCTCTGTGATATTGCAGTGGCTTCGTGCAATTTGAGAAGGCCACTTAATTTTAACAACGGATTCTGCTTAATGACAGATTTTACTTATGACCTTATTATTTAAATGAGATGGTTCCTTGTAGATTAAGAGGACACCAAATAGAAGGTTATTTTTATTATTGAATAGTTGTGAAAATATTGGTAGGAATATTTTCTTCAAACTAAGGTAGTAGTATGCTGCATAGGTAAAAGAACAGTGTATATTGTATAAGAGAAAGTAAGGAAAATAAGGATGGGCTACATATAAGTGAAACGATGTTGGACTCTCGATAAGGCAATGGCTTCCATGTCTACTGGCTATTTGGAGCTTATCATTTTCGGTAGCAATCTGATTAAATCCCTCGTTAAATCACTTGACATCTATAAAGTACAATTTATAAGCATAGATTTACAACAATATGTACTATAAAATACGACTCATAATCATCATTATAAACTATTATTGTACTGAGTAACTATTGGACATATGGAGCACACTATAAACTATTATCATCTCATCACTAGACAAACAAAAACAATAATACCAATTGTTAAATATTAGATTAATTAGGGACTACAAATGATGTACAGAATACATACACAAAGAGGGGGTCACAGATAATGTGTATGTTGTGCATACAAGAGGGAAGGGTGCATAGCTTACATGTGTCATATGCAAGGTACGCATATTGCATATGGAGACTTTGTGCACACACCAAACAAGGTATTCAGACCTAGCCTACAGGAGGTTATACAGAAGGTAGAGGGGTGTTTTCCCACAATAATACGCATAAGTATTATGCAGAAGATTCCTTCCACTACTAGAAAATTTCTTATTGATCCAATTTACAACGATTTGACCAGATACTTCAATCATCATCATAGAAACTGTCAATTTAAATTTTGGCTAACGAAAAAGGTGAATGAATACCGACCATGAATCCTGGAAGTTACTTCTCTGTTCTACAGAATATTTGCAATGCTTGCACAACGGGACACCAACCTATAGCTATAGTTGAACTGTTAGTCACTGGATGCAAGACGTACTATTAATATTGTGTACTATACAATGTTCACCTTCTGATGTCCAATCAACATTCAAACATATCTGTTAAACATAGGATTGTCAGTCATCCACGCATTATCTGAGAGGATATATATCATGCACAGCTGTGGGTTGGACTGACAAACAAGAGTCCCTAACACTACTGGCTTTATAAAGCAACCCCCCCCCCTGTATACTTTCTACGAACAATCAAATTACGATTATTGCAAGTTACATAAACTATCCCCACCTGATAGGTGGATGGCTTACATAGCTTGGAACAATCGCAGAAAACACAGGTAACATTGTGAACAACTGTTCAAAGTTACGTAATCTTTGTCAAACATACGTACGCTGGCCATGACAGGTTCGATAAACTGCGAACTCGTTACGATGTGGCACAAGAACTGCGTGTTTACAAAAACAGGAAGTGAACATTTGGATTCAAATGTTACGTCGCTGATATGTGACAGGAATGATACACTATTTATTGATTTCGTGTTACTGGCCAGAAACAGTCACTCAGCCTGCTGCTTATCTCGTGATAACACACGTGTAAGTTCATAACATCAACAAACCATGTATTATATAACATTGTGCTGGATACCAAGGAAATCCTGCAGACACAATCAGTAAAGTCCAATATTACATGGCTTTACAGAAATATTGTGTAAAATCAGAAACTGTATTGTCAGATGCGACAACTTTAGTATCGATATTAGTAGTTCTTGCAACATATGACATTCTCCCGCTGAAGTGCGCGGCTTTCTAAAGAACGTGTGTCCACTTATGAAAAACCGTCCCACAACCACAGTTCAACTTTTAGTACCTAGATGCCAGAAGTGTTGTGTATTGTATAAATGCAATGGTTCGGACTGTCTAAGACAGCTGGCTGCTCTACAGAGGGACACCTAGACAGCCTCCACACAGAACATCACACACAATGTATATTATTAATTTATATTGATGTAGGAGTATTTGCAAAGTCCATTGAACAGACATAGAGCCTTTAAAGTTGCATTCTAAGATCATCCATCTTTTAAATAAAAATGTTAAGATAAAAACGGCATAAAAGACAATAATTTATATTTGTGCGCCAAAGGTTTAGTATTCCACTGGTTGGACCTGGCAACAGGTAATTTTGCAAAAGCATAATTGATCAAAGAACATAACAAATGCCAAACTGACACCTGTGGTAGCAAGTATGATCAAATGAGAATACATTGTTTGATGTACATAGACTATCTTAAAAACAGTTTTAAATGACAGTTTAATTCAGAATGCAACTTTAAACATAATATAGCCAACATATAGTATGGCAGCGCCCAGTCAGATAATGTGGCTTGTAAAAAGCATTGTTCGCATATCACACACACCATGGGAAACCAACTTGCTTAAACAACATTATATGTTACCACCAAGTGGTCATTGTAAAATGGCATCAAAAGCTGAGCTCTCGGGTGGCTACTTAATTGTTGGCGGATAGTCTTTGGTGAAGGGGGTGCTGAAGAGGGGGACTACTGTATTGTGTTTTGTTGATTAACATTGTTGCTAGGTAACCATGATGACTTACTGCTGCCTGGCACCCACTTCACCTCGCCCTGGCAGTTCTTGGGCACCTGAGGGGCACATTTCTTGTGGCAGTTGAACTTGCAGTCTGAAACAAAAGGGCGTATTCCGTGAAAGACGGCTATTTCCCTTCACTTCTATACAGTTTGCTTATGTATAGTCGTGTATCACTACCTTAAAGGGAGACCTTAAGGTCTACCTACTGAATAATATATCTCAAAAGTTATATTATGCCATACATTCACTTAGTGATCTCGGTTGTTTCACATATATTATTCAAAGTAGATGTATCTGAAAGAAGAGATATTTATATTTTAAAAAGATTAACACATAAAAGAGGCCTTCTTTCACAGTGGAGACCCTCACTGAAGCCTACCTTTACACGGGAAGCCTTATCTGAAGGGCCCACTGAAGCCTACCTTTATACTGGAGGCCTAGTCTGAAGGGCCCACTGAGGCCTACCTTTACACTGGAAGCATTGTACACTGGAGGCCCTGTCTGAAGGGCCCCTGAAGCCTACCTTTACAGTTACAATAGAGGCCCTGTCTGAAGAGCCTACTGAGGCCTACCTTTACATTGGAGGCCCTGTCTGAAGGGCCCGCTGAAGCCTACCTTTACAATGAGGGCCCTCTCTGAAGGGCCCACTGATGCCTACCTTTACACTGGAGATCCTGCCTGAAGGGCCCTCTGAAATCTACCTCTACAATGGAGGCCCTGTCTGAAGGGCCCACTGATGCCTAGCTTTACACTGGAGGCCCTGTCTGAAGAGCCTACTGAGGCCTACCTTTACACTGGAGGCCCTGTCTGAAGAGCCCCCGCAGCAGTTTCTTGCACAGCTGACAGACGGTGGGTCGCTTGTAGTTGTGCACGACGAATGTGTGTGGCACTTTGATGCGCACCGCGTATTCCTTCTCTAGCCACAGGGGGCGCCCACTCCACGACTTCGGGCGGCTATTGTGTGACTCCATCGAACTCGTTGTTGGGATACTGAGACTCGACTGAAAGACAATCACATCACTAATAAACACAACAAGAATCGACTGAAACACAATTACATGACTGATAAACATAAGACTCAACTGAAACATGATGGAATGAGTGATAAACATGAAGACTGGACTGAAACATGATTGTATGACTGATAAACAAATATTTGACTGAAATACAATGGCATGATTGATAAACACAGACTCAACTGAAACATGGTGGTAGGATTGATAAACAAGACAGGACTGAAATACCATTACATAACTGATAAACACAAGACTGGAATGAAACACAAGGGCATGCCTGGTAAATACAGACTGGACTGAAACACAATGATATGACTGATAAACATGATTTGACATAAACACAGTTGCATGATTGAATTATATACTTGGCTGAAACACTGTGACATAAAAAACAAACAAGATGACATTACTGAAATACAGTGACGTGACTGATAAACAAAAAGACGTGTGACTGAAACGCATTTACAACACTGGTCGACAGGACTGCACTGAAACAGAGGCATGACATATAAACATAACCTGACTGAAATACAATGACCTGACTGAAAGGGGAAAGGACATGACTAATATTTAACACAAAAAACACAAATGACCAAGGTATAATTATATTCATGACATCTGCAGTGAGACATGACATTAAAATAGTCTCATGTAAGACAAATCAAACAAATAGTTTATTATATTAAGCATTGCCTGAAACCAAAACAACAGAATTATATGTGTAGGTGATAAAGATGCAACATGACTTAAATAAAATAACACTGACACTTGATTGTGACTTGCCAGCTGAACCGACTTGACTGAAACTTGACTGAAACACAACAATACAATGAACCGCATTAGTCGCATTAGTTTAACTAATTAGTTTATGTTAGTTGTTGCATTAGTTGAACCTGACTGAAACAGCAACAATACAGTTTAACTGCATCAGCTATACACTATTCATCAATGGCTCATCAACTGATCATCGTGATATAAACTAAGGCTGTCTGTTCATAATTTTTTAATATAAGGTTCACTTCCCGTCAAATTGCATGTAATTAGCTAAAAACGGTGTTCACAGTATGAATATTGAACAGGTAAAATGTCCAAATTGTAAACAAAACATTCAATTTGTAAAGAGCCGCCACAGGCTCTAATTACTCTGAAGTGGGCAGGTTCACCCACTAATAACCAAATCGGAACCACATACAAGTGATTCAGTGAACGTCCTGCTAATAATGCCTGCCCCCAGAATATTCCATGTCCCAGAACAAACTAGCCCGCTTAACTTGGTTACTGGTGACTGCTGAACAAGATGACCAGCTCTTGACTAACACATGAAGCTTGACTGCAACCCGAGTATGACTTCACCCAGACACAATAACGTTTGACTTAAATGTGACTTGACTCTGCTTCCATATTTCAGTATCACTTTACAAAAAGTCCAACTTATCCAGTGTTCACCACGGCATGCTATCATCTCAGTTTTTTTAGTTTTGATGAGATCAGACAAATAATAAATTATATCCAACTAGGCCAAGTTGAAACTTGGCAAAAAATGACAAAATTATCTGGATATACATATACTATAACATAAGGGTATTTACAGTTTCACATGTTACTCAACTTCACGATCAAAGTTGATTCTTTCAATGATTAAACAAATTACTTTCTTTTATTAAATTGACTGCACATACAACTAATCATGCACTACTGACCCGTGCATCTACAAACATGATTTGTAACTTGCTAACGAGTTAGAGTGAGAGTTTTAACTGATATACACAAGAATACGTGACTGAAACATTACACGCGCGTGTGTTGAAACACTAAACTATAAGGCTAAGACACCAGAAACCCCAACATACTTTGCTGAAACATTAGCAGCTAGACTGAAACACAACTTCACTGAAATGTCTATTTCACTGAAATGTCTATTTCACTTAAATGTATATTTCAATAAAACAAAAAAGAATTGACTAAACTACAAAAGAAACACTAAAAGTGTAGTAGCTATTAGAGAACAATAAATTTGAATTTCAACAACAATTTGATGGGTAAATTACACAACTAAAACCTAACAGCAAGGGCAGACATGATGAAGTACATCATTGCCCGATTGGTTGCTAGTAGATTCCAAACTACATAGTAATAATAATAATAATAATAATAATGACAAACTTCTATAGTGCTTAAATCCCCAGAAATCTGAGCTCAGAGACGCAACATACAAAAATCATTGGGCAAAATCGTTAACAGGGACAAGCAAGAGTCATCATTAGGGCAAGGGACTGCCGAAGGTTAGGGTGGGAATGCAATTTCAAATAAATAAGTCTTTAGTTTTTTACGGAAGGTATTTATAGTCTCAGATTATTTTACAGCGATAGGGAGGTGATTCCAGATTGTGGGTGCAGCTACAAAAAAAGCACGTTTGCCGATATTAAGCTTGGTTTTCGGAACAAAAAGTCGTTGTGAAAGAGATGATCTGAGATTCCTGGGGATATCGGAAAAACGAAGGAGACTAAACAAATAGGATGGGTGTTGCCTAGAAAGGGTACGATATGTGATAGTGGCTAATTTGAATTGTATTCGATATGTAACTGGAAGCCAATGCAACTGTCTAAGTAGGGGCAGAGATGGTGAGAAACGAGGTGCTTTTAGTACTACACGTGCTAAACAATTTAGCCAAGTCCTTTTTCGCAATATCGTTTAGGAGAGAGTTGCAGTAGTCAAGGCGACTGCTAATTAGAGATACTGACATTGTTTTAGCAGTAGATAAAGACAAATTACGCTGAATTTGGCAGAAATCATGTATATGGTAGAAACAGGATTTACATACTTGAGAAATGTTCTGCTTAAAGCTGAAATCACTGTCAAAGATAACACCTAGATTATGAACAGTATCTGATGGTGATGTATCATTACCAAGCAATTTAACTGGAAAGTAGTTAACAACCTTGTTTCATTGTTGTTTTGTGCTAATAATAATTAGATTGGTTTTATCTGGATTTAGTTTCAATTTACTTACTTTCATCCACAGCAAGATGTCAGTGAGACAGTCATTTAAAGTTGATAGAGATGTCTGTGTGTCAGTTGGTGAAAGTGATATATACACCTGTGTGTCGTCAGCATACAAATGATGATTTATATTATGATTAGTTATGACTCGACTAAGGGATGTAGTGTATAAGCAAAACAGAACAGGGCCAAGAACAGAACCTTGGGGGACACCAAATGGAAGATGCTCTGAACAAGACAGTGAGCCAGATATGTTAATGCTTTGGTATCAGTCTGAAAAATATTAGCTAAACCACTGAAGAGCCATGTCAGATATACCAAATGTCTATTAAGGCGATGTAAAAGTATGTCGTGATCTATTGTATCAAAAGCAGCTGATAGATCTAGTACGGTGAGAGCATTAAATTTGCTATTATCCATATTGCATACAATGTCATTGTGTATTTTAAGAAGAGCCGTCTCAGTTGAATGAAATCGCTTATATGCAGATTGTAGATCATTCATATATCGGCAAAAGTTATCTAATAAATATTCACAATCACATTAATACAGGGGTTAATGATTACAGTAATCCATTATCCCAAATGCCTTAGATTAATGTTAAACAATCATTGATCATTAATTAATTATCAAGACTTACACTTTGTCCTTATTTGCCTCACTATCGTTCTAGGTCAAGAAATAGCTCAATAAATAAATATGGTCAAATTCATTGATGATGGGTAGGTTTTATATTACTATATTTAAGGGATTTTTTTCCATTTGTTATCATAAAATCATGGTATAAAGCTTAAACTATACATATTATAAAATAATGACTGGCAAAATGTGTTTTAATGAAACATTTGTTGTTGTTGAAATGTAAGTGTTCCAGGTGGAAACTGTTGGTTTAGTTTACTGCTTGTATGATGGCCTCATGTCTGAAGCCATCATGACAATATATATATTGACATTAGAACTTCCACTCCTGTCCGGTCACACAATCTTCCTTGAAAATATCCGAGCTCACTGTTCGGGAATTTGAGTCAAAGTACGTAAATTTGGGTGAACATTGAACTATTGAATTAAAAAAAAATGTTCTGCTTTACTAAAACATATTTGAGCTGTCAGTATGTTTAAATGCATATACCAGGGTAGTTTAACATGCATAACATGATTTTACAAAAAAAGAACGGAAAACCCTCCTTTAATTAATATCAAAAGATATCACTGAAAATGGGTAGAATGTGAATGTGAAGAAATGCACAGTTGCGTGCAATTGTCATGGTTACTTACATTTACTTATCTGAAGCTTTACAGGTAGACTGACAGTGAAAAATGTAAAAAGATTTACAATTTGAACCATCGTGTTTGATGAATCTCCTTACACAACTACAACTATAAATTGTTTTTTTTATAAAAAATAACATTAACTGTATGACTAATTTTAAACAAAGCTCTGTGTGAATTCTCACATTTGATCAACTACGATTAGTACTATGCATAAAACTCAATTACAACATTATAAACTGCTTCAATTGCAATTACCCCACAATTAAAAACAAATTAACAACAGACCTATCCATTACATGACCTGTTGCCTAGCAACAAGGTCCATCAAGCCACCAAAAATGGATACTGAACTATCAAACACTGTAGAATATTTTATTGAAATTCTGATTCCAGGTATTTTTCTTTGCAAAAAATAGTGCAATGTTGTTTAAGAGACACTGCATGCAGGGAAGGTTGATTCAGCAAAGCCTGGTGGAGGTTACGTGCATAATTTTGACTGTGATCTAAATAAACCGCAACATACTAAATCCATCAGTTGCAATCGAACCCAACCCCAGTTGGGCATTTCCCAAATGTTGTCAGCAGGCAATAATGCGGAGGCAGGAGGCTAGAGGTTACATTTGGTGAAGCGTTGGGATTTAAAGGAACTACGGTGGAAAAAGGCAGAGCAAAATAATCGGCGCTAACACCAAAAGCAGTGGCATCGACCTAACCGAGGCTAGTAATAAATATGCAGTGTGTGAGACCGTGAGTGAAGCAAAACGGGGAGGTGACTTATCACTGACACTCGACTTCGATGACATGGCACACAGCTGGCTGAAACTTGACTGAAACACAACACAATTCAAATACATTAACACGTGCAAACAGGCGCTTTCTCTGCAGCTGCACCTAGAATCTGGAATTAACTTATTACTTTAATATCATCCGAAATGGTAGCTATCTTCTGTAAAGAAAACTTTAGACATTACTTTTTCTAAACTGCATTTCCACCCTAAATATCTTCAATGGTCCATGAACCGATAACTTTTTAGCATTATAATTATTGTTTCTTGCACTTCTGAACTCAGGTTCCTCAGCATATAGGCAAATTAGAAGTATATTATTAGTAGCTACTCATCATTTTGCAGATTTTCCTGAAACACATTATTATTATATGACTAACATTTAAGACATACTGTCTGAAATACAAAAACTGACAGAATAATCTAACTCTTACTCAGATTTCTGTAATGGCACTTTGCTAATTTACCAGATGATTTTCGCATCATAGTCTCACTCAAACTTATCTTAAAAATGCATATTTGTAAGGCTGCATTTGCTGATTATTTGTAGTATTAAAATTGTTATAGTTTTGTCGATTATACTGCCTCTTACAACATTAGATCTTGCTGTATTTAATTATTACCTTTTGTCGAGAAGTCATTAACATATTTCATCTTATTTTCTTCACTGAACTTTTGCTTTATTATATTTGTTATTTACATTAACAAGAATATAATTATAGTTATAATTCATACATTTATTAACATATACACTTATTAAATACGTTTACTACAAGAATACTAAATATATATTTTTGTCAAACTTGATTAATCCTGTACTTCATGCACCTCTAAACATCAATTACCTTTATTCAAGACACATATTTTACAAATAATGTTATTATTTTTACTGGACTGAAATGTAAGACATGGATAGTATTTTAGTTAAGCAGAATGACAACCACTCTATTCAGGCGCTATACTACTTGACTAACTAATGTCAAAGAAACACAACATTGCCTGAACAACACATTATGACACAACAGAACTTGGCTGATAAAATGACTGAAACACTATAAGACTTGACTGAAATACAACAAATAAAACACAACAGGCAGAAACACAATGCTAGTTCACTGAAAAACAATCCATTTCTGACATAAAATAAAATTTTAATATCTCTGTGTACATAAATATGATAATTCACTGAAACAAAATAAACTATAAAATAACATGATCCTTCAAAACGTTGGCTTGCCAATGATGGCACATTAAAAGCAGTCAACAGAAAAACATCAAAAATTAATGAAACAATTCAATAAAATGAAAAACTATTGAAACAAAAAACAGAATGAAATCCTACAAAACAACTTAGATTAAAACAAAATGCATAACGTTAAAATGTGACATTAAAAATAAAACAGCACTGACACTCGATTGAGACTTTGCGGAAGCACCAACATGGCTGAAGCTTGACTGAAACAACATACTTTAACTTCAACATCAATAACATGTCACCATTAACATGTCCAGAAATATATTTCAAACTTCTAAAATGCATTAATTCCATATAACTATTTTAAATGGGGTCAGGTCTTCTGGTGGTAGAGTGTCGGATTGTCAAACAAGAGAACCAGAGTTCATGTCTATCTCTTGCCATTTCAAAACTTGTGGATTCATCCCATTTTGCTAAATGAGACAATAACAGTCACTGGTCTGTCGTTCTTGGTGTCTACGCCAGGACAGGGGAAGTAAAAGATCTCACACTGGGGTGGGGAGGTAAACGTATCTGCCAAGGAGGGACCAACTCAAGTGAAGGAAAATTTCAAACCATGCTGCAGCAGTTGCAGCCACAGTAACTGTACTAGGAGAAAAATCACTATGGCCAACTAAAATCGGGTAATTGTGATTTGAGTAAACCGACGCATTGTTTTCTAGTATGCTGGTTGATGGAGTGAACATTTTACTGATTTGGAAATTTGATCCTTCACTGGGGTTCAGTTGATGGAGGCTGAAAAGAATCTTGAAAACATTACACAAGTTACCCATATTTACTTTGAACATTTATTTTACTCTCAACTAAATACTTTAGAAATATAATAAAATGATAAATATATACAGCAATTAATGATGATAGACATGCAATATCTTAATTCTTGAATCTGTCCATGAGTTGTTTCTAATACAACAAAATTTACACCTGTCCTTGTGCAATAAAAACAATAATTATATATATATAAAATTACTAAATGCGAGAGGTCAAATTGGCCTAGGCATTTAAGACAAGTAAGACAAGTTAAGAATATAAATGCCCAACAGAAAAACGTTTCAGGTGTCCACAATTATATGGTCATTCAGCTGTATCTGCTGGTCAAACCAGCTACTTGGACTGGTCAGTCTGCCTCTGGAGACATCTGTAATCAGAGCCTCTTGACTTCCAGTTGACCACTACCAAACTAATACTGTCCACTCCTGGCAACAGCTAAGAGACTGGCCTTTTCTGGTCAGTATCAATGTTTTCTAGTATGCTAACATTGGAGCATTATAAGTAGATCTCCTCCGAGGACTGGACGTCCACTTACCTCCTTTTATGTCCACTCATTTCCGTACACCAGTGGCCTCTGATCTACCAATTAGCGATGATTTTCAACAACAAAAATGGGCCAAGTGGCCCTGAAGTCCTTTGGACTAATACGTCTATATGTGACCCCGGTTGACCAAATGAGTGATAAGTCGGAAAAATTGTAACATTGTTTTCTTACATTCTTGTAAAGGTTTGGTAGGGTGCTTTACACGGTTTCAAAAAATATGATTGCTACAAAAATTGGCAAATTTATGGAGCATTGAACATGGTAGGGATCAAAAAGTGAAAATAAAGAAAACGGCTGTTGAAATTTTACATTATATATGCAAATGGATTGCACGGAAATGTTACATGCACAACATTCAAATGTGGCACACAGTATGTAATATGTATGTTATGTTGCAATGATACACTGGAAGTACAAATGTGCTGCTACAAAGACTTATCAAGTTATGCCAGATTATGTCTTCATGTGTAAAACTAAGAGGACAGATTATTTGAGAGCAAAAGGTAGCCTCACTGTTTGACACAGTTTAAAACCTTCAGGCAACTGTCCAGTTTAACAGGGGTCTATTGGCTTAATGCTGTCTGTTGACACAAGGTAGTGTCAGTGACCAATTACACATTAGTCACAGTTTCCATCAAACAATAGCAGGCAGAGAATCTTAGCTCCACAGCTGGGTGTAATACACAACCAGAGCCACCACCGATTCATGGTCAAGTAGATTAGCTCAATGCACCAACTAAGACAATACACAACACTGTGAGTGACAGTGTCCAGAGTGAGGCCTAAGCAGTGTCCTCATTGCTGAATAGATCAATTAAACCTGCCAAGTGGGTGACATTCTGCACAAATGTTCATTAATCCTTAGTGATTGTTCAGAACACCAGACTGACCAAATGTTACATTTTTACCAGTTTTGGGGTCCTTGGAGGCCCTAGGGAGCCCTTAACATGATTCAATCAAATACAGATTTCTCGTGCATAGTGGCAGTGCCCTAAGATATGTCTATGCAAAATTAGAGAAAAAGTTGCTGAACGGTTTCCGAGATACAGCAGCTAACGGCGGACGGTGGACGCAGAGTGATGGCAATAGTCCCTTGGACCTTCGGCCAAAGGACTAAAAAACAACAGTTATTTAGAGTTATTTACAGTTTGTTATATCCTATGCTTTTCTCAAGGGCCTTTCTCTTACCTGAGGAATCACGTGGCGACCAACTCTTCAGATAGTGCCACTGTCATCAAACTTAAGATCAACATGCAGTAATGGTGATAGCTGCTGTTTGCCGCTCCGTTTGTGGGTGTAGGCCAGACATTATTACATTTACACCTTACTAATGCATTCTTATCTGAATTGCGTCTATTTACCTGAGAGTTCTGCCTGATGGTTGTGTCAGGGGGCAGCTGGAAGGAGCCGACACGACTTGACCCATAGGTGGAGTGTCGCCTCCTCATGTGGGTGCAGTTGTTGGGGATCTTGTAGGCGCAACGCTTGTGGAAGTTCAACCCACAGCCTGCAGTCAACACCACACCCCTTGATTCTCACTACACAGACGGACGGACGGACGGACGGACGGACGGACGGACATAGATGGACGGACAGACAGAGACAGACAAACAGAGACAGACAGACAGACCGAAAGACACAGACAGACCAACAGATAGACGTTCAGGCAGGGTATACACGGTATGCACATAAAACCTTGGGGTGGTCACATAAGTTCACAAAATCTCAAAATATATTAAGCAACAGAGGGAAATAAATTGCTCCAGTGACGCCACCTAGTGAGGTTAAACACACTGACGCTAATAGCAATTTTGGTTAGTCAAAATCGCAAGTGCCACATCATGCGTGATGGTTTTTGAACTTAAGTTGTGTGATTTTTTATTTTGTGATCATCAGAAAAATCGTGAGGTTTAACTGCATAATTCCATGGAAATTCTGCACATTTTTGGAACACATCGGTGCGCAGTATACAATATTGAATAAATATTCAGACCCAATCGGAACCTAGCTGAAAGACCTCAGAATAGTTTCACACCTGTATCGGTCTTTGTGCACCAGTAATCCGAGGAATAAAGCTGGGTTACTAACAGCTGGGTCAACATTCCCACCATGGCTTAAATTCTATCCAAGATCAAACAGCTTGCCTTTTCCAACTTTATGGCCCATGCTGATATAAGTCACTGCTCATCAGTAAAACCACAGAACCTTTAATACTACAACTGCACCAACGAGCGAACATCAGCATTCACAGTCGCAATACAATGGCGCCACCTATCGAGTATCTATATTATCAAGTTCTCAAATTTTTGAATTCAGACATCCGGGCAGCTGTCGTTATGTATACCCCTTAACATCACTAGTTAGTGTTTCATGAACTTCATCATAATCTAGACCCTTTGTCTCTATTAACTGGCGGGCGATGGTATTTGTAACACTACACCAACTTCAAGGATGTAGTTTATTTGGTGAATTGTTTAAATGGTCTTTTCTCACTAGACAACAAATATATTTTAAATGGTAATATATAGTGTGCACTGTGAAACAGAATATGTCCTTAATTGTTTTTTGAAAATGTCTTTGTTATGAACCAATAGCATCGCTCTCCTTATTTAGCCCTTCCCACTGACCTTCACATTTGAGTCCTTGGCGTACGATGCCAAACAGCATCTCTCCGCAGAAGTCACAGAAATGTGGAGATTTGTACGAGTGAACAAACAGTATGTGTGGCCGGATCTGTAGCTCTTCCATTGTCGTATTCGCTGCAATGATAGGACCATAGTGAATAAAACATTGCAGCACAGCAGCAAATGAAAATGTTACATCTGCTTTGACATTTCGCAAGTTACTCTGTTTGTTTCAGTTAACTAACTGTATTGTAATTATGCTGAACATTACGCATTCTTACTACAATTTTATTATATTCAATCACTGTGCTGCAAAGACCAACCCACAGTGAATAACAGCAGAGCCGCAGCAAATACTTGCTAGTTTCAAAATATTTAATCACAGTTAATTAGTTTAATCGCATTATTTTTTCATTTTATTCCGAGACAGGTCCAAAGTAAATAATTGTCTTCATTGTGTCCAATATTCGTATTTCTGTTTGACGTACTATCATGCACCTCCTACCCTCCTCTCTATGACATCTGCTCTTTCTGAACCATACTGTAAATGCTTCTTCCTCTTTCTGTTATTCTTATTAAATAAAGTCACAGGAAAAAGTCACCGGAAAAGAAGTTATAATTTTAAACATGTAGTTTTATGTACATCCGGTTGATATACACTGTATTAAATCCAGTTTGTACAATATTCGTTGTAATCATAACAATTAAAGACAACACAACATTTAACATTCAACAACTTTAATGAAACTCATCTATAGATAAATCGTAGAATAACAAAAAAGTGTAGGACAAGAGTTTCTTCAGGGTATTTGTCTTAATCATGCTTCATCTTTGATATGCTCAGTTGTCAACTGAAAATGTGAAACACTGTGACAATGTTTTTTCGGCATAGTCATTTTAAACATCTGACGGATTTGTGCTTAATTATCAGCCAAAAATTTTAAAGACTTGTATTTAGTAGTCTTCAAATAAAATTATGTTGTGACTTTATTTCCTGTGACTTTATTTCCACCCACCCCTTATCAAACCTCCACTACTGTACCATACCCAACATTTTCCCCTAACTACTGATAACCTCTGCCCCTTGGTATTTTCTTGTAGGCTATTATTTCATTGCATTCTTCACCACATTTGCATAACAATGCTTTCATGTTGCCTAATATATTGGTTTGTTTAACAAATCGCTATCAGAAACGAGTGACATGCTTGACCCCCCAATGACATCAGTTAAGGAGATCGCACCAGAATCATGCTGTAAACATGTTTTCTACAGAAGTAAGTAGTTTTCATAAACATGGTGCATCTGTAAGATGTGTGTCTTTGTGTATATTTTAGTAATGGAATAATTATACTTCATGGATCACGATGGTTATTTCCTACGAAACAAATTACTCAAATTCATTAAATGCAAAAGGAAATATAAAAATGTTGTGGTCTGACCCCACATCTTAATTATTGTAACGAATTTCCTTTGTCTTCATGTGGGGTGGGGTACGGGGAGCCACACCGCGGATTCGTTCAGCCATCCAAACAACTTGTACATCCATCTATCTCCGTGTAAGGTGTCATTTTCTCCCATTCTCTAGCATCTTTACCAGTTCTCTTTTACACTCTCTCTCTCCGTCTTAAACTTGTGCTTCTTCTCCTCCTTCTGTTTCTCTCTCCGTATCTCCATGTGTTCTGCTCTTGTCGTAATCTGCTACTAACTAGCTCCGTATATTTATTTTGTTATAATAGTTTAACAGAATATAGAATAAACACAAAAGTTGTCTGGTGTATTTGTTTGCTTGCTACTACCGGGGTACGTTATTCTTCCTGCTTGCTTGACATCCTATATCACTACCACAACACAGTGTAATAGATACGGTTATCTGAACCATAACTACCAGGGGGTAGATTTTGTTATCTCTTCAAATGGTATAGCAGTAATAGTAAGTAAGTAATTTATTTCCAACCACAACATTTAAGAATTATACTAATAGCTAACCCTAATGCACTAAACTCGTGTACAATACCAGGGTAATACACCAGTAACGGAAATAGCTGTTAAAATGAATTCCATTAAAAAATGGATAATGGTTCCATCAAAACCATAGATCGAATGTCCTAAGTTGGCAATGTACGAACCCTCTACCACACGACAGCCAACTTTGTACCTGGTGACATTTCAAGAACTCATTACCATGCAAAGCACCCACCAGCAAAAGTGAGCTATTCAGTTCCAAAACAATGGTACCATTTTCTGGTTATTGCCAAGGCTGTGATTGAATCCGACCTGTCTAACATCGTTTACTGACTGCACGCCAGACGTATGTGGCATAATTCACATACTAAAGTCGAATCCAAAAACACCTGTGGCGCATTTGTCACGGCTCCTCAAATTTATTTGTTTTCTCTCAGGTCATGTCAGAGTCATTTTGTGAGAAATTAATACAACATCCACTACAACATGCAGACTTATTTGTAAATAACTGTAGTTATGTTTTGGTGAAATCATCAGATCAACTATTAAATTATTTTTGATTGGTCAAAAATAGACAAGAAAATGGCAAAATGCACTGGTTCTATATACCACAGAATAAGGTTATTCCATGATACGGTCACAAGTTTTCCAACCTAAAGATAGAAGTCAACTGTTCCAATGATTTGAGCAAAAGTAAGCACTGTACATATTACTTGTTAACATGTGTAACACATGCATGAATTACCGGGGTACACTCACATGTGACACACATTTTACGACCAATTTTACTTCTATTCAGACATTGTAATTATTTGTGGAAAATCACAGGAAGTTCCAAAATTAACATAAATACCAAGGTGTCAGGAACTATTTAAAAACATTGTTCCATTGGGTTAAAAAAATCTTGAACAAAATAGCAGGATTACAAGAAAATAATGATATGTAGTCGATATTATATAAGATCCTTTAATGTACGCAAAAAACTGCTGCAAATGTTTTACACTTCAACGGTGAACAGTGTGCTGGAGTGGCAATATCAGCAGTCAGGACAGGAACAGGTTAGAGAAATCTATCAGGAAAGCAAGTGGGATTGTAGGGAGGGGACAGGTCACTTTCATATCTACACATGAAAGACGGATAATGGACAGAGTACAGACGATTTTGGCAGACGATACCCACCACTCAGACATTTGACAGCAGATGGATAGACAGGAGTAAGAGGTACAGAGCTCCACGCACTAGAACCACATGCTGTAGGAATTCATTCATATCATCTGCAATACACATTTTCAATGCACACATAGACAGATAGATGCTGATGTTGCTGCTCCGGCTACTGTCTTCAATGCACACAGTGTGTGGGTGTGTAAATGTAATACTTAAACTAAGTCATAGTAATTGATTTGCATGATTACATAGTGAATGCTTGAATTGAGTTGGTACTGCTGTAAAATACTTGTTTATGTTGCTACTTTTTACGTATGAGTGTGTGAGGGCTGATTTTGTTTTTATGCACTAGAGTTGATGGCAGACGTGCAATTTCTCAATGTTGGGATCAATAAAGTTGTATTGTATTGTATTAACTTAACTGACGTTAACATCCTTTTTTGCCATCCACCAGAGGTCTCTGTCGACTTACCGGAGAGCACAACTTCGATGAGTGTGTCAGCCACCACTTCTGATATGGAATCGACATGCTTAAGAATGTTTGAGTCTTTCTGATCATGACGGAACAACAGTATCTTATCTTCCAGGCCGTATAATCCATGTTCTGGAAACTGAAAAATACAAAATAATTAATTATAAACATTATTAAATTATAATTTTTTACTAATTAACACCTGCAGCAAAATTGTGCATTCATTCTGTTCAGATTTACATCATCCAATAAAATGTCGACTACACTTAAATAAGCCTTGCGGCAAGCAATGGCATCCATATCGCCATGAATTCATCAGAACATAACTGCAAATAATGCTAAATGTTTCCATGAAAACCTATTACAATGACCGATTTTACGGTCATAATTCTACCCCAAATATGAACACAGAAAATCGGGAACGAAAAAGTCAATCAAAACTGCATGAAGAGAAACACAGGTGGCACCGTGTTTTTAATCATCAGCTGCCCACGCGGGACACAAATATCTCATCTTATGAAGAACTAATGCCAGGTCGCACAGCACTGCAACCGCGACCCATAAATAGCACTGAAAGCATCCGTTGCAGTCTCTGCGTTAACTTTATATTGCACTCGGTGAGCATAGACAGTTGTAATACATTACACTGCAATTTATGATGACAATAAACAATACATGACATAACAGTTTGTACTTATGAGCAACTATGATCAATCACACAGCTTGGGTATCATTTACAAACAATATAAAATTACCCTATGACCTCAATTCAAATTATCTAGCAAACCAGAAACGCATCCCTCGAAGGTATGGTTGATATAACTGAACAAACGAACTCGCTGGGCCGTGGATAACTAACAGTTTGACCTACATACAAATCACTGGACATCAGCCTGGTTTCATGTTGTCCTGCCTTTAAGGCGATCCATGCACTATGGTGAAAACAATATTTTTGGCTAATTTCCACCATAGTGAATCCCCTTAAAACACATTGTAGGTGCTTCCTGGAACCATTGCATCATTGCTGCGGCATCTTCCTAGAAGTGAGTGCCATGACTTCACTGGAGGGAAGACAGCTGGTTAGTGAAGCTGTCACTGATCTGAGATGAGGAGACAGAGCGTTCAAGGCCACTGCTACTGTTGACATCCCATCGTAGATCAGACTACCCTCAGGATGGTTACACAGAAATGCAATCTTTTCCTCCCACAAAAATGCTGCGTGTGTAATATTTTACTTTACAAACTATCTGTGTGCGTGCATGTGTGAATCTGTGTGTGTGCATGTGTGCGTGTGTGCATGTGTGCGTGTGTGAAAGTATGTGAGCATACGTGTGTGTGTGAGTGCATGCATGTAGGTGTGTGTGTGTGCGTGCATGTGTGTATGCACTATTTTAAAGAGATTTTGACATGTAATTTATGTGTATAATGCAATAATTGCCAACAAAAAACAAGTTCTACCTGTATAAAATAATAATATTCCACACTGATACTATCAGTTGAAACTTAAGAACGACACCGTGTACATGTGTGCATGACTGCATGTGCATGCACACACGTGCTTGCGCTCGCACATGCTCATGCTCACGCATGCACACATGCACACATGTGTTTGCAGATAAAATATAATTTTTAGTCAATTTTACTACAGGAAGTGGTTTGGACACAATAAATGAAGGAGCATTCCATGACAGTGGGTAAACAAAGAGGAAGACAGCAAGGAAGATGGAAGTAGGACAAATTGTGGATGAAACTGCAGTGGAACAAACTGAACATGAAAGATTTCATTGAGTGGATAAGCACAGGCAATGAATGACACACTGTGCAAATGCAGAGAAAACATTTAAGAAAACTACAGGAATGTGTTCCACATCTACAATCCAGCAGCATGACTCACACCCGTCTGTTTACGCACTACAGAATCTAGTCATTTCTTATCTACCATCCATGACCAGAAACTGGAAGCAACACTAGGAAGACTTCTGAAGGAGATGAGTTGCAATCACAAGGAATGCGTATACAATTCAGTTTGGCAGTTTTGTTGGTTGAACTTATTACACCCAAAAACATTAAACAGAATCTTCTCAAACCTGTCGTCAAAGCGTATCATGATTAAGGTACAAACAAAACACTGTCCATTTTAAAACTTGTCCACAAAGGTATACAGTGTAAATAATTATGAATATTTTCGCATTGATGTGTTGCCGTTTTACTTGTAAATTGTTTTTAATTTATATACTTATTCAGTCTTTCTAGAATTGGTTAACTGATTAGTGTTTTTGAAATGTTTATTGTTATTAATTAATGTATTTATTATTTTTATTTTGCTTCATATAATACACAGATACATTGTTGAATTTGTTGTGAACTGAGAATTTAAAATAAAGCTATGCAACTGTGGATACATAGGAGTGTATATATGTTTCTGATAGCCAACTGAAAATCATGTCGTAAATGAGACTTGGCCACTGTCATGAAATAAATGTTTCACTACTACTATGACTACAAACAAGTGAGACAAGGGCCATGAGAAACTGATATGACGACAGACGGTCAAGGCTAACATAGCCATGCTGAGACGCTACAGTACACTGTACAGGCATACTTTTAATGGCCTTTAAATCAACTCTCCAATTTCTCTCGCAACTCAGCCACGTGTTGCACCTGTAACTCAAATGGAGGTTGTCTGTTCCGTAAGTTAGTTATTAGCAGCAAATTTGCTGAAGCGCTGCACTTATTGCCAGTTTGGTAAGAAGCGTGGGAACAAGACATCTTCAAAGTTAATGGGTGCCAATAAGTGCCTACTGCAGCTATTTACAAATTTAATGTTTTTTTCATAATTTATATATATATGTGACCTATCTTAACGAAATGAGTCGCATGTCGGAAATTTTTAATATTGAGTTATTAGTAGCGTTGAAAAGAGCAGAATCTCTGCTTTCACATGGTGTATCATGTAAGAAGATATCTTAATTCTAACTGAAGTTATGGCTTAACAAACACGTGGGGTAGAAACCTTCAAACTCAGAAAACGGCCGTCAAAGTTGATGCAAAATATTCATGAAATGTACCTTAGTTAACGTGGACAGATCTTGCTAAAATTTCGTCCTACTCCACCTCGCTTCCATCCGTCAATTCTTCCAAAAAATACTCCTCGATCAAACTGTAAATCTGTGCGCAATCACTTCCATCCGAATTTAACAGCTTCGCCACGTTAAAAAACATTTTTCGCGTCTTCTTAATCGCTATCTGGGTCAGCAGTGACGCGGTGGAAATACATGGTGCACATGCGTGTGTTTACAGATTATGTAAATGACCCATCACTGAACCAATGAGAACAGCTGCCTGGGTCAAGCAGTTGCATTTCCTACCACATGATCCGAATTGTTTACACAGCTGGCCTAAACAGGGGGCATCTTCCAAGCTCTCTGGAGGTCACAGAATGTAGTTATTAGCATATCTATGCCTACGTATGAGAAGATGACGCGTCAAGCTTCGTGGTGATATCTCATATGTTAGGAGCGTCCCAACATTAGCAGTTGCGAACGTGCGCTATTACTGGCATTTTCGGCGTTATTTTAAGGAAATCGAGCGGAACACTTCGCACAGCTCTACAAAAATTGCTTTAAAATACGCAAAACAGAGTTAATTAGAGGGTAGCTAGAGTAGCAATCAATAAAACGAATACCAAAGAATAATTTTCAGGGGAAATCTCAAAATCGATGGATTCGCGATTTGTTCACATAAACGGCATTTACGGAAAATCAGATTTGCTGACATCCGACTCATTTCGTTAAGATGGGTCACATATATATATATATAGATATATATATATATAACGGTAATAAATGAGGAACGGACATAACAGTAACGAACACCTTTATTATTTAAAACTGCGATGTTCTAACCATCTTACATTCATAAGAATTCTGTCACATACCACAGAGCGATCTACATACAGTGTATATATATATATATGTATATCAGAATGTTGTAAATATTGGGGGGCTGAGGCTTACCAACCCCCCTCCAACTGCAACCCCTGAATTCACCAAAAATCACCAACTGCACACAGAAATACTGGGGGAATAAACATATCACCCATAATACAGGGTGCTGAGTTCCAAGTTCTGTTTTCGACTGGCTGGGTCCTCACCTATACTATAGTAGTGTATGGAATAGGTGATATTCTGGCCTAGATGTTAGGACAAACAGTCAGGGCAAACACTGCCGCGATATCGATCAATGCCCCAGCGCACGCAACAGGGGTTATAACCATTCTTGGGGTGTACTGGCTGAAACTGGCTCGGATTGTGAAATCGTCTCTAGTGTACCGTACACTAACATATTATCATGTCAGATCATCTGTGATTGGAGCCAGTAAATAGGCCTGTTCTGGTTCTCCAAGCCAAATTTATACGGATATGGAGTGTTGCCTGTCAATGACCTTGTGATGATGCCACTATAGTGTTGGTGTGAGATGAAATTTTCACACCCAAATGAATATTTCATAGAAATGATCATCATCAGATGTAAATTTCTTGAAGGACTATTGATGTACATGTCATTTACACCTTCTTCATGACATAGTTGTTGGACAAACAATTTGTGTACCAGTTTAATTCATACATATTGTTGGATTGCATGTTTCAAAATAAATAACAACTATGCAAAAAGAAGTTGTTCTTAGTAAAATCAACATCACAAGTACACATCTTAAGACCTTTGAATAATTACTTGCTGTTTGCAAATACTAATTAATGGAATATATATATATATATATATATATAGCTTTCTGGATATGTAAAATGTGCTAAATAATGTCCTACATGGTATAAAAGGTACTCCCACAAACAACTACTCATGTCTATAAAGACAACTACTCTATAAAGAACACATACCAGTAATTACTCTTAGGATATATATATATCCTAAGAATTTCCAAATCAGTAAAATGTTCACTCCCATCCATGATATATATATATATATATATCCAAATTGAACATTTTACTGATTTTTATATATATATATATATCCAAATCAGTAAAATGTTCACTCCCATCCATGATATATATATATATATATATATATATATATATATATCATGGATGGGAGTGAACATTTTACTGATTTGGAAAATTTATCTTTCACTGGGGTTCAGTTGATGGAGGTTGAAAAGGATCTTGAAAACATTACACAAGTTACCCATATTTACCTTGAACATTTATTTTACTCTCAACTAAATACTTTAGAAATATAATAAAATGATAAATATATACAGCAAATGATGATGGACATGAAATATCGTAACCCTTGAATCTATCCATGAGTTGTTTCTAATACAACAAAGTTTACACCTGTCATTATGCAATACAAACAATGATTATATATATAAAATTACTATAAATGCGAGGGGTCAAATTGGCCTAGGCATTTAAGTCAAGTAAGACAAGTTAAGAATATAAATGCCCAACAGAAAAACGTTTCAGATGTCCACAATGATTTGGTCATTCAGCTGTATCTGCTGGTCAAACCAGCTGCTTGGACTGGTCAGTCTGCCTCTGGAGACATCTGTAATCAGAGCCTCTTGACTTCCAGTTGACCACTACCAAACTAATAATGTCCACTCCTGGCAACAGCTAAGAAACTGACCTCTTCTTGTCTGTATCAATGGTGGAATAGATTAGTTAAAAGACCACAAGGACTAGACACACTGTGCAGAGTATGAAAACTGGTCAACACAGTTGTTACTCTAAAGCACTATCTGGGCTGCTGTAGCATAGGGATTAAAGCACC
This sequence comes from Paraescarpia echinospica, assembly GCA_020002185.1. NCBI lineage: Eukaryota > Metazoa > Annelida > Polychaeta > Sabellida > Siboglinidae > Paraescarpia > Paraescarpia echinospica. Next base: position 9,175,825 of record CM034538.1, read on the forward strand.
AAGCACTCAATCGAGAGATTCCACATTCGGTCAAGATGGTACTTGACTGAATAGGTCTGTTAGGGAGTGATTTGTAGAGTTTCAAAATGGGCACTTCTGAAGATTGGATAACATGCATTATAAAAACTTACCGCTAATCTACAGTTCATAAAAACATGGGAAAACAACCCCTCCACACAGTACAGTACACACCAGGCCTAACCCCACGCCACTGCATGCAGTATGCCACCTTGTGTCCAATAAGCTGTAAACTATACTTCCCTTCCACAAGTTACCCCCGTCCTACCTTTGAGTATGTAATTTGTAAACCATTCTTCTGTTAAAAACCTATCTTTCATAGATCAACCACAGAAATATAACATAAACAAGACTGATTTCTCTTGCCTTGAAACATGCCTTGAATTCAACACAGATCAACAGATGTAGTGATGGCAATTCACACTGATGTTGTCAAAATGAAATAATTAATGCTCCCCATCAGAGTACATTTCTCGGTCTTCAGAATCACCAAATGTGTGCTAATCCTGTTTCCTCATGGTTTGTTTTGGATATATATGTGCAGTTTCTCAATTGCTGAACTAAAATATGATCCTAATCTTTTGACCTTTTCAGCACTGTTCTGTTAAATCTGAATTACTCAGTATAGATGTCATGAACATATACTGCAAATGTTACTATCGTAACTGATGTCAGACCGATTATATTATTCACACCAGCATGAGAATAAACAGCATGAATTTCAGGGAACCTATGAAAACTCATAAATGTAATGTCCCCACAGCAGATCAAATAAGACATGCAATTTTCGGTCAATTCATTACGCCCATTCTTACACTATTAACGACAGCCTGCTCTCTATTTAAGTGCCATGTCTCCTTGACAAACACCAAACGTGATTAATCAAGACAATCATTTAGCACCTAGAGGCAATTGACCGAACAAAAATGCCTGTAATTTGTCACCATTTGCAAAAAACATTTTCATTAACGAATGCCATTGACTCATAGGTCCCTCAAGCTGTTTCACATCAAGCGTATGTTTGTCAGCACCGAGTAGATCTGCAAATGACATTAGACTGTGTCATAATGTCATCAAATGTTCTCAAACCTTTAGATTATGACATTCTCTATTAATATTGAGTTTGAATTGGGGAGAGTTGAAGCATAAACTGATGTTTACTCCCAGGCCCACTATAAATATCTCAATGTATACATTTAATTGTGCTGTAAGTAAAGATACAATTGTTGCTGGTAGTTTGATAATTGCACAAGGCCAAATAAAATAATACCTGTGTTTCCGATAACCCGACCGTTCCTAGTATTTCCGTGTGACCCTATGCATTATATTCCGACAAAAGACTATTACAATGACCATTCAACATAATAACAAATTCAGATATTCATTGCAAAAGTCCTGAAAAGTAACAAGAATTGACCTTTTGGAACGGAAATTCCGTGATCGTTCCTAGTATTGGATGGATTTCTGCTTAAAAGCACCCCTGGTGCCTCATGTCAACTGATGTAAAGTGCCACAAATTTTGACCTGCCCCGAATATTTCGGATGTGAGTATACTTGTCACATCGTTAGAACACGCACAAGTGTACAGATTCTGGTTTTGAACACAAAACTCAAAGGAATAACAACAGCCTAGGTTATGGTGGCTCAAAGTGAAATAGTCTCTGTTTCGTAGTTCTAAAAAATTCCATTGGATGGCGTCATATATGGTGCTAGCTAAAATGGTTGAACAAAAATAATTAGTGAAACTGAGCTTGCATAGTCCATGGCCTGTGGGACTGATTTCTTTAATATATTGTCAATTTTGGCAGTGACATTATTTTAATTGCCCACAGTACTAGTAGATAGCCTTAGGCTTGATTTGATTTTTGATTTTATAAATGATGCACACTGCAGCTTCTAATGTTTTTTTAAAAGGTATGATGGATTGGATTCGGTTGCTTTTGTTTGACTGCAACTGTAACTCACACTGATGAAAGACCATTTAAATGTACAATTCCTTATTCTGTAACTCACACTGATGAAAGACCATTTAAATGTACAATTCCTTATTCTGTAACTCACATTGATGAAAGACCATTTAAATGTACAATTCCTTATTCTGTAACTCACACTGATGAAAGACCATTTAAATGTACAATTCCTTATTCTGTAACTCACATTGATGAAAGACCATTTAAATGTACAATTCCTTATTCTGTAACTCACATTGATGAAAGACCATTTAAATGTACAATTCCTTATTCTGTAACTCACATTGATGAAAGACCATTTAAATGTACAATTCCTTATTCTGTAACTCACACTGATGAAAGACCATTTAAATGTACAATTCCTTATTCTGTAACTCACACTAATGAAAGACAATTTAAATGTACAATTCCTTATTCTGTAACTCACATTGATGAAAGACCATTTAAATGTACAATTCCTTATTCTGTACAATTCCTTATTCTGTAACTCACACTGATGAAAGACCATTTAAATGTATAATTCCTTATTCTGTAACTCACACTGATGAAAGACCATTTAAATGTATAATTCCTTATTCTGTAACTCACACTGATGAAAGACCATTTAAATGTATAATTCCTTATTCTGTAACTCACACTGATGAAAGACCATTTAAATGTACAATTCCTTATTCTGTAACTCACACTGATGAAAGACCATTTAAATGTACAATTCCTTATTCTGTAACTCACACTGATGAAAGACCATTTAAATGTACAATTCCTTATTCTGTAACTCACATTGATGAAAGACCATTTAAATGTACAATTCCTTATTCTGTAACTCACATTGATGAAAGACCATTTAAATGTGCAATTCCTTATTCTGTAACTCACATTGATGAAAGACCATTTAAATGTACAATTCCTTATTCTGTAACTCACATTGATGAAAGACCATTTAAATGTGCAATTCCTTATTCTGTAACTCACACTGATGAAAGACCATTTAAATGTACAATTCCTTATTCTGTAACTCACACTGATGAAAGACCATTTAAATGTACAATTCCTTATTCTGTAACTCACACTGATGAAAGACCATTTAAATGTACAATTCCTTATTCTGTAACTCACACTGATGAAAGACCATTTAAATGTACAATTCCTTATTCTGTAACTCACACTGATGAAAGACCATTTAAATGTACAATTCCTTATTCTGTAACTCACACTGATGAAAGACCATTTAAATGTACAATTCCTTATTCTGTAACTCACACTGATGAAAGACCATTTAAATGTACAATTCCTTATTCTGTAACTCACACTGATGAAAGACCATTTAAATGTACAATTCCTTATTCTGTAACTCACACTGATGAAAGACCATTTAAATGTACAATTCCTTATTCTGTTCTCACACATGTTGAAAGAAATTTAAATTTATTCAATTCCATTTATTCAATTCCTTATTCTGTAACTCACACTGATGAAAGACCATTTAAATGTACAATTCCTTATTCTGTAACTCACACTGATGAAAGACCATTTAAATGTACAATTCCTTATTCTGTAACTCACACTGATGAAAGACCATTTAAATGTACAATTCCTTATTCTGTAACTCACACTGATGAAAGACCATTTAAATGTTCAATGTGTTACAGCTTGTTTTGCTCCTATTAAAGTAAACAGTGGGTTGTGTGGTTTAACTAGAAGCTATAGTTTCTCATGATATTTCATGTTCAGTTAATAAGACAAGTGTATTTTTAGCATGACGACAGTGTTTTCTTTATCACATTAAGATACACATAACAGTACCTCCCAGTTTCATTAAAATGTGTCCATTTCATATTAACCATAGCAGTGCAAGTATGCCCTTTTACAGACTGCTGGAAATTTGTATAGACTGACGATAATAAAATAAAATATTACAATAGGTCTGCCTACCCTATTTTTTTTGCAATAAAATGTTTTTAAAAATAAGACGTTTTTCCTACCTACCTATCTATTTAAAAAATCAGTATTACCGGAAACACAACTATATTTGATTGTGGCCTAATAACAACACTAAACAATACAAATTATACAATCTGAATCATCGTAGGTACAATCATGTTGAACTGGTAATAACAATAAAATACCTCAGTCAATTACGCAGTGTCATCCATCACATTCCAGACATTTTTCACATACCACACTCTCACTAAACAGATCACATACAGTGTCAACTACTGGGGTATTATTACTTCAATTGGTTTCTTGCATACTAATTGGCTGACAGGTCTACATACACAAAAACTGGTGATGTTCCCATTCTGAACGGGGGAGGCTTCTCCGACATGTATTTAGCATACAAATACAGCCACACACTACCAATCTTGACGCAAAACAAACAAGTAAACTACACCACTGGAATAGAACCTGCTTTTTAACGAAAACAATAAACAGCGCAAAATGAAGAGTAACTCAGCAGCAATCATGGTCTTTCAAACAAAAAGCTGGTTGCCAAATCAAATTGCAAGAATGTATATTTATTATTATAGACACTATCCAGCCGAAGTTTGTAAATAATGGTATTTCTGTAGTATAACTATTCAGAAAGAAAACAGTGGTGGTAAAAGGATTAAAATACAAATTATACTATATTGTGTGTGTCATCGTCATGTTGAATCAAGCATACTATCATGCATAACATTATTATTCAAATAGAGTAAAACCTGTCTTAGTGGCCAACTGTCCATAATGATAACCTGGATATAATGGTCACTTTTTAAAGTCCCGAATGACTTCCTATTAGTTTGCACTGCCCACTACCTGTCCATAACGGTAACCTGTGTATTGCGTAAACAGTCAGTTAATTTGGACCAAACCAATCATAGTCAACATCACTGTTGTCTAGTCACAGACCTGCTTGCCAGCAGGTCAAAGGGAATCCATAATTTCCCTAAATAAAATGTCATTGTGTCCATGTCATGGCGTGTACACAGGACTATTAAATTGCAATTGGGTCACACTTAACATCATCAGCTTGTTGCAGCTGCTATGTGGCTCCTTTACTCCAGCAAAGAAAAGTAGAATCAGTTTTGATGTCCAAAGTGAGGTCAGAGAAGCCTTGAGCATATAGCCACAGATGGAAGAGGGCCCTTATAATATTTACCTAGGTGGCTTGGCATAGCTGGAGAGCAAATCTGGGTCAACACTTGCCTTCCACTCGTTCACACCCTCATGTTTCCTTTTTGACATCAAAGCTTTTTCTGTTTGCCTTTACTTGGAGGGCGTGATTGATTTCACAATGGGCCAAAAGAAAAAAGGAACATCACTTAAATATAGCAAATTGTGTAGTGTATTATTTAATATTATTGTTAACTCTGCAAACAGAAAGTTCAGGATAAAGTCGGTCCTCTAGAAGATAGTGCTGGAAATATAATATCAGAAGGATTCTTAATGGCAGAAGACCTGAATGAGTATTTTAGTTCAGTGTTTACCAGAGAAGACACTAGTTCACTGCCAGTACCAGAGGCTAAGTTCAAGGGGGCAGAATCAGACTATTTCAGACAATTAATTGTAACCCCAGAAATGGTAGCTAAGAAAATTAGGGCTATGAAGGATAATAAATCACCTGGAGTGGATGGTATTCCACCCAAACTACTAATGGAAATTGTAGAACAAATTAGCATACCGCTTGCAACAGTTTTCAACTTGTCATTAGAAGAGGGAGTGGTTCCTTTAGAATGGAAAGAAGCAAACATTATACCGTTATTTAAAAAATGTTCGAGAAACAAGTCAAATAATTATAGACCAGTTAGTTTAACATCAGTGATTTGTAAATTATTAGAAAGACTAATTAAAGATCACATGGTGGATTTTCTTGTTAAACATAACTTGATAAACCCATCTCAACATGGGTTTCTAAAAGCGAGGTCATGCTTAACAAATATGTTGTTTTTTGGAAGATATCACTAAGTGGGTAGATGATGGATCACCAGTAGATATCATCTACTTAGATTTTGAAAAAGCTTTCGACAAAGTGCCACATCAAAGATTACTGCTTAAACTAAAGGCCCATGGCATAGGAATTGGTATAATTAACTGGATAGAAAAATGGCTGATTGACAGAAGACAACAGGTAGTTGTTGATGGGGAGGCTTCAAACTGGAAATCAATTTTGAGTGGGGTTCCACAGGGATCAGTACTGGGACCTATATTATTCGTAACATATATAAACGATTTGGACGATGATATAGCTAGCAAGGTGTTGAAATTTGCAGATGATACAAAAGTGTTTAGAAGGATTAAAAGTGATGGAGATAGACAGTATTTACAAGATGATCTTGACAGGTTGATCAAATGGTCTGAAAAGTGGCAAATGTTGTTCTGTTTTGGGAAATGTAAATGCCTTCACACAGGACATGGGAACGAATATGTAGAATATACAATGGGGGGAACTGTACTAAGTACTACTGTAAAAGAAAAAGACTTAGGGCTGACAATTAGTGCCGACATGAAGGTTTCAGAGCAGTGTGGAATTGCAGCTTCAAAAGGAAATCAAATCCTTGGATTGATTAGACGAAATATAGCATATAAAGAAAAAGAACTAATAATACTGCTGTACAAAACAATAGTTAGGCCTCATTTAGAATATTGTATACAAGCGTGGAGGCCATACCGCAAGGACATAGATATGCTAGAAAGAGTACAGAGGAGAGCGACTAAAATGATACCAAAACTGAGGGTTCTTAGTTATGAAAAACGCCTTAAAGAATGTGGTTTAACAACACTTGAAACCAGGAGATTGAGAGGAGATAAGATAGAAGTGTTTAAAATATTGAATGGTTATGAAAATATTGATAGACATGTTTTTTTCAGTTAAGAAAGATAGAAAGACTAGAGGACATGAAGTTACATTAGTAAAGGAGCAGTGTAGATTAGACGTAAGAAAGTTCTCATTTTCACAAAGGACTGTGAATGAATGGAACAGATTATCTGATGATTGTGTGGGTGCTAGTAGTGTGAATATGTTTAAAAATAAAATCGACACATACCTCAGAAGGGCTGGATATATGTAGATAAAAGGGTTGGACTCTCGATAAGCCAAAGGGCTTCCTTGTCCACCTGCCATCTAGAGTTAATTCTCTGGATGGCAATCTTGTTAAATCTTGTTAAACTCTAGGTTTGTATTATTCACGAGAGTACCAACTAGCGAACATCAACATAACCATTCATGATAATGTGGCTCCACCTAGTGAGTATCCAAGTCATGAAACTCTCCATAACGGTAACCTGTATATAACTGTAATTTTGCGCAGTTCCGACGATGACCATTATGGACAGGTTTTACTGTAACATAATTATTCAAATAATTTACATTCTGGAATTTGATCTATAGAATGGTTGTATCAAACTGTCAGAGTCCTCACTGATTGATAGAATACATTCGCAAATGGGCCTGTCACATCACAAATAATAATAACGGGCTATCATAAATCATTATTTATTGTTTTTGTACACCTAATCACAGACGACATAGTTGCAAGTGATTCCCAAAGCAACATTGTCTTTACTGCGGTTACTGTGATATGCAAGCATTAAAGGTTCAACATAAAAAAATAGTGTAAAGTTTGTTTTACATTATCAAAGCTAGTCTATTCCATTTAAAACCTGACCTGGTAATAACAATCTACACAATTTTATAGGATGTGATTTACTAAAATAGTTCTGCTAATACTAGTAACAGGATTACATTAGCAATAAGTATGGCATATTAAGCATAGATAAGTTGTTTTAAGTACACAATAACAGTAACATTACTTTGTATTCTGTACTTCTTCTAAAAAAAACACTTTTAATATCATTATAAATATTTCCATAAACATTCAAATTCTTAAAAACGTGTCTTCATTCACTACTGGCAACATAAAAAAATACATATATTAAAATGCATGTTACAGGCAGCTGAGGCTGTCGTAAGCTTCAAAATGTTGTCTACAACCAGCTGTTGGCAGAACCAGTTTCAAATGTTGCACTTAAAACTGGTACAGCTTCACAAACTGAAAACTTTTACACCCTCCACAGCCCATTATAAATCCATGACAAATCACAGATGGAAAGATGATAAAGACATTCTTTACGTGAAATTCTGGCGGCTGGATGACAACTTAATGATACATGTCAATTCTTTCTGTAGTGATCAGGACTCATCCCTGGTTCTATTCTCTGTTCATTCTGATCTTTATTTGCTCTTTCTTCATCATTTATGATTACCAATATTACTCACTCAGTTCTTCCAAATGTGCCGATATGACAAGAGATCACCCACATTTGTTAATCATCCCTATATCTCGCTTTTAAAAAGGCTTACTACGACATATTTGATTTAATTATTTCAATGGGTGACTTTCAGGTTTTTGAGCTCAGCAAGTTAATCTATGTATGACGGTACAATATAATTAAATGAGTTATAAATCAAACTGAATTTATTAAGTACTGCCAAACACCTTGATTTCAAGTTTTTACGCAAGTGGGTTCAATGTAAATCACGTCTAGACAAATCAGATCTTGTGCATAATTCCGGTAAAATATTTTCAGTAGGTGACATCTGATTTCGTAGATATCAGTAACATTCCACTAATAAGACCTAGATGCAGTGATGGAACATTTCAATTCAAGAATTGCATGATATGATGTCACGCCAGTAAACTTAGTTAAATGTGTTATGGTTGCTTGGCAACACACTAAGTGCATAAAGCTTATGTGGCAGTGAATAAATACATAAGAAAGAACTGGGGATACAACATGCATACAAAATTTGATATGTGTGTGTGTGTGTGTGTGTCTGTGTGTGTGTGCGTGTGCGTGTGCGTGTGCATGTGTTTTGTTTGTCATTCCACAAAGTTAATTGATAAATAGATATATAATTAAAATGTCCATATCATTAAAAGGACAAATATATATATATATATATCCCACTAAGCTGCAACAGATGACTGTACATTTTTTTCCGGAGAATAGGTATTTTTTTAGTATACTGAATAGTATTATGTTATAAAAGGTCTAACTCATAACTTTCTTAAAATTATGTATCTAATTTATTTTAAATTTATTTAAAATTATTTTAACCTTGTTGGTATTGTTGTTTCTGCAACTACAGCCTTTGACCTGGATACAGGGCATGTCATAGATAGCTATTTTTTATTAGTATTAATATTATTAATGTTAATATTATGTTTATTACTATATCTCTCACTACCATGTAAGACACACCCATGTTTATAAAAAAAAAACCTGGGCCAGGCACGGCTCACATATCATATGAATTACTTAGGTGTCACATGTCCGACAATGTCAGATCGATATGCAGGTATCGCTGAATCTTAATGGGCAACAAGTACCGAGACATAATTGTAGGCCAAAGTCCATCATGAATATTGGATTATTTCACACACTATGAAACTGTCAAATTATTATTTTTTGGCAGGAATATAATAATAATAAACTTATCATGTAAATGCCTTTTAACTTTTAGTTGAATCATTATTTGTTCATATATATATATATCCATATAGCCCCAAAGACACCAAATAAACTGCAATGCTAACCCTACTTTCTATGACATCCAAACAGGCTGCGATGCTTATCATGCCACACAATTTGTCCTTGACCTTCAACCTATGGACCACAAATGTCACATGACCAACACGGTTTGACCAATATTAACATTCACAGATTACTGATGCGATGACACTCAAAAAATTCAAACATCATAACACTTCAGAAATAGCCACCGAATACCTCAAAGCCATCTAAAACCAGTTTTTAACTGTCTTTAATTACGTGCGAACTGATCTCCAAATGAACAGGCAGAATCAGACTAGTTGAGTCTCTGTCTTGCTTCACTGCACACACACAAGCCGAGTCGTGGCTACCAGCTCAATGAAGCGCAACTGGCAACCAAGAAATCTGCCTAAAATAAACCCAAATTGGGAAAGCTTGGGTGACACCGATAGCACAGGCAAAATGTGAACCATCCTATCCCTCTGATGTGTTATAAAGGTAATGCAGATGGACACGGTTCACAGAATACACAAACGGGATGTCGTGACTTATGATCCGATGACGCGTGACTGGGAATCAAGGAATCTGCTATAAATAACCGACTTTGGGCGGCAGCTGATGGCATGGATGTGATTGCGACGAGAAACGTTAAGGGCATTACAACGTTTGCAAAATTGTGTCGATTATTTATAAACGCGGCATGACAAGATGGCTACCCTGTCATTATATACGGCAGTCGACGACATGGATACATCATGTGCGACCACCACGATGTGATGGCGACAGCATTGCTAATCAGTTCTAAATCAGAATAATTCTTTACTAGCCAGATAGAAAATACTCGTAACTGAACAATCACATCACCGTGGGGAAACAGTACTTGCACATTATTGACAAATTGTAAGTGACAAGATGAGATGAGATGTGATCTCTGGCCTGTTTCACTTCTGTGTTGTGATCTTTGTAATTATGTGGTGATTTCTAATGATGTGTTCATTCATACAATACAGGACATAACATACGTAAATATTATTAACTTTTTATTTTAAAAGTTTCATTGTTTCTTTCTTGAATTAAATATCCAAGCCTTTCTGCTTGACTACAAAGACATTGTGTATGTTTTAAGATTACGGGGTAAATATAAAAATAGTAAAATGTTTGATTAGTGTTATTTCTCCCCTTTGTGTAAAAAGAACTAATCTATTGTATCATAATAATAAAAACCAAGTGAAGGTCAATGCAGACCGTTGGGTCATGTGATGAATCAAAATGCGGGACCATCTCAAAATAACAAACTACCTGTCACCACGCTAGCAACCAGACAACCAACCATCCAACAGCACCTGTATATTCTGAAATTCTGTGTCAATTACGTGTCACTTAGTGTCATCTAGCGTCACCTAAGGGTCTTCCTGATGATGGAGGAAATGTCAACATAAATAAGATATGAAGGTGCCTGTCTCAAATCACCGACAGTGGGCATGTGCCCTTCATTGGGACATAGGCTCCTTAACAATAAGCAGCTGCACCAACCAGAGAAAATGTCACATCAATAACATGTCACATGACCCGTTGACAATTCTCTTTTTTATCTGACCAATTAATTTTGCTGCAACTTTGGGGGCCATCTAAGAAAGGAGTGTTTGAAACTAAACAAAATTGTTTTCATTTGGGGTTATTAGTTTATTTTGTTTAGTCTCGTTAGTGTGCGTGCGTGTGTGGTGCGCATGCGTGCAAGCATGCATGTGTTTTGTTCATGCATGCGTTCGTGCATGTGAAGAGTATTTATAGGCAAATATAATTAAAATGTCATGTATTCGTAAGGGTCTGAATTTAAATAACATCAGTTTCAATGTCATTGTCGCACTGATGTTGTATGTAACATGTTACACAGTAGACTTGTTTCAACAAAACCAGCCAAAAATGAGGAAACATCATCGATACCTAGCAACACTACACAATGGTGTGATGATGTAAACAGTAGTCCTGTCATCGTCCCAGGCATCAATTTGTACACCATAACGAGGCATAGCTGCAACATGATGTAAACAGTAGTCCTATCATCGTCCCAAGCATCAATTTGTACACCATAACGAGGCATAGCTGCAACATGATGTAAACAATAGTCCTATCATCGTCCCAGGCATCAATTTGTACACCATAACGCGGCATAGCTGCAACATGATGTAAACAGTAGTCCTATCATCGTCCCAAGCATCAATTTGTACACCATAACGCGGCATAGCTGCAACATGATGTAAACAATAGTCCTATCATCGTCCCAAGCATCAATTTGTACACCATAACGCGGCTTAGCTGCAACATGATGTAAACAGTAGTCCTATCATCGTCCCAAGCATCAATTTGTACACCATAACGCGGCATAGCTGCAACATGATGTAAACAATAGTCCTGTCATCGTCCCAGGCATCAATTTGTACACCATAACGCGGCATAGCTGCAACATGATGTAAACAGTAGTCCTATCATCGTCCCAAGCATCAATTTGTACACCATAATGCGGCATAGCTGCAATATGATGTAAACAATAGTCCTATCATCGTCCCAGGCATCAATTTGTACACCATAACGCGGCATAGCTGCAACATGATGTAAACAGTAGTCCTATCATCGTCCCAAGCATCAATTTGTACACCATAACGCGGCATAGCTGCAACATGATGTAAACAGTAGTCCTATCATCGTCCCAAGCATCAATTTGTACACCATAACGCGGCATAGCTGCAACATGATGTAAACAATAGTCCTGTCATCGTCCCAGGCATCAATTTGTACACCATAACGCGGCATAGCTGCAACATGATGTAAACAGTAGTCCTATCATCGTCCCAGGCATCAATTTGTACACCATAACGCGGCATAGCTGCAACATGATGTAAACAATAGTCCTGTCATCGTCCCAAGCATCAATTTGTACACCATAACGAGGCATAGCTGCAACATGATGTAAACAATAGTCCTATCATCGTCCCAGGCATCAATTTGTATACCATAACGCGGCATAGCTGCAACATGATGTAAACAATAGTCCTATCATCGTCCCAGGCATCAATTTGTACACCATAACGCGGCATAGCTGCAACATGATGTAAACAATAGTCCTGTCATCGTCCCAGGCATCAATTTGTACACCATAACGCGGCATAGCTGCAACATGATGTAAACAATAGTCCTGTCATCGTCCCAGGCATCAATTTGTACACCATAACGCGGCATTGCTGCAACATGATGTAAACAATAGTCCTATCATCGTCCCAGGCATCAATTTGTACACCATAACGCGGCATAGCTGCAACATGATGTAAACAAGTCCTGTCATCGTCCCAGGCATCAATTTGTACACCATAACGCGGCATAGCTGCAACATGATGTAAACAATAGTCCTGTCATCGTCCCAGGCATCAATTTGTACACCATAACGCGGCATAGCTGCAACATGATGTAAACAATAGTCCTGTCATCGTCCCAAGCATCAATTTGTACACCATAACGCGGCATAGCTGCAACATGATGTAAACAATACTCCTGTCAACGTCCAAAGCATCAATTTGTACACCATAACGCGGCATAGCTGCAACATGATGTAAACAATAGTCCTGTCATCGTCCCAAGCATCAATTTGTACACCATAACGCGGCATAGCTGCAACATGATGTAAACAATAGTCCTGTCATCGTCCCAAGCATCAATTTGTACACCATAACGCGGCGTAGCTGCAACATGATGTAAACAATAGTCCTGTCATCGTCCCTGGCATCAATTTGTACACCATAATGCGGCGTAGCTGCAGCATGATGTAAACAATAGTCCTGTCATCGTCCCAAGCATCAATTTGTACACCATAACGCGGCGTAGCTGCAACATGATGTAAAGAATAGTCCTGTCATCGTCCCAAGCATCAATTTGTACATCATAACGCGGCATAGCTGCAACATGATGTAAACAATAGTCCTGTCATCGTCCCAAGCATCAATTTGTACACCATAACGCGGCATAGCTGCAACATGATGTAAACAATAGTCCTGTCATCGTCCCAAGCATCAATTTGTACACCATAACGCAGCGTAGCTGCAACATGATGTAAATAATAGTCCTGTCATCGTCCCAAGCATCAATTTGTACACCATAACGCGGCGTAGCTGCAACATGATGTAAATAATAGTCCTGTCATCGTCCCAAGCATCAATTTGTACACCATAACGCGGCGTAGCTGCAACATGATGTAAACAATAGTCCTGTCATCGTCCCAAACATCAACTTGTACACCATAACGCGGCATAACTGCAACATGATGTAAACAATAGTCCTGTCATCGTCCCAAGCATCAATTTGTACACCATAACGCGGCATAGCTGCAACATGATATAAACAATAGTCCTGTCGTCGTCCCAAGCATCAATTTGTACACCATAAAGCGGCATAGCTGCAACATGATGTAAACAATAGTCCTGTCATCGTCCCAAGCATCAATTTGTACACCATAACGCGGCATAGCTGCAACATGATGTAAACAACTTGTTCCGTTGTAATTGGACCAATCAGACACTCTTTCCCAGTAATTGCACTGCCAAGACAAGAGAAGTATCGCTTCCATCTAATGCTCCAACGATTGCAATACTGTGGCAGAAGAAAGTTAATTACATCTGACTGAACAATACTGGCATCCCTAGCAACAAACTCTGGAGGGCACGTTGCCAAGGTTGTCAATGGATTATTACAAGTTTGCACATGGCTTGCTTATCACACATGTCAATTATTTGTTTAATAGCCTGTTAGTGTATGATTAATACAGTCGGCAGTTCGTTTATTCCTGTAATTTGTTCCCTGTGTAATGACAACTTTTATATACTATGTTTTTATTTAAAAAGAAATTGAACATTTGGTGAAATGATTAAACACGGTGACTTTATGGGGGAAATTATAACGCACACATGCATGCACACACATACACACACACTGACATTGGTAGTAAAGTCACACCAGATGGTTGTTCCTACACACGCACGCACGCATGCACACAGTACTACACATGCACACACACACACGCAACCATACGCACGCACGCATGCATGCACACACTGCAACACAAGCACACAAGACTGTCAAATTAGGTAGCACGTATGCCTGGCAAGTGTTAGGAGGGATATTATTCTGTCACGCACCACTTCGCGAATGCATTCCGTTGCCACACATGAATTTCCTGCTACACTGCAATTTCCTGCATCCCCTGTACAATACTGCAATTTCTGAATATGGCAAACTTCATCAGTACAGACAGTTCACCAGTTCGAACTTAGAATCCAACTACCTGGTATATTACATTTACACATGCTCTAGTTAAATACTTTTTATTTCTAAATATTACTAGGTTTCTGACAGTAATGGTATGTGGATAAATGTGACGTAAAAATAAATAGTAATTATCTCCATAACACCTACAACCCAACTGCATTTACCTAAACACAAAATTATATGTATTTATAGCATGTTTTATTAATATCTAGTTCTTAGGTGACATTGCTATTCAATTGTTACCAAAGTGAGAAACCAAGTTAATCTCAACATCCCATCACAGCAAATCAGAAGAACACGTTCCACAGGGCCACCAACGTGCACAGTAGCCAAGCCAACGCGCTCCCACTGTTACAGAAATGTCTTACTCGCTTTCCTTATGCATCCATCATGATTAATGACATTTCCTGGAAGAGCAACATCATGCACACCACAGAATAAACAGATGATGCTGTTTTATGGAAGATGTATCAGTACTGATCCAAAGCTGAGAGTTCAGAAACAATGTCAGGCTACAGATTCTACCAGAAACTGCTGGGGCCCTGAAGACAATGTCTCCTGGGGCCCTGAAAACATTGTCTCCTGGGGCCCTGAAAACAATGTCTCCTGGGGCCTTGGATACAATGCCTCTTGGGGCCTTAGAGTTAGAGACAATGTCTCCTGGGCCCTGAAGACACTGTCTCATGGGCCTTGAATAAAATGTCTCCTGGGCCCAGAAGACAATGTCTTGTGGGCCCTGAAGACAATGTCTCCTGAACCCTGAAGAAAAATTCTTCTGGGGCCTTGCAGGACCTTCAGACCTTGGAGACAATTAATATTGGGCCCTGAAGACAATGTTTCTAGAAGCCCTGAAGACAAAGCCTACTAGGGCCTTGGAGACAATTTTGTTTGGAGCCATGAAGACAATACCTCCTTGGGCCTGAAGACAATGCCACATTGGGCCTGAAGACAATGTCCACTGGAGCTTTTACGACTATGTCTCTTAGAACAATTCCTGTTGTTAATGCAACTTTCTAATGAGGTACTGTTAACTATTCCTTCTTCTCTTCTTTGAATGACATGCTGACATGGGGGAATTAAATGTGTACTTGTAAATTGTTTGAAGAAACATGTCAAACAAAGTGGTTTATTTGAAAGTATACTTGTTACAATGTTAGATTTCTAGAGATGTTTTATGACCAATATGTACAAATTGTCAAATATCAATGAACAACTTCATGACGATAAATTTTCCCGATATAAATGTGTAAGACGGATAAAACTGTAAAACAAATAACATTTGTAGGCAACTGTGGTTGTCTTAGCAGCATAAAACAAATTATTCTCAATCCTGAGCAATTCTCAAGCTCATCTTTAGAATACGTCTTACTGGCTGTGGGATCAAAATATGTGATCAAAAATAGCTCCCTGGTAATATTAGATATTTTCAAAATACTACAATAAGTAATTATGGTGGCCTTTGAGTAACATCATGCTTAAACATAGCTCCCTGGTAATATTAGATATTTTCCAAATACTGCAATAAGTAATTATGTTGGCCTTTGAGTAACTTCATGCTTTAACAGAATCCCATGCTTGAGTTGAAGTAGCCATTACAACTGATGCATGCTTTGTTTCCAATCATTAATCATCTTCTAAATGTAGATTATGTAAACACATTTTAGCAAAATGAACATCCAAACCACAATTCTATACTCCCAATATGACATCCAAACAAAACATATTTTTATGTCTATCGTTAATTACAGTTTTACACCAAGTCTGAACGCCGACTGCTCATAATCAATTACATATAAAGCCCGGTATGTCAGCTGTAGAATGCCGACTGTCAGTCAGAAAGACCGAGGTCTGACTGGACCTACTGCTGTTTTGAAACTTGGGCAATATCATCTCATGGTGGCTGTGTCTTCTGGAAGAGATACTACTAAAAGTCATTGATCCCTTCCACCTGGTGTTTATTCCAGGGGAAATAAAAAACTTATTGGGATCAATGGTCTCAAACTATGTAAAAACATATATATATATATATTATATGGCGACTGCATTAGTGATCTCAAACTACATAATTTAAGTAAAACATACGATGACAGCATGATTACCTACTGCCAAAAAATTGCCTCTGGTAACAAGTGCCCTGTGTACACGGATACAGGTGCTATATGTAAGACCACACACATCACTATTTTATTTCACTTTTGGCAGTCAATGTCATTAGGATACCTTTAACAGAGTCATCTAATGGTATAGGCAGACGCTAGCCACATGATGAGGCCAACAGGTCCAGTAGCAGGCAAGATGATGTAATGCGGACGGTTTATGATGGTTCATATGACAGCCTGCAACCAATGCTAAAACCATCAACAGCAACAAAGTTCTATTCGCCTAGACAAGCGGATTAGCTGACTTTTTTCAGAGTTTTTTCCAGTGGGGTAATCAGCATTAGTACTTCAGCAAAATAGCTGAGTCGATACAGGTGGCCAGTAGTCATTTAAATATAGGAAACATTCCAATGCCTTTCATTCGATCCAAAATACAGTCTAATATGATATTTGAGAGGAAAACGTGCACAGACTAGAGACATCCATGTGTTTGACTGGATAGCTATCCCTCAACAAACACAAACATGTAAGAACACGCACCTATTGAATACAGAAAAATAGACTTATTATTTAAAGCATTTCACAACTTAATATTTTCTAAAACTGCTATCCCCATTCACTGATTCAGGGGGGAGTAAATACCATCACCAAATATCCTTTAAAAAACCCTAAAGTTCATCCCTAAAAAGTGCCCCATCCCTATATTACATGTCGGGGTTCTGCCAAACATGACGCCTTCAGGAATATCCGGTTTTGTGATGATGAAACCATCCCATGTGAGAGAGCGCAGCGGGATCAACCTTCCCATTTGGGAAGCTGTGGGATTGGCTCTCCGGGGTGGGGGGCTTCTTCCACATTTTTGGAACCCCCACAAGGAGGGGCTTGGTCAGCGCCACAGTGGAGCAAATGTACTCATACTAGGACCACCTGGAGCATACGGCTGCACCTAGATACACAGGCACACTACCTTACCAACAAGGCAGAAAACACCTGGAGATGTTTATTATAAGTGCAGCAAACACACCTGTGGCTAAGCACACTCCCACCAAATAACCTGCAGCTATCCCCCATGATGTGACTTCCGTACTTGGCACAGTGTTGCTTTAAATTAAGAACTTGCAGAAAGTGTGACACTGAGCCAGAACACCTGGCAGTGGCAGTGATGGTGTGGTGGACCCCACTTACCACTCACTGCCCACTCATTAGGCCAGGAAGTGGATGAAGTCCACCCAATGACCACATATAATGGCACATAATCAACTCATCCCTTGGCACCTGCTACTGAGATGTGTCGGCTGTCACTGATGATTACGTCTTTTATATACAAAACGTTACATTACAGACTTGTAACAAGTGCAGTAAAATAGGACCGTCAAAATGAAATTGCACTTGTACAACAAAGTGCAATTGTTGTATTTCAGCATGAACCTATCACAGACTGAATACAACAGAAGATCTGTGTGAACATGTGAAATCAGCAAAACGTGCTGCTCCTGGAATACCAAAGTCCTATGGGAACTCAGTTTAAATTACTAAAGTCTTATGATTAAAAGTATCTAGGATTTGATTATATGTGGCAGTGAAAATGTTCATCAACATGTGAACTACAATGTACAATCACAATTCGACTGTCTTGTTTCTACTAGAAATGGAACACACGTCTATTTTCAGTACATAAAATGTTGCCAACAATTTTTATTTACCAATGATAGAATGGCGGGACTATATTTGAATACACATGACTGGAGGTCGATCAGTTCACATTCCAGTGCACTGGGTTTTGGGGGTGGATTGGATTTAAAGCAATGAGAATTAATCTTCATCCCAATAAAATGTAACAATGACTGCTCCCTTAGAGCAAAACAACATGGACAGTTTTAATAACAACAACAAACAAAAAATATCTGAAGCCGAATATCTCCTGCTTCTCAGTGTCTTTTCTTCAATGGATTATGGAACATGACATGTTATTATCAAATCAAATTTATTTCCAACTTCATATAACAACAGCAATAAATCACTATGGTATATAAATATGTAAAGAAACAGAAACTAATAGAGAGACTAATAATGGAAGGAAAAGTGGAAGGCAGCAGAAGCAGAGGAAGACCTAGGAGACAATGGGGGAAGGACATAGAGGAATGGATGGGAGCAGACGTCTGGCGAGTGGGGAGACTGACAAACGAAAGAGCTGTCTATAGACAATCCACCAAGGCTGCAACGTCTGGAAATGGATAAGCAAACCCAAGACAAGAATATAAATATATTAACTACCCTCAGTAGTATTGGCTAAACACAAAACCTACATATCTATCAGTGACTGCCACCACAAAACAAGTAAGAGACAGACAGACTGATGGGAACACTGATCTCAAACGATGATCAGTGTCATACAAACAAATACCACTGCAGTGGAATTGAAGGATGGCCAGATCTACTGACATCCCAACAGGCAAGATACACCAGTGGGGACAGATATGATCTGGTGTTCTATGCTGTGGGACAGGCCTCCCATCCTAGTCACTATCCCTCCATCCCCACTATTGATTGCTCCACACTCGTGTCTTAACCAAGGCCATCCAATAAAGGAGAGCAGTCCTGGCACTGACACATCGAGACATGGCGACAGTGACAGGACCTAACAGCTCACAATGTCAAAGCAGGTTTCTCTGGGATAGAGGCGAATATCTTCGGCCAAATACAACCACAAGGGTATCATCCGTATTTATCTCATAAATAGGGTCGTGCAAAAGGCTATTTATGTAGATATAATTCCTGAAATTGTTGTTGATGTGGTTGTTCAATATAGGTACATATTATAACTGCAAAGAAATTTTACAAAAACCATAAATATTTATTTATAATTATATTATTGGAGGGATTGGGAGAGGAATGGAGAATGAGACCGAAAGATAGAGGGGAGTGGAGATGGTTGATGGAGACAGCAGTGTAAGAACAGCGAGATAGAGGGGAGTGGAGATGGTTGGTGGAGACAGCAGTGCAGGAACAGCGAGATAGAGGGGAGTGGAGACGGTTGATGGAGACAGCAGTGCAGGAACAGTGAGATAAAGGGGAGTGGAGATGGATGATGGAGACAGCAGTGCAGGAACAGTGAGATAGAGGGGAGTGGAGATGGTTGATGGAGACAGCAGTGTAAGAACAGTGAGATAGAGGGTAGTGGAGATGGATGATGGAGACAGCAGTGCAGGAACAGTGAGATAGAGGGGAGTAGAGATGGTTGATGGAGACAGCAGTGTAAGAACAGCAAGATGGAGGGGTGTGGAGACAGTTGGTGGAGACAGCAGTGCAAGAACAGCGAGATGGAGGGATGTGGAGACGGTTGGTGGAGACAGCAGTGCAAGAACAGCAAGATAGAGGGGAATGGAGATGGTTGGTGGAGACAGCAGTGCAGGAACAGCGAGATGGAGGGGAGTGGAGACGGTTGATGGAGACAGCAGTGCAGGAACAGTGAGATAAAGGGGAGTGGAGATGGATGATGGAGACAGCAGTGCAGGAACAGTGAGATAGAGGGGAGTGGAGATGGTTGATGGAGACAGCAGTGTAAGAACAGTGAGATAGAGGGTAGTGGAGATGGATGATGGAGACAGCAGTGCAGGAACAGTGAGATAGAGGGTAGTGGAGATGGATGATGGAGACAGCAGTGCAGGAACAGTGAGATAGAGGGGAGTGGAGATGGATGATGGAGACAGCAGTGCAGGAACAGTGAGATAGAGGGGAGTAGAGATGGTTGATGGAGACAGCAGTGTAACAACAGTGAGATAGAGGGGAGTAGAGATGGTTGATGGAGACAACAGTGTAAGAACAGTGAGATAGAAGGGAGTAGAGATGGTTGATGGAGACAGCAGTGTAAGAACAGCGAGATGGAGGGGAGTGGAGACGGTTGATGGAGTAAGCAGTGCAGGAACAGTGAGATAGAGGGGAGTGGAGACGGTTGATGGAGTCAGCAGTGCAGAAACAGTGAGATAGAGGGGAGTGGAGACAGTTGATGGAGACAGCAGTGCAGGAACAGTGAGATAGAGGGGAGTGGAGACGGTTGATGGAGTAAGCAGTGCAGGAACAGTGAGATAGAGGGGAGTGGAGACGGTTGATGGAGTCAGCAGTGCAGGAACAGTGAGATAGAGGGGAGTGGAGATGGTTGATGGAGACAGCAGTGTAAGAACAGTGAGATAGAGGGGAGTGGAGATGGTTGATAGAGACAGCAGTGTAAGAACAGTGAGATAGAGGGGAGTAGAGATGGTTGATGGAGACAGCAGTGTAACAACAGTGAAATAGAGGGGAGTAGAGATGGTTGATGGAGACAACAGTGTAAGAACAGTGAGATAGAGGGGAGTAGAGATGGTTGATGGAGACAGCAGTGTAAGAACAGCGAGATGGAGGGGTGTGGAGACAGTTGGTGGAGACGGCAGGGCAACAACAGCGAGATAGAGGGGAATGGAGACAGTTGATGGAGACAGCAGTGCAGGAACAGTGAGATAGAGGGGAGTGGAGACGGTTGATGGAGACAGCAGTGCAGGAACAGTGAGATAGAGGGGAGTGGAGACGGTTGATGGAGACAGCAGTGCAGGAACAGTGAGATAGAGGGGAGTGGAGATGGTTGATAGAGACAGCAGTGCAAGAACAGCGAGATGGAGGGGTGTGGAGATGGTTGGTGGAGACTGCAGTGCAAGAAAAATGAAGGGGGAAGAAAAAGAAAATAGACAGACAGATAGACAGAGAAACAAAAGAAGAACAACATTATAACTGCAAAGAAAAAATGTTATAACAAATTGCAGTGTTGCACAGCACCACACATTCAACAAGCTTCAGTGCTTTAAAAAAACAATTAACATTTTACAAGTGTATACCACAACCATGAAATATGTAAACATGAACATTAGAAAATGTCACGGCGATAACATACCAACAAACTCTGAACAAATGTGTTTACAAATTTAACAATTCAAATACTGCGAGCCAATCAGAGGAGATGGACTGAGGGGCAGACAATGTTCTGCTGCATCAACAACAGTTAACAACAATCAACAACGTTGTCAGGAAACACAGACAAGAGAAGGTCAGCTTGGTGCCACAATAGACCCTTCCAGCGTAGGGCATCCCTATTCGTCTACACAGTAATGTCCTGTTACAGCAACAATAGCTGCACACACAGGTAATTATCCAGCACAGGTCTCTCTAACATACATTTATCATGAAAGTTGTCCATGGCCAAGAGGCTCGTGTATGCATAACATACTGTACATTGACATAGCCTCTGGTCTAATGGACATTTAATGTACTAATGGAGTTTGCACGTCCACCTCACCAAATTGTCTTGTCATATTTCATGTGCTGATACAAAACATGTCAAAAGGTCATGGTGCCATGTATATCAACACCAATCATATAAATGTCTCTAAATATTCCAGAACTGCACCCCTAGATGTGCGTCAAACATCATTAACAACAACATATGTGTATGAAAAAGATATATCACATAATTTACAAATTACACAAAAGTTCAAAATGTTATAGACTCCTAGGCTAGCATAGCTGATCTGACCCTTGCACCACAAACAGAAAGAATTTGTATTTAGCAAAATAAAATTGTAATTCTTCACCAAATTAGCAAATTCCTCTATTGTTGTAATTAGTATTGATGTCATCACTGTAAGGTGATAGTGAATTACCTCACATTCCCTGTGGAGTTATTCTGAACTACCCTAATCCAAAATCGCACGTTACCCTTGTTGCCTGAAAGTCCACAGTGACATGACTTATGGTTGTTGAAATTATCGCTAATCCCTGCCTTCACATGCAAATTAAACTAATGTTTTCATGTTTGGAAAGGCAAGCTGTAACACATTTGGAAAGTCTACATTTTTTTCGAAATGCCCTGTATTATTTATCACAACAAGCATTATGGCATAAATCCATGCAAAACCTGTCTAATGCTGTGAAATCCGTCATTGTTAAATCTGTCCCAAGTCATTCAGGGTTGCTAATATGCAGCATTATTAAAAAATACGAAATTGCCTTTTCCACATAGCCATTTGCTCGTGCTTAATTTCTTTACGTCTGCATACATGTGATGATCACTCTCTGCGATACTGAAAACACGAAATGCTTCCATACAACCCATTCCCATGTAAAACTACTGGCCTTTCACTGAAGTCATGATACTAAACTTTCCCTAGTCATCACAGTCACCTAATTGCAGTGCTTCAATGTTTACTCTGTAATGCCAATTTTTATTTCATATGCCACTGCTGTAAAAAATTACTAACTTTCATATTTATCAAGGCAACAATTCCTGTGATAAATTGCTGTGTACATTGATCAATGCTGCAGCACGCATATCACACTGCTTTCCAATCTCCTCAAACATGTGTCATCATTTGCTCACTAATCAATTCCAATTCCAGTCGAAATGATCCATTGCGACTATAATTTTGATTTGTCTCAAAACAGTGGCTTTTCCAAATTTCCAGTGATAAAATATGAATGCTCCAACTGTTACTAAGTAAGAGAAATGACAAAACTAAACTACTACCTACCAGTGCCTTCTGTGACTTGTATTACCAGACCTATGCTTATAAGCATGCAATGTTAGATCTGGCCTACGAGACAAAATAGAGACATTCCACTTATTTTCTACTTAAAATTCTGTACATACAAAGCTGAATAAATCATTTTCAACTGATTAACCGACCTACAGAATTTCTATTACAATTGAATGTCACTATCAATCAGGTTATGTAACAAACATGAGCTAGATATATATCATCATTAAACAAAATCATGGTTAAAAAGTCTAAATGCAATTAAACAATAGGCCAAACCCCAATTTAAAGATATTAAAGATACAACGTATGGGGAATACATTGACAGATATTCGCCATTATCTTATCAGATTTGTTTTCAATGATTATGAAAACACATTTTACTATTTGCTTCAAATCTAAAAAGCTAGTACAGCTAGTTTTATTTATTTGTTTGCAAAAAACAAACAGGGTGGAATGGGTATTATATATATATATATATAAATATAACCATACCAAGAAATGGGTATTATATATATATATATATACCCATTCCACCCAAAAAAATTACATTATATATATATAAGTAAGAGAAACAAACAGGGTGGAATGGGTATTATATATATATATATACATGTTATATATATATATATTACATATATACATTTTATATATATATATTATATATATATATATATATAAATATATATATATATACTCATTCCACCCTGTTTGTTTTTCTTATATACATATATTATATATGTAATTTGTTTCCAGTGCAGTATAACTATAAACAACTGGAAAAAAAGTGTTGGGTGAACAAGCTTAACCAAATGGTATATTTTAAACAAATATCAGCCAAAATCGAAACATGCATGATAGATGAAACACATCACACAATCATTTTGTAAGTTTACTAGTTTCTGCTCCTATGACCTATGACCTATGCCACCTGGAGCTTGGTTCTAAGGAGGGCTTGTTAAACCAACCACCCTTCCTCCTGGTCTGCCAAAACTAATGCAAGAAACTGTGCAAAAAAGTAAAATGTCTAGGTCCAAATTATTCATAATTGGTGGTGGGAATAAAAGAAATTAAGTAATAGAGCTGGAACCGACTCATTCAGTTGGATTAATGACTATTTTCCAGACGAGTTAACCAGAAAGCTAGATGGCAATTCCCTTGACACATGTGACATTTTCAAAATGGCCGCCTTCAGAACTGAGTGCCAAACGATGTGCTAAAAAAAGGCAGTTAAATTTCACGCACACATGGAGGATATGTTTCCATGATTGCACTATGCATCCCAAAATAGGGACAGACATTCCAAGTCTTCCAATACAGCAACCTCAAGACCATGTTTTGGTCATTTGTCACACATTCTCCAAATCTCAAATTTTCGTACCAGAAAGCTAGATGGCAATTCCCCCCGACACATGTGACAATTTCAAAATGGCCGCCTTCAGAACTGAATGCCAAACGATGTGCTCAGAAAAAGGCAGTTAAATTTCACGCACACATGGAGGAATATGTTCCCATGATTGCACTATGCATCCCAAAATAGGGACAGACATTCCAAGTCTTCCAATACAGCAACCATGTTTTGGTCATTTGTCACACATTCTCCAAATCTCAAATTTTCGTACAAAAACCTTAGAACTGCTTTTCTTGTAATTAGATCTATCAAATGTTACTTTTAATCAATTCTCATATTTTTTTTCACAATTTTATTTCCATACGGTTGTACGTGTCTATGCAATTTATTGAGTTTTTAGATGCATACTGTACAAGAAGAAGATAACTTCTATTGCGCCTAAATCCTTGGAAACCAAGCTCAGAGGTGCATCAAAACAAAAGGATTGGTCAATCTCAAAATCCATAAGTAGTATTCCAGTTGTCAACAGATGGGTCAAGGCACTAAGGAGCTACAGTGGATACGCAAGGTTGTAAAGATAAGTTTATAAATAAAGACGGAATTTTGTAATATTTTCAACTGATCTAACACTAAGAGGGAGCATATTACAAAGAGTTGGTGCAGCAACAGAAAAAGCCCTAGTTCCAATGTTAGTGTTGACTCTAGGAACAAAAAGTAGGTCAGAACTAGATGATCGAAGGTGGACAGGTTTTCTTACAGGAGTAAGCAATGAATGCAAATAAAATGGTTGCTTACTGGACAGTGCCTGGTATGTAATGGTACAGATCTTAAATATTATACGATACTGTACAGGAAGCCAATGCAAAAACTTCAAAAGTGGTACAGAGTGAGAAAAACGAGGAGATCTTGTAACTACTCTTGCTAGACAATTTTTGACAAGCTGAAGTTTTGTGATATCTTTGCTAGCAATATTATAAAGGAGGGAATTGCAATAGTCAAGTCTGCTGCTAACAAGCGCTGTTGCAAAAGGTTTAGCAACAGAAAATGACATATACCGGCGAATACAGCGAAGATCACGAATATGATAAAAACAGCAACGACATGTTTGAGATATGTGTTATCGGAAATTGAAGTTACTATCAAAGATCACTCGTAGATTCCACACCGAGGTTGCTGGTGTGATATACTGATTCAAAATACGCATAGGGAAAAAAACATCCAGTTTACTATGCTGCATTGGAGTACCAATAATGATCAATTCAGTTTTATTTGCATTTAATTTCAACTTGCTGACAGTCATCCAGTGGAAGATATCTTGAAGGCAATCACTAAGTTGGTTAAGGGAGCAATTTGTATCCGGGTAGCCAACGAAATGTAGATGATGATCCAAGTTGTCTTTGTATGACAAGAGCATAGTGGCGTGGTGTAAAGAGTAAAAAGCAAAGGCCCAAGAACAGAAACCTGGGCAACACCAAATAAAGCTGGCAGTGCTGTTGAAAAGTAGTTCCCAATCTTTATATAAAGTGTACCCGGTAGTTTGGTATCTATCAGTTAGATATGAAGAAAACCAGCTTAGAGATTTGCCAGATATGCTGTACCACTTTAATAAGCGTTCAATGAGAATGTTGTGATCAATCATGTCAAAAGCGGCAGAGAGATGGAGAAATTTTAAACATGGAGAAATAAAAAAAACTACAAACCTCAAAACTGCCTCATTTACAAATTTTTACTTTTTTTGCAAGTGGCTGAACAAGATAGCGAAACAGATACAAGCTCATCCGTAATTCTGGTGAAATGCTTTTATTTTATAGGTGGCACCACCTATGGAACAATATTCGTTAATTAAACCTTTAACAAAAACCTCCCACCTGAAGTCTGCATGGAGAGATCTTCCGCTATTAGCATGTACAAATTTGGGAGGTATTTGGGGTGCGAATTAAACATAGTTGAACACCTTGTCATTCTGTGATATATATGCTGACAGTGTCAGCCGCAGTGCTTTAAGATATCAACAGACTTAAATAACAAATATGTACATGAGCAAAAAGAATATTTGACTATCCACTAGGTAGCATTGTCGGGGTTTGTTGTACCTCTATTTCGGTGGTATTTCCCTGTCCTAGTTTTTCAATGTTAATGCTTCCAGAGTCGGTGGGAACATGTTCCCCCTCAATTAGATTTTTGTGTGACACCGAGTGGAATATATACAGGCTGTATATATATACAGGCTGCATATATGAAGAATATTCCCTTCCATAGCTCCAACTGAACACACGAGTCAACAACAGAACTGCCCACTCGGCCACGACCTTCTCGGACGAATACAGCCAACTACAGAAGGGAACAATTTAATTTTCCCATTTACAATCAAATCACAACCCAATCAGATCGCAGTGAAAACCGACCACCAACGCGTCGCACGGAGGTATAAATGCATATACCAATTTTTGACGGCCTTTTAGCTGCGGACTTCTGCGCTCCTCGCGGGCAGCTAGTCCAAGCGATTTTCCAGCAAGTGGTCGAAATTTAATTTGCCGTCCGACGTTGGGACGACGTTAGTCTTCGGCGGTTTCGGCTACCCGACAGATCAAATTGTCGTCATGTGATTAGCTGCACCGTTGAACGAGCTGAGGTTGAGATGGGAGCTCGTTATCCAACCACTTCGTCTCAGCAAGACATCGTTTCAAATCCAACGCGTCGTTGTTCACAATTGCCTGTGCACAAGTGTTATTAACGTGAAATTTCTATCACACCGAGGTATTGGGTTCACGCAACATATCAACCAATGGAATGAACCTTGGCTATCGCCTGGACACTGCGCTGGGTTTGGCATCATAGGTGGGTTCAATTACACACAATCAAACCGCCGTAAAGACTGTATGTATATATTCGCTCTAAACATAATTAACTTTATTAAGTTCCCAGCTGTCAGAAAAACGCAGAACAAAAAACATAACTGTCAAAATATATATATAGAGCCGTTATGAACTGATAATTATTTGGTGGTGTTTAAAAACACAGTGTCCAAATACATTTAGTTATTGAAAATTATAAGTATTCGGACACGTAAAAATAACAGCTGTCCAAAATTAGACAGAGTACTGGTGTCCAAAAACATAGAGTCCAAATATATAAACTGGTACAGACATTGTGGTAAATACTTGATTAATAATGTCAGTTACATAACTTACATGTCTGTCAAACATATTTGTTAAATCAAATAATGTAATGTATGATGCTATGTTGAGATAATTTATCTGTACGTGTAATTGATCAAAAATGTACATGATGTGATGGCAGTTTCAACTGAGTTTTTTTCAGGACAAATCTGTCATACTACTTTAATTAATATACACTGTAATTTATGTAATCAATTACAACTAGACAGCTGAACATTGTTGTCCTACCTGTCATATGTGCGGTTTAACAAACCTAACTTTTGTCCATTATAAATGTTATGTTAAATCAGCTTAAAACGTATCAATTATGAGGAACTGACTAATGAATTACAAAAAAAGTATTTCATTTTGTCCCATGTTCGCAATACAGGTGTACGTTTGCATGTACTTCTATTTAAGTGATTCATGAACACTGCCAGGCTGTGGAACAAAGATATCAAATTTCATAAAAAAGAATCTTTTTACCTGCTTTTCTTTTTTAGTTGCACATTTTGTTTGTGTCATATTTAAACTAAAGTGCTTTATAATTCATTCCCTCAGGGCTGACATGTTCATGAATTTAAACACCAATTCAACATATATCCAAATAGCATATTACAATGCTAATTCAATGTGCATAATGTGTTGGCTTACACCAATCAGCTGAAGCAATTGGATAATCCTATTACTTCACTTCAGTGAACGTATGCCACCAGGCATTCATAACAACAGATAACAACCAACCTTTCTATAGCCCTCTCATTTTTACCCTGTGCCCCAGAGACCAGTTGAAGTACCCTCAATCATTTCAATGTTTTTTACTTGTTTTATGTCAGACTAATTTCCTGAAACATCAAACCCACACAGTATCCACTGTGATACAGTCCACCTGTTCAAATGTCTTACTTGGTCCTGGCAAAATAATCTGTTAAACAAAAAAATTTTCACCTGGATCTGAGGTAAAAAAAATCACAGTAAAAATGGCAAAAGTAGCTGTTCACAGTTATCTGATCTAGTGATCAAAAACTTTTGGCAAGTACAACAAAATTCTCTTTAAAAATGTATTTCCATTATAATATATATATATATATATATATATACATATATATATATACATATATATATACCTAAAATATTTACACGTGTGCAATATTTTATAAATGTATTTTTAGAATATCTTTTTCAAATGTTTATCAATGAACCTGATGTGGGCTGATGATGTATTTTCAATGTTCACATTCTGTACTAGTACTCATAGACTTTAAGTCCTGCAAAATCAATTTGGTAACTTAATTGTAAAGTGAAAATCACAATATATGATAAAGTCTAAGTTATTTTTCTGCAAATATCATGGACTGGCATAAACTGCAACGATAGAAATAAGCCATCATTTTTACTTGTTTGCTGGACAAGTTAGTTCTGAAATATGCCTGTCTGCCAAAATGTTTACTTGTCCAAGTAATTGTTGTGGGTAATCAAACCTTTGGAAAAACTGTAAAGAAATTATTTAATTTGAAACAATCTTGCTGCTGTTTGGTTGGCTGTACACCCAAGTGACATGTGGGCAAACACACACTTTTATTTAAAATGAAAATTTTTAAATACTATGTTTACACTAGAATTTACTCAAATTAAAAACTATTTATTGTAAATTTTAACTTGTCCACCGGAGAACTATCCAGTATCATTCTATTTGTCTGAACAAAAAGTTACATGTCTCGCACAAACAGACAAGCACTATTTCGAACGCTGAACTGGCAAGTTCAAATCTTGCCAAGATGTCAAACACTTCACAGAGGTACATTCCAACTTTCCAAGGATATCATTTATGCATGAGCAGCTTTTTCTATATAATTTAAGAAGCATATCATTTTTACGTTCTTAAATGCAATTCTGTCAAAACATTAAAAAAAATTGTTGAGTACTGGTAATTTATAATATTATACAGCATTTGGCTTTATTGTTTACAATTGAGAGTTGAGTAATATATAAAATTAAGCATTTGGCCTTATTGTTTACAATCGACAGTTGAGTAATTTATAATATTACCTGGTATAGCATTTTGGCTTTACTGGCAAACCAAGCAAAACACTATGTGGTCATTGAGGTGCCACCATATACAGGTATCTATGTGTAAAGTTAGACCAGTTATAAATAAGAACCCAACATAATATAAAACTATATTGTAGAACCCATCGAAAATATTTTGTTTGGCCTTAACAAGTGATGCCACTTATTAAAGGATCATTAATTTGCCGGATACCTGCCAAGAAACACCGGTGCAATGATTCAGGTATTACCTGAAGTACATAAAAACAAAGTTGACTAGTCATTACAGAGCACCTTTCACTATGTTATTGGGCCAAGCAGAGCAAGCACATGTGTATATGATTCATACTAGGTGCATTTTAAGGCTTCTAATAAGGCCCACTGACGGGATCACATTTCAACTTTTTCTTATAAGAGATCATCTATAAACTACATACATTAAAAAACATGGGAAAATTTATGTCCCCTCCCTTGTGCGCACATGTGTGGTATCACAGGACTGAGAATATAAATGTGATCGTTGAATGTTGAGTTTGTTGACTCTGTGTATGCACGCATATACACCATACTATAATATGGTGTGCATGCATGCAAGCTTTATTTGAATGCTATTTGGCATGACGTTGAGTGAAAAGGAAGACATTCAGTTTCACAGATCACTGTAGCCCATTAAAATTGTCTCCATGTTGTTATTTGAAAATAACATGCTTCCTGCAATTCTTAAATAATGAATGATCCCTAAATAGCACCCTCCTTTGTGTGTTTAATTAGTTGAATACATATCTTTTTATGGAATATTACAATAAAATAGTGTTCACCCCCCTATCATAACCCACCCGACAAATGCATATTGCCAGCATGTATTTGAACTACACAATTTCACATAAGATGGTATGAAACCTTGCCTACATACCATCCTATCAACAAAGGCCCATGCGATGTCTCGTAACATGCTCATTATAACATTCTCCCCTTCCACTGTGACTTTCTCGCAACTGTATGGTGAACGTCATCACAATCACAATGCTGGCATTGGCCACCTTCAACCTTCTGCGCACCGTCAAACCCCGGTGACTAACATGAAGATATCACCTACCCTATGACCTAACTGTTCCTCGTGGCCTCTCGAATAGGTGGTCATATGCCTGCTATTGTTCTGCCGAAGTAGCCTCACTGATGATATGCGGCCGGTCAAACAAAGGGCAATCGTGATCGGGAAATTTCACAATATCATGCCACAGTCGCAGCGAGACCCCACCCACAGGACAAGACCACATAGTTAGCAAGGTACCAGTAGCCATCAACCCCTAAATAACTCATAGTCATCATGTGTCATTCAATCTGAAGCCCCCCTCTTTCTGGAGTCCCCCTTGAAAAGTTGGCACCAATACTCGTGCCGTTCATACTAGATATTAGACTACTAAATTACTGGTACCCCTCTACAACGGTAACCAGGGAACACCAGTAAGTTATACCTGTTTATGCTCTCCCAATAAATCTGAAATTAAATTTGAAAGGATGCAAATTTATGTGACCTTTATGGTTACCGGGGCATTTCAGTATTTTTAACTGATGTATGACAACTTGATTCACATACTGCAATATGTATTGTATCTTGAAGTTACTCAGAGTATCATGGAGTTAACGTGTACACATCAATTGGCATCATCTTGATAAAATAGTGGCTACCAGGTACCTTGTTGTCCAACAAAGTACCTGGTACCTGGTAGTCCACACTTCTTTTCTAGATGCACCATTTTGCACAAATTTATATTTTTAGGGGCAACTATTTCTTCAGGTATAAAAATTATTACATGAACATTGGATGCATGTAAGACTAAAAGTGGAGTATTTAACTTTGTCAACATTTCATGATGTAAGCCCCTTGATATAATAAGTACTTAATAATTAAAATCATGAGTACTGAGAGTGGACCCAACCATAAACAGTTACATGTAACTAATAATTTGCAGACACAGTAATAACTTTGGATCTCGAATTAACTAAATATCAGGATGTTGCGAAATCAACCCCAGTTGGTGAAGGTGTGGCCCCCTTTCATCTAAATTAGGTAAGTGCCAAATTTATGCTTATGGCTATGCTGTCATTAATATGGGTAGGTACTTTAATTCCAGTTATAACTTTCAACTATAAAGCTGTAGCATACTATAATAGATTCCTGCTAGGTATATAAATATTCATGGTCCCTGTCAAACGTGACCCTACCAGGTCCATGACATGATGATGAGTTAACTGACAACTGCATAAGTTACACTGACACCTGCCATGAACTCATTGACACCTAGCTGCTCAGTTGGTACTCTCTTATAGTTATAAACCCACCGTCACTCGAATCCCCACAACCTAACTGTGTGAGAACAACATATTCAACATAGAGTTACACTAGACGCTTGTGCTTTGTATGTTGTCAAGATTGGTCGCAGGGTCACAACAAATACGGGCGCTGGCCGGCGAAGTCGCCAACTTACTTGCACCATTGTCATTGAGTGGCACTGACCCACATAGTAATATAACAACCTGCTGGCGACCATACGACTAGCTCGCACTTGCCAGCTCGGGCGAGACACGTTGCATCTTCACAAAACAGTCGACGTACCTTTCTATCAACAAAAGCACATGCGATGTCTTTCAACGTGGCCATTGTGAGGTCCCCTGCCCCGCCTTCCACTGTCACCGTCACAGCCTCTCGGACCAATCCTATCTGCATCGCGAACGTCATATTGCCGCTAACTTTCACCGCCGCGCCGGCGTCCATCGCCATGGCTTCAGCTTCGTCCCGACGGAAATCACCGTCCACTGACCGGGTGTACCCTGGTGCCGCCACTATACAACGGAGAAATTCACCTTCCCTACGAGTCGACTTCCATGTTAGGTTGGCTCGGCCCTTCCGCCGCCGCTTCTTGCGGGC
Source organism: Paraescarpia echinospica (assembly GCA_020002185.1). Taxonomy (NCBI): domain Eukaryota; kingdom Metazoa; phylum Annelida; class Polychaeta; order Sabellida; family Siboglinidae; genus Paraescarpia; species Paraescarpia echinospica. The sequence continues at coordinate 9,208,808 of CM034538.1, forward strand.
GGTCACGTGACCGCAGGTGTATTGTCGACGAGACGCCTCATTGGTGAAACGCGCCCGGCCAAATAAAAGATGTTTATGTCGGCGAAATACTCGACCAGGAAACGTCACAACGTCTGCGTTGACCCGTCGGATTCATGACGCATCCTGACCGCTATGGGTTCAACTAGTGAGCCTGTGCCACATGGGTGTTCTATCAATTAAACTAGCCAGATGCGAACCGTGGTGATTACGCGGTAACCGGCTACGGTATAATTTACAAAAATAGGCCCTGTATCTACAAGCTACTCGAGTCTAGCAATCTATAGGCCCTATATTAGCGTCGTGACACAATGTAATTAAATCTGCTGTTTTTGTCAGCGCAATTAGTCAACATTATCGACCTTTCTATTGACAAGTTGACTTGGTGTGAACTCACAAATAGGAACTCGTCAAAATCATATGTTTGCTGTAGCCATATCTATAATATATATAGCTGCTTTTATGACTTATGGGAGATGTTAATTATAAAAACATACCAAGCATGCAGCGCAGGGGCAACTTTTTTACATTGTAGGTCTGTATATATATATATATATATGGTATGTTTTGGTATATAATATAGTGTGGATGGTATGTTTTGGTATATAATATAGATAAGATAGTATAGTTTACTATGCCTTTACAAGGAATTTGGTATACACTTCATGGGCAATTCGATACAAAACATAATGTAAGCAAATCTTAATTTATTTAATATTGTCTCAGTCAGATTATCTCGAGAGTTAACGGCTGTTAATGACTGCTGTGGCCGTTGGCACAATATTATATATATATATATATATATATATATATGTAATATAGCTATTACTATAAATTGTTTTAAATATACTTACCACGTAAATATGTAATTATATGATTATTTGGCGCCATGGCTGCTATATCCATTATATTTATATAAAATAGATCACAGGGCAAATTTGTAAATAGCCATGTGCCAGTGTAGCCCTGTAGCTAAAATTATATATGTACATGAATGTAGAGCTATGTGTGTTTGTTGAAATATATATTGGTGGCTTAATTAAGGTCATATTCTGTACGGTAATCGTGCGTGCGTGCGTGCGTGCGTGCGTGCGTGTGCGTGCGCGTGCGTACGCCGGTGCGTTCGTGCGGGCGGAGACGGTCGGACTGTAAGACATACACATTGAGACTGACTGAGACATTGAGAGATTGAGAGGAGGCGGGGCAGTCCTGGGTGAGGGGCAGGGGCAGGGGCCAGAGGGTAGAGAAACAGAAATACATGTATATAGACGACCGAGTAGCAGTGTTCCCTGGGAACGTGATCTTCAGACACCGATAGTCTAGTTAATTAGTCATGGCGTGACAGTCTCTGTCGAACTTATGGCAGACATAGGCAGTTAGCTGAGAATAAGAGGCACGATTTGGAGATCTTTGCTTTCGGTGCATGGTCCCTCTTCTTAAATAGTTGTGTACGTTTATCTTCTCCTTGTCTCACGCCAGTCTTCATGATCGACCTCCAAAGACAACGATCATCAGCGGCTGTCTCCCTGTTGCTTGTTTCCATACCCGCTATCTTCATGTCACGCGTGAAGGTGTTTCTGTAGCACAAATATGAACGGCTAATAATACATGTCCCCGTAACAAGTTTACACTCTTTCGATATACAGCCATTCGGTGAAAATGGCTGTGTTGAAACAGGAAGCACGCTCCAGGACTTTTGTATTCGTGACCATGCCCTGCCAGGAGATGCCGAGGATGCGTCTGAGGCAGCGAAGGTGAAAGGTGTTCAGTCTCTTTTCGTGTCTTGTGTATATTGCCCAGGCCTCACTGCTGTAGAGGAGTGCGCTGATGACGCACGCCTGGTACCCCTGGTACAGCGTCCTGCCCCATGCATGACATTTGGTTTTTTTAGGCTGATAGTCAGTCCAAATTCCTTGTAGGCGTAGGAGAGTCAGTAGATTTGTTGCTGAAGGTCTTCCTCGGTGTGAGTTTTTAACGCATGCAGCGTCATCAGCGAAAAGCATTTCTCGAATGAGGACTCGACGCACTTTTGTCGTAGATCTCAACAGGGCGAGATTAAGCAGCTTCTTCGTTTCTAGTGTATAAGTAGATACCCTCTGTGGGTGCACCAAAGGCATTGGGACCATTAGTCGTACGTCATTGCACTTATTTCGTCGCCAATGTAATCCGCCATCTTGGCTACATGCACACAACCGAATGTCACGCATTGTGTACCATGGGACCCAAACGATGGAGCAGTATTTTGATGGATAATGCCACCTCTAAAGCCTGACAATAATATACATGTTCTCCAGGTGACCGGCCAAAGGCATACGTACAGCTGAAAAAAGTGGACTATTTCCCTCATTTGATTGCAGGAGACACTGACGCGCCTTCTTGAAATACGTTGTTCTGTATAGCCCGCCAAGGGTCATTGCTATGATATGTCACATAATCGCTGATCATCCCAATAGGGTAGCATCACCGTGAAGGCTATGCTAAAGGGTGTTGGTGCCAAAACGCATCCCTGTTCTACTTCACTGCGGATCTCAAAAGGTTTTGACTTGGCCCTATCATAGACGTGGGAACAGGGAGGCAGGGGGCAGCTGCCCCCTGGAATTTCTCTAGGGAGCAGACATATGGTTCTGCCCCCCTTAAATGTGAGCGTGAATGTTTGTTTTCGTGGCGAGCGTCAACGGCGGGTGGAAATGTAAATTTTATCAGACGATTAATGTGTATTTTTGACGACAGTGAAAGGTGTGTGCAATTGGAGGGTAGACAAAGTTTTCTGCCCACCCCCCACCAATAGGCGGCGCGGTGGCAAAACATGTTTCCAAAGCACGCCATGTTAACGCTTTTCTTCTCAACTCTTCTCCTGCCAGAAGAACGTGCATTTATGTTGTTCCTTCGGCGAACCACTATCGGCAAGTGCTGTTTCTTGTAACGCGGCTTTGTCAGTGTTCAGCCCGTCTATCTCTGAGTCAATGATGGTTGTCTTCATTGAGTCATTGATATGTTGAAGATCTTTCGATCAGGACACATTGTTCTGACGATCCAGCTTGCTAAGGGAAGAATAGGCACCTTCTATATTTTCTCTGATTTGTCTGGTGGTAATTTGTCTACCCGCTTGTCGAGCAGACAGGCAGGCAGGCAGGCAGGCAGACAGAGTTGTCCAATTATACAATATGATATAACAATAATGATGGTAATAACGTACATTATGATATAACAGTAACAATGGCACATTTCAAATGGGTGTCATATTGTATGTACAACTTGAATATCGAAGATTCTTGTTAAGACTAAAAAAGTCGCTCTCGCAGGAGCTGCAACAGGGCTGCTCTGAACTCCACACACCCATAGAAGCAGGCAGACCGTGGCGGGTCAGCACCTTACTGGCCGGGGAGGCTGCCCAGCTTGAGGCGGACGGTGGCTGGCCAGTGGGGCACGGTGCTTCCGCCCACCGGCGTCCCGTAGCACACGCCCATTTGGGTTGGTTTAACTCGTGACTGTTCCTTCTCGTGTTGTGCTGCCGCTGAACTGATCAGCGACAGTAGAGTGTCCTCTCCAGGGGAGACGCAAACCTGGGCGAGGTATATGAAGACCCTGGGTTGCACAGTCGTCATGGTCCCTCTCTGCCTCATTGGTTTGGTCCAAACTCCAAAGAAATGCAAATCAACATTGACAGCTCAGGTGCATGGATGATGGCAGGGTTGATATCAATCCGTCTACCCGATTTTCTGTTAGGATTTGCTCCCTTAAATCACTTGCCTACCAAGACTAAACAGAGTGATCTTCCCTATACTATAATCCCATAGATGGGAGTAGTAATAGAGGTTAAGTACCGCGCATGGTTGTCGCGTCGCGGAGCAAGAGCAAAGTACCCGGATGTAGGTCAAGGTCAAGTACCCGGATGTAGGTCAAGGTCAAGTACCCGGATGTAGGTCAGGTCACGTGGCACCCCCTACCGGAATTTTTCTGAACTAGAATGGCACGCCACCTAGCGGATTTTTTCGGAACTAAAATATTCCCGCCAAAAATATAACCGCGCCCCCTGTCGGATAGTTGGTGAACTAATTATTTCCCGCCAAAACCAAAATAGCGCCCCCTGGCGGATAGTTGGTGAACTAAAATTATTTCCCGCCAAAACTATGGAAGCGCCCCTGACGGATAGTTGGTGAATTAAAATAGCTCCCCCTGGCGGATAGTTGGTGAACTTATTATTTCCCGCCAAAACTAGAACATCGCCCCCTGACGGATAGTTGGTGAAACCAAAGTAGCGCCCCTGGCGGATATTTGGTGAACTGAAATATTTCCCGCCAAAACTAGATAGCGCCACCTAGCGGAATTTTTCGCGACTAAAATATTTCCCGCCAAAACTTAAAAAGCGCCCCTGTCGGATAGCTGGTGAACTAAAATATTTCCCGCCAAAACTAGATATCGCCACCTAGCGGAATTTTTCGGGACTAATTATGCAAGTGGTGCCATCTGATGGACAAGTTATGAACTATATGTTCGAGTACTGCAAATATTCGTGTCTCTTGCACGCTTGCGTGCAATAGAGCCCCCTGACGGGTACATCACGAACTACAAACATCATCCCCTAGTGGACAAGTGAGCGAACCACATATGAGTACTGCAAATATTCGTGTCTCTTGTTTTTCTCGTCCATAAACACCTGGTGGATATATAATCATCAACTGAAAGCACCCCTGTTAGATAAGTGGTGAACTAAATAACTACTCAGCAGTCCGCGCTTGTGTACATTCTACTCAGCAGTCCGTGCTTTTGAATTTTCTACAATATGTGATCTTTCGGCACGCCCACGTGACCTTTATGTTCTGTTCCATAATCTTTTCGGCACGCCCACGTGATCTTTATGGTCTGTGGACTGGTTATAAAAGGCCTGCGTCTGCTTTTGTGGTCATTATAGCTTACATCTTGAAAATGGAAAAGAATAGGGAATTTTATCGCAAAGGTATCCGACCCCTTTTTGGGTTTTTATCCCATGTTAAAGCATAGGGAATTTTCACCCCATGTTAAAGTATAGGAGCTATTGTCGCAAAGGTATCCGACCACTTTTTGGGTTTTTATCCCATGTTAAAGCATAGGGAATTTTCACCCCATGTTAAAGTATAGGAGTTATTGTCGCAAAGGTATCCGACCACTTTTCGAATTTTTTATCCCATGTTAAAGAATAGGCCATTTTTATTGCAAAGGTATGCGACCACTTTTTGAATAAAATAAAATATACCAAACAGCATTTGAATATGTCACACACGAGATTGCTTGACCCGTAGGCCGAGGCTTCGCCAGGGGATCGAACCCTTATTTGGTTGACAATGGCATGTCGAAAATGTGGTGTTATAATAAGGCGTAATTTATATAATAAAAGGATTATAAATTCAACGGAGATGGTTTTGTCTGAAGTAATGTATACGAAATGTAGACTACATATAGGACTATGTTATATCAGGGCCTAAAGCCTCGTTTTTTTCGAACAGAGCGGCCATCTTGAAATTATACGTTTGGTGGCTGTTACAAAACCGTACTCGAGACGTGTCTGGGCATGTTTGTTTGTTTGTTTGTTGATGTCATCAAACTGCTACGCACAGTAATTTTGTACCCGAGGGTGACTTGGTTAATCAGATAGCGCTTTGGTTAGCCATTGTTTTGAGCTTTCGTGCTTGAATATAATCTCATCATTTGATGTTATGGTCATTGACGTTATAGTGAGTGAAAAATCTCCCTGTTAACCGGTATAAACTGGTATCAATCAAGCCTCAAGGGTCTGTGTATTGGCCCCGTGTTAAGCCATAGGGAAGTTATACGAACTTATCTGTTAAAACATTCAAACTACCAGCTATCTGTGTAATATTTTGGTCAAACTGTTTGTCATTTGCACTTACCAACGGTCACAGTTGAAAGTCCGCGTACAAACCGGATCCAAACTGGTGTCAAACTGTTTTGAACTGATATATCCTATCCAAGGCTCATCCGTATTTCATCTGTGCCTAGAGATCACCAATACTGTTTCAGCATTTTATCATGCTGGTGTTCTTAACCTATACGTGTGTACGTATGTACGTATGTACGTAGGTGCATAATCGCGTTCAACATCATTATTAAATAAATAAACGCGCTATGTGCGATGCGCAATGTCGACTCGATCACCTTGATGCCAAAGATCATAATTATATCAATACAAGACGGCGCAGTGCTCGCTATCTACATTGTTCGAGGAAAGTGAAGCGTCATGTTACAACAGTACAGGTACATAATAACCTCCCAGATAAGATGTACCAGTATCTATATAGTTTACCGTATTAAGGTTCAAGTGTACCCAGGACCATTAGAACGTTTTTATCCTTTTTCGTACTATAGTATTTAAATTCGTGCTTCTTCGGTAAAACCTTCGAAACCAACTTCTGTCGTAAAACAAATAACCTGGTATGGGTAATCGAAAATGAACTCATAGATTCATACATATATATATATATATATATATATAGATACATCAAGAGACGAGACTGTGACCGTGATGTGTGATCTATGACCGAGATGTGTCACGAGACTACGGATGCCACATCACACGATAAAGTACTCAGACCAACTAGTGGTGCGAACGAAACACAACAGTTTGACCAACACACATCACGAATCGAACTATAGACACGAGTCGGACAACCGAAACACTATAGTTTGACCAACACACGGCACGAATCGGACTCAGACCAACTAGTTGTACAAACGAAACACTATGCTTTGACCAACACGGGTCACGAATTGAACTCAGATCAACTAGTTGGACAAACGAAACACTATGCTTTGACCAACACGTGTCACGAATTGAACTCAGACCAAATAGTTGGACAAACGAAACACTATTCTTTGACCAACACATGTCACAAATTGAACTCAGATCAACTAGTCACACAAACGAAACACTATGCTTTGACCAACACGCTGAACGAATCGAACATTGAACTCAGACCAACTAGTTGTGCAAACGAAACACTATGCTTTGACCAACACGTGTCACGAATTGAACTCAGACCAACTAGTTGTGCAAACGAAACAGAAACTTAACCGATTACGCTGCACAAATTGAACTCAGACCAACTAGTTGTACAAACGAAACACTATGCTTTGACCAACACGTGTCACGAATTGGACTTAGATCAACTAGTTGGACAAACGAAACACTATGCTTTGACCAACACGTGTCACGAAAACGAAACACTATGCTTTGACCAACACGTGTCATGAATTGAACTTAGATCAACTAGACACATCACACGAGACTATGTCCGAGATATGTCACGAGACTTCGGATGACACGTCACACGAGAGTACCGACGAGACAAGAGACGAGACTATGACCGAGATATGTCACGAGACTACGGATGACACATCACACGAGACTATGGCCGAGATATTTCACGAGACTTCGGATCACACGAGACTACGGATGACACATCACACAAGAGTACCGACGAGACACGAGTTATACAAACGAAACACTATGCTTTGACCAACACGTGTCACGAATTGAACTCAGACCAACTACGAATTGAACTCAGACCAACTAGTTGTGCAAACGAAACAGAAACTTAACCGATTACGCTGCACAAATTGAACTCAGACCAACTAGTTGTACAAACGAAACACTATGCTTTGACCAACACGTGTCACGAATTGGACTTAGATCAACTAGTTGGACAAACGAAACACTATGCTTTGACCAACACGTGTCACGAAAACGAAACACTATGCTTTGACCAACACGTGTCATGAATTGAACTTAGATCAACTAGACACATCACACGAGACTATGTCCGAGATATGTCACGAGACTTCGGATGACACGTCACACGAGAGTACCGACGAGACAAGAGACGAGACTATGACCGAGATATGTCACGAGACTACGGATGACACATCACACGAGACTATGGCCGAGATATTTCACGAGACTTCGGATCACGCGAGACTACGGATGACACATCACACAAGAGTACCGACGAGACACGAGTTATACAAACGAAACACTATGCTTTGACCAACACGTGTCACGAATTGAACTCAGACCAACTACGAATTGAACTCAGACCAACTAGTTGTGCAAACGAAACAGAAACTTAACCGATTACGCTGCACAAATTGAACTCAGACCAACTAGTTATACAAACGAAACACTATGCTTTGACCAATACGTGTCACGAATTGGACTTAGACCAACTAGTTGGACAAACGAAACACTAAGCTTTGACCAACACGTGTCACGAAAACGAAACACTATGCTTTGACCAACACGTGTCACGAATTGAACTTAGATCAACTAGACACATCACACGAGACTATGACCGAGATATGGCACGAGACTTCGGATGACACGTCACACGAGAGTACCGACGAGACAAGAGACGAGACTATGACCGAGATATGTCACGAGACTACGGATGACACACCACACGAGACTTCGGATGACACGTCACACGAGAGTACCGACGAGACAAGAGACGAGACTATGACCGAGATATGTCACGAGACTACGGATGACACACCACACGAGACTTCGGATGACACGTCACACGAGAGTACCGACGAGACAAGAGACGAGACTATGACCGAGATACGTCACGAGACTACGGATGACACGTCACACGAGAGTACCGACGAGACAAGAGACGAGACTATGACCGAGATACGGCACGAGACTACGGATGTCACCTCACACGAGAGTACCGACGAGACAAGAGACGAGATTATGACCAAGATATGTCACGAGACTACGGATGGTACATCAGAATAGACCGGTTATCACGTGAGATTCCACCACAAAGATGGAATTCCACCACAATAGACGGGTTATCACGTGAGATTCCACCACAAAGATGGAATTCCACCACAATAGAAGGTTATCACGTGAGATTCCACCACAAAGATGGAATTCCACCACAATAGACGGGTTATCACGTGAGATTCCACCAAAAAGATGGAATTCCACCACAATAGACGGGTTATCGCGTGAGATTCCACCACATAGTACTCGGAACTTTTTAGTGTCGGTAGTACTCGGAACTTTTTAGTGTCGGTAGTACTCGGAACTTTTTAGTGTCGGT
>CM034538.1:9218929-9806485 GCA_020002185.1 Paraescarpia echinospica
GTTTGTCCAACTAGTTGATCTATGTCCAATTCGTGACACGTGTTGGTCAAAGCATAGTGTTTCGTTTGTACAACTAGTTGGTCTGAGTTCAATTTGTGCAGCGTAATCGGTTAAGTTTCTGTTTCGTTTGCACAACTAGTTGGTCTGAGTTCAATTCGTGACACGTGTTGGTCAAAGCATAGTGTTTCGTTTGCACAACTAGTTGGTCTGAGTTCAATGTTCGATTCGTTCAGCGTGTTGGTCAAAGCATAGTGTTTCGTTTGTGTGACTAGTTGATCTGAGTTCAATTTGTGACATGTGTTGGTCAAAGAATAGTGTTTCGTTTGTCCAACTATTTGGTCTGAGTTCAATTCGTGACACGTGTTGGTCAAAGCATAGTGTTTCGTTTGTCCAACTAGTTGATCTGAGTTCAATTCGTGACCCGTGTTGGTCAAAGCATAGTGTTTCGTTTGTACAACTAGTTGGTCTGAGTCCGATTCGTGCCGTGTGTTGGTCAAACTATAGTGTTTCGGTTGTCCGACTCGTGTCTATAGTTCGATTCGTGATGTGTGTTGGTCAAACTGTTGTGTTTCGTTCGCACCACTAGTTGGTCTGAGTACTTTATCGTGTGATGTGGCATCCGTAGTCTCGTGACACATCTCGGTCATAGATCACACATCACGGTCACAGTCTCGTCTCTTGATGTATCTATATATATATATATATATATATATGTATGAATCTATGAGTTCATTTTCGATTACCCATACCAGGTTATTTGTTTTACGACAGAAGTTGGTTTCGAAGGTTTTACCGAAGAAGCACGAATTTAAATACTATAGTACGAAAAAGGATAAAAACGTTCTAATGGTCCTGTGTACACTTGAACCTTAATACGGTAAACTATATAGATACTGGTACATCTTATCTGGGAGGTTATTATGTACCTGTACTGTTGTAATATGACGCTTCACTTTCCTCGAACAATGTAGATAGCGAGCACTGCGCCGTCTTGTATTGATATATGATCTTTGGCATCAAGGTGATCGAGTCGACATTGCGCATCGCACATAACGCGTTTATTTATTTAATAATGATGTTGAACGCGATTATGCACCTACGTACATACGTACATACGTACACACGTATAGGTTAAGAACACCAGCATGATAAAATACTGAAACAGTATTGGTGGTCTCTAGGCACAGATGAAATACGGATGAGACTTGGATAGGATATATCAGTTCAAACAGTTTGACACCAGTTTGGATCCGGTTTGTATGCGGACTTTCAACTGTGACCGTTGGTAAGTGCAAATCTCGTATGACGAATACTGTTACATGACAAACAGTTTGACCAAAATATTACACAGATAGCTGGTAGTTTGAATGTTTTAACAGATAAGTTCGTATAACTTCCCTATGGCTTAACACGGGGCCAATACACAGACCCTTGAGGCTTGATTGATACCAGTTTATACCGGTTAACAGGGAGATTTTTCACTCACTATAACGTCAATGACCATAACATCAAATGATGAGATTATATTCAAGCACGAAAGCTCAAAACAATGGCTAACCAAAGCGCTATCTGATTAACCAAGTCACCCTCGGGTACAAAATTACTGTGCGTAGCAGTTTGATGACATCAACAAACAAACAAACAAACATGCCCAGACACGTCTCGAGTACGGTTTTGTAACAGCCACCAAACGTATAATTTCAAGATGGCCGCTCTGTTCGAAAAAACGAGGCTTTAGGCCCTGATATAACATAGTCCTATATGTAGTCTACATTTCGTATACATTACTTCAGACAAAACCATCTCCGTTGAATTTATAATCCTTTTATTATATAAATTACGCCTTATTATAACACCACATTTTCGACATGCCATTGTCAACCAAATAAGGGTTCGATCCCCTGGCGAAGCCTCGGCCTACGGGTCAAGCAATCTCGTGTGTGACATATTCAAATGCTGTTTGGTATATTTTATTTTATTCAAAAAGTGGTCGCATACCTTTGCAATAAAAATGGCCTATTCTTTAACATGGGATAAAAAAATTCGAAAAGTGGTCGGATACCTTTGCGACAATAACTCCTATACTTTAACATGGGGTGAAAATTCCCTATGCTTTAACATGGGATAAAAACCCAAAAAGTGGTCGGATACCTTTGCGACAATAGCTCCTATACTTTAACATGGGGTGAAAATTCCCTATGCTTTAACATGGGATAAAAACCCAAAAAGGGGTCGGATACCTTTGCGATAAAATTCCCTATTCTTTTCCATTTTCAAGATGTAAGCTATAATGACCACAAAAGCAGACGCAGGCCTTTTATAACCAGTCCACAGACCATAAAGATCACGTGGGCGTGCCGAAAAGATTATGGAACAGAACATAAAGGTCACGTGGGCGTGCCGAAAGATCACATATTGTAGAAAATTCAAAAGCACGGACTGCTGAGTAGAATGTACACAAGCGCGGACTGCTGAGTAGTTATTTAGTTCACCACTTATCTAACAGGGGTGCTTTCAGTTGATGATTATATATCCACCAGGTGTTTATGGACGAGAAAAAACAAGAGACACGAATATTTGCAGTACTCATATGTGGTTCGCTCACTTGTCCACTAGGGGATGATGTTTGTAGTTCGTGATGTACCCGTCAGGGGGTTCTATTGCACGCAAGCGTGCAAGAGACACGAATATTTGCAGTACTCGAACATATAGTTCATAACTTGTCCATCAGATGGCACCACTTGCATAATTAGTCCCGAAAAATTCCGCTAGGTGGCGATATCTAGTTTTGGCGGGAAATATTTTAGTTCACCAGCTATCCGACAGGGGCGCTTTTTAAGTTTTGGCGGGAAATATTTTAGTCGCGAAAAATTCCGCTAGGTGGCGCTATCTAGTTTTGGCGGGAAATATTTCAGTTCACCAAATATCCGCCAGGGGCGCTACTTTGGTTTCACCAACTATCCGTCAGGGGGCGATGTTCTAGTTTTGGCGGGAAATAATAAGTTCACCAACTATCCGCCAGGGGGAGCTATTTTAATTCACCAACTATCCGTCAGGGGGCGCTTCCATAGTTTTGGCGGGAAATAATTTTAGTTCACCAACTATCCGCCAGGGGGCGCTATTTTGGTTTTGGCGGGAAATAATTAGTTCACCAACTATCCGACAGGGGGCGCGGTTATATTTTTGGCGGGAATATTTTAGTTCCGAAAAAATCCGCTAGGTGGCGTGCCATTCTAGTTCAGAAAAATTCCGGTAGGGGGTGCCACGTGACCTGACCTACATCCGGGTACTTGACCTTGACCTACATCCGGGTACTTGACCTTGACCTACATCCGGGTACTTTGCTCTTGCTCCGCGACGCGACAACCATGCGCGGTACTTAACCTCTATTACTACTGATGGGGATTGGAATAATGCAATGTCGGGACGTTTCCAAACGCCGGTGGGCACGCCGCACCTATGGGGCTCCAATCTGCTCCGAGATCTGTATCACGCCTGATTAAAGTTGCATTCTGTGTTAGACTACCATTTTAACTGTTTTTAAGATTGTGTCTTCCCCTGGCATAAACACCAGATATAAAAGGGACCAACGGCTAATAGTGTATCTTCCGAAAGACAGCTCGGCAACGTATGGTGAACAGAATTGCCCAAGTTTCGCAATTTTCACAGTTAACTTCCTTGAATGGATTGATAATCCGGTTTCTTAGTTGTTGTAATATGACATCATTACCTCACAAGAAACTTGTGTTCTCTTCTTTTGAATATTTCGGGTGTGTCGCATTACCACTGTCACTTGACAGTGGTCATGCAACACTCCCGTAACGTAATTCTGCCGATGACGACTGCGAGAAGCAGTCGAAATATTCAAAAGAAGCAAAAAAAGTTTATTGTGAGGTAATTATGTAATAATAATATAACAATTAACTTGTTTTACGAATTTTTATTATACAGTTCAATTAAGCCTATACATTTAACCCGGAAGTTGCAATACGAATAGCGCTCACCAAAAGTCTTAAAACCCCACAAAATAATATTGGTGGGGGCTTTCAACATTGGGGAGCTGAGCCCCGTTTCCGCCACCTATGTCTAGTAACTATAGTTATTTTTAACGCCTTTCGACAGAATCCAACAATGACTCATCAAAACAGCTCGTTACTTGACGTGGTGTTGTTAAAAAAGACTGAGTTAAATTAACCATTTTATTCCCAATCTGAATTTTAAAAAATAGTGTCCTGGTATTCACATAATGCTTAACCCTCTCCGTCACCCTGCTCAAGACCTTTTTTTTTGCGTTTTCTGTACATTTTCTGCACAGATTGTTGCGACACCGCGCGATCGTTTGTGACGTCATGGAAGTAAGGATTTAGCATAGCGCGCATATAATAAGCATGTTGGTGTTTCAGGTCATACCTGAAATAGCACTCGCGGAATTTGTTTGTTTGTTTGTTTATATTTTTGTAAAGATAATAATCTTACCTACACATGTGGCGCTAGACATACACAGAAATAGTTTTCATACTTTTTAATCATTGCCATTTGCAATGTTATTTAACATTTGTTTTTATTACCGTAGAGATAAAGATAATTAATAATCGTATCTACAAATCTGTCGCTGGATGTACCTATAATTTGTTTTTAGTTTTTGAGTTATCGCTGTTTGAATATCTCGGACTATACGCAACCGCTTCTAATGGAAGGTTGACAATTCGCCAAGTTCAAACGGCAATAATTTGAATAACTCAAAAAAGTAAACACAATTCCTGTGTGCATTCAACGACAAACTTGTAAATAAGATTATTATATTAAATTTCGCGACTGCACCTTTGATAAGGGCATCCAATATCAAAAAGTATACCCTTGATCTATAGGGACAAATTTAAGAAAGACACACTTAATTTTTTTACTTCTCGTGGCCGAGTTTCCTGCGAAAATTGCCTCGAGTAGTGATATATATTGAAAATTTAATATACGCGATAGTATAACCGTGAATGCTTCGATAAAAAACATAGCCTTGTTCTAAAGAGAGTTCCTCGAAATGATGCCCATGTCTAACTTCTGTATAATGTTGGCCCTTGTTATAGGAAGAACATGTGAAAAACAAACCCTTGATCTAGGGAGCCTCGGTAAAAAAAATGATCCTTGAAGTCGGCACATCTACAGTATTGCTAGTATAGCCTATAGGCAGTGCCCCCCCCCCAGGGCTAAAAGGCTGGGGACGCTCACCTGACGTCAGCAACATATGACGAGCTCGTTGTTTTGTGACATTCAGATCACCATGTTTGAGCGGGCACGGAAAATGTCACAATACTTTACAAGAGCAATAATTATAAAACATAATAGTATATGCACGTATAGCCTATATAGGCCTATATATGAGGTTTCAAAGAAATTATAAATTTCATTTCACATAGTCTTTAAGTCATGTTATCTGTAATTAATTACATCATAAGTACATCTTAATGTCGCTACTTCAACCATTTTCTTGTTGTGAACAAGGCAACAAGCACAATGAATGTGTAACTGTATTGTTTGTAAACACTCGTCGTGTTGTAAAGTTGACGGAGCTAATTGTAGAGTGGTGCATTACTAACGTCTTGTTGTCTTGCCTCGTTTTCAAAATAGCATCACAATGGCGGACGGGGATACGGAAATGAATCGTTCTGAAGACGAACACGCCCAAAACCACGAAGAGGAGGCAGACAAAAATGAACCGATCGAATTAAGCGGGTGGTTGATGAAAAGAAGTCGTCATTCACACAAATGGAAAAAGCAGTGGTTCCACTTGATCCGCACCGACCTGTTTTATGGCGATTCCGAAAAGGTCAACTGAATTCTATCTCAGTATCTGGTTCAATCAGTGACAGTGTGCATTTTGGTGACTCAAGTAATAATGGTACTTGTCTAGAATTCAGGCCCACCTCGATTTCCTAGTTTCCTAGTTGTTTCCAGCACTCGGCAACGTTCTATTAACTGACTAGTCTGTATATATTGTGATTACAATGTTATGATCTTATGAGCCTAATGAGGTCTCATTCAACTAGCCAGCCTTTTTTAGAACATTATCGCCAAGCCGACCTTTCTATGCTGGCACTGAGTCTGAGGGTGGTCACTGCCAGGGTGCTTGTCGTCCTCGGTGGTTCTTTTACGTCCCAAATTGAGACGAGACCGATATTAACGTGATCTCCGATTCACGAGGGATACACAGTCCCCAATGTTGAGAGCTAGTTTTTTACACCAAATATACAATACATGCCCGGTCCAGGTATTGAACTCGGGGCGCCGGCATGTCAGGCGGATGTGCTAACCACTACACTATCGCGCGCCCCCAATATATATTGGGGGCGCACGATAGTGTATATCTACTACATTTTTGTATTAAACTGCAGTCTGACAGTGCAGTATGTAGGGATTTGACAAACAAATTTATTTGCAACCAGTCAAACGGAGTATATTTTCAAAGGCCAAAGGAATCCCTTTAAAGTGATGCAATCATCATATTTCTACCTTTAATAGCAACAAAGTTATGGAGTTTTAAGGTCGCTCTGGTGTCTATATCGTGTCAGTTAATTTCTTTACTTTTTTCTTCATAGAACATTAGTAGGTGTTGGTATGAACATATCTACTACAAAAGGAAACATGGCGTTAATGCCATATGTCACTGGTCCGTCTTTTAAAAACTGTGTGTGTGTCTCAGTGGAATTCCCCTTCAAATTCTTGGATACCGTAGAAACGATAACGTCAGCTTCACGCCAACGCAGATGTCCGCATATCATAGTCTGGTTATTCTGATACTAGGCCAGTCATAAACACCGTCTTTCAACATTTACTCATTACAAATACAGATTGCAGGGCCTAGTTGGCAGGAAAACAGGGATATCTAAAAAACAGGTGACTCCGGCAGTTTTTATTAAAACAAACTGCTTGATAAAACGTCACATTTTATGCAAAACCCACCTATCTGGTGACATGTCTGTTATCAGTGACAACCAGGAAGCATTACTTAATGTAATTATTTTTAAAAGCTGCTATAGTTATGAAGCTATAACTTTGCATGCAAACTGGCCTTACATGTCCGTTAAATTACAAAGGATTGATTTACGATCAGCGAAGGGATCGTGCCAAAAATACACTTCAAGTTTTGGCTTTCAACATTGTTGTAACATTTTTATGAAGCTGTGACACGCTAATATGCATTTGTTCACAAAACAAACCTGTATCAATGTCAATAATATATTTGTGTTTAGAAACATGCAAATTTTTCGTTCAGGGTATTTCTCAAAATGAAATAAAATGCCATTTTGAGGTGATTTTTTTACATATTTTTTAATTGTCTTTAAAAGCATAGAAATGCCACTAAACAACCTAGATACTGAATTCTTTTTGGACTAGAGTATAGCTTGATGTTTTAGGCAGAGTCTGAAAAAAATGTTAGTCTTCAACATTTTTATTAGAAATGATTAATTCAAAACAAGCATGTCTTTGCCACCAAAGCCACCTTAATAAGAGAGAATTTACCAAATTAGTTAATAGGCGCAGCTAATTAAATTGACTTAATGGCCAAGTTTAGAGGCTTATAGCAAAATTATTGATAACTTTAACATCATTATTCCAGATAGTTTAATACAATTTTCAGGACAGAAAGAAACAAAAATAATTGTAAATGATATAAACAATGATGCAACTGTCAACATTTATGTTACCTCTTAAAACACAAGTCTTACTCAGTCTCAACGATGGATCAAGCTGGGCATAATTTAGTTCAGCAAAAGACAATGTCATTATAGATCTTGTTCACTGCAAGTTCATGCATTGGCATGTTGTAGTCTTGTGTGTCTGCAAATGTTTCATCCTGTGTCCAGTAGATTATCACATAGATACCTGATTTGCCATAGAATTTGTCAACTTTGCCATTGTAGATAACACAAAATCCTTTGGCTTACTATAGCTCTTTATATGGCCCATGCAATGTCACCTTGTCGGATATTTCCAAGGTGAAATTCTAGACTAGAACAGCTATTTAGATATGTGTACACTGTATTGTATAGGACATATCCGTTCAACAGTTCACCACCAACAACCATTACAGAAAATGTATGTACCTGGGGTATTACATGTTGTGGGTCAGTTGCTTGTTCTATGCTGGGGACAATTTGTTTCTTCTGATGCCATCTTTACAGTACAGCTGTAATCTGTAATGTCTCTTTGCAAAGGAAACTGTTCAATATATATACCACTGATTCAATGTTTTAATAGCTGGACTATACATACCAGTTTCTTTTACTTTACATCTAAATACTTGGCCTTGGGACATAAAAGTTGGACATAATATAAAACATTTTAAAACTTTAATAATACCTACTCAATTTTAATTCATTCATTTGAAAAACAACATTAGTAATATTGAAAACAACATTCCATATGCATTTGTTGTTGTAAACAGCATTTATGAGCCAATGATCGGTCCTCTAAATGTCACATGACCATCAGTGCCGGTAATTTAATGGTTCAAAATCTGCATTCATCCATTAAACAATTCTTAAAAAGTTAATTAGAACTTATATGAATTTAATTTCAATATATTGAAAAGCGCTAGAATACATCTACAAGAAAATAAATGTTTTAAGTGTATAATTTCTTCAGAAAACACAATAATTTTCCTTCATTTCAATCGAGATGCTGGTTGGCAAACTATTTTGGGGACATCTAGTAAACTACCTGGGGCATACTGAATCTCCATAAAACTTCACACATACATTAATAAATACATATACAACGTGATCGTCAAGTTAATCAATGTGATCAAACTACTTTCAAGTCAAATTTTAATGTTTTGAACGCCTCCCGATCGCCCGAATCCCATATTTTCTTAAATACGCCAAATATAGAAACAATTCGAAAATGAGACTAAAGAATTAAGTTTTCCCTATCATATAAGCTCCTCATTAATGTGGGAATCTGTACCACTAGCCAATAGGAGCAGATCAATGGATACACCCATGTGGGAGGTGCCATTAACGGCGGCACAGCTCTTGTGGACTGCGCTTTAGCCCCTCGGCGCCGCCATTGTCGCACACCTACAGTATGTTAATTCTGTCATTATCATGCCACATCACCCAAGCCAAGGGCAAGGCCTACAATATTTGGAGTGCAGTGATATTTACGTTATAAAAATATTTTGTGTGTTAGTGCCCTTTTGAGACTTCGAAGACTCCAGTATGTATTGACATGCGCAGATAATTGCTCATTTCAAGCTTACAGCGCTGTAACGCTCTGGCCTATCACAGCGGTGCAAACTGGCACAGACGGGAGGGCTATTTGGGCCTCAAAATGCACTAAGATGCAATATGCTTATGCCTTACAGCATAACTATGCCTGGGATGATGTTGAATGATTGAATTAATGCATCCAGGCTTTAAAGTTAGACAACAATGTAGATATAAGAGCAACATTGAGGTAGGTCGTCCAGATTTTACAAAAGTGCTGCAATAACTTTCCGGAATGGGATAGATGAAGAGAAGCCTATACAACCATGGGCCAACATCATCACCATTCACAAGTTATCATAAAATGGGCTGTGTTGAATCAGCTAGTACAGCTGCAAGTTTGATAAACTTGCTGCCTTTTTTCTGATTCAAATTAAATCCCACTATTCAAGGTTCACAGAACTTGGTGTGTGTGTGTGTGCCAAGAGTAGTAAAATGTTATTGTTTATTCAATAAGCCTGTGGTTTCACTGCCCACGTATGGGTTGTAGCTACAGCCTAGAGATGGCAATCCAGGCATGCATATTTGTCAACAGCAATTCCTTTCAGATGAGTCACCAACAAATTCTGAAAAAAATCCCCACTCAATTTCTAACCATGACTCACACTCTCTGAAAATTTCAACTCTCTAAGTTTAATAATAAGAAAACAAGTGTTCCGACCATCGCATCCCCTTAAACTGTATAGCTTAGGGTCCTTCTGTTGTTCTCTTCTTCTAATGGATGTCCGGGGTGAGGCTGGCCTCAATACTGGTCCCCGATTTCTGTTTTCTTTTTCTGCCGCCTCCTTCACAGTTCTTTTGTTGCTCTCTCTCCACCAACTATCTCCACTCCCCTCTATCTTTCACTCTCGTTCTCCACTCCTCTCCCAATCCCTCCAGATTTCTTCTGTGTCTTCTCTGAATTTACTTTCAATCCATGCCTGCTGAACATATCCTTCCACTCTGTTGGTTGTTCTTGGAGGTCTGCTTTCCCATCCACTGCCACCGCCAGATCATCTACATACAATAGCATCCGGAGAAAATGCCTTGTTCACGTCTTTCTACTGATCAGTTCCACCACTGCAATGACCAACAATAGGCTCAGGACATTCCCCTGTCTCAATCCAGTGTTCACGTTGAATTCTGACACTCTGGGTCCCCACACCACTCTACACTTCATTTCTTCTTCCTTCTACATGGAGCCTATGCCACCAAGAAAGTAAGACATGTTAGCTGAGCACTACTCGTTTTGATGATATAATTTTTTTATTATTTCAGATTACACCAAAGAAGATACCACTGGTAGCATCTGAAATTGCTGAAACGAACATAGATGAGAAAAGCAATGCATTTCGTATCCGACCGAGTGACAGTAAACGAGTGTACTACATGTATGCAGATGATGAGAATACGCAACATAACTGGATGCAAGCAATATGCTTTGCAAAGGCAGCTGGACATACAGGGGATGAATCACAAGCTTGTACCTTACAATGATGACATCAGAAGTCCAATAAAATCTACGACGGATGTACATTTTGCCAGTGTTTTAACTGGCTTTGTTCATGTTCAGTTTTGATCGACAAGATGGGAGAGACAGGATCAGCATGCCAAGTGGAAGGAATATGATTGTATAGATTTATACATTCCACCAGTGGACATTTCTCATGCCACACGGCTGACTCATGTGTGACTGTATCACTAAATGGCGTCAGGTAACAGACAGAGATATTTTGTGTGCAACACAAAATACAAGGACTTGTGTGTGTTTTCTGTATAGTAATCGATTAATTTTATTTTCTGTGTATTTGTTACATGAAATCCATTGGAGTTTTGAGGGGATCTATATAAGGAAGCTGAATTGAATAATTACATTTCACAATGCTGGATGAAATTGTGTACTTGGGAATATCACATGTATGATGTTTTAATACATTGTTGTAGATTTTATTTGAAAAAATTGTATGGATGGCATTAACAACTGGAGTATGTTTCCAAAACCAACCCGTAATACCAAACAGTTTCTTTGTTAATTTTCTTAAGTTTGTTTTTGTCCTAGGTTGGATACTACGTTACACCAGTGTACTAGATAAAGGCAGACCAGTTCATGCAATTTAACAGTTTACAAAAGTTTGATCATCTGTTTAAATGAATATTGTTGATGTTTTAACAGTGTGCATATATTTATATACAGTAATTGCACTTTGGTTACATACTTCTTGGATGTGACATGTTTTTTTAATAATAGGCTAAACAGGGTTTTTAAGTGTAAAGGATTAGGAGTGGGATTTGAGCATACTGTGGTACCTTTATTATAATGGTACAAACCTGTTATTTTTATCATAAAATCATGTTAACTAGAACTATTTCTGCAGCTTGGCTATCCATATGTGACTGAAGTCATTGAGCGAACCGTATTTTAAAACAAACTTTGACCATTACTTGTTTAAACATTCCTATTAGTATTAAGATTGAACAAGATTCTTGTTAAATTTTCATTGGAATGTTTCAGGGTGAACAGCATGTTTACAATGCAAGCAGATTTGAACATAATTTATGGGCATTTATGTGATCTTGTGACAGCAAATTAAGCGTTTATCGGATATGTTGAGAGCTATTCGTGAACATACTGAATGGTGAAGTTAATATTAATTTTCAAGTTGTAGCTTACAATAGATAATATGATTTTATGATGAAACAATGCCAGATTGTACAATTAAATTACAACAGTGTTGTTTCGGGCACATTTCCATTAACCATTAATGTTTTGCTGTAGGCGGTTTTTGCTAATACGTTTTTGATATCGGAGGGAAACCGTAGTGCCTTGGAATTTGGAAATGTGTACAAATTGTGTATTGCCAACTGGGTTATTGGTTTTTCAGTTGATTTATAAAATAGTTTTTTTTATAAAGAATCATTTTGAGCAGTGACTGACACAGTTTGTTTAATTTATTTCTGTTATTTGATGTACACCCCGGGGCCCGGGTATGTACCTATGTTTAGTGAACAAATTTTGTGTGAGTAATTATCCAGGATACTAACACAACTATAATGTTCGCTGTATTTACAGTGTATTTGTTGCTTTTGCAGTATGACTGGATGGAGACAGTAATTAATCGGACTACCATTTGAAATGGAAGGTTATATTATTTTGTTATTCACAGATACAGCGGCTTATTATACCTGCTTGTGTGGCAAAGTGTAACATTTAGTTACTTTGTTTTTTGACCTCTACACTAATTGCTTTATTTACACAGTGGCGTTACTCCTAGTATAGTAACACAATTATTGAACTGCTTGTTCAAACGACCAGTTTCTGGGTTTGGAAACAATCATGATTACTTTTGTAATGACCCCCAAAACAATTGTCACAAAGACGTTTTTATTGTACATTTATTTGTTACAGAAGCCAAATAACGATGGATATGTTCTGTTTTTGTTCTAATTTATTGTACTTTATTCTTATGTGTGTTTTATGGCATTAAAATGTGGTCTGTTATAATTATTATTGTTTGTAATTTTAAATCTACGAATGTGGTAAAACGAGCAGTAATATTATGTTTTGCTGTGCCCATGATTTGCTTTTACAGACTACAGTGATGGAAACCAGCTTCTTGTCTGTGTTGATAATGGTTGAAATGCTATATTCTGCTATTGTTGGCCCAGCCTATGTTATGCAGTGCTCATTGTCTACATATGTCTATAACACAACATAAATGTGACAATAATAGAATTCTAATGACATAACTTAATAATTTTCGCACATATGGCAGCATGCATGGACATAGTCGAACGGTTCCTCGGGAAGTCAATCTGACGTTCATATGAATAGATCTTTTGGCCTTGGGGAACTCTATACAAACTGGTTTCAAGACTTCAATATAAGTTTAAGTTTATAATTATTGTCATAGGTAGTGTGCATTGTAAGTATAAAATGTATTTTATATATATGTATATATATATAATACATTTTGTACTTACAATAATATATAAATACAATGTTGCTAATAATTGATTAATTACAAATTACAATAAAACTTTCCGGCTGTTTGCCTATATTCTATAGAAAGCATTCAGGCTTTGTTAGAAATGCTTGCATTTCCGTGACATTAAAAAATGCTTTTAAAAGCGAGACTACTAAAAGCCGGTTGATTGTTAGAGCGAAAACGGTGTCGCCATCTGACGGAGCCTGGTTAATCGGGACTAGAGTTTGCTTAAATCAAAAGTATTAACTTTGCTCTTCACC
This sequence comes from Paraescarpia echinospica, assembly GCA_020002185.1. NCBI lineage: Eukaryota > Metazoa > Annelida > Polychaeta > Sabellida > Siboglinidae > Paraescarpia > Paraescarpia echinospica. The sequence goes on from CM034538.1 coordinate 9,232,418, forward strand.
GATATAGGTTTTAAATTCGATTTTGTACTATTTGTTTTTAAAACGTGATACGGGGATGCCCAGTTCGTTTTATTAAATTGGATATACGTACGATGTTGACAGTTGCAGATCTGATTGCTAGACGACGATCCTGGTTCTAATTTGAACACGGGAGTCTCCACCTAGTGAGAAGTACCTATCAAATACCGACAGATTTATGAAGGGACATTTTTATCATCATCTAATGCAATCGAAGGCGTGATCGCATAAGTTCCCGAAGTCACAAAATATATTAAGCATTACGTATCAGGGAGAGGAGTCTAGTTTTCACCACGTACATAATATATATTGCTACGGTGGTGCCACCTAGCGAGTGCAACCTATGTTATTGCAAATTGAAGCAGATAGTAAATGTAGGATCGTAAAATTCGCAAGATTCACACCACGTATTGGCACGTGGTCGCACACTCGCGCGGGCGCGTGAGTAGACTGAGCCAATACTAAACGCATAAACAGGTCTAATGTTATTTGACATATTTACCTCTAAAAAAACTTGTTTTCGATTTAACGGCATCGTGCGGTATTCGTCAGCAAAATGAAAACGCGATGCGATTGAAATATACGTCGAAAAAAAAAATTCTTGAGAGGTAAATATGATCATCAATTAATCCATTCAAGGTCTAACGTTGTTCTGATTTTGCGAGAACTATTGAGATCAGCTTCATAGGCACGTGCCCCCTAACTAACTAACTAACTAACTATATAATGTGGCCTCGCTACCCTACTTGTTCGGGTATATTGACGCGAACATGGACATGGATTTACGGTATGTCTTTTTGGGAGGATCAAGGAGGTTGCCGTTAGGTTTTTGGTAGCCTCGATTATCCAGGCAGCATTGGTCCCTCACTAGGGCCTGGATTATTAAGGTCCTGCCAATGTTACCGGTAAGGGGCGTTACCCTAGATTCGGGTAGAGTCGATGATTGGCTCTCAGGCCAACTATGAAATAACAAATTAAATAAGGATACACTTTTATCAGATAATACTATAACTTATACTGAACAGTAAACTTATACTAAAACATGCCACACACAAAATAAACCGACATTAAACTTTTTTCGTAGTTTAGTGCCTTTTAATCACATGCATATTCACCAGGTGGCAGCTCTCATGGCTGTCAACAAATGGGCAGCCAAAACGCGATTGATCTAATTCGTGCTCCCCAGATCACCATCTCTGGATCCGTTCCTGAATACACATAATACAAACTCATCATGCAGTAACTACTTATCAATGCACACTAAGCCATTCGCATGCTTTATCTCCTTCTCATCCGACGTGATGTTTAATCGTTCTATCTTGTGCCCAAACAAACAATTTCTTTGCTGTCCATTCTAATCTCCAGACCGCGCTTCTCGAACACCTTCTTCCACTTTTATTGCGCTTCATATAATCCAGTCTGTTGTCCGCCATTATGGACAGATCAACAAATAAAAAAAAAACCACGCTAGCCGACCGGGCCAGTCACTTGTGGCTGTTGCGAGCCCGGCAGAAGATTCACGGACCCCCGGAGTCCCGGAACCGTGGATCCTCGGTTATGCTGAACGTTGATCCCGGTGAGTAATGGCTTAGGCATTCCCCAGTATGAAAACGTTATTCTTATGCCCGACTACATGTGACCTGCTGTAGCAAAGTAGGTTTACGTTTAAGTAGCAACGTTGTCAAATAGAGTGTGGTATCTTTTTCGATTGCACAGATTATAAGCTTTAAAATTATACCTCATTTGTAGAAATATCTTCGGTAGTTTGTTTACTTCTTGCTAAAATGAAGCAAACTTTTAAAGGGAAACAAACAACAACCTTTTGGTGCCACGCTACTAAAGCTGTAAACTCAAACTAATCGTTTGCAACTACAATCAACACTTTAACGTCAGCAGTTTATTCAGAATGTGGTCTCAACGTGGAAGATTCTAATGAAACCTCCCACACCCTAGAGTCTGACATCTTTCTCATGACGCGTAATAATAATAATAATATATTTAATTTGTTATAGCGCCAGATCCATAATTGTTCATGGCGCTTTACAATACATCATACTTAATGATCATTAAACTAAAATATTTGTTCTAAAACAGTCATTTAAACTAAAAATGGTGCCATACAACAGTAATAAAATATTAATAAATAAATTAAGTAAACGGAAACAAAATAATTGGAATAAGGTAGTAAGACTTTTTCTTGAAATAAACACAGTACCATATAACATAACTAATAAATTATAATGCATAAATTAATAACTAAAACATAACAGTATAAAATCAAATACATCGTTCTAAAATATTACTAATGGCTTTTTAGAGTTTATCCTATAATTTAACATGTGTTGTCCTTAGGATGCAGCACCAGCCAATCATTTTAGAAATCAGTGGTAGGCCTACGAGGAAACACATTTTTAAAACCCGTGGTCAGTGGTCTACCTCCTTGCGAGCAGGCGCTATACAATACACAAGAGGTCAGCATTTCGTGCTCGCCGAATCAAAGCTAGCGCTGCCGTCTGTCGTTTGGGTGATGCAGTTCCTGCAAGATTGCAAGCGCAGGCCGGAACTCTTGTTCTTACAAACATTGTACTACCTACTTTATAAGTAATGATTTGGTATAGCGGTATAGATACTAAATGTAACGTACTTGAGAAAAGGCATTTTCTAGTATCAGAAGACCAGAGAAACCACGCCAAAGTTGCCCAACACTACTCGCGTCTGAATTCAGAATAACGGTTCGTGAACTTGACAGACTTTGCAGGACGCTTAGCAGTTATGGGACCTCTGGAGTCGTAGCGTGGACAAGAGTTATGGGACCTCTGGTGACGTAGCGCGTGCAGCATTTATGGGACCTCTGGTGACGTAGCGTGGACAGTAGTTATGGGACCTCTGGAGGCGTAGGTAGCGTGGACAGCAGTTATGGGACCTCTGGTGACGTAGCATGGACAACAGTTATGGGACCTCTGGTGACGTACCGTGGACAGCATTTACGGGACCTCTGGTGACGTAGGGTGGACAGCAGTTATGGACCTCTGGAGACTTAGCGTAGATAGCAGTTGTGGGACATCTGGTGTCGTTGCGTGGACAGCAGTTATGGGACCTCTGGAGACGTAGCGTGGACAGCAGTTATGAGACCTCTGGTGACGTGGCATGGACAGCAGTTATGGGACCTCAGATGGTGATTGTCCAACGGTCAGTTCAGAGTGTCAAGCCAACATTCTCAAGAATGTCGGAACCTTTAGTCACGGTAAAAACTTCCAGAATACTATGGAATTTACTATAGAATTCTGTAGAAACTGAAGTGGTCACAACATTCTATCGGTTAAATTTATACAATTATATAGATTTGTTTAGAATTTGTGCTAAGGGACCAATGCTGTGACTTTAGCCACTCCATTATCACATCAATCATTGACAGTAATCGTATATATAATGCATATATTTAATACTACGGTTTTAACCAAACCCAAACAGTGTAATAAATACGTTCCTTTCTAGATGTGTTTCCTCGCTCATTCGCATTTAAGTTACTGTTAGTAGTTAGTCCACAAATATCGAACTTGCAACGATCGGAGTTGTATTTGGTTCACATTCCACTGTATGGCAGCACTGTCGTGATTGCTTCGCCGTCGCAAGTGGGTGTAAATGCATTGCCATATATACATATCATGATATATATATATATATATATATATATATATATATATATATATATATATGTATATATATATATATATACAAACAATCTTCCTCCATAAATATACCCGTGGTTCACGCATTCTCGGATAAACCTACCCAGTTTTATTATAAGATCAGACGCTCTTCTTGTAAGTTGAAATCATTTTGGTGTTTCAGTTGACACGTGCACTTGTTACGTAACACCTGGTAACACTAGGCCCAAGCCAGAATTTGTCAAGGTAAGAAGCATTACTTGACAACCGAAATGAATTTGAATTCGGCGAGTGTTTTAAACTTTCTAAACCCTCCGTGGTTTTTAAAGTATAATTCACTATTTAAAAAAATTTCTTCATTAAGTTTATAATTATTTACATGAATGGTTCTTGAAATGTCTCTTAGCTTAAGGTTACTACACTTCTATCCAAAAAGGGAATGTTCTTGTAAGATTGGACAAGTATACGATATTCCAACGGAAAATCTATCTTAGGATAGGCGCATCCTTGTATGGCTATCAAAGAATATACATGTGCCGAAGGTATGCATGTAAACGTAAGCATCTACACCCATCTACTGATTGGTGAGCATCTAGTTCGTGACCACGCGCGGCGATGACATCATAAACATGTCACGTGGGTTTGACAGTAACACGACATCACGGAAACAAGAACGAGCTTGTATACCTATAACGTTCTTTGGTGTAAACACAACATGATTATTCCGTTATAATAACGCGGATAGAACAATACGTTCGTCAGCCGGGGGGTCGTCAAAATACAGTAGGTCTATCCTATCCAATAAAGAGCGCTATTGTGTCTACAACTTCTCCTGCAAAATCGACTGCGACCACTGTTCATGGAACCAAACTACTCGAGTGACAGCTGCCGTCTACTAAGCATCGGAAAATACGTTTTCAGTTCCAGTTCTCTGAACTAATCACTCAAGTAAATTGCACTTACGTTCAACATAAATAAATCTGCAGTTTGGTTTGCCGTCGGCATCGCGAATAACATTGAATCGCATGTTCGTAGTGAACTAATAAAATCTGCATTTTGTCGACATTGCGATATACTCAGGTAAATTGCTAATTCGTCATCGGCTTTTTGTCATCAACATTGCAAATCACTCAGGTAACTTGCATGTTCGTCATGAAACAGTAAAATCGGCATCACATCGTCAACATGGCGATTCAGTCAGGTAAATTCCATATTCGTCTCGGACCAATAAAATTAGCAATTTGTTGACGATAGTGCAAGTCACCCATGTACAATATTTGCTCGTCATACCGTAATAAAATTGGCATATTGACGTCGTCATTGCAATGTTCACTCAGACCAACTGCATGTTCGTCTTGAATCAATGGATTCTGCTTTTTGTCGCCGAATTTGCAAATCATTCAGTGAAATTGCACATCCTTCCTGAGCCAATAAAATCGATATTTAGCTGACGACATTGCAAACCACTCAGGTAAATTGCACGTTGGTCTTCAACCATTTCAAAAATGGCATTTGTCGTCGGCATTACGTCGTACGATATTATCACAGCATTCCTAATCACAGCATTCCAAATCACAGCTAGTGACGATATATCAGCTGTTACAGTTTCTTGTGTTTGCCAAGAATCACGTGACATTTGGGGCATTTGTGGACGGCGTCTTTGAACCAATCCATAAAGAATGGAAGCAGACAGCATCCGCAGTCACATCTGTAACAAGAAGAGTATCTGCTGGTGACATATTCACGAAGATGTTTCTTAGACTGTGACGACAACAACGAAGCAAGAGGTAGAAACTAGAAACAAAATTACTGAGGACAATAGTTGTTCGGAAATTATTGAATGCAGCAGTGTGTCTGTAGACATACATGCATACGCTCGCACTCACGTACACACACGTAATCACAAACGCACGTACCCGCGCACACACCCTTCGCACACATGTAAGTAAGTAAATTAGTTAGTACGTTAGTGTGCGTGTGTGTGTGTGTGCGTGCGCGCGTGTGTGTGTGCGTGTGTGTGTATGTGTGTGCGTGTGTGCGTGTGAGCGTGTGTGCGTGTATACGTGTGTGTATGTGTATCATTCCTCTCTTCTCTTCACTGCAGTGCTCCATCTCCCTGTCACCCCGTTTCCCTGCTTACACTTGTCCCTCTCTCTTTCTGGCCCTTTCTTCCGTCTCCGTTTCTCCCTCTCTACATCTCTCCCTCCCATCATCTCCCCTTCTCTCCATCACCTCTCTACATCTTCCCCTCCCATCATCTCCCCTTCTCTCCATCACCTCTCCTCTGTTTTCTCTCGTCTCTTTTAATCTCATAGAATGCAATAGACCCAGGAAGTGTATCGATCTATAGGTTAACCACACAATCTACCTTTGGATCCCGAGAGACAAGGTGGAGTGAGTTCAAGCCAACTGAACAGCGTGGCCTCGGAATAGATTCTCAGAAGAAATCGAATTGACCATGTCCTTGTTAATTATTAAAACTGCCCCACACAATGTTGATCACATCAACATGGAAACATAATTGATTCCACGAACTAGTAGACGTACTAATGTCAACTTTCTTTATGTATAAACAGGATCTCAAGTGGCCGTAACCGTGCACGAAGAAGTGTGTTGCTACAGCAATGCGCGACAACTACAAAGCAGTTTACCGTTACAACGAGTTAATTACTGCGTTACGCAGCACTTCTGCTACCGCGAGGTGAAGATTTACAGTGTCAGTTAAACAAGAGCTCCGTTAACGGGGCAAAATATATACACACACCCACGCACGTACGCATGAACATGCACGCATACAAACAAACAAATAGACACGTGTGCGCGCGTGCGTGCGTACATTTGTTTGTGTGCGCGCGTGTTCATGCGTACGTGCGTGCGTGTGTGTATATATATATTTTCCCCCGTTAACGGAGCTATTGTTTAACTGCCACTGTAAATCTTCACCTCGCGGTAGCAACAGTGCTGCGTAACGTGTGTGTGTGTATCCATTTACTTATACTGTATGTACGTTCCTGTGCATTTGTGTTCATGTACATCACACGCGCGCATACGTACTTACTCGTTATGCGTGGGTGCCAAACTACGTAAATGTAAGTTCCTAAGCTCTTTCATAGCGCAGCATCCAATCCGTTGGACTGCACAGAGCGCTTTATACTCCACTCCCTGGCGAACGAATTTGTCCAAGGTACGAAATGGCTGCAGAAGGATTAAAACTCGGAATTTCTAAAATGCGAGTTCGATGCTCTAACCGGCACTTTGCAGCGCCCCCATATAACAACCTAAACACACTGAAGGGGTCAGCACACTGTTGGTTTTCCCATAGGCGACCATGTTAACGTTTTGTCTGATTATAAGAAAACGTGACCTATAACATGTCTTTAACTGTTCACCTGCTGTTATCATCATCTCATTGACATGCTGATAGATTTTAAAAAAAATCGCATACTTCCAGCTCTCGTAAAATGCCTGTATGTGTGACACCCGTCAATATTTACAAATGCCGGCAATAATTACTCCGCAAACAGGTCACACGGGCAAATTGCTGCCAAATATCCTTCCGCTTATTCAAATCATCTAGAAATCCACCATTTTACAGTCAACACCTTCTACAATCACACATCAAAATCTCCCTACTCAAATGCACTTATATCACAGCATGTGAATTTTGTAAAAAAAATCATTTCTAAAAAATACACTGCATTTTTCTTTCAGGAAGTCTAACTAGAACATGACCCCTGAAACAATGAACTCCTTACGGGACGTGCACTCGCGGCCATCCAATGTCAAACGACAAAATCTGCTGAGAACGTCTCCGATAGTCGAGTGTACGCGGCGTTATTCCGCATCACCCCACGTGACTCACCCGATGACTGCGAGGAAGATGCACGACACGTACGTACAGCTGCCGCTCTCATGGTACAGGTAGGTGACGACCACCTGGCCACAGTTGAAACAAACCGTGTCCGTCGGCTCGCTGCTGGACAGCAGTCGAACTGGACCGGGTCTCTCGACGGGCATCGGCTGGTTGACCAAGACTGTCGTCGACTGGGTATGCCAGACTAAACACAACGTATTCGCCATCATTTGATAGATGTTGTTATATGAACAATGAAGTTGTCGAAGCTGCTAAACTTTGTATCTGTTTTATTTAATTAAAAAGTACGTGTGTGTGAGCGAGAGAGAGAGCGATAGAGCGAGAGAGAGCGATAGAGCGAGAGAGAGCGATAGAGCGATAGAGCGAGAGAGAGAGAGAGAGAGAGAGAGAGAGAGAGAGAGAGAGAGAGAGAGAGAGAGAGAGAGAGAGAGAGAGAGAGAGAGAGAGAGAGAGAGTGAGAGAGTGAGAGAGTGAGAATGAGTGAGAGAGTGAGTGAGCGTGCGCGCATGCGTGTGTGTGTGTGTGTGTGTGTGTGGCGCGCACGTGTGTGTGTGTGTGTGTGTGTGTGTGTGTGTGTGTGTGTGTGTGTGTGTGTGTGTGTGTGTGTGTGTGTGTGTGTGTGTGTGTTGCGAGTGCGTGTGTGTATGTGTGTTCGCCGTTTCTGAATGGTTATCTTCAGTCAACAATTTTCATAATATCACAAGAAAACGAGAACGTGCGAGGGGTTAACATAATAAATTAAATAATTGGTTCTTCTGTGACTAATTCAACTAATTAAGGAACCACCTACAATGATATATACCAAATTATACACAACCTTAGTAACATTAGCATAATATCACGTGATGCACAACACTAACTAAGTGAAATAAATAATACATTATTATCAGTGTCTTAAAATTGCAAATATTTTAATGAGAGCGCCGTATAGTGGGGTAGCAACCCAACAAGATATACGGTACATGTAAACAATTATATTAATCTTGATAATCTACAAATCACTACCTCTTGTACGTGATACCCAATGCAGGATAAGTGCCCCACCGAAGGGTGTACGTCACATGCTTACCCTGTGGCTGGGACGGGTTTCTATGGGGCGGCTGTAGAGGTCGTGGGGCATGCAGGGATTGGGAGCTGCGTGCTGGGATTCCTAGTAACGTAAGAGAACAACGTATGACACATACACACAAAGTACACAGCACACGTGGCGAACGCTATCCCGGGACTTCCATGAAGTATAAAATTCCTTTATTTCCTTCATTTCTGCTAAGTTACTTGTGTCGATTGACATAGATTTTTTTTTCTATAATCAATATCGCATTTAAGTAATTCATAAAAATCATACGATAGACCTGGTTTAGCTGATCTAATTATAGTACAAAGAAGATATAAAAATGAAAATTGTACTAGAAGCAGTTGAGCAAAAAACACCAGACAAGATTCTTAAACAAATATTTGAAAAGTTTACAATATGATCCAGTAATGCCAGATCTCTTCTACGAAATTCTTCTGGAACGCCTCGTATGATAATGCTAAACACCCAGAGACGATTTAAATAATTATGAAAATAAAACAGTAAAAATTCACATCGATGAGCTCACACTGGGAGGTGCGTCTAGACGACGGCAGTGCTCACCTAGATGGTTGCTACTGCCGTGCAGCTTAGTCGACGATTCGTCTGGTTCGTCGCGGATGATATCGAAGTAAAGCGGCGGCGCAGGCGACGGCGTGTGTTGGATGACGGCTTCAACCGGCATCGGGACGCGAACGACATCCGGTATGCTGCTTTCCAATTCCGGTTCAGACGGCGCTGCGAATGGCAGTTCCACCATCTCGTAGGCAGGTGGCGGCGACATGATTTTCTCGAGAACGTGCGTTGGCGGGATCAAATGGCGACACTCTCAGGCGACTGTGTAGAAATCGCGATTTTACCATGAGAGAATGAATAGAATTGCGAAGGTGACGGCACCATTAATGCAATACAATGCAATAGAATAGAATAGAATAGAATGCAATGCAATGCAATACTATACAACTGCAAAGTCCGGGAGATAAGACTGTACGTTCAGTTCACAATAAGTTAAGGTGCCCATTAGGATAAGTAATGTTAACAAGTTCTATGGCTTCAGATGATGGCGAAATGTATATTTCCTGCTGACTCAAGCTAATGTATGGTTGGAGTCAATAGCATAATATATGTACTTAAGTACACGTCAAGTTCAGTGATTTTAGAAATGTATTATGTAAAACTGTATTAAGTACATCTTAGTCATTGCCATATAACAGCTGGCCATGATAATACATATACAAGAAAATATGCTAAAACATGTGATCTAAAAGTGAGTCAGATGTGCGTTAATTTGGGAGGATATTGCCCGATATTCTGGATAACACTCGGCAATAATTATCCATCCGCAGTTTGGGCTGGCTGACATTTACTATCCTACGAAGAACCCGTGATACTATTATTTGTTTTTTATTATCACCCTACTAGACCTATAACCGTTTCTACAAATTATTAAATCACTATTTTTTTCAAGTCACGTAAACCGTTTCCAACTGTTCAGGGGGTGGTCTACATAGCTTGGAACAACATGACAAGTCATAACAAATCTAAAAACATTGCGAAGTAAGCTACGTAGTCTTTGTTAAAAGGGCGTACGCTATGCCTCACGATTATGACCAATTGACAACTCGTTTTTCGAGAACTAAATGTTTACAAAGATAAGTAGTGTATATATACCCCATTCAAAGGTTAACTATTTAATTTGCCTTCATATAACGAAAATAACACATGTTGTATATGTGGACGTCACTCGATTGTCAGCTGCCGGATGACTGTTACTTGTGGCTCCTATGTACAGTTATGTGACAGCTAATATTGTCGTACCGTCAACGCACCGTGCAATATTCTCTTAATAAACAATAGTACAGACGTCGAATCATTACTAGTTTTTTTCCCGTTCGCTCTCTGATCTTTCTTGGAGTTTGAAATTTTTATATTCGGACACTACTCCACCATCACCACCGGTGTCATTGTATAATCTTGCAGGACAACATTACACAGGACTGGTTATTACTGACAAAATCCCTATGGACAAATTGGCACATAACAAAATCGAAAAAGGTGTAAAGTTCTGCTGCAACAGCTACAAAAACAGAACACAGTCACACGACAATGGTCACAGTGTTTTATTGTACAAAAGGAAACATTTTAATCGTGTTAATTTAAACGCAGTTTGTTTCTGTGAAATCCAGCCGATGGACCCCAAATGAGTATGTCTTAATTCAGGCTTTGTAAAGTGTCTTGAGTACAGTTTAAAAAAAAAAAAAAAGCCAACATCTGCATCATGTCAAGCTAATGAAAGCTAACTACGTTGCACAAGTTTCAGTAGAATAAAATCTTACCTACTTCAACAAATAAAATTCAGTATTGTACAGTGTGAATTTGTTCACGTTTCACATTACGGGATGTTATCTAGTAAGGTGTGTTCTATGTGGTTATGTTTAGAATCACCACGCACATGTTGTAGATACATTTATATGCAGCCGCAAACGCAGCGGTAATCCTATATTCAGATTAGCATAGACTACCCGCGACGTATTGCCTCACGCAGGCCAAAACAGAAGAACACTAATAGTTTATATTGAAAATATTCCAGTTGCGTGCAGTGCATGATTGTACTTGAAGTGTACTTGATAACATTTTCATTTCCCAGTACGCTCATTTCAGAAAGCCAAAAAAGTTGAAATACTTAAATATTGTTCTTAATTACAGGTTCAAGTACAAGGTCGCAACTCTGACACAATTGTCAGTGGCAGGAGAAAACAATCTCATAGACATCTAACAACAAATAAATTAAATAACTGAACAAGAGAGAATACGTATTCGAGTAAAGTTAGCGCAGTTTCTCATTAAAAATACTATTACGGTGGCAGTGAACTCTAAAAAGTAACCGCAACAGTTTTAGTACTAAAGTTAACAGGTCAATTGTCACGTGTTGACTGAACTTTAGGATTCAGGTATTGCATTAAAATCCATGCAAAATACAACTAAACCAAAACGTCTTCATTTACTACCAACAGGATTGAATACCAAATTAGCAAGTATTTATGTTTTTATACAAGTTCTGGTTTAATTTATACGAAGCTTTAACTCACTTAAAATATAAAATCGAAACTATCTACTCTTCCATTTCCCTTACGGAAGAGTTATCAACCAATTAAACGTTGTTAATGCATGATACAAAGAGGGAGAGAGAGAGAGAGAGAGAGAGGGGGGGGAGGAAGCGGGAGAGAGAGAGAGAGAGAGGGGGGGAGCGGGGGAGAGAGAGTTAGGGAGAGAAAGAGAGAAACAGAGAGCGAGACAGAGAGACACAGAGAGTGAGCGAGAGAGAGAGAGAGAGAGAGAGAGAGAGAGAGAGAGAGAGAGAGAGAGAGAGAGAGAGAGAGAGAGAGAGAGAGAGAGAGAGAGTGTCTACATGGTAAACAAATTGGTCGACATATATATGTCTACGTGCGTTTTTAATGACTTGCACCGCCAAGCAACTAACTGACACACTTTCGTGGCAAGATTAAACAAACTACACGCCCTTAGAGTATGACCTTTGGCAACATTTACAACGTGACTAACGAACCATTTACGACGTTGATGAATCGGTTGTGTCGAATCATGCGAAGTAACAATCAGCAACTGATGCAGCAAACAATGAAGTATGGGTCGTCCATCAATGAAACCTGGCATACATGTTAGTTATGCTACGCGATTAACATTATTGTATATTTGCATTATTATTATTACTCTTTTCGGCCCTGAAATGTTTAATGTAACATTATGATTTATACGCACCCTTAGTACAAATCTAATTTGCGAGGATTTAGTATTTTCTTATACATATCTTTGTTGCCGGTAATGCTACAACGTTCGACTTATATTTATTGTAACAATGCTTAAACGAACAGGGCACAACAACGGAATACATTTCCGACAGTTTATTTATTAACTATTTTGTACCACATATACACCGTACGGATTTCCCGTACTCAATGCGCAGTTCTGGAATATCGGACTGAATACAGCCGTATCATCTTTTAAGACCATTTGCTTCACGTATAACATTCGAGATACGGCAGCCCTCTACCTATGTGCATATATTTTTTATATTCACAAATATATTATTTCGAATGACACATTTATTGTGGTCGAATAGCAGATACTGTTGATGGTAGATAGACATCGTTTTCAACTAAACTCAACGGATTGCATTGATATGTGTATTTGCAGTAGCGTGAGAATTGGAGGAATTCGAGGCCGGTAACTAATAAAACACGATACGAATGTATACTGATTACTATACAGAATAAAAAATATGGATTTCAACAAAATATAGCATGTATGAACACATTTTCAGACAGTGCATTACTTTTCTGTAATTTGTTAAATGCAAACATCTAATGTGGATCTGTTTATATTTTAAATAACTATTTATTAAACCTAATGAAACAATCACATTGTATGATTTTATACACACTAAATGCGACGACGTACAGTAAACTGCATGAATCATACCTCGTTGGCAGCGCACTCGGCAGCGCATCGTAGATTCATGACAATATCCTTCGTCGCTGTTTCGTGGCGTATTTAGCTGTATCCAAAAGTCTACAGCTCAGTGCTATTGAGGCTATGTAATCTTTGATACAGGTAGATGCAAAGAAGATGAACTAAAATGTGCGTTCCGAAGACAACGACAAGCTGAAGACGGCTACCATCGACCCGATATCGACACTTCTCTTGCACAAAGGTGGAGCGAGGCAGATGGATGACGTCGGTTTGTTACCTTTCAAGTCATCAAATATTTAGGCGTTAATTAAATGTAGAAGGAGAGCCGCGCGCCATTGATTTCCCCGTGCACGAAACTTTTGTGTATAGCCCGCGCACCCATGCGAGTGTGATCATGCAGTGTTTGCGACTGTGTGCGTGCATGCGTGCAAATGTGGACAGTTGTTTTTTGTGTTCGTTACGACCCGGTTGATCTTAGGCAAACAATCCGTTAATGGCTGTTCATGCGCAACCAACGACGTGCGTTTACGTAATTCATGATGTGTCCGATTCAGAAACGTCAGCCAGGCGGCTTTTAGAGCTTAATAGATGTGTTTCTTAACAATGCCGTGACGATTTTTATAATTGGCATTGGTAGTGTGTGTGCGTGCGTGCGCGCGGGCGTGCGTGCATGCATGCGTGTGGATCATGCTAGCTGTGGAAATACCAACATCCCTGTATAATTTTAACACATGAATCCTCACTGCTGAAGTTAAGACATACTGTAGGTGTTGGAAATACGCTATCGCCATGTTTTTCGAATTTCAGATACAGACAATGCCAGCATCCTAAACGTCAGTAACCTACACATGCACTGCGAACGTCTATGGCGAGAAGACGCAGCTGCAGTGGTTTGGTCAGACCGTGAGACAGGGCGTGCAGGAGTCCATGAGAAGCGGGCGTGAAAGAGGCAGACAGAAGAGGTGGGTAGGCGCCGTCGTGTAATGGACAGCATTAATATTTGCAGGAACAACTACAATATTTACTAGCAATTAAAATATATAGACAGGAAGAAAACATCAAAGTAAATGCTGATTTGCTTGAAAAAAAATTCATAAGAGTTTGCTAGAACGCAAAACCAGTTATCAGTCGGCTTTCGTGTTGTTTTCGGAACATTGAAATTAACAATAATGCCTTGCAAAACAAGAAGCTAGAATTCTCTCACGAGTCGTGGACACAGCTACTAGTGATTTAGAGCGATCACGGTGAGGAACACCCAGCTATGTTTATAGTGTCTGCACATCCCGGCAAATGGTGAGCTGTGTTGGCTATTCTGGTTCGTCGTACTGTTTCAAGAGCTGAAATGTGTTGTAAAGGTCATATGTTGCAATCGTGTGCTTAGACAACTACAGAACTGTGTAGGAACATTATGTGTACGGTCAATAAAAGAATGTTTTCCATATATGAAGTCGTTAATCAACTTGCATTTACTGGTGTCTTTCTTTAATAGTGCATTAATACTCATTCCAAAGTCGGTGTGTTCGTTTGTCAACATTTACAAGAGTCAGTATATTTTACTATACTCGATTCCTGATTGGCCATGCCTTTGGTATTTAAACATTCACACTTAATCCAGCTCTAGTATTGGTTGATATACGTATGCACATATAACTATCACGTACAAATAAAACGTACGTACGTGATTAAAAATGCATGTCTGGAGTGTTTGCATTTAGCCTCTGTGTTGTTTATCGTTTTTCGTCAGTTTTAACTGAAGGACATTATATATGTTCGTCGAGAAGTAATATGAAGATGTTGTGCGGCAGAACAACCAAAGTTTTGGTAGTTTTATGGACCATTTCACTCGTTGTGTGTGTGAGTGGTGAACCGACTTGGCAAGATGGCAGATTCAAGACTTATTCACGTGACGCGATGTTGGCCTTGCGAACCAGTGTCACTGACAATCTTTCTGGTCCACTCCTGGATTTAAATGACTTTACAGTGCTCTCGGACACTAACAATAGAAACCACCCGCGACGCAAGCGGGGCAAGAGAGTCGGCGTTCGCCAGAGACTGAAGAAAAAGAAGGTACGCACCCTCCCCCTGCCCTCTATCATGTTAGCTAATGTCTGATCATTACGTTCGAAAATTGACGAACTTCAGGCCAATATTGCGCTACAGTGGGCCTATAAAGAACCTTGTTTGATATGTATGACTGAAACCTGGTTAGATCAAACATTACCGGACAGTGAACTTTATGTTGATAGCTTTGGTACCCCAGTGAGACTGGACCGGGACAAAAGGCTGAGTGGCAAATCACAGGGTGGAGGGATCTGTATGTACATTAACCAGCGCTGGGGTAAGTCTGTCATCGTGAGGGAAGAACTGTGTACCCCGGACGTGGAGCTATTGTTAGTGTCGCTGCGTCCGGCTTATTTACCCAGAGAGTTCGGACAGCTATTTTAAACTCTGGTCTATGTGCCACCGTCAGCTAATGTTGCACGCGCAGCTGATGCAATCACTCGCCTAACATAATGCTCGAATATTTCAATAGCTGCCGACTAGACAAAACATTGCCTGTTTACCAGCAGTACGTGACGTGTCAGACACGCGGTAGTAACACCCTGGATCTTTGTTATGGCAACATTAAGGACGCGCACAAGTCCGTGAAGAAGATGGCACTCCGTACAGCTGATCACAATGTGATACATTTGATCCCGGCGTATAGAACTAAACTGCAGAGACAGAAAGCAGTGCAGAAAACTGTAAAAACGTGGGACTTGAACTCGGTCGACGCCCTCAGGGGATGTTTTTACTGTACTTTGTGGGATGTTCTTATTGAATCCAGTTCTTCGCTTGAAGAAGCAGTTGATGTCGTCACAGACTATATCAAGTTTTGTGAAGAGATGATTGTCCCCACAAAGATTGTGAAAATCTTCTCAAATAACAAACCGTGGGTGAGTAAAGAACTGAAAAACACAATCAACGAGAAGAAGAGGGTTTTCATGTCTAACAACCGCACTGAAGCAAAAAGGATCCAGTGTACTCTAAAAAAGCAGACCAGGGACGCTAAACTAGAATACAAGGACACAATTGAACGCCTGTTCCAATACGGCAATATGCAAGGGACTAAAAACTCTGTCTGGTGTTGAGTCCGGCAAACGTGTCATACAAACCTCAGAGTCAGCGGAAGAGTGGGCGTTTTGACCGGCATGACTTCTCACGTGAGCGTCAGGAGGCGGTGGATGTTATTGAGTCTCAGCTCACTGAGGATGATACCCCAGAAACAACTCCTGATGACGTCAGTAAGATCTTCAAGCACGTTAATCCTCACAAGGCAGCTGGGCCTGACAACGTCAGTGGTCGGGTCCTCAAGGAGTGCCATGCTCAGCTGGGTGCAGTGTTCAGTATCCTTTTTAACTGGTCTCTGAAGCAGCATCGCATTCCCCCGGCCTGGAAATCGTCAGTTATATGTCCTGTCCCCAAGAAACCTGTGCCATCTGTTCTCAACGACTACCGCCCAGTGGCGCTTACCTCAATCGTCATGAAGTGCTTTGAGCGACTCGTACTCCGTCCTCTCCTGCAGCATGTTGGGGATCAACTGGATCCCCTTCAATTTGCGTATAAACACAATTGAGGTGTGGATGATGCAGTTCTCACTCCATGTCATAGTGTGTATACTCACCTGGAAAAGCCCAAGTCGTTTGCCAGGATAGTCTTTATTGACTTTTCGTCGGCTTTCAACACCATCCAGCCACATATCATGATGAGTAAACTTGTCAATATGCATGTGAACCCACACATCATCTTGTGGGTAAACTAGTTTCTTACTGAGCGTAAGCAAGTAGTGCGCTATAATGGTGCTGCGTCGAGCTCATTCTACACTTTCACCGGTGCCTCCCAGGGCTCTGTGATCTCTCCTGTTCTGTTCACACTTTACACAGACGACTGTCGTAACAGCAAAGAGAGCGTCAGTTTCATCAAATACAGCGATGACACAGCTATCGTCGACCTATCCGGCTCTGATCAAGTGTGTGCGAGCGTTGTAGCTGATTTCACAATGTGGTGTGACAATCATTTCCTAGACCTGAACGTTCTTAAAACTGAAGAACTCATAATAGATTTTAGGAAAAATCCTACTTCTCCCAAGAGACTATTCATTAACCGAGAGTGTGTAAGGAGAGTAGATGAATACAAGTATCTCGGCACTATCATTGATGCAAAGCTCACATTTGGTGAAAATACAGTGATAATTAACAGAAAGTGCCAGCAAAAGCTGTATTTCTTACGCAAGCTCAGGTCACTCAGTGTCACCACACATGTTCTACAAACCTTCTACAGATGGTACATCGAAAGCTCTATTACATTTGGGTTTCTTGTGTGGTACGGCGGCCTGAGTATCGTGCATCGCAACACTCTGGCACGAACAGTCAGGGTTAGTGGCAGGGTGGTGGGAAAAAAAGCAGACCAGTCTAGAAGATCTATACAGGCAACGGGCAGAGAGAAAAGGAAGGAACGTCTCATCAGACCCCGAACATCCACTGTTTCCATGCTATAAATTATTTCCTTCTGGCCGCCGCTTTCAACTCCCTCACTGCACATTGAACCGCACTCGAAACTCTTTTGTTCCCTCGTCAATAAGACTAATGAATAAGTAACTGACCTTCGTTCCCCTCCATCTCTGCCAGTCTTCCCTGCCAGTCTGACACTGAGTGAGCCTGAGATGATTTGTGAGATGATTTAACTTTTTTTAAACTGTTGTAACTGATTTAACTTATTTAATATATTTAACTTATTTATTTATTTAACCGATATAACTTTTATTCTTATTATATTTTTTATATTGCATGTACATTTGTTTTATTTGTTTTAATATGCTGCTCTACACTCCAAATTAATTTCCCTCCCAAGGGACAATAAAGTATTGCGATTGTGACTGATTGTGGTTGAAACGATGTTGATACAGATCACCTATTCTGTCTGTGTTTCTCTATCGTCACCGCGGCATCCTCTCTTCCAAATTCCCGCATCAATGCGGTGAGGCGTTCAAAGTTGACATTGAAAGAGTCTAAGGCAGTCAGCAGCAGCTCAGTTTGGCCACCGATGGGGTCGAGATACTGAATCATGTCGTCTAGTCCCATGATACTCGCTAGGTAGCGCCAGTCTCGTCCGTGCAGCGAGTCAATTGGGTTCAACAAGATGGCGAGCTCCATCTTCAGCTTGTGCGGAATGACGAATTCTTTAGTCGATGTCTTCTTGAAGTCGCTGTGTGAAGCAGAACATACACATTAATATGTTTCTTATTTTTACAAAGAAAATATTCCAATACCAATCTAGTCATGTCATCTAACTAGAAATACGTATTCATATTATGTTGGTTTAAAAATAACTAATTAATAATTGTATTTAACAATTACTAATATTTATGACGATTATCCAGTTTTTGTGGCTACTGGTATCATAAATAACGAAGCACGTGATCACGGTGTTTGCATCGAATATCGAACCTATTAAAAGCCTACGTTACTATTACAAAAAATGCGGTTAAAACGAAGACATTCCATGACTAAGTAAAACTGTTTGGTTATAGGTAGACTTAATGATTGTTTCTTTACTACACTATCATGCATCGACGCATATTATAATATATTACTGTACGTATTATGTTGCATTTCTCTCAAACATTTACCCACGTACTACCTTAAACCTACTTTTCGCATTGTAGGATATGAAGGGGTCAGGATTAGTGCACTGGTGTTTTTTAAATGCAGACACACTCACGCACTCACTTGCTCTCTCGTCGCTCACTCACTCACTCTTTCCCCACTCACCCACTCACCCACTCAACCACTCACCCACTCACTCACTCACTCACTCACTCACTCACTCACTCACTCACTCACTCACTCACTCACTCACTCACTCACTCACTCACTCACTCACTCACTCACACGCTCGCTCGCTCGCTCGATCGATCGATCGATCGATCGATCAATCAATCAATCAATCAATCACTCATCTTGCATGTCGTCTACCATAATGCGCGCACAACTGGGATATACTGTGAATACGTCACGAATGTGGACGTTGCCGTCCACCACAATGCGCACACATCCAAGACGATTCATATGCAGGGATGTCTTTAGGAAACAACACGGTTGCAGGCGGTTAACGACGTTGCTACTATACCGCAGACGTTTGACACTTACATGAAGTCGTGAGTGCTGTTGCGACTGTCGGGCCGGGGCTTCGTCATCTTGTCGACGCATTCACGGAGCAAGTGCTCCGTGTTCGAGTCTTCAACGCTCTCCTGGGCCGGCAAGCCAACAACGCCGCCACGCCGTTTCTCATTTGTCAAACGTCGCTGTTGGACTATAACAGCAGGCTATAAAATATGCGCTGTAGGAACAGCGTTTTTGACTTCTTGTCTGAATAACGTCTAGATGACATTGTATGATGCGATTTAACCCTATTTATTACGTTCGATACAGTTCATTTTATGTCCTATTTTTGTGTACTCACTTAGATTCTTCGCTGTTTCTGGCTCACTTCACACGTAAATCTAGCCTATGTAGAATTCACTGCGAAACATTAGCCCCGTTTGTAGATATGTTATTAAGTTTTGATGATATCATCCGATAAAGAATTAAATAAAATTTTCGTTCGGCCGAAGCAGAGTAAATTCGGCAAAAGAACAGCAGTTGCTATGCGTGGTCCGCCTCTATGCTAGCTGGTACTATGATATAACGCCATTAGGCCCTACACTGGCCACAGGTTTGCGTTTTTGCTCTGTGCAACTGTCACACACAGTCTTAGACAGTTGTGAGTGGCAGTATTTTCAGGTCGCCAACTCGATAACATTCGAATTCGGTTAATGACAAGGAGGGCTCATAGTGGGCTATAACTGCAAAAATAACTACCTGGCATAGGGATGCGATTGCGATTTGTGTCGCGCGGTGCTAGTGGTATATACGACTACTGAAACCAGTATTCTCACCGCAACAAGGTAGTGGGTATACATAAGTGCAATGCCATGTGTTTCTTTATTGCAAAATACGTCGTTCCTTGCTGACATGATATTCAACAAACAACTTGCTGCCTAGAACAGCCAGTCAATAGGGGATCCTACTGTCTTTGACATCATTATAACTAAGGTAAACACTGTTGGGCGTGCACACATGAAGTTCGCGGTCTCAGTACCAAAATTGTGATGGAGCGCTGTTGGGTCGCCGACAGTCGAGTTGTCAGTGTGCATGGTAAGACGTGGTGTAGTATCCGCAGTCAGAAATCGGTGACTAATTACAACAAAGCTGTCGCAGACAGTCGCATCTTAATCTAAGCGAGTGTGTTGTAGGGCATATACACGCCGTAAGTATAGGCCTAATAATGAATGATAAAACTAGGACATAAAATGAACTGTATCGAACGTAATAAATAGGGTTAAATCGCATCATACAATGTCATCTAGACGTTATTCAGACAAGAAGTCAAAAACGCTGTTCCTACAGCGCATATTTTATAGCCTGCTGTTAAATTATCAAATATTCATAAACTCGCATGTTTCCCGATCTTGCAATATCAAAGGTAATAATTATTGTTTTGACGATTTCGACAAACGTCTTCGTGCTTGTATAAAGCATTTTGTGCATACTATCTAACTTGTTGACCATAGATTCCTCTAGAACTAAGTTACTGACCTTTAAAACTTCGTATCTGACGTCGACATCTGCTATCTGGTCGGCGTCGCTGTCCTGTTGCGCAACACGTATCACGCACTTGAAATACGGGGCTACGTCATCAGAAGAACTGATGACGTCAAATAGGCAGCTGGGCCGGCTGTTGCGCCAGGCCTTCGAAAAGGACAGTGTCTGAAACAAAAGGAGGAAGTGGTGACATTTGTGACTTTTTAGAATGATAGTTATGTTTACGGTTACATGCTCTCATGAGTAGGTAGGTAGGACACACTATGTTTGTATTAATATTTCTTCTGCCTGTATAAAACGGCTTAGGCATATGAGTAATATCTTTATAACAAAAAATAATTGTTCTACACACACGTTACTCACAATTTCTTGAGATCAATGTAAGAACAACATGCTGGTGTATTAACAGCTAGAGATTGTGTCGATGGGTAAAGATTTATAATTTCTGTGATTGAATTTATACAAAGTTACAAATAAATTATGCATTTTTCTAGCCATGTCCTACGAACATCTAGGGTCGGTCGGTCGTTTGGGTGACCGGAAACATAAACAATATTTTAACCGCAACGAAAGGCCATTTCGCCATAACTGCTACTAAAGCTGAGTTGTGTTTGTCTTATTCTAAATGTCCGCTGTATATGAGTGACGTATATGAGTGACGTATATGAGTGACGTGGCGTCGGAGTAATTACAGTGCAACCTTGATACAGGTTCCAAGTGGTTTTGCTTTAATACGTCTACTAGATTGTTTTAATACGTCTGTGCAGTGGCGCAGTGGCGCCACAGTGGCGCAGTGGCGCAGTGGCGAGGTGGCTAGAACATCGGACTCTCAATTGAGAGAGCCCGGGTTCGAATCCCGTGCTACCGTTTCGAACCTTGGGCAAGTTCGTCCTTTCTACGTTGCTCCAGTTCACTCAGCTATTGTCTTCGCGCATTAATTGCAGCGTGGCTGAATACTTCCTATATAAGTCGATATGGTGTTCGATTGAACAGGTCTGCCATAGCGTAAAGAGCAATGCAGTAGTACAGGATACTGCGCTATATAAGAACTTACCTTTTTATTATTTTGTGCGATTTTATTTACTTTTCAATATACCTTGGCACCTGATCACAAGAAGTCACCATTTGTAATCACTACATACCTAGACATCCGGCATATCTAGGATCGCGGCGGAGGCAGAACTTAGTCGCCCATTACATTTTCATATTAAAATAAATATGACTGTGAAATAGATGGTATGGTTCAATGCGCGCCCCATAAATACGCCTACGAACTTGACCAATAAAAACGTACTTCTCGTAGGCTCTACT
Organism: Paraescarpia echinospica; assembly: GCA_020002185.1. Taxonomy (NCBI): domain Eukaryota; kingdom Metazoa; phylum Annelida; class Polychaeta; order Sabellida; family Siboglinidae; genus Paraescarpia; species Paraescarpia echinospica. The sequence goes on from CM034538.1 coordinate 9,254,531, forward strand.
GGCAGCTTTATTAATTAATCTCCGAAATTACTCACCGTTTTTGGTTTCCCGTCAACCTTCCACGATGGGAGCAACTCACCGACAGATACGTCAATTCCCTTCCCGTTGTCGTAAAGGAAAAAAGGTTGGTCGCCTGCCTGGTTTCCATAGCCACTGCATACACAGTTGCGGCGTAGTAGCTGAAGTAACAGCATGCATAGATCTGCTTCACCGACACTAATAGGCACACGTGTGTGTGTGGGCGTGCGTGTGTGCGTGTGTTCGTGTGTGCGTGTGTGTGTGTGTGCGTGTGTGCTTATGTGCGTGTGTGTGAGTGCGTGTGTGTGAGTGCGTGAGTGTGTGCATGTGTGAGTGCGTTCGCGTGCTTGCGTGCGTATGTGCATGTGTGCATGTACGCGTGCGTGTGTGTATGTAGTAAATATATAGCATAGGTAGCAGAAGTGTCGTTTTTCCCAATTGTTTTCGATTGTCCCGATTTATTGCTTTCTAGCCAACATCTACTCTTCCGCTGCAGTCTTTTACTTTTGAAAATATTTTTTTTATTGAACATGACTGATGTGAATTGAGATGCATCGAGTGTTGGATTAAACAAAAACAACGTCAAATTACTTATCGTTGGTGAAAATATCAACAAGGCAGTCAAAAGGCTGGCTACATGTCCCTTCTTTCCTGCAATGCTACTTACGTCCATCGTAGCCGGTTCGTTGTCCACACAAAATACACGAAGGTTCAGTAGCCGCGATTCCGTCTTGAATTTTGCGAACACCATGGCACTGATGTCTTTCGCCTGTAACATGACATAGATGGGTCGACTGGGGGCCGATAATGTGTGGCTAGCCGCTTGCGTATGCAGACACTTGTCAGACAAACAGGGGAAACTAATACTGAGGGATATCGCTAATAATTAATGGTTACTATTATGTTAAAGGGTAAGACACGTAAGCCTTATCAGAAATAAAACGCATCAATGGGTCTGGAGCTAGCAACATACGTCACATAATTATATGATGTAATTAGTGAAGCATCAAATGCAATGTATATATCGACACAACTAAAACTCATTTTGTCCCATAACATTTATGCTAAATGTGTGGTGTCAATAGTATGGCCACGGCATCAGTTTAGCAGTATTCAGAATTATTGAGATATTTGACTGTTTAACTTCAAAAATCTATTTCATCGGTCCCAGTGCCAAACTAAAATATTCTAACTATTCTTGGTCACGAATTATACTGCGAGCAAACAAGTGAAGCCTGAGTGAATATACTTTAAACTAGTCGACTGAAATGCTTACTCGCTTCCCTGCATGTCTTAAAACATTCATTTAATAAAATAACACAAACGTAGAAGAATTCGGGCTTCTTTTCACCACCAGAGCGGTATTTAAGATAAGACATTCTTTATTGTCACAACTGAGAAACTTGGTTTGGGGTAGAACAGACATGACTGCATTGATACAAAAAACATGCGATAAAACAGCAGATAAAAAAGAAATATACATTATATACATTGCATGCACATCACGTGTTATGCTATTATGCAAACCATTTCAGAATACCTATATATATATATATATATATATATATATATTATTGTGATGCCCTTTCAACACGCACAGTGACAGTGACTTCTCGCTACGTGCGTTGTATGTGTTTGCCATGAGAGCACTGTCTCTACCTTCATCTTTTCGTTTGTGTCTTTGCATACGACGGTGAAAAGACAGAAGTGGTCCAGCACCACGAGGCATCGTCTGTCATCGCCGAAGCCGAATGAACACGAGCCGGCCTCGTACTCCATCCACGACGTCGGCTGTCCCAAGTCCGTCTCGCTGCACAGCACAGTCAGATCGCACATTTCCGTATCCGTGAAGTACGCGTTGAATCCGAAAGTGAGCGCCACCGGTCGCCGGAAGCGAGCGCCGTGCGGCAGGCAGTGGATAATGGGACTTGCGAGACTCTGGTCTCCGTCGAGCGACGGCTGGTCAGCGGGGTTCTGACTGATGCCGATGATGATGTCCTGCGGTTTGTCGACGGCGTTCTCAGGCACACACATTGTGATGTTCATCACCTGCAGCACGCCCCCTGCCGGACCGACGTTGAACTTCCACCGGAAACGGTCGTCTGCGTCGTCGTGTAGTTCCGGCATCGGTTCGTAATGGCGGAACTGGGCTTTGGTGAATAACGCATATACATTATAGTAGTATACATGACAACCTAGCCATAGTCCAAGTTGGGAGTTAGTTATTGGGACATTTCCCCCAAAGTGTGCTTGATACCCAGGAAGCACCTTCTCGTTTCTCTGTGGCCGTTTTGGTTGCCTATATAAATTAGACTGACTGTTTTGTGGGTGTATTCCTTGGTACACTGAGTCCAAGTATGTGCACAAAAACAGAAAATATAGGATCCAAAAAAATTATTAACAGTGCATGGCATTTTTATTATTCATCAAGTTGGCCCAAATGAACATGTTCCCAAAGCATATGGAAGTTCGCCTCTGACACAGAGATCTGTGAGAAAGTTTAGTCGACTCGAGCCGTACTTGTTTGCCAATTGACAACCAATCTCCATTGTTCTAAACTCAGTTTTAAGGGGTCACGAGCTATGTTCGAACGCCTGAAAAGGTGTTGTTGTTTGTCAGTAACGTTTCGATACAGACTTTGTCGGAATAATTTCGCCATGTTTTTTTATTTTGCTCGTATTGTTTTGACAAATACCCTTTTAGCGCAGAACAGGTTACGCGTTTTACAATGCAGTAAAATGTTCTACTTTGGCTAATCTTCTCTTCTTACGAAACTTCCCATCGGAACTGAGAAGACCCTGACTTTTTTATATTGGTTAACTTATAGTTTTGGCTTAATTTCGCTGTGAAATTGTTCAACGTTAATTAAGAAACTGTATCGATGTTATATGTTATTTGTGTGCTATGATACCGGTCTAGTTGAAATCAAGTGAATAAACAAGTTGTATAGCGCGTCTTTCTTACCCGAATCCATGGCAGCGCATCCTACCAAACCGGGGTCGCTTGCTGTCGCAGACGCGGCAATCTTTGCAGCAATGACGTTACCTGGATCTGGAGCGATGGCAGCCCCGCTTAGCTCTTATAAAACACATAGAATAATCGTGTTATATGGGCAAAACACGTCCTGAGTAAAACTAAAAGAGAGACGCCAGAACGGTAAAAAATACACCGCACGCGCAACACCTGGTATGTTGAAAAGTGAATTCCTATACAGTCCTTGCGACTGCTGAGATAGTCTAACACTTTCTTCCCTGGCAGACCTGTTTAATTGAACACCTTCTCGACTTCTCGTGGAAGCATTCAGCCACGTTTCAATTACTACGCGACTCTCCGTGCACAAATATCGACAACTGTCTACAGCAAGGTACTCATTCAATAGCGCAGCGGTAAAATCTCCGGACTCTCGACTGAGAGAACGCGGGTTCGAATCCTATGCGGCGGTGTCGAACCTTGGGCATGTTCGTTTACTCTAGATTGCTTCATTCAGCTGTATGAATGAGTACCTGGCGATAGACTGTGGTGGGTATTTGTGTACGAATAGTCTTCGCGCATTAATTGCAGCGTGGCTGAATGCTTCCCAGATAAGTCGAGATGGTGTTCGATTAAACAGGTCTGCCAGGGAGTAAAGTGTAAAGTGCTTTGAGCAGTCCTGAGGACTGAATAATGCGCTATATAAGAACTTACCTTTTACTTTTACCTTAACATTCACACAGCCGAGTGAAATTCAACAACGGGAAATGAACGGATTTTTCCAAGGTTCAAAATGAAAATGGGAAGAAAAAGGAGATGACCAATGAAGGTATATGTTCAAAGAATGAACGTATATGTCGCTCAAATATTTTCTCTAGGCAACCGAGGGCAGAGACCAGTAATGATCGGTGGTTGATGAATCATCCCGCGTGCACCCAACGATCACCTCGTTCAGTGGAAAGAAGGGGCAAAACATCAATGGAAACGTGTTGGTAGCCTGTGTGGTAGCACCTTGTTAGAAGGTTGTGTACATGGGCTGGGAACACTTGCACTGACTGAGAGACAGTTGGAGAGGCTACAGATAGCAGAGAACAACTGGGTCCGACGAATGTGGAAAGTGACAAAAGAATAAGATGGAAGGACGATGGGGACATTGAGAAAGGTGACGATACGTCTGAAATATAGCTGAGAGCAGACTGAATTGGGTACGACGTGCAGAGAGAATGTTAACAAAGAGAGTATGAAACATCGAATAGGGTGATAGGAGAATAATGAAGACCATAATCATGAGTAAACATTTTGACGTAGCAGCTATGGAGCGTCGAGAGAATAAAAATACTCCAGAAGACCGGTATAGACGGGGAAGAGCCACAGAGATGGCGGAACTGACAGGGTGATGCAGAAGCCCGCAAAGAATCACGGGAAGACGAACAGAAGATCGCTGTGTTACGTACCTGCCGGATATACTTTCTTGTAAACCGTCACGGGTCGTGGTACGACCACGCTGTAGCGCGGTTCCGAGTACTGGTAGAATGACTGCCGAGATGCTCTAGGTCTTGGCGGCTGAGACTCATGTGGGCGTATTGCTACAACCAAGCACTCCTCCCGCGACTGTGGCTCTGACGACAACTCCCATGATATCTTCCTTCCGAACAGCGGGAACCGTCTTATGAATCCTTTGTGGTTTGATCTCCTGCCCTTAGGCTGCTCTGCGTCTTCGCTCTAAATAAAACATTCACTCGTTTGTTGTTGCACAGCAGTGATGGTGTAAATATGATGTCGTGAAATTTAAAATAATTCGTTCCTTAATATACATTCCGTGTGGTCGAAAACTGCTAGAAACTGACACGTCGTTTGGTGTACAAATGCGCCATCTTACGGTGTAAAATACTCGTTATTCGTTCTGTATAAATCAGTAAGACACCCATTATGGAACAGTTTATAAATTAACCATCGCCGTATATAGCGTAAACGATGTGACTAATAGGTGTCGGTATATCAACACAATTAGTAAAATTGATAAACAAAATATCAGCAATGCAGTCATTCTAATTATTACCCAATCAATAATAACTGGTATATTTCCAGACAAATTTTTTTTCAAAAAAGGTGATGTTTCTTACTTTAACAATTATCGTCCTATTTCTATCATGCCAGTGATTTCAATTGTTTTTGAAAGGGTTATGTTTGATCAAATCCAAGATTACTTCCATTCTAAAGCATTATACTACAATAGCCGATATGTGTTTAGAAATAATCGTTCTACTGATCTTGCTACACTCGAAATCATAAACAGAATTATACAAGAACTTGATAAATCGGTTACTCCAATAAATATATACCTCGATTTATAAAAAAAAACATTTGACACAACTGATCACAATATATTGGTACAGACGTTAAATTGCTACGGATTAAATGACAAGGCTCTGGACCTTTGTAAGAATTATTTACAAAATCGTAAGCAGTACGTATACATTGAAAATGGTAAGTCTAAGGAAACAATCATCAACACTGGTGTCCCTCAAGGTTCAGTTTTAGGGCCACTCTTATTTATTATATACATAAATGACATAGCACTTTCTAGTGACTTTTTTCAAATTCATAACGTATGCTGACGACACCACCCTTACTAGTACACTAAATACATTTAACGATTGAGAAGGCCAAATGCGAAGTGAAGATATTAACAAAGAACTAACAAAGATTAATAATTGGTTGAAAGCTAATAAACTGTCACTAAATGCCAAAAAGACTAAATTCATGATTTTTCATATGCCTCAAAAGAAAATAGAATACCCTGTGTTACAAATAGATGAGACATACATTGAATGTGTAAATGATTTCAAATGTTTAGGCATCACAATAAATAACCATTTAAACTGGCGGAGTCATACAAACAAAATAGCAAATAAAATGTATAAAACAATAGGCATACTAAATAAACCACCTAATACATTATATATTATGTACAATGCTCTTATTCTCCCTCATATTAATTATGGCTTACTTTTATGGGGTCATCAGGCACATCGAATTTTCAAATTACAGAAAAAAGCAATAAGAATAATATCCTTAAGTAAATATAATGCTCACACAAGTGCTATATTTAAAATATTTCAGTTACTAAAGTTTGATGACATCTATAAAATCCAACAATTAAAATTTGACGACTATAAATTAATTAACAATCTGTTACCCTAATACTTCAATGTCTGTCCAAACACACACACATTCGTGATATCCATCAGCACTGCACACGTGAAAGAAATATATGTATATGTCCAGATTCAAACATGAATTTGTTTAAAAAATGCATTAGATACAACATAGTAGAGACAGTTAACAATACACCAAGTATTATCATTAATACAATTTACACCCACAGTCTACATGGTTTTTCAACATACACAAACACATTTTTTAAAAATTATGAATCCAGTTGTCGTATTCATAATTACGTTATTTGTAATTCATAATACGTATTGAAATGTATATCTAAGTATCCATATGTACGTCAATGTGTACACGAGTACATTATAATTAGTCCTTGTATTATGTATGTGTGTTGATACATTAAGTAATTATCAACAAGTTCTGCTATTCTGATTTATGTCATTTAAATTTGTTGTTTATTAATAGGTCAAATGATTTGATTCTGAGTTCTGTGTAAGTGACCTGTAAATAAGATCCCCCGCTCTCTGGAGCTGGTTTCTGTGAATCTTTACCGATATCCTCAACATTCTGATTTAGTATCCATAGTATTTGCTTTTTTAATGTAATCGTAATTGTCCACAATTCACAACTATATAGCGGCACAGGCTCAACCGTTGATATGAAAAGATGCTGTTTTAACGTCTTGTGGAGCGTGGGCTGCCTTCGTATGTTTCTTACAATCCTTCCGGGCTGCTGCCTTGATGGAATTTATGTCCCCGGTTGAATGTTCCATAAGGTTTCCGAAATACCTGATGTAATTTACTTCTCCAAAGCGTTTTCCTTGGACCTTTGTCTTGATTGTTAAATCCTTGTTTCCGGTTGTAGGATACCTACTTTGCTTTCCCAGCATTTATCGTCAGTGCAACTTGCCCCAGTGGTGTTTCAATTCTTTGTTGCCATATTTACGGATATTGAATTTCTTCAGACAGATGTGTGATGTCATCAACTAAGTCGAAATATAATAACCAAAGGCTAAATCCGCGTACAAATCCGTCGTTCTGTTTAAAAGCCAGAGTCTTCTTCGTTTCCCCCAACAGCAACATTGAGGACAGTAATTAAGAGATTTGGTTCGAAGCTGTATCCTTATAGCACTACGGGCAGAATTAAGTAAAGTCAGATTATCATCTGTCTAGAAAGCATAGCCCAGAGGGGCTTACTCACTATAGGTAATGCTCGGCGATTTATGCGATATGTCGGGCGGGATCGTTTTTTTTAAACATGTTTTCTAATATTGAAAACATTTTAGACATCAAATGTTCACGTGGGTCGATTTCACTGCAGTTGTCTACGGTTTGTGTATCAATTTTTCAGCCTGTCCTATTTTTGGGTTTGTCCTAATGGTGTCTTTTTGTGTTTTTACAATTCTTATATTTTGTTGTCAAACATGTCCACGATTATACATTATTTTTTCCCCAAGTACGTCCTAGCATGCCAACTGTAATCTTGCATTAATTTTGTTTTTGCAAATTGTAAATGAACAGGTTTTGCCAAATAAATATCCATCCAGTGAACCGCGACCACGTGACTAATGCGGAACAAATAACTCGGACGTTCATTTGTTGTTGACAGTCACTGTGAACAATGGCACACAATACGCATTGGCAGCACTCCTTGCCATGCGACCTATATGATTTTATCAAAAGGTCACATATTTATATAGCACGTGTTACTTGGAAAGGACAGCGGCAAGTAAAATAATGACCGGGACTGGTGCATAGTTAACAATGTATGTCACTGAAATGATTCATGTACCAGCCAGGGCAACCGAATGATTTTGGTAATGTGGGTCGGAAGGGTTTCGTGTGGTTGTAGGGAACTTCTTGCTTTAACGAAAGGCCTGGTTTTGTGGGAGATATCGACGAGTGGTGGGACACCCGTAGGTGGGTGACATCTAAGAGATCCTTGAACCCACAAATCCCGTTGTATAAATGCTTGCCTTGATTACTTGCCTGAATCTTGGGGTAGTAAGTAATGCTTTACAGCCTTGTAATCCCCGCCTTTCTGCATCGTGTTTTCAGATATTAAGAACGTGGCTTGTGTTTTTTTAGAATTTAAATCCGTCTTCCAGTCGTCATTGAGTCGTTTTTTTACGTGAATATATATTCTGATTCCACTGTTATGTGGGGGTAAGTCCAATTCTGGGAGACACGTTATGAGAAGGAACACGTATCAGTCCTGTTCATGAGCGATATTGAGACGTGCATAGCCCCCGAACACATCTGCGGTATCACCTTCAATGACTTCTTTAATATATTCCGAGTTTCTGAGATTCGACACGGCAATGAAGTATGAAATGACGCGACAGGTGACAACATTATTCACTCACCTTGTTTGACATCTTATTTTATTCTTGGACCCGACCTTGTGAGGCGCTTCATTCCCCGTCAGGTAGCTGTCGCGTTGACTGCAAAAGAAATTGGTTCAGCGCATTATATGACGAGCTTGTTGCTAAGCACGACTTCTTCGTCGTCGTGTTCAAATGCTTACCCATAGCGACGCCTGCACATACCCGTTTGGGTTTGATGATAACAATCACCGGTCCGCTCAAAATAGGAGTATCGGCAGTTTGTTAGTTTTCAGTGTCACAGTCCCGTATGCATGCAAGTGCGATATTACAAGGGATTTATAGGCAGGAACGCGCGCACGGACGCACGCACACACACACACGCGCATACACACATACACACATACACACATACACATATACACACATACACACATACACACATACACACATACACGCACACTCACCGACACACTCAGTACATGCAAATGCAAACAGCAGCTAGGCCCTTCAAACGAACTCTGCAGAACAACTTGTTTTGTTACTGCGCCGTGTCCTCTGTGTAGCGGAATTAACCTCAATGATAGTGTACAAAACGACTGTCTGATGGGTGCTTTTGAAAATGTTTCGCCGCTGCATCGCCGTAACTTGTTATAACCTAAACACAGGCACAGTCCAACGGTTTAGGGGCTCAGTAACGGTGGTCCATTCAAAAAGGTCTGGGGGCACGCCAAATTCCAAAGAACTGGGGGGGGGGGAGCAAGTGCCCCAGGCCTTCACCTGCATCCGCCTATGGTTGTATTGCACGAAGGCCCCCCGTCTACAACTTTGACGACCTTTGACAACTGGATTTTGGCCGTTCGACCACCGGCATATATGCATGTACGGGGTATTGATGGGGTGGGCAGATAAACAATTTGATACACAGACGGATGGACAGACCGACAAACATACAGCCAGGCAGACAGACAGGCAGTCTGCCAGAAAGTTGGAAACTCAAATGGACGGACAGACGGACAAACATACAGGCATGCAGGCAGGCAGACAGGCAATCTGCCAGACAGACAGACAGACAGACAGACAGACAGACAGACAGACAGACAGACAGACGGACACACAGACCAGAGTCATAACGACAGACGTACCAACAGATGTACCGCCAGACGTACCGACACTCACTCACTCACTCACTCACTCACTCACTCACTCACTCACTCACTCACTCACTCACTCACTCACTCACTCACTCACTCACTCACTCACTCACTCACTCACTCACTCACTCACTCACTCACTCACTCACTCACTCATTCACTCACTCACTCACTCATCTCACTCACTATCTCACTCATTCAGTTACTCACTCACACACTCACTCACTATCTCACTAACTCACACAGTCACTCATTCACACACTCACTCAGTCACTCATTCACTCACTCACTCACTCACTCACTCACTCACTCACTCACTCACTCACTCACTCACTCACTTACTATCTCACTCACTATCTCACTCACTATCTCACTCACTATCTCACTTACTCACACACACTCACTCACTATCTCATTAACTCACACAGTCACTCACTCACTCAGTCACTAATTCACTCACTCACTCACTCACTCACGCGCGCATCCATTCACTCATTCATTCACTCACTCTCTAAGTTTCATTCAGTCAACAAAACCAGGCACGGAAATGCACGGAAATACGACAGACGTACCAACAGATGTACCGCCAGACGTACCGACACTCACTCACTCACTCACTCACTCACTCACTCACTCACTCACTCACTCACTCACTCACTCACTCACTCACTCACTCACTCACTCACTATCTCACTCATTCAGTTACTCACTCACACACTCACTCACTATCTCACTAACTCACACAGTCACTCATTCACACACTCACTCAGTCACTCATTCACTCACTCACTCACTCACTCACTCACTCACTCACTCACTCACTCACTCACTCACTCACTCACTATCTCACTCACTATCTCACTCACTATCTCACTCACTATCTCACTTACTCACACACACTCACTCACTATCTCATTAACTCACACAGTCACTCACTCACTCAGTCACTAATTCACTCACTCACTCACTCACTTACTCACTCACTCACTCACTCACTCACTCACGCGCGCATCCATTCACTCATTCATTCACTCACTCTCTAAGTTTCATTCAGTCAACAAAACCAGGCACGGAAATGCAAATACACAAGACGCCGGTTGTGCCCCCCTCCACGCAAACGAGGTCAATTTACGATCACTCCAGTAATACTCAGAACAGAGCTAACTTCAGGCGTCATTGAACGCGACGCAACATGGAATGATGACGCCATGCCATGAACGTACTTGTGCCGAACATAAATATATGGTATCACGCGTGTACATAAGCACAGTGTCTACATTTGGTTAATATGTTGTGACATAATTACCACGTACATGTTACATGTTCTTCCATGTGAACGTTGGTACTCGTACCTGCACTCCTTGTGCAGTCAAGCGTCAAACGGGTCAGAGGTGTAGCCACCTTTTGTCGCCTCGTCGCAGAGAAACGACTCGTGATTTTCACATGTTTCCGACGTCCTCACAGTGAAACCTCGACTGGGTTGGAAGCAGTGGAGGTGACGGAGGATCGTCCCTGACAGAAGAAGACAGGCGATAGCGATGAACACGTGGGTCGTCGTATTGTTGGCCGGAGTCACCTTGTCTCTTCAGGTGAGTTGTCGAGGTGTCGACTGTGGCTTGACGTAGGGGGCAACACTAGTTGCTGTTATTGTTGTCATCTGGTCTAACAACTCTCACGTGTTACTGCCCCAGGCCGTTCGATCACCGGTATATATGCATATACGGGTTATTAATGGGGTGGGCAGACAAACAATTTGATACACAGACGGACGGACAGAAGAACAAACATACAGGCAGGCGGGCGGGCGGGCGGGCGGGCGGGCGGGCGGGCGGGCGGGCGGGCGGGCGGGCGGGCGGCGGGCGGGCGGGCGGCGGGCGGGCGGGCGGGCGGGCGGGCGGGCGGGCGGGCGGGCGGGCGGGCGGGCGGGCGGGCGGGCGGGCGGGCGGGCGGACAGACAGACAGACATACCGACAGACATAGCTTGTATGCAGTGTTTGTATCGCAGCCCCGCAGTTCGCGTGTACGGCTGTAGTTCCATCGCACATCCGGGTTTGTAGTCGACTAACGTTGCACTCAGTAAATTGTGAAACGATTTAGATAACCTCTCGGAAATACAATTGACTAAGCTATATGGCATGCTCTATGGTCCTAATTCGTTACTGTATGCCTACACATACAAACACCAGTGGTCAAACCCTTTTACATAAATAGTCTGTAAAGTCTAAAGTAAGCGTGACTACATTCCTCAATACAACGTGACATACATCATACCTCGTAGTTAATTGTCTACAGCTGTTTGTGTGAACCGATACTGTAGTAGGCGTAACGCTGTGTGACAAAATACACTACGTAGACCATGCCGTATTTAGGACATCCTAGGAATTTCCAGTTGAGGTGAACTTCCGTGTCGCTAAATTAGTCAGAAGTCGCATGACTCACAGTAGACGTCACTGACTGTAGTAGTATTGACTTGCACCGACCGGAAATCTGTTTGTGTTTCTGGTTATCTGACCGATCCCGTTAAGTGTAACCGACCCTAGAAGTTCTTACGATATAACAAGGAAACTTGTTGTTAAATACTACCTACCTTCCTACCTACCTACCTACCTACCTGGTTGCAGCAGTGCTGGCTCGTACGGCATCACATGTTTTCGTCTCCTGTACAACTATGATAGGATATATATATATTTCATGCACAATTTAATAGCTTATTTAGTTTTTTTACAGGTTTACCATCCGAAATAATTACTGAATGCCTATGTATAAATTATTAATAACAAGGACACGTGTTTGTGGAAGTGTGGGGTGGTCAGCAGTAGCGACTCTGTGGACAGCACCACAAATTTGCAATCCCCTTTTTATTTTTATTTCAGCGCATACCTTCGTACGGCACACCGTATGTTTTTTTTTAATACAGCATCGTCCCACTCTGATTCAGATGAACACCATCGTGTCGCAAAGACTTTTTCCATCCTGTAGCGAACCCTCTGTGATTACATATATAAATATTATCGAAACTGATCGCCAACCCCGGTTAGTATCCTCGGCCTTGTCCAATTGGTCATTGTTTAATGTCTATTGACATGGGAATGTAACGGCTGAATGCATCCCCTGTGCCACGACTGGATAATCACGCATTCTCGTCTCCGTTGTAGACCGATAGTCGTTATTTGGACGTACCATTAATCATACATGTTGTTCTTTTTTAGATTTAATTTACACTTACGCCAGGGTAATAGGGTCTTCGTTCATTTTTCAAATCCTTAACAGAGGATACTTGAGCCCAGTACACCCATTTTCTTAAAATACCTACCTACCTACCTACTTACCTATCATAACATTTGACAGCCTGTAACTGTAAACACTCACATATTCTGCACGGTAAATTTACGGAATGTTAATCATGCCGTATTTTCATGTAGACAACGCAACTATACAGTCAACACGGCAATTGCCCAATTGAGAGCTGCTCCCTGAACAATTATTGCTTTGTTGCCCAAAGACAGATGCTCTCGTAGACTGACGCCTCTCGATGGTTCCCTCCGCAGCATTGTCTGACAGTCGGGCCACTCACTACTTACCCCATCAGGGTATAAATTAAAATTGTAATTTATACGTTTCTTTATTTAAATGTGAAACTCACTAAGTAACAGTTAGCACATTTCAGTAATGCGAAATCTACTGTTACGCCCGATACCAGAGTACCAAGTTAGTTTAAAACCCCTAAAGAAATGGAGCTAAATGAAAAGTATTGTCTCACATGGTATTTCGAAGATACATTTGTATATGAGCACCAGGTGTACAACTATATTAGAAAAACGAAAGAGTAAGCAACAATTCATGTTATTATTGTTTTAGTTATATAAACAAACATATTTTATTGCATTCATAGTTTACATTTAAATACAGTAAACAATGCAGCACATTAGGAGACAATCACTAACATAATACGATGACATTACTACAACTACAGCACTGGCGCCGGAATGAAATTAATAATGGGTGGGTTGAGCCGGAGCTTTCGAGGTGACGTTCACAATTTTTGAAACTCACCCAACCACCAACTGCATCACCTTGAGACTGACCAAAAAGCTCCTACTGCAATCCCCTTCAGTTTGGACCAAAAATCTCCAACATCACCTGCCTGAAGGCTCACCAAAAACCTTCAGTTGCACACCTTCTGCCGAAATATTAGGGGGTAACCCGCTAATCACCAACCCCCACCTCCACCCCCCAAATGTACCAAGGGCTCCACCCCACCAACCGGTTCCGACGCCTATGTACAACATAGCTAGACACAATTGACATTATGTGATTTAGTATGAAAAGTTATTACAAATAATAACATTACACTACCAATGTGGTGTTGATGTGGTTTCTTGAGTTTTCAATCAAATTGTACAGCAACCGAGACAGGCACATTGATTCAAAAACAATTTCTAGAACAAGCTGACCTATGTGTCCCACAAATAAGTGAGATAAATTAGTTGTAGTGAATAAAATACAGACATGTCACAGTAAAATTACCAGCTGTAATGTTGTGGCTTTCCTCCTTGTTCCCTGTGCCAGTATTCTGTTATTGTATAGTTGTCATCTGTCCCCAGGCATCATCGGGGGCTTTGTAATTGTGGAGCATATAGCATTAAACCCTTCTCGTAGAACACGAGTTCTGTTCATTGGCAATGGTGGCAGCGCTTTTACACACGGCCAAACGAGCCCGATACACCGGCAGCTCAATATATTAACCGTGAACTCTACGCGTTCAAATACAGGTATTTATATGCTCGTTTCAGCAGGGCGATAACATGAACTGTTGTTCGTAACAAAACAGCGCGCGATACCGCTACAGTAGCTATGCACAACGAAACCATGGCAGCCACTCACCGAGCAACAAAACAGTGGTTGCTAACAAAGAACGAGTCTACTACCTCATTCGAAAGCTGGAAACAGAACTTGATCTATGTTTTCTCTCTTGATGCAAATTTCGCACATTTCGTGAATGATGACGTCACGTGGGGACGAAAGTCGCCCAACAGCCCTGCCAGAAGTTTTGTAAATGACACTATCGCTGTACCCGAGGCAGCACGCCGTACTGCCGCACAAAAATGCGTACATCTCGAGCTCATGCTGGGGCAAACGTTCGCAATTGAAGAACTCGACATATGTAGCTGACATTTGGCAAAATATTCGTCAGCTCTTTGGGTTTCGATCAACCGGAGCTTATTTCCTTGACTTACCTAACATTCGACTGGAACCAGACGAGCGGCCGGAGGATCTCTTCCAATGGCTTACTGCTTTCTTCGAGGACAATCTACTCACCGTGGGTTGTGGCGTTACTCATCATGGAGTTGATACATATGTCGATGAAGAAGTGTCGCCGTTGCTTGAGAACACTATTGTTTATCTCTGGTTTCAACTGGTCAACCCCGGCCTTCCGCTACTCGTCAAGCAAAGATATGCGGCAGAGCTACGCAACCGATATTTGGCTTCGCCAAAACCAGAGATCTCTCAAGCACTGGCGTCCCTTCAGGACGAGCTACGCACCATCGAGGACACTGAAGCTATGTATATCGGGGGTGGCTTTGGCTAAACCGCAAACCTGTCTCATCTAATAGACGCAGTAATTCCCTCACAAGACGTGTGTTCTGTGCAAAACTGCAGGGCGGATGTCTAGCACCCACAACCTGATTGAATGCCGCTACTTACCTGATAGTGACAAGACGTCCATGGGCTGGTCAAGACACGTGACCAACGAAGCATGTGATGAAGACGAGATCGAGCTATGTGACGTTGAAGTGCCTGGGAACGTTACTACGAACTTCTCAGCACATCACGTCCAGTGTGATCTCTCCTCACGCCGAATCAATGTGGTACAACCACCTGTGTTGTACACATTCTACAAGCAACACCCTATGGCATTAACCCTTGATACTGGTGCTACGACGAACATGATACGTGTGTCCACAGCTCGTTTGTACCGTCTACCGATCACACCAGCATCACAGATTGCTCGTCAGGCCGATGGAGTGATCCCTTCGGACGTTATTGGTGAAGTACACTGCAACGTCACCAGGGGTAGCTTGTCGTTTCAACTCGAAGCACTAGTTGTTAATCAACTTGATGTCAACGTTTTGGCAGGAAATCCCTTCCTTGCTAGCAACGATATAGCTGTCCGCCCATACAAGAAGCAAATCATTATTGGCGATGCTGACATTGTCCACTACGTCACAGACCGTAGTAAATCCTGTGTGCCCTCTGCCAGGCAAATACAAGCCTTTCTCCTGCGTAACCCTCGAAAGACGGTGGTTCTCCCGGGAGATTACCTGGAGCTACACACACCTGGCGACATCAAATCCGATACTCTATGGACTCTCGAACCTCGGATGGACAGCCGCTCCAACGTGTGGGGCAAGCCAGAGCGGGCACGACCTTCTCCCGGAGAGATCCTCTCTGCCGATTGAGCTCTTCTCATCCCCAACGATACAGGGGCCCATATTCTAGTCATCCGTGGTGAGCACATCTGCCAGGCACGGTATCGTGGACCCTGACTTCCGGTCGACTGATGCACCAGCCAGCGTGAACAGCAACGGTACCAAGTTGCACTTCACCGATGTCTCCATCGATCTTAACAAACGTCTGAGTAAGGAGATGAGAGACAAGTTCAAAGCACTCCACCAGGACTTCGACGACGTGTTCGATGATAAGCCTTCCTTGTACAACGGTGCTAGCGGGAAGTTGCAAGCCTTCGTTAACATGGACCCCACAACGAAAAGGAAGACTCCCCCAATATAACAGATCTACCCTCAACGAGCCCCAGAACAAAATCGACGAGCTTGAGGCTGCCGGGGTCATCGCAAAACCTGAGCAGGTCGACGTCCGAATCGAATATCTGAACCCCTCATTTCTGGTTCGAAAGTCTCATGGCGGCAATAGGCTTGCCACCTCCTTCGGTAGCGTTGCACAGTATCGCAACCCTCAACCATCGTTGATGACAAGTGTCGACGGTGTCCTCCGCCATATAGCAAAGTGGAAGTACATCGTTGTCACCGATCTTGTAAAAGCATTCATCCAGATCCCACTTGCTCATGACTCAATGGACAGGTACCGTACAGGCCAGTCCGCACAAGATCGCCACACTATGTGCTGTTGAGCCCCCAGTCACCGTCCAGGGCCTACGTTTCTTCGTGGATGCTTACAAGGTCCCCAGCCGGGTTCTACAAGGCTACGCCGATCTACTGGATCCTCTTGATCAAGCTACTGCCGACAGAGAGTCAAAAGAGAAGGTGTTATGGTCTGACGGGTTTTGCAGAGCGTTCAAGAAGACCCAGTCAGCCCTGAGCACCTGTAAGTCTATCACACTACCTCAGGCCAGCGACGTGCTATGGATTGTCACAGATGGATCTGTAAAAAACAGAGGGATTGCAGCGACACTGCGACACTGTTACTAGCAGGTTTCTGCAACGCAAAACCTCGCAAGCATCAGTTCACATGGCTCCCTTGCGAAGTCGAACCATTTAGCATAGGTGCTGCAATCAGACATGTTGCTCCTTTCATCATACAGTCCTCACATTTTACCCAGGTTCTAACCGACAATCGCCCACGTGTCCAAGCTTACGAAAAGCTCATGCGTGGACAGTTTTCGTCCATTTCACGAGTCAGCACATTTCCCTCAACCGTAAGTCGCTACCGTGCTCACACCAGACACAGCGATGGCGCTGAGTGCTAACTTACCGTCGGACTTTGGAAGTCGCCACCCCTGTGAATGCCAGAACTCCAATTGTCAAGTCTGCAAGTTCACTGAAAAGATGGAGAACTCGGTCGTGCTGAAAGTTTTCATGAACGATGTCATCGACGGTTCTGTCAAGATGCCATTCACGAACCGTGTTGCCTGGCACGCCACTCAGCTCGAATGCCCCGACCTCAGACGCACTCATGCTCACTTGGCTCACGGGACTCTCTTTCCAAGAAGATTACCAAAATCGGCGATGTCAAAATATATTTAAGGACTGTCATCGTAGCCAGTGACGGCGTCTTGATCGTCAAAGATAGTCAGCCTTTCCAACCACCAAGTGAGCACATCGTTGTCCCCCGTCCTGTTATCGGTGGCCTCTTAACTGCACTGCACGTCAGATTCTGCCACCCGTCGAGGAACCAACTCAAACGCGTGTTCTGCAGATACTTCTTCACACTAGACGTCGATAGGGCTTCAGAAGCAGCTTCAGTCGCATGTCACCAGTGTCAAGCCGTCAAGTCTATCCCAACGTACTTGCACCCACAGTCGTCCACACAAACTCCCGCTGTAGTGGGATCATCCTTCGCTGCAGACGTTATGCGCCGCTATCGCCAGTGCATCATCGTTCTTCGCGAGACTGTATCTTCACCCACTCTGTCGTCGCTTATTGACGGTGAACGACATGATCAGCTTCTCGACACCCTTCTCTCCATTTGTGCTGAACTACGATTACTTGGCGACAAGTCGATCACAGTCCGCGTAGACCCCGCTCCAGGATTTGTTACGTTGGTCAACGACCCAACTTTGGCACAACATGGCATCCAGCCCTGTTCACCATGCAGCAACTCCAGAGCAGCCGGTGTTACCGTCTATGCCCACACTCCCAGAAGCCAATGTCGCCCACCCTACGGTCAACGACCCGGACACATCAGGTCCTCCTGGTCTAGAAGATCTGGGCGCCCTCGCCAACGGCCTAGTTGGCAAAATAATTACTGGATCTGAGACCGTAATGAGTGACATGTTGACACCTAAGCAAGATGTCGTTAGACTAATTGCTAGTTCTTTTTAGTTCAAATGTAGAGATAAGGACCTTTATGTTTCCTACAATTACCTATGCATGTTTTGCTCCTGTTTGCGTGACGATATAGCAACTACTGTCGGCTAAGTTGACTAAGTGATTTTATCGTTTTGGTAAGCACGCTTACCACCTACTCTTAGTTGTTAGGCGGAGGTGAAAGAAACAATCACGCTGGTGTTCTTTTATTGTATAGTTGTGATTTGTCCCCAGGCTTCATCCGGGGCTTTGTCGGTTCACACGGCCAGGTTTGTAATTGTGGAGCTTAGCATTAGATCCTTCTCGTAGAACACGGGTTTTGTTAATTGGCGCTGCTACATAAAGGTGATGGCCAGGTACAGTATTGCTGTACCACCCGCTGTGTTTTTCCTTTCCAAAGTTTTCTGTCCATAGCTCCTTCTCTCCAACTTTCATCTTCCCCTGATCTTCCCATGTCCCTCCTCACACAATCCTCCCATCTTCATGGTGTTCCGCTTGTGCTCTCTTTGCTATTTTCCTGCACCCATCCTTGCCAAGTGGCCTGCCCATCTCATCCAGCTTCTCAATAATCCTCCTGTTACAATGCACTGCATTCCAACCTCTTTTCTCAGGTCATTCGTCCTTCTGTCTACCCTCTTTGTTCTTGTTATTATTCTAATCCAGTTGTTCTCACAAACTTGCAGCTTTTATTGTTGTTATTCTGTCAGCGCCACTGTCTCCAGACCATATATAGGCATGCCGGTGTAACACACCCTCTTACAACTTTCCCTTTCAGCTTTTTCTTCATGTATCTGCTTGGTAATGCGCAGGAATGGTTTTGTGATAATTTCTTTTGACAGGTATTTTATATCAAGGTCGTCATGGTGCTTATTAGTACAGTAGGTGTATTTTGGTGTTTTAGATTAGTCCCTTTAATTAAACACCAGGTTGAAACTGTACGAAAGAAAATGTGTTTTAGTGTAGATTTGTAAAAAAAATATAAATGGACATACATTGCAATATTTCGTCGGCAACTGGTTTATTTAAACGTGTAATAATAAAACTTTATTTTGACACTGTCAAATCCGGGGCTGCTGCCCCTTATCGGATGTGTGTATAAACATATCACATTCTAAATAGCCTCAAATTAATCCATGTTACAAATTGGTAGTTATAAAATTATGATTGTATTAATAATAATACGATATGAAACGTTAAACAATTATGCAAAATGTCCACATACATAAATTATTTTAAGTAAATATTTACATTCGTCAAAATATTTTTGATTAACATATGAAATGGGAAAAACGTTAATACCATCAATATTACAATTATTATAAATAATTTGTAAACATAATAAGATTGTTGAAAATTCAATGTCAGGTATGTAAAACCCATCAACTGGAGAAGAAAAACGTATTAAGTTTCTTTTTAAATTGCAGAAGTTTGCCGTTATTACGTATGTTCATAGGCATTTTATTCCACAGAGTGGGGTCAACATAGGCAAATGCTCGGAACAGATGTTAATAGACGTTGTGGCCCAAAGTGCATAATTTGGGGAAATGAACACGGTATAGCTGAATGACATCAGCAAAACCTGTCACATATGTGCACTACCAACAACTTGAGATCACATTATGTTATCAATAGGGTCGTTCATATCAAGCTTCAACGGTTCGTGTATTCCACCAAATCGTAGTCTCGTTTAACCGACTCTCGCCTGGCTGCGTGACTTCGCCAGGAAGAGTGCTCTCTGCCAGTTAGTACATCTATCCCCCAGAATGTTTATATATCATGTATGTTTTCGATAACGAAATGAAATTACGAAAAAGTGCCCGAAGTAGTATTATACAAAATAAAATTAATCTTAAACTAAATGAACACAAACAACAATTTCGAGTACTCTATGGGATTCGAACCGAGGATACTAAAAATAGTTACTCGACACGTTACACCGTTAGCCACCAAAATCAGTAGGCTTTGGTTGTACTTTAGCGACTACATATATTAGTTAGCAGTCCGACCGTTGCGCGCGACATCGATTGCACTTTCTTTATTTAAATTTGTCCTTGTTTGATATTTATATCATGCTTATTCATATTTAATGTGTTGTTTCTGCTCGAGCATAAGCAAAGAAAGTCAATACGGAATCGTTGACAGTCACGAGAGCTGTCACCTAGTGAATATGCATGTGATTAAAAGGCACTAAACTACGAAAAAAGTTTAATGTCGGTTTATTTTGTGTGCGACATGTTTCAATATAAGTTTAATGTTGAATAGTTTTTATAGTATAGTATTATCGGATAAAATTATATCCTTATTTAATTTGTTATGTCATAGTTGGCCTGAAAGCCAATCGTCGTCTCTACCCGAATCTGGGGTAAAGCCCCGTACCGGTAAAAATGGCAGTGCCTTAATGTTCCAGGCCGTTGTGAGAGGTGAAAAAGAGCTGCCACCTCACGGCGCCTGTGTAATCGAAGCTAAGCAAATCGTTGAATATAGTTCGCAGTCGGGTTTTCCAGACATCTGGACGCGAACTTAGTAGTGGCTCTCTCGGGATGCAATCGTAATCAGTTGCTCTGATGTCATTGTTTTTGTTGTTGTTGTTGTTGTTGAACTCAAAACGATATGTATATATATATATATATATATATATATTTAATGTGTGACCTGATTATAGTGTAGGAACGTTAGATCTTTGACCTAATTACATTTGTTATTTTATGATAAAGATATTTAAAATAAATTGTCACCTCTTTCAAGCGTACACCATTATACATTCGTGTACAGGGTAATCGCCCTCTTCAGATCAGCCTGTTTTTTTATTGCATGGACCAGATTTTTATTTGATAATATCGGCAGCTATATACTATGTGTAATAATAATCGTCTTATTCTCACCCCATAGGTGGCTGCATCTACCAAATGTAAGTGCAACACTGATCAGACGACCTGCACGCCGCCAGACGGAGACATCGACTGCAGGAACTGCGGCGTCTACTTCAAGCACGAACAAGACTATTTCTTCCAATGTGTGAAGAAATGTCCAGACGGTTACTACGGCAGCCAGACGCTGTCCGCGTGTGTGCCTTGTTCGAACATTACCGAGCATTGCGTCGCGTGTTCCTACGGAAGCGGCGCCCTCCGTTGTAATTATTGCGACTATCCGTACACGCTACAGGGCGACGTCTGTGGGAAGGACAACAGTGACAACACGGCCGCGATTGTCCTCATCGTCTTCTTCAGCGTACTTGCTTTTATTTTCATACTGGTAATCGCGAGATATTGCTACAAGAGGTACTACCAAGCACCCCCGTCACGGGGCCAGACTCAAATATTGGAGGTAGGTGAATACACTAGAGACGTATATATTTAGAACGACCAATATGATTGAGACTTGATGCTACGCTGTGAATGTGTGTGTGTGTGTGTGTGTGTGTGTGTGTGTGTGTGTGTGTGTGTGTGTGTGTGTGTGTGTGTGTGTGTGTGTGTGTGTGTTTGTGTGTGTGTGCGTGCGTGCGTGCGCGTGTGGTGTGTGTGATTGTGTGTGTGTGTGTGTGTGTATGTGTGAGCGTGTGTAGGTACGGACGTGCGTGTGTGTGTGCATACGAACGTACACGTAAGTGCCTGCGTGCGTGTTCCGTGCGTGCGTGCATGCGAACAAGTGTAGTATTATTGCATTATTATTATTATTATTATTATGAATGGTTCGTTGCCTCGTTGCTTGATACATCCCCTGATATAATACACACACACACACACACACACACACACACACACACACACACACACACACACACACACACACACACACACACACACACACACACATATATAATTATATATAATCCATAATTTTAATAAAACACGTACTCTATTTATAAGCTAGGAGTGACCCCGGTGTTTCTTCACACCTACATTTCTGTAAACAACTATTGTAAGTTCATAATATAATCTTCTTATAACCACAATATAAGTACTTAGTTTGCACGGTCACCATATTACCAGTGACCAGTCACATTAAATCATTTCTACCGATACCAAAGTTGGTATACCTAACCGTAAGATTAGTGGTGAACGCTACAAATGAAATTAGTTAAATTCTAACTCGTCGGTAGTTAAAACGTTACACACCTTAATCGCCAGAGGGCGCCTGCACATACCTCAGCGACAATACATACCGTGACAATACTTTGTAAACAGTGGAACTGATTGAATTCTATACAATCCAGTTCGTGACATAAAGTAATGCAATGTGTTCTTCGTATAAATGGAAAAGGGTGTCTACGTATTGTAATGATATTAGAATGATTATGTATAAACATAGTTAAAAGATATTGATCCTGGCGAGCGCGCACAGATTAGATGAGAAACTGTTGTGATATCCGTATGTCCACTTCTTCCTTGTGCTCTTACCATCTGGAGTGCGTCGCTTCGTTTTGCAATCTTATTAAATTCTAATCGATTTTGAGAAAGCTTGTTAACTGTCAATGAAATACTGATAAATTGTGTTGCTTAATGTTGTTACGTGATGTTGTTATATGTTACGATCATTCACACCACGGTGATTACATAATACATGTCGACATAACATAAACTCTAGCTTTATCTCTCGTGTCTATCCAGTCTCTCGCGGGGCCAGATGCGCAACAAGCCGTATACGGCAACGTTCCACCGGTTTCTCCACAAACAATACCGCCGGATTATACTGATTCACACTTCAGCAGTGGCGATTGTGACTGCGCTTCCGGGCGAGGAGAGCCACATAGGTTAAGAAACGGGAGATCCACCCCCGCTCCTCCTATTCCTGGAGAAGGAATTCCTGTGGACTATAACGGACCACATCTCGGTGAAGCGGTTTCATCGCGGGATTATACCTCAATGTTCGGACACGACGTAAGTGACAGTATTTTGATATTAACAAACTTAGTATTAATGCACAGAAATTTGACTTTATGCTAATTGGCACTCATCAGTCCATTGCAAGGTGGCTGATGTTAGATTTCATATCAACAATGAACCACTTAAACATGTATCGGTAGCCAAGTACCTTGGTATGTATATCGACTCAAACCTAATATGGGACGACAATGTTCAGACACGACGTAAGTGAAGCTAAGTTAAATGTTGTAATAAAATGTCGATGAAGCGTGTCTTCATACGAGCTACTGTATCGCCGAAGCCGGCTGTAGAGCATTTTCATGAATGAATGTGCATTTGGCACCGATGTATTACGTATAGGACAATGCTTTATACAGTAATTGCGACACAATTGAGTAAGATGTTCAACTGAACTAGCCAGTCGAGTAAGATGCGTAAAGCGTTTTGTGTGACGTAATTGGCCATGCACAATTAAGCAAGATTGCCACTCAGCTTATCGAGAGTCCAATCCTTTTTATCTACGTGTATCTCGCCCTTCTGAGGTATGTGTCGATTTTATTTTAAAACATTTTCACGCTACTGGCACCCACACAATCAATAGATAATCTGTTCGATTCATTTACAGTCCATTTATGAAAATGAGAACTTTTATATATAATCTTCACTGCTCCTTTACTAATGTAACTTCATGTCCTCTAGTCCCTCTATCTTTCCTAACTGAAAAAAAAAATTCTGTCAGTATTTTTATAACCACTCAATATTTTGAACACTTCTATCTGATCTCCTCTTAATCTCCTGATCTCTAGTATTGTTAAACCACATTCTTTTAGGTGTATTTCGTAACTAAGGTCCTTAAGTTTTTGTATCATTTTAGTCGCTCTCCTCTGTACTCTTTCTAGCATATCTATGTCCTTATAAGAACATGCGTTTAATAGTAATAATCGTACATAGCTTAAATACCGCAGAATATTTTCAAACCACGCTACGTTCACGATGTTTAATGGACACCATAGTGGCAAAAGAAATTGTGTTGATATGTATTGCTATCGTTGGTGTTGACGTGAAGTTATGCAACACAATATCTGAATTAGTGCATGGGTACGTGGTTTCATTTTTCAGCGCGAAGCTAAGAAAAGGCCAATCATACGTGGCATAGGCCGGGCACCGGGGAACCTCGTTAAAGTTAGTACGCATACCTGATATACATACATACACACGGACGAACGCTCACATACACACGCACACCCTATCATATACATACCCGCAAGCAGGCATGCGTGCGCGCGTGCGCACACACACATAGTAACATACACGCTTACAAACACACAGGATAATACGCGCACACATAATAATAAACGAGTGTTCACACACATTCTCACTCACCTCCTGATAAACGCAAACACACACACACACACGCACGCACATGCACGCACGCACACGCACGCACGCACACACACATACACACACAATGTCCGTGATAACTAAGGGTGTGTCCACTGTATAATAATAGAAACTGGGTTTTCGTGTTTCAAGCTTTGTGGTTTTTTCAAACACACACTTTTTAAGCAAAGTAAATTTGTCAGCCATTTTTGTATGGTTACTAAGATGCTGTAGATGATATTTATATAAATAAGTCAATTTTTTCATGCAATTTGCATCATACACTGTACACCTCATCATTCCTCGTTTACTGTGTATTTGATACAACACAAGAAACCATTGAAACCACCTATTTTGCTATTCATACTCTTCATAAACATCATTTAGTTCCCTCAACTAGGCATGTTGAAAATAACATATGTTAGTTGTTTATATAAACGATATGACATAATTTGCAACTGACTTCGTGTATTGTTCCTGCAGCGAATAAAAAAGAGATCGCCATCTTGCCAACGGCTTGGAGAAGATGACAACCACAGTGTAGATGGATCGGCGACTGTGCGTGCAGCAAGAATACAACAGCTGCGGGCAGACGTGGAAGATGGACAGCCACAGTCGACCGTGGGTGAGACAGGTATATCGGAAACACAAACGTTTGACATGCAATTAACGTACACATCCATTAGGAAAATATATCATTTCGCTGCCTAATTGAAGAGAAGACTGAGCTTTCTTATAGGTTTCTACATTTTATCAAGATATAAGAATGGTAAGATTGAGCATCGTTGCTACACGTGATAACATGGATAGAAGGAAAACATTGGTCTATCGTGAAACTAGAAGAGTATCACGTGTATACCACTCCACTGATTAACAGTCGGAGAACGATGGGAGGGTGATTGGATTGCGGTTTGAAGGTATTTAAATGGATGTTGTGTGGAGGACGGTTTGATGGTGAGTGAATGGGATCATCTGTGTGGTTGGATGGTATATGGACGGCAATTGGGTGATAAATTGAGCAAGACTGGATGTCGACAATTGAACGATGGAAGAAGATGAGACATGACGCTGTAGAAAATAAGGAAGAACGGTAGAAGACAATACAGATACCCTTTGTTTATAGCCATAGTTCTTATTGATATGTTGCTGTTGTTTGCATTAATGCCTTTTCTACTGGTATATCTTTACGTACTGGTATATATGTGTGCACGTGCATGTGTGCGTTGAGTGTGCGTGTGTGTGTGCGTGCGACGTGTGCGTGTGTGTGTTCTTAGACACGGCGTGTCATGCAATCTCATCTCATGCTTCTACAGGCTTCTCGGAGATCAACGAACGCTTCTATTGGACTTTCACCGTCGGACCGGCAGGTGGTATATTTCGTGTGATAAACATCATTCTGTCGATTCCCAAAGACGCTGTCGACAAAGACGTCACCATCAAGATAGCAGTCAGTCACAACGACCAAGACAGACCGCCACTGAATCAGAACTACAGCGTAGTTGGACCAATCATCCACTGTCTGCCGCACGGACTGCATTTCAAGAAGACTGTGGCGTTGTCGTTCGGGTGTAACTTACACTTAGCTACACAGAAGGCACCGCCTAATCTGAACGTGTTGTACAGGTATGTTACTTACCTACACTACTTACTTACTTAATCCAGGTAACGTGGCGACGTATTGAGTTCTTTACAGTGGTATGCTCCCCCCTCAATGCTCTCTCGCAGCGTTGTGTTTGGGTGTCCTCTTCTCTTAAGGCTCTCGAGTTTACAACAAAACAGCTTTAGCTGCTTTGTCGTGGCATCACATGACATGCTAAACAAAGAGGATGTTATCTCATGACGGTGGAGATATAATGGAGCGAGTCGTAATGTTCCTTATTAAGGATGTGTTCATCCTAGGACACATTGCGGATTTTATGTAATATTCTTGTATGCGTAATACAAATATAATGTATTTTGTGAGTGTTTGTGTTAGTGTCCATGATTCATATGATTTGGTCCGACGTCGACCACTTGTTCGCAGATGATAGGCTTGTGTACTATTGTAACATTGAGACCAGTACTGGGTGGGACGTAAGTCCATGGCAGGCTCAACTAAGCCAGGCAGATCAAAGGGTCGAAGTGTAGTCACTCACACATATACATAAATATATTTTCGCAAGCTATAAATATGATCTCCGTTCAATTCTAGAAATTGGACTAATTGAAAACAACATAGCTGCTGGATTTATGCAACAGGACTTTATTCAATACAATAATGTCAGCCCCCGGTCCACTAGTGGGATAATTCCAATTGAAAAGAAATTAACTTATCATCCCAATCTACGAAGTATAGTGGTATCACCTTGATGAACATTACAGCAAAACTGTACTACAGAAGTTGTTATTTATCTGTATCGGTCGTGACTTGGCTACCTCCTTCGCTGGAATCAAACTAGTTTAAACAAGCAAGGTGCACAGTGACACGGATTCTAGCACTGTGACGGACCATTGAGGGCACGATAACAAAACAATTGCCATTTGCAACTATGTTTGGAATATTTCTACAAATGGTTGCCTCAATACAACGGTAATGTATGTTCGATGTACAAATTACTTATACAATACCATGCATCATTGTATATCTTATCAGCAGGTTTTTAATATCGATTTATCTTCTAACACAACTACAATTTTGAAACTCGCTTCAATGTTTCCACTACAGAAGGCAGTCTTCATCTGGAACTGTTCTTCCTCTGCTCGTCTGATGGCGCGGCGAGCAGGCTGTCCAACACGTGACTGAGTCTATGTTCATGTGTTGTTTTGTTTTTCCGATCCAGACGACCTCGTTTATCCAGCGCGCCCGTCTCCGTCTCTTTACGTCCAGTAAACTGTAGGCGTTATCCAGGGCTTCGGATGTATGATTTTGACTATTGATATTACGCTCTTCATTTGGTGCGCCAGAGAAGCTGCTTCAATGCGGGGAAGAGGCTTCAATTTTGAGCAAGCATCATCTCAATGCCATTAAAACTAAACTACTGATGAAACAACCTGTGTAACTTTAGTGGAAACCTTTCATAACATACGACTGGAACATGTGAATGTTTTCAAATATCTCCGTATATTAGCCCTAAGTTCAAGTTCACAAAACCACTGAAATTCTCGCAACAGACTGGAGAAAGCCTAGAAAACTGTTCTTGGCCAAGCGATCCTTCTCCAAAGCATACGTTAACAGTATCCTATTGCATGGATCATTGGCAAATTTGAAGACCATATTGGTGACTGCTACACTCAGTCTGCGCAGCGCATACTGGACGTCTGATGACAGAATCATCTATCCAAAGCCCAACGTTATGGTGGACTACTACCACTGACAACTATTCTAATAAAGAATCGTCTGCCATTTGCCGGTCACTGCAAGAAGGCATCCGAAAAACCAGTCTAAAATCTGATTTTCGTAACCTACTAAAGCTGGGCGGGGCATGGAAACCATATCGTACTCTGATCTTATCAGCTAATCAGAAGCATGAATTTGAATAAGCTGATGTATTATCACACATGCAAGCCAAGGCAGTGTGGAGAAAACACGATGCCGCTTCCATTCCATCGACGAACACCGTATGATAATGGCGGCTTAGCCAAACGTAAGAGAGATTAATGGATATGACATAGCGCTAGTTGTATTGTTGTATTGCAGATCATCGAAATGTACGGATCTCATTACATGTTTGATGTGTTATTGCGTGAGTTTTTATTAATTTGTATGATGACGTACAATAGTACAATAGTACTTGTTGTTCCACACAAATGATACATCTATTGTAATTGTAGTGAGACTGACGTAGACGTCGTGCCGGCCTGGAACGACCACGATTCCGCCTCGTGTGACTTCGTAGTCGACGGCAGTAGACGCTGTCTCATCTTCTTGGATCACTTCTGTGTCTTCACAGTCGTGAATAAGACGACGGGATCGGATACGCTAGCTATGGGAGTCAACGTTCTCGTTTATGCCGACTACATGGCCAATGCTAAGAAGATAAGACTTACCTCGCACTGTGTCGACAATGAGGTTACTGAAATAGAGGTAAGTAATATAGTAAATATTATCATTTTCAATTTCCTGGTCGTAATTGTCCAATATGTGTGTGTATGTGTGTGTGTGTGTGTGTGTGCGTGTGCGTGCGTGTGTGTATGTATGCGTGTGTGCGTACGTGTGTGTACGTCTTTCTGCTAATGCTGTAGTTACTCTACGGCTGACGCTCATTTTCACTGTATTGTAGTTGTTCAAATGTATGCAGACGAGAGACTACGATGCTGTTTTGGTTGGAAGTCAACCTTTCGTCGTGCACGATAACCAACATCACATCACGTTGTCAATGAACGACATAGGAGCTAATTGGGAACTTCAGGATAACGTCACCAAGGTAAGTTGATGCAATCCAATGCGATATCAAAGACGGTACTAGGGTGTTCTTAGACTTGCCTGTGAACCATGTTGATTATTTTTCTCAGATTAAATTCAAAACGATATCGTCGTTTCCCGTCGCAGCGGCTAGTAATGTACTGCAAAAACCATCAACACTGTCTGCGTCAATAGCGCAAGACACTAATACACGTGAGAAATATCGTAAACGAAATTAGATAAATCGAAGATAAACGCGATACAACATATTATATTAGAACCATTGTTACTACAAATAGTAACTTAATACAATGTTATTATTTTTATAGGTGATCGCTTTCCTGAAGGTTTGGCACAATATGCACCCAAACTGTTCGTTTGTGTTGCAATCAACTACGCCAGATGTCGCCACTGAGGTATCTTGTTTAGTCACAGCAGAACAAGAAAACGGCGACGAGGGAAACGCGGCACATATCATCGTTATGGAAGATATGAACAAGGTGACTTACTGTTATGAGGTTACTGCATCATTCAAGCCAACGAATACAATCACAACCAGTTAGAACACCCGCAGTTATGAGGTTACTGCATCATTCAAGCCAACGAATACAATCACAACCAGTTAAAACACCCGCAGTTATGAGGTTACTCCATCATTCAAGCCAACGAATACAATCACAACCAGTTAGAACACCCGCAGTTATGAGGTTACTCCATCATTCAAGCCAACGAATACAATCACAACCAGTTAGAACACCCGCAGTTATGAGGTTACTCCATCATTCATGCCAACGAATACAATCACAACCAGTTAGAACACCCGCAGTTATGAGGTTACTCCATCATTCAAGCCAACGGATACAATCACAACCAGTTAGAACACCCGCAGTTATGAGGTTACTCCATCATTCAAGCCAACGAATACAATCACAACCAGTTAAAACACCCGCAGTTATGAGGTTACTCCATCATTCATGCCAACGAATACAATCACAACCAGTTAGAACACCTGCAGTTATGAGGTTACTGCATCATTCAAGCCAACGAATACAATTACAACCAGTTAGAACACCCGCAGTTATGAGGTTACTCCATCATTCAAGCCAACGAATACAATCACAACCAGTTAAAACACCCGCAGTTATGAGGTTACTCCATCATTCAAGCCAACGAATACAACCACAACCAGTTAAAACACCCGCAGTTATGAGGTTACTCCAACATTCAAGCCAACGAATACAATCACAACCAGTTAGGACACCCGCAGTTATGAGGTTACTCCATCATTCAAGCCAACGAATACAATCACAACCAGTTAAAACACCCGCAGTTATGAGGTTACTCCATCATTCATGCCAACGAATACAATCACAACCAGTTAGAACACCCGCAGTTATGAGGTTACTCCATCATTCAAGCCAACGAATACAATCACAACCAGTTAAAACACCCGCAGTTATGGTTATTTGATAAGATGCTAAGATTCGCATAATTTTGCCGTTCACAATTGCCTAGTCGTAATAATTTAGTTGCTTTGTTGGAATGTGATCGACAATATGACGCCTCAACAGACACGTGTTAAAATTCAACTTGGTCGCTTTCAGTCCACAGCGAATCGTATCCAGCAACTATTGATCGAATGCAATGCGGTTTCTGTGCATTTTCTGTCGACTATAGTCTACTGCGAATGAATTTAACAAGTACATGTGTTATGCGTTAAGGTCCCGCTGATTACAAACAATTCATGTGTTGTTTAGTTCCATGAATCGTCTCGGCATCTTCGTCAGATACAGACAACAACAAGACTGAATACCGTCCCGCATCAGTTGAAGATGCAGCTGGCGTCTCTGCTGGATCCTCCGGATCACATTCGAGGTCACGACTGGCACCATCTGGCGAGTGTACTCGGACTTGACGAGAAGGTTCCGTATTTGGAGAGGAAAGGTCACCAGACGGAGCTGTTGCTGATGGTCTGGGAAATGAGGAACAACAGTCTCAGTACGTTGGTTACCACGATGAGAGACATTGAGCGAGAAGACGCCGCGTCCACGATACAATCTTCTCTAGAAATTCCGACTGTTGAAATGGCGGAAACGTCGCCGAAACTCGAAGAAGAATGCGTATTTCCTGACGACTTGAAGACAGAACTTGTCCTGCTTTTGGATCCAATCGACGAGGTTAACGGCAACGATTGGCGCCACCTGGCGGCACTACTAGAACTTAACAACAAGACTCGATTCTTGCAGAGGAAGACGAGCCCGACCGATGTGCTGCTAGATCACTGCGAAATGAAAAATATTTCCTTACCCGCTTTGGCAGCCATGATGAGAACTATGGGGCGTGAAGACGCCGCCGTGACGATAGAATGCTACATTACTTGAATAATAACTAATGATGTTCGAAGTATGACTGTGATATATGCATCAGCTATATAGTAATAGCCAACGATAATGTGTGCATAGGATGTATTTTCTAAGAAGCTGATATTGTATTATGTCACTACAACGATAATGAAATAAGATCTTTGTACTATTTCTGGGATACGTTTCAGCTGTTATCTGAAATTAAAAAGGGATTTCATAGGATATATTTTGTACGAATTATATTTATACGGTGCCACAGCGAACACACACAATTACATTAACTCAATAAATTATTCCCACTCACTTTTGACATGTTACTGCATATTCAAAAGGAAATGTCTTGAATAAAATATTCTTTTGACAGTTCTTAATTGTATACGTCAACCCAACTTATCTTGATTGAGTTCGACTTTCACGAACAAACACACACACACGCACGCACGCAGGCACGCAGGCACGCAGGCACGCAGGCACGCAGGCACGCAGGCACGCAGGCACGCAGGCACGCAGGCACGCAATCACACGCACACACACACACACACACACACACACACACACACACACACAACGTGGTGAAGATTAAACTGTTTCTGAACGATACGGTTTTTTTGCGGATATATTTATTTGACAATTAATAATTTATATTGACTTACAGCAAATTACAATACAATCATATTTTTAGTTGCGATATGCTCACTTATTGATAACAGTGTAGTGCAAATTAGAATTAAATATACATTTTTTGTCAAACGACCTGTTTTTAGTTGTATTTTTTCTCGATCATGTTCCTTTTTAATTTGCAAACAAATGCATGAAATGTTGAGAGCATTGTAGTATTGGAAGGTAATGAATTCCAGCGTTTTACACCATAGATTGCTCAACACTTTAGTTTAACGTTAGTTCAAACACATTATCGGACATGTTGATATTGAACTCAGGAAGGGTGTGAAGAAGTTTGTTGTGTAAACAAACACTGCACTGACAGGTACTAGTAAATAGTAATACACTTTATACATAATTGACAAGATCTTAAAATCTCCTAGGTCTTGAAATGTTAGTACTCTACATCTATTAAATAACGTATTAATATGATGAAGCCTATCAACACCACAGTCCACATATAAGTCTAATCACCCTCTTTTTTAAGATTGTAATACAATGTACATTGGTTATATATGTAGTTCCCCAAACCTCACAACAATAACTCATTATTATTGACATGGTGTCAATAAAATGTTTTTTGTACGTACCTAAATGGTTGTCATGTTTTAAGATGTCTACATTAAAATCTCCACATAGAAACAGTGTCTTGTTGGCTTAAGTGTTTCCAAAGATGTTTGTAATGTTTTCACAGATGTCTATGTTAGATATATTTATATTATGGTAAGAAGAGTGAATAATATAAAGTAAGTAAACGTTTGTTTTTTAGGATATGACTTGTTATATACATTACTCCAACTATTCTAGATAGCCTAGTCTTCACACTGTTTATATGATATTTCCAGGTACGTTTTCATCAATGTTTACTCCAAGGAATTTTGTCATGTTAACTCTATTAATTCTGTTATTGTAACATTTTATATCTAAGTCAATATTTATCTTACGGTTACCAACAATAATGTAGTTGGTTTTTGATATGTTCAGAGACAATTTGTTAACAGTGAACCATGTATATAGTTTATCTAGTTCACAATTAACAACATGTTTTAGTCTATGTACATCCGTGTCAGAATATAATATATTGATATCATCTGCAAACAGCACAAATAAAAAAGTTCTGATACATTACGTATGTCATTAATATATAAACTGAACAGTATTGGGCCTAGCACAGACCCATGACCCTGTGGTACTCAGGAACATTAATCTGTTTTGACAAATTGACTTCTATTGCTTAGCTAATTTTCTACCCATTTCTCAGCCACACCACGAACACCATAGAAATTTAGTTTTTTTTAAATTAATATTGAATGATCTACAGTGTCAACTGCATTCTTTAAATCAACGAAAACGCCAAGTGTGTATTTTTCTTATTTAATGATGTACTAATTTCTTTGACCAGGTCAAACAATGCATGGGAGGCGGCGATTGCGGATCGGAAGCCGTATTGACTGTTGGAAAAGATATCATTTTATCAATACATTCTTCGAGTCTTTTGTTATAGAGTTTATCAAGTATTTTGGAAAATTGACACAACAAGGATATTGGTTTCTGTTTTTGAACCATTTTTAAATATAGGTATGACTTTGGCTACTTTCATTCTAGAAGGAAAAACTTCAAACAGCTGCACTTCAAACGACATGTTAAATATTGCTGTTAATGGCGTAATAATGGATTGCATAACTTTCTCTATGATATTCATATTTATATTATTACTGTCTGTTGAGGTTTTGTTTTTACATGCACCGATGATCCTACTGACTTCTTCTTCACTTACTGGATTTAACATCTTCTTTTCAAACATTGGCAAAGAACTAGCTGCTAAAATAGATCCACCGGTAAATGGTTCCTCATTTCATGACTATCTTAAAAACAAAAATAAAAACAGCATGTTCTTAAATCCAGTAATGTCTTTCTTGTTGGTACTATTTTCTACCCTCCATTACAAAATATTCAGGATAAGAAGATTCATTTTGTCGTTTATGAATAAGTGTATTTAAGATGTTCCAAGATTCTTTAATGTTTTGTTTTTGGTCATCCAATAGTTTTCTATAATATTCTTTTTCTGCATTTCTTAGTATTGTAGTTAGTTTATTTGTATAAGTTTTGTAACAATGGTCCGTTTCTTGTGATCTATTTTAAAGACATTTTTTGTACAAGTGGTTTTTCTTGTAACAAGCATTTTTGAAGCCAGTTGTGAACCATGGCTTATCACTGATTACATGTTGTTTGGTTATTTTTCTGACAGGACAATGTTTATCATATTTTTTCCATAAATGTGTCAATAAATATACCATAAGCAACTTCAAAATCTTGTGTGGTAAACAGATTTTTTCATGTTTCATTTCTTAAATCTGCTATAAAAGAATTTGTATTTTCATACGTTTTTTCTATTTTCCCTTTAGTTATTTCATATTCACATAGCGTAAATATTGGAAAATGGTCAAATGTATGCTCCTGATTAAAATACCATTTGTAGTTCGCTTGTTTATGGCATTTGTAAAAATGTTGTCAATAGAGTTGTTGAATCACGAGTAATTTGTGTTGGCTTAGTGATTAGAGGATACAAGCCTAAACTATATATGGTGTCAATAAAATGTTTTGTACCTAAATGGTTGTCATGTTTTAAGATGTCTACATTAAAATCTCCACATAGAAACAGTGTCTTGTTGGCTTGTGTGTTTCCAAAGATGTTTGTAATGTTTTCACAGAAGATGTCTATGTTAGATCCTGGTTTGCGGTAGATATAGCCTACTGTTATATTTTTTAGGTTTTCTATTATCAATTCCACTGTGATACATTCAATGATATCATTTATTGATAACGATTTACTTTCAATTTGAGTACAGTTAATAATGTTATGTACGTAAATAGCAAAGCCACTTCCTCTAATATTTTCACTACAGACATTAAAAGAATTATACATAGGTAGGTTATGGTGTTGCATTGCTTTAGGATCATTCCGTTGTGTATTATTAATATTATTGGAGATACCCTCTCCATCGTGGATTTGAAAAATATTTACAAGGTTTTCATTAAAACAAGTTATTATTGGGATCAATTATTGGACCAAGCTCATGTGCATTGTCTTCATGGAGTTGAAATACATTTAGATTAACATTATGTCCTAATAAATCTACAAATAGTTAATGATGTCAAATGTTGTCGTGATTTTGTCTGGACCTATTTATTTGTTCGCATGGTCGCTCAGTTAGATGCACAAGATCTTGCGCAGGCATTTAGTGTCGAATGCGACAATTTTGTTTTCTTGGCTTGTTTTTAGTTGCCATGATTCGTATTCATATTTGACGGTGGGGCACATTCTATTGTATAGGCTTTCCGGAGTGCTCTCTAAGTTCTAAACATATGCATTGGAACAGGCACGGCTTTATCGTATTTTATTATATCTTGTTCCGAATGTATGATAATATGTTGTGGCCGGGTTTTGCAGATATTTCCCATTGTAGTGTACATTGTGGCCATGTTGACTGGTTTTGGTATCAAAAATTGGTGCATATGTAGCAGCTGTGTAGCTATTCCTCTTTGGGGAGAGCTTGTGGTTGAATCCATACCAAATTGGAATTAACTGACTCGGGATAATAACAGCACCACTTAGCACTGGTACCAGTAGTACCAATAGTCTGAGGACACATCAGGCAAGATGTTCAGGGTTCCTTGTATCACAGGAGTGCAACGTAGAAGTAACATCTCTCGTCGAGTTGGCTCTGTAATTATCTTTGGCTTCTC
This sequence comes from Paraescarpia echinospica, assembly GCA_020002185.1. Classification (NCBI taxonomy): domain Eukaryota; kingdom Metazoa; phylum Annelida; class Polychaeta; order Sabellida; family Siboglinidae; genus Paraescarpia; species Paraescarpia echinospica. The sequence continues at coordinate 9,290,352 of CM034538.1, forward strand.
AAATGCGACACATTGCATAAAAGACACACGTACTGCTCACAAAGTGCAGGCGATTTTGCAATCCTATGCTCCAGTGCAATTTGTTTTGTTGTTGGATTGGAGATTGTTCTTGATATACTACCCTAGCCATCGAATACAAATAGTTTTTCATCTACTGTTTCGACATTAATATTATTGTAATCTCCTTCGTGAATGAAGTGCCCGCCATCAATACTTGACACGATACCAGTGGCAGCATAATCATCGTCTTGAAGTGTTTCTATTTCTGCTTGCGCAGAACTGGTCAGGAATTGCCTCATGTATTATTCAACATTTTTTTAAAGCAAATGCACACTTATTATAACTTCATGAGTTTTGCGGAATGGAACAATTTCGTTATTTGACGATCACTCTGTTTGATCTTTGTTACACATACGTCATCATCTGACAACTCCATGTTATATTTCAATTTGACGGGGACAAATCGTTCTTTCACATAGTATATGACGTATGCATGGAAGTGAGGCAGATACACAGTCATTGTGACTTCATGACGTTTGCGGAATCAAACGTTCGAATATTCATCATTTGACGGGTGATACTGTTTCACCTTCGCTCCATCATACCAGGTAACAGGTGAACATCGTGCTTCATTTTGACAGGGATGCAATAAGCCTTCCACAAATGTATGAGATTTAAAAAACCATTAAAAGGATAAGCAGCAATTGTAACGTTAACACGTTTGCGGATGTGCCCAATTTAGAAAATTCATTGTTTGACGATGACATTGTTATACCTTTGATTCAGGTTACTGCATCATTTTGCTGCTCAACAACAGGCCTTCTTATGACGGAGAGATATAGACCTTTCAAAATATATAACATTTAGGAGTTCATTTAAGTTGGTTCAGTGGATGGTGCTTACTCCTCGCCAATAATTATCTACATCATATAATTACTTTTAGTCTTCTTTTTGAATTATATTATAATAATTAGTGTTTTATGTTGTCTTTTTAAACGCTTCTTAATATGTTATTTACGAATATACGGAACTACATTAATTACACTTATTATTATTACTATTATTATAGGGCATACACTACATATAATCTGATAGTTCAATTGGCGACAATACATAAAAAATTTAACTGGCGAAAGGGATTACAACACGCACTATCATGATATGTCCGCGAGGCACTACTCTGGCATTTATCAATATATATATATATACATATAAAAAACTTATACCATGAATGACAGCTCTGACTACTCAAGTGTGAAATGGGTCACCCGTGTAGCTCTTGCTCACCGCTGTGACGCTGGCACGCAACTACATTTTTCTACTTGCGCACAACTTCCTCGCAGTAAAACCTCGACTGGATTGGAAGCAACAAAGTCAACGGAAGATCGACCGGGAAACAAAACAGACGATAACCATGGACGTGTGGGCCGTCGTTGTGTTGTTGGCTTGTGTCACCTCGTCGACTCAGGTGAGTTTAAGTCTAGCATGGTTTCTATACTGAATCAATTGCACCCCAACTACAGTGTTCAAAACTAGGCAAATGGGTATTTTGCACAAGATCTGATGACCTCGACATAACGAATTTGGTAAGCAGCCCTTTTCACATGTTGGAGCAATGCACGCTTTGGTGATGGGGCATTCCAAGTGATACTAGATCCCTGGGCAAACAAATTTTCCCTTGCTTCATCCACCCTCCTAAGAGTAAAAGTCAAACGTACAGCACAACCGTCACACTTTGTGGGTCCTTAACTTGATCGTGACATCGGCCTAGTATTATGTTTGAAGACAAAAACAGGTTGTAGTTTCAACGCACCAAAATGTCCAATGATAAGTTGCCAGTAAACCTTAATACGTGATATGTATGTTTTCCATAACGCCGACGTTTACGCGAAATGTAAACATTTGTGTTGTCCATTCTTAATTAATGATATATTTCTCTTCACTGGTATATGCACTGTCACTTATCTTATGGTTCAGAATACAGCTCAGCAACAACTTCCAACAAGAATACAACTTCCAACATGACATACTCATGGACATGTAGGAATTCATATATGAACGACATATAGATTCCTCAACCTCAAGAGATACTAAAATCACATTCGTCAAACGTAAATGTATGACAGTCATCTTGATTTTCAATATTGCCGTCACCTGGTGATATAGAATATAGCAGAAATGGATTCTTTGACCCTGAAAATGTTGGTTTAGACACGTAGAACGTGTTTGTGTTTGTATGTTGCTTAGAAGCTGATATATTTGGGTGATGAATTTCCATGGCGGCCATATTGAATACGATTATAAATATACTAGTACACGTTATATATATACTAGTACACGTTGGGACAAACAATGCAGACAAGGAGGGAACAACTGGTATAGTTCAGAAGTACAGACATCTAGTGAGGAAGCTAAAGAAGACAAGAGTGGAACAGGTTATTCTCTCAGGAATTTTGCCAGTAATGGGAGGAAGGGGGGCAAGATACAGAAACTGTAAGAGGATGGCGATCAACGCACTAGTTGAGCAGATGTGTGAGGAAGAGGGCGTGGGATTCCTAGATTTATGGGGGTACTTTGTTGGGAGAGAAGATATGTACATGAGAGATGGCCTCCATCTAAGTGGAAAGGGGGCAGCAGTATTCTCAGAGAATCTGCTGCGATCTGTTGACAGTGGGACAGGTTGCATCTATTTAAACTAAATTCGCAGGGGGGACTCGCAGAGAAGCCTGAAACTGGAGGCATAGATAAAGGCAGCAAAAATAATTCAGCAAAGAACAGTCTGGAAAACTGTTCTGAAGCTGGGTATAAATGTGTTTGTTTAAATGCAAGGAGTATAGTAAACAAAATAAATGAACTAAACATTACGGTAGAAGATATTGACCCTCACATAATAGGTATAACCGAATCATGGGCAACCACCGATATATCAGATGCCGAATTGGGACTGACAGGATATGTAATGTTTAGGAAAGATAGAATAGGAAGAAGGGGAAGTGGAGTTATTTTATATATTAAAGAATCTATCCAGGCTTATGAAATAAAATTAGACAGAGAAGCAGATTGCGAAGAAGCTGTTTGGTGTAACATAGTTACAGGAAACTCAACGTTAACGGTTGGATTAGTTTATCGAAGTCCAAACATAAGCATAGAAGAGAATTAAAAAATACAAAACGCTATAAGGGAAGTGAGCAAACGGGACTGTGTTATTATGGGGGATTTTAACCATGGGCATATAAAATGGAAATCTCTACAGAGTATGGGTAGTGAGGACCACAAGTTTTTAGTTTTAGTACAAGATAGTTTCCTTTCTCAACATGTGCTAGAACCAACCAGGGGAGAGAATGTGTTAGACTTAGTTTTGTCCTCACAGAATGAATTAGTTGACAATGTTACATTATGTGAGCCTCTGGGAAGTAGTGATCACAACCAGATACATTTTACCATCAAAGTAAAATCAGAAAGAAATAATAAAAAGCAGTTCAGGAGAAATTTCCACAAAGGAAGATATAAGGAAATGAGGAAATATTTAGCAAAGATAGACTGGAATAATACACTGAAGAATAAGACAGCAACAGAATGCTGGAATATCTTAAAGAATGAAATAGAGTGCATCGTAGATAAATTTGTTCCCTTCAAAAACAAGGGAAACGGACCAGAAAGAAATACTTATCGAAAGAAGCCATTAGAAAAATTAAGTATAAACAAATGATGTGGAAGTCATATAGACGTACTGGCAATGACGAAGACTACAACATTTATAAAGAAGCACTAAACCAAGCTACAGCTGAAATTAGAAATTCAAAGAGAAGCTATGAACATAAATTAGCTTGTAATATAAAACATGACAGCAAGAGTTTTTATGCGTATGTTCGAAGCAAACAGAAAGTTCAGGATAAGGTCGGTCCTCTAGAAGATAGTGCTGGAAATATAATATCAGAAGGATTCTTAATGGCTGAAGACCTAAATGAGTATTTTAGTTCAGTGTTTACCAGAGAAGACACTAGTTCACTGCCAGTACCAGAGACTAAGTTCAAGGGGGCAGAATCAGACTATTTAAGACAGTTAATTGTAACCCCAGAAATGGTAGCTAAGAAAATTAGGGCTATGAAGGAAAATAAATCACCTGGAGTGGATGGTATTCCACCCAAACTACTAGTGGAAATTGTAGAACAAATTAGCATACCGCTTGCAACAGTTTTCAACTTGTCATTAGAAGAGGGAGTGGTTCCTTTAGAATGGAAAGAAGCAAACATTATACCGTTATTTAAAAAAGGTTCGACAAACAAGTCAGAGAACTATAGACCAGTGAGTTTAACATCAATGATTTGTAAATTATTAGAAAGATTAATTAAAGATCACATGGTGGATTTTCTTGTTAAACATAACTTGATAAACCCATCTCAACATGGGTTTCTAAAAACGAGGTCATGCTTAACAAATATGTTATTTTTTTGGAAGATATCACTAAGTGGGTAGATGATGGATCACCAGTAGATATCATCTACTTAGATTTTCAAAAAGCTTTCGACAAAGTGCCACATCAGAGATTACTGCTTTAACTAAAAGCCCATGGCATAGGAAATGGTATAATTAACTGGATAGAAAAATGGCTGATTGACAGAAGACAACGGGTAGTTGTTGATGGGGAGGCTTCAAACTGGAAATCAGTTTTGAGTGGGGTTCCACAGGGATCAGTACTGGGACCTATATTATTCTTAATATATATAAACGATTTGGACGATGATATAGCAAGGTGTTGAAATTTGCAGATGATACAAAAGTGTTTAGAAGGATTAAAAGTGATGGGGATAGACAGCATTTACAAGATGATCTTGACAGGTTGATCAAATGGTCTGAAAAGTGGCAAATGTTGTTCAATTTTGGGAAATGTAAATGCCTTCACACAGGACATGGGAACGAATATGTAGAATATACAATGGGGGGAACTGTACTAAGTACTACTGTAAAAGAAAAATACTTAGGGCTGACAATTAGTGCTGACATGAAGGTTTCAGAGCAGTGTGGAATTGCAGCTTCAAAAGGAAATCAAATCCTTGGATTGATTAGGCGAAATATAGCATATAAAGAAAATAACTAATAATACCGCTGTACAAAACAATAGTTAGGCCTCATTTAGAATATTGTATACAAGCGTGGAGGCCATACCGCAAGAAGGACATAGATATGCTAGAAAGAGTACAGAGGAGAGCGACTAAAATGATACCAAAACTGAGGGATCTTAGTTATGAAAAACGCCTAAAAGAATGTGGTTTAACAACACTAGAGACCAGGAGATTGAGAGGAGATCAGATAGAAGTGTTTAAAATATTGAATGGTTATGAAAATATTGATAGAAATATGTTTTTTTCAGTTAAGAAAGATAGAAAGACTAGAGGACATGAAGTTACATTAGTAAAGGAGCAGTGTAGATTAGACGTGAGAAAGTTCTCATTTTCACAAAGGACTGTGACTGAATGGAACAGATTATCTGATGATTGTGTGGGTGCTAGTAGTGTGAATATGTTTAAAAATAAAATCGACACATACCTCAGAAGGGCTGGATATATGTAGATAAAAACGTTGGACTCTCGATAAGCCAAAGGGCTTCCTTGTCCACCTGCCATCTAAAGTTAATTCTCTGGATGGCAATCTTGTTAAATCTTGTGATTATGGTTGTCATCCTTGGAAACTGCATATGACAGAAATGGATTTACTTACCATAAATGCGTTAGGTTAGACGCCAAGAATATATTTTTATGTTGCTTAGAAGCTGATATACCAGCGATAATGGATTTCCATGACGGCCATTTAAAAAAATCAAGATGTCAGCTAGGTACAGTGTCGATAGCTTTAAATGAATGTGTATATCATAAACTACATTTGTGTCAATTTTCATGTTTTTGTCAAAAAGTGCACAGTCATATCCCTTAACCGCTGTACTACAGCAACGCATTGTGCGTACAGAGATTCGAAATGAGGCATAGCAATGCTTATGTTATGTATTTTAGGCGTAAATGCAGCCATATTGATGATATTTGCCAAAAACCGTAACCTCGTGTAATGCTAAATTTTGATTCTCTCTGAACAAATAAAAAACATGTATTTCGGACGATATATTGCATGAGTTTGCCCAGCGTAAATAGTAAACATGCAATCCAAATAAAAGTTTGAACAACCTGCCTCAGTAAAAAAACACTCATTAAGTTGGCGAATGAATTGAACAGTGATCCACCATCGATGACAAAACGTTGTAAGAATCCGGTCACACTCAAGCGAGACTTTTTTATGTTTCGAGAATGCATGTTAAAAAGACCTTGGGGCATCAACTGAGGTTCCCATGACAAGATAATGCAGGAGGTAGGGGAAGATTCATACCAGAATAGAACAGACTTCTACTCGGCTTCCACGCACAATAAAGGCTAGCCCCGTATTGGTTAAATGTGATCTCTGCTGGATTCTCCTCTTAATCGCTCTAAGTTTCTGTTATCTATGTTATTGTGTAAGTTGTTTCGCTTGATTGGTGTGGTCACATCCAAGGCATTCGAATTCAGCACATATTCCAGGAAGCTGTCGTGGTACTCCTAACCCTTCGATTCAAGCTCACAACATACGTGACGCACACCTTGTTAAAGACCAGTGTAATTGAATCCTCACGCTCATTTTCAAACTTACATTCTCTGTTCATCAAGGATTCAAACAGATTCCTAAGGTGGCATAGAAAACGTTCCTTGTATGCATAGCCTTCTTCGTAGCATTTCATTGTCATCGTCGTCGTTATCATCACCGATACATTCCCCAACTACTCGGCTGATCTCCGGGCCAGCAACTGTCCAACATTCTAGCAGGTGCTGGGTAAGGCCGATCACATCGCAAACTCCCTATGGCCTTGTCTTGGCATACTCGTGGGCTAGGACCATCGGTATGGTCAAGAATAGTCGACTGCTACTCGTTATCGTATATCGATCCTCGTCTCACTCATTCTGCATGCTCGGAAGAAAAACATCGAGGTCTCGAATGAACAGGGGAATATCCACCGATGGTGATCGAGAGAAGAACAGAGGTGCGAGCAGCTTCAGTGTGTCAACCATAGCTTGAATGTTCTGTCTTGATATGCACGGACGAACACGAAGATGACATGTTGGAACTTGTGCAAAAGTAGCCAGAATGATATGCCTATAGAACACTATCGTGCAACCACGGCGATCCTATCTTCAAGAGGCAACTCAGTTCCACTATCCTTGTTTACCCGCGTCATAAGATTACCCCCTACAACAAATGTCACTTTGTGAAGGCATAGTATGGCTGCTGCCACATTCGTAGTGATCCTGGCTTCGGCGAGAACATCATGCCATCTAGAGCAGGCCTACCATGTTGGCCCACAAAGCTAGTTCAACGAGCATGCCACGTAGCATCATAAAAAACTTGTCTTAATCTGGTTGATCCACCACCAGCAGCATGACGTGTTATGGGTTGAGGTGCTTCGTACTGTTTTGTTAGAATCATGTCTAGAACAGCTGCTTTGTTGTGGAAAATGAGCCAGTGGGCTTCCATGTATTTTACTGATCTTCCAACAACATATAATCGAAAATCATTGTATGAAGACCACATGTCGAGTCCTAACGAAATGAGTCACATGTACAAATTTTAAAATATTGAGTTATATATACCGTTGGAAAGAGCATATAATCAGCTTTAACATGGTACATATATTTTGGGCGTAGCGTAAACCTAGCTGAAGTTATGTCACAATGAACACATATGGGGTAGAAATGTTCAAACTGAGAAAAAGCCGTTTGAAGTTTTGGTACGTTTACTGAAAAGTACCTTAGTTATCCTTAACGGATTTCTTTGAAATTCTGCACCATCTTAGATAGTGATATCCTGTTAAGTATCTGAATATATGAACAAAATGTATGCGATATTAAAAAAGTTATGAGCAAAAGACTTTTCTATGTATACTAGTGGAGTGGTGTTTTTTAGGAATTTTACAGCACACACAAAAACAGTCTGGTTTGTCGGGTAAATGCATTTATTTATAAACTGACATTGTTCTAATAAGTGAAGCTCATTGCTACAAACAAAAACAAAATAAAATTGCAAAAGAAAACTGCTGCAAGTTTATATGACTCACAAAACCAGTCAGTGAGTTTATTCTCATTTTCCCACACTGGCACCACCACGACCCCTGCCAGCATTGCCATGTCCCCTGCCAGGACTACCACGTCCCCTGCGAGCACTACCACGAGTTCTCAGATGCCTCGGTCGGAGAAGGCGATGGCGAAGGCCGGCGAGGATGGCGACCTAGGCCACGAATACCTCCTCTGCGTGGTGTGGATGCGACAGCATCGGGAGCTGTGGAGGGCCCCGCCATGGGGGCATCCTCCCTCTCAGAGGGGCTTGGACACAGCACGTCCTTATACAGGTCCTTCACAAATGGACGAATGTTTGTGAGGAGATAGTGTTGGCGGTCGTGACTGAGGCCGGGTGGCTTGATGGCGACTGGTGGTGCAGAAGGCAGCAAGGCATCACTGCAAACCAGGAACTCGAAGCGCTCTTCGGGGCTGCCGCATGTTGTCTTTACAAAGACCATGCCTGGGCTGGCTGCATCAAACCTGTGAACAGTGTTTAACACAGTTTAAATAATTGTTTATCATCTTTCACTGCATACAGGCATAATGGTTGCATTTCACAGGAACACCTGCGAGTGTTGTCATAACAGGCAAATATGTTTTCCTTGGTTTTATATTAGACAAACACAAAAAAGATGGATGCAAAATATCAATGTATCAGTTGTGCATACATTATAAGGGTCAAGTAACACAATTATTGTAATCGTGTAAATAAAGTAACGATAAACAAACATTTTTTATGAACACACCAACTCACCTATGACGATAACCCTTTATATAAAGCCTTATTTAGCATTCATAGCATTTATTTCCTTTAATTTTATGTTATTAAACGATATTGTGGATACTACTGGGATAAATAGATAGCATTGAATGTACCTGAAGTGAAAGTACTTCTTGATGCCTAGCAGTGCCTTGAATTGGGGATGGAGGTGTGCTTGCCAGTCTGCCACAGGGACGAGGGATGTGCCATCTTCTTTGCCAACCAACTGGGTGGAATTCAGACAGGCGCTCCCATTCACCACAGACTCGAGCTCAGTCAGCGACGATATTTGAATGCCCGCTTGAGAAGCCCAAAGCAAGCATAAGGGGCAAACTTTGTGTGTACCACAACTAGAAAGTTGAGTGTGATGGGCTGGTGGAGACCAATGGCGACCCTCCATGCACAATACCACAGGACAAAACAGTTCTTGTTTTGTACAGTGAAGGTCGGCAGTGGTCTCACCCAGTCCAAAAACACTCAAAAAAGTAGTGTATGTAGGACACAACAGCGTTCGACCCCTTCGAAATGAGATGGGCCTCATCAATCAGGAAGTTCACCTGTTTCGGGAGCCCCTCCCAGCAGACCCCAAATATGCCACACTTTCTAGGAACCAGGAAGTACATGGGGCCTGGCTGGAGAGGGTCACTCGGCAGGTGAACTTGCTGCGCAAAGTCGAAACTGTAGTGCATCGAGATCTGCCGGCTGCACTCCTGCTGAACTCCACCAGTTTCATCTCGCTGCAGGTCTGCTTGGCAGCTGTCACCATCCCGTTGTAGAATGTCCTGGCCATGTCAACAACTCGTGTTCCTGTAAAATGCGACCAGTTATGGTAGGCACGTCCACAAACGGCAAATATAATTTCATATGCATTTATAAAAAGGCCAATCATAATAGTCCAGTGCCTTGTTATGATGCACATTAAAAAAACATTGCCATGACATGCAATATCATTTTATGTCCCTTTGAAATGCGTAAAGTATCTGTTTTTTAAGAGTTATGCCAAAAACATTATTGTAGACACAAATGGAAATTTAGGCTACATTAATAATAATAATAAGGAATTAATAAACCTATCCTACTATCAGTGCAGTGGTGTATCAGTATGTCTGACATCATTCCTCCATATCACAGAAAGTCACAACTTTAATTTACTCTTTATGTCAAGCCCTGACTAACACCAGTTTAATGAAACTCATATTAGCATAGTCTATTAGGCTTGGTTATAGTAACGATCTAATTAATTAGTAATCTGTCATGATCTCACCCTGGTGGCCTGATAACGTGCACATGCATTTACCCAGATACAATCATGACAATGGCCTGTGCCACTGTTCATATAAATATAACGAACCACAGACAGTGAGACGGTATTCAAATAATAATTTCATACTGTATATAATATACACTTCGATACCATGCATACCTGAAACTTTGGCCAGTTCTTCGTCCACCGAGTCAAAAACTATGTCCTCAGACTCGGCAGCCACTTCCATGGCATCGTCGAAGTCATTCCTTCGGTCATCAAAATGGTTATCCTCGTCGGATGACCTGCTATTACAAACTTCTGAATCTGAGTCTGGTTCGTCACCCTTGCCACACTGTACTCCTCCAACAAACTATCGATCTTTTCTCTATCGGAATCCGCCACATTGCAATTAATCAACTTCGCTAACTCGAGTGCCATTTTTAAAGGGACTAGCAAAGAAAGCCGCAATGCGCATGCGCCGCAGCTGCGCAGCCAATGACAGCAGTAGCATTAGTCACGCGGCTAGCGACAAGGCTTCGAATGTTTACATTATAGCTCGCACGTCAAGCCCTCCTATTGGCTAAATTCAAACCAGGTCACGGCGGCCTCACTATATTTAGAAAGATGACATCCAGCGCTCTCTGGCGGTATCAAAATGTTGAGGGACAGCCCACAATTTCCGCGAAAAACTGCGTTACAAATGTTGCGTTTTCGGCTTTGTTTTAGCGAATTCATGCATGACATTTTACACAGGTATCCCAAAACTACTCTATAAACAGCAAATGAACGCACATTTAACAAAAATAGCGACGTCAGTCGATAACTGACATATTAAGGACCAAGTTTATTGAAAAAACGCACAATCGTAAATGTTGCGGTTGCAACACATTTTGGCATTTCCTGACGTTCGACAAATCTGTACATCCGACTCATTTCGTCAGGACTCGTCACAGTCATAACCGGAGCAACTATCCGTTTGTACATCACCCACAGGACGACAAAGGTAAGTAATTAAGAGTACACGACCACAAGTCAGGAGCAAAAGATGTCGCTGTTTTACCCCTGACCTATACCGCAGGAGGTGACATTGTACGCTAAGAACCAACAATACGTGTTTTAGTCATTACCTACATAAGTGACGACACCGACTAGATGATGGTTTCAAGATAAAGGTAGGGCTGGGTCTTTGTTGCTTTTTTGACACGAGGTACGATTCATGTTTTATTAAGACCATCATACATCGACAGGTGCACATTTTCTAAGTATAATAATGATATATATATATATATGTACATATATATATATATATAATTTTCACATATTTAAATATAGTAACATAGTAATGATATAAACGACTAAGACAAATAAGGTATAGGTAAAATTATTGACGTAATTCAATGATAATCCATACAAGAACTAAATACGACTAATTCACCTTAAATAGTAACTAAACGTAACTAATTTCCATAAAATAAATAACTCTTAAATATTCAATTAATAATAGCACGATGGTCGTTGTGTTTATATGCGACTAAGACTAACTATCTTAGAGCTGAAATGGCTGACTCCAAATTTTGAATCCATATAGACATAACACGTCGATGTAGGATAGGTCAAGATTGTTGCTTAAAAGTTCCCCCAAGGGGTGTGATCGTTGTACACTCGGACCAAAAATGGTGTTTACGCAGCAATATATCAAGTAGTATCGAAAAGTAAACTTTTACAACAACATGAAACGATTGAGGGTCTGGTGACCCCACTACCATTCAGCATTATTGATGAGTAAATCCATAGAAACAGTAATGGATATATTAAACCGGGTGCGGGGCTTCAGAGCCCCTATACGTTTGAAGTAGGGTGCAGGTGATAGAATTGCCCCCCCAATATTTAGAGCCCGAAAGTGTTTTAGCAAACCTCAATGCTGTTAATTACATATCGTTGTTATAATCTTGCTTTTGAACTTAATTGTTTGTTGAACTTATATTTTAATATTCCACAAAAACACAGGGCCTTATTGTTAGCCAGTCTCTTGGATTACTGTATATCCCTGCCAAACTGTTGACAGCCATCTAATTCCGGCACAGTTTATGGGTTATCGCCTTTCAGTGGGTCGTTTGTATTATCCCGACCATGTAGCAAACGTGTTGATATAAAACGCGTCAATCCACTTAAAAAACACTTTCTGACAGCGATATGGGGTGGCGAACACGATTTCGGTTCATCACTCACACCAGTGATTTTCGTCTCGCTCGCATGCCCGTCAATGCAATTCTCGAGTTGGGTTTCTCGTTCTAAATCATCACTGGACACTGCAGCGCTACATGCCGCCAGGGTGACGTCACGTGACTCGTCACGTGCGGAACTAATGTACGTTTCTATTGCCCTCGCGGCGTCCTCTCTCTCCATCGTTCTCATCATTGCAACCAACTTCGACATTCCCACGTTTCGTATTTCGCATATATTCATCAGTCGGTGCGTCGGGTCACCTTTGCTTTGGAAGTAGCGGATTTTATCGTCCAGTTCAAGCTGACTCGCTAGGTGACGCCAGTCGTGCCCACTCACAACGTCGATGGGGTCGAGCAAAACGGCGAGTTCCGACTTTAGTTTGTCCGGAATTAGGATGTCCGTCGAGTCCAAGTCTTCGCCGCTAGGGAGAGTGGCCGACACTGGAGCTTCTACCGTTGTTTCATGAGTTGCACTCAAGTGACTTTCTACAACGAACGCGGCATCTTCGCGTCCAATACTTCTCAACAACAAAGCCAACGTTGGCAGTTTGCTATTTTTCGTTTCCCACACCGCCAGAAGTATTTCTGTAGGATTCGACTTGGTCTCCAAATACCGAACCTTTTCGTCGAGACCAAGTTCACTCGCCAGGAGGCGCCAGTCGCGGCCACTCACGTGGTCAGTCGGGTCAAGAAGTGTCGCCAACGCCATCTTCATTTGGTGCGGTATGACACTATCGTACTTGACGTAGTTACGCTCCATGTTATACTTGCGCGGCTCATCGAACTGAAATAGATACAAGAGTTGTGAATATCCGATGTTATTTTGCGTTATTAAAATGCTAAGTTGTTGGCTCTACTTATCTACTACTACTAGAAACTTGTCGTTTAGTGCAACTGAAGGGCGTTCGTAAAGTGCATAAACATGGTCTAAACTTGTGTCACGAGTAAGCTTTGGTTGCAGCTGAATACGCTGCTCTAATGACTATCGCAAATTTGTTCTTATATATCATGCTGGTAATTCAGGATGTTGCCGAATCTAAGTTTGGTGTGCGCGTTTGTGTACGTGTGCGTATGTGCGTATGTATGTATGTATGTATGTATATATTATATATATATACTAATATATTATTATATATATATATATATATTTATTATATATATACATTATATATATATGTATATGTGAGTATATATATGTATATGTATATATATATATATATATATATATATATAAATATGTATATAATATTATATAATGTCTATATATATATATACAATATATATGAGCGAAGTCACGAAAAATGGAACATTTGTGTAAAAATTGGGAGTGAAAAATGTTCTTTCCCAAAATAATGTTATCCCCATAAGATGTTGTAGTATGGGGTTGGAAGTGTACCAACATGATAAATAGAAGACAACTTATTGTCTGGTGTTTATTTTATATGATGATGAATTACATCATTCACATTTTTGTGTCGCATCTGTCACACTTTATAAACCTATGTGTCCACCAAAAAATTATATAATGTAATTTTTGTGTGCTTGTAGAGGTGTATTGTGATGGCACTGTAGAGGTGTATTGTGATGGTACTGTAGAGGTGAATTGTGACGGTACCGTACAGGTATATTGTGATGGTACCGACTTGGAAAAATAGAAATATTAGGTTTTCCATTGAAATGGTCGATAGTGCTGACATTGAAAAATTATGTCCTTTTTTCAAAATCCGGTTGGAAAAGTTCCACACAGATTTGTTTTTCCCATAACAAAATTAATTAATTGTCTGTGTTTGCCTTGCACCTAACACTTAATTCAGCATACCTCTCATGGGGCACTTGGTTTCACAGATTCCACTCTAGAGGACCAAAACCCCTAATATGAGTGAAGAGGTTCATCAGACTGGGTGGTTCAATAGAGTGATATTTTTACTTATTTCACAGTCAGTTTACCTTGTGTTCTCGTGACGTTTCGACTGCTTTCAGCAGTCTTCTTCAGACGACTATCGCTAGATGGCAACACGGTAGTCCTTCAGCGGAGATGTAGTCACTCCGGTAGGTGCCCCCCACGGCTGCGTCCTGGGTGGCTCTTCAAGAGATCGTCATAGATGTGTGAAAGCCAGTACCGTCCTTCGTTTCGGTTCATGCAGTCCTTGGTTTTTCTAATCCCGATCGCTTCTTTGATGCCTCTTGTCTTCCAGTCCGACTCCCTGTCCACAAATGTGGCCCTCTCCCAGTCTTCTATGTGAATTTGCTGTGTCATGTGGTCTGTGATGGCTGATTTGTTCATCTCCTTTTCCGATGTTTTTCTGTTGTTTCTGGTGTAGGGTTTGTTCATTGTTGCTTTGTCTGCGTCGTCTCTGTATTCTCTGATGCGGGTTCCAAGTGTGCGTTTAGTTTATTCGATGTATGTGGCATTGCAGTTCTTACATGATATACCGTACACTCATTCACACATTTTGTGTGGTTCCACTTTGTCTTTTAGTCTTACCAGTGACCTCTTGATGGTGTTGTGAGGTTTCACTGTTGTGTTCACTTTGTATTTCTTCATGATTCGTGATGTGGTTTCAGATAATCCTTGGACATACGGAAGTACCACCATGCCTTTGCCCTTGTCTTTTTCCACAGTCTTCTTCCTGATGTTGTCTTCATTCTTTTGTTTCATCTTTCTCTGTAGATTTGATATGGTCCACTGTGGATACCCGCATTTCTTTAGGACTTCTTTGATGAGTTCTCTTTCATTGCGTTTATCTTCCTCCTCTGTGACAAGCGTTTCACATCTGTTTAGTAGCGTACGGTTCACTCCCATCTTCTGGTGTAATGGATGATGTGAGGAGAGATTTAGATATTGGTCCGTGTGGGTACTCTTCCGGAAGATCAGAAGTTTCACCTTCCCCGATTCCTTTCTGACTATTAATGTGTCTAAAAATGGCATCTTTCCTTCCTCTTCGTGTGTAAATTTTATGCTGTTAGTCTCATCCACTGTGTTAAGATGGTCGGTCAGGTGTTGTGTCATCCCTACCTTTATAACATCGAGAATGTCATCGACATAGCGTTTCCACATTCTTGGTCTCTTTCTCGAGATGCTCCATGAAGAGGTTGGCAACAATGAGGGACACAGGGCTACCCATGACTGTGCCAAATTTCTATTGGTAACCAGTGTTACTGAATGTGAAATAGGTTGTGTCACGAGAACAAAAGGTAAACTGACTGTGAAATATGTAAAAAGACCAAAACCCCTGTTTGACTGGCTCAGCAGCAATTTTGACAGACACGGCGTAAACAGCAAGGTAAATAAAACAATCTTTCGTCTACAATATTGATGGCGCATTAACTACAAATACATATCTCACCATTCGAAACATTTTGATACTAAAATGAGCTATGTAACTTTACCATTAGTACATATATTGCCGATGATGTTCTTATATATTACATCGTTTGTCAAAAAATCGAGTGTTGCTTTATTTAGAAATGAATTGGGAAATTTTTGATGTAAAAATAGTTGTCATGTGCCTCGTACGTAAGTAATTTTATTGAACTATTGTACACCCTCGGTCAGAAAACCTACTAAAATTTTAATATAATGTTTTCATGTTTTGTGCTTTCATTTCAATTCTATCTACTGTACAACATATAAAAATGACGTCCTCACCCGACTCACGTAACCGATGATTAAGGATTGTGCTGCATCGTCTTCACCACTTCCCCGCTGTCCCGTCGTTATGACGCAGGACACCAAGGCTTGTTGGACGTCTGCTGTTTCATCCCGTACCCAACGACTCAGCTGGAAAGTGCAGCTCGGTTGCATCGCACGCCACACCTTCAGAAACGACATATTCTGGAAAAAGAACCGATCATATAAATCATAAACAGGTGATTATAGAATATGACATACATGTATGCGAGGCATCGTGACCATAACCACTGCGTTTGATCAGATGCATATCTAAGAGTGCAGGGAATAAAAGACGCACAGACTCTGGGCAGAGGTTAACTATTTTAAACAATGGTCACAATAGCCTTGTCGTAAAATGGGTAAAAATGGTCACAGTAGCCTTGTCGTAAAATGTAAAAATAAGTCGCTCAGATGCGGACATATTGGCAAATACGTGTATTTAATTATTTTGTAAACCCAAAATGGTCGCCCTACATGTTAGTTGGCAAATGAAAACATTGGTTTTCTGGTTCCTTCTATCATTACTTTTCCTAACTTTACCTTTTGTTAAATCAGCAGACATTTCGTCGTCACCTCAAAACCTATCTTTTCAATATCGCCTATCCTCCCTAGCTTCCTAGCACATCCATCCATTTGTTGACGACTTTCGCCTATCACATGAGTACGAGAATGCTTAATTCATTGGTTTTGATGCGCCACTGAGCTCGGATTGTCTGAGGATATTGGCGCGTAAGAAGTTATTTATTATTATTAACATGTATTGGTTTGCTAAGCTAAAACAAACGAAAATCGTAACATGTATGTGGCATGATCCAAGTAATCCCATCTGATTAGAGAGACACCGAAAGAGTAACTGAAACTGCCACAATCAAAAAATATATTAAAAGTTTGATCACACAGAGTTGAACACAGCATAGGAAGCTTTATGCAGTAGGCCTACTAGCAACGATATATATGTATATAATATATATATATATATATTCACATATACTATTATTGACAGCATACTTTATTATTTGGTAAAACCATATTTTGATGCTTTACATATCATCTCATATTCGGCACGTCGTTCCACAAAATGTGAGTTAACGCTTAGTAAATTAGGTAAGTATATATATTGTCTCTATCTTCTAACTGTAATCGGCCTAACCTATGTATCTTCTTAACGTTTCCCTCTTAGACAGCTTGAACGTCGAGAGCCAAACTTTCAGGGATTAATTAACGACCCCTAGAGTACGACCGAATATATATATTTTCAAAATATCCCATATATATCAAGACATCTTTATGGGGTAAATCAGTTCATTGTTTAATGGTTCTGAACGTAAACGTAATGTGTGTATAATACGTAAAACGTAACCTAACAATTGCAGGAACAACGCGCGCGCAGCAAAAACTCCAGGAAAACGACTCCTGTGTCATAGACTTGTCATCATGGAGAATACGCAGACACGATAATGCTTATGTCTACCGTCATGCCAATAGCATATAAATACGAATATTATTTGACAATTCTACACTGTCACGTCTAGGGCCTATCGATTGACGTAAACTTCACATTCTTGCCGACCTTCGCCATTTTGAACAAACAACAAGTATCGGTGAACGCGTTATGGTGGTTGTGTAACGATACTCTGTGTTTCCTAACATTTTGTAAATATTACTTTCACGACTGTCTTCTACCAAGGCATCCTGTCAAGTGACGGGCATTTTTGCTAGTATTATTAACACTGGATGAAGTGCTAACGTGCACGAATACAAACGTTACCTTGGTCACGTCTCCCTCCGTCGTCCAACCGGGTCTAATCGTACTTAGCGTCGTATCCACGTCTTTGCCGTTGTTGTACATAATAAACGGCTCGCGGGCTGTCAACGTGCCTAGTCCCGGCTTTGAGCATATATACTTGAACAACTGCAATCAACCGAATCCCCTTTTACAATAGTTATACCCATGCGATGAAGTATTGTGTGGTACAGAGACATCGACAACATATCGCGAACAGTTAACGCTGTCAGGGTGCGACCCTTCGCGAAAAAGGCAGGATAAAATTGCCAATATTGAGATCCTGCAACATTGCAAGACAACACCATTGAGCAACATTTTCAAAAACGTAGACGCCTACGATGTATTGGAAGCCGTCTCTCGAAGACCATCCTCTATGGGGCGTTGACTGAGAGCATACGTACTGTAAGCAGACCAAAAACTTAGATATAAAGATGTGATCAAGAGAGATTTGAGACTGGCATCGAACATCTGCACTGGCAAATTGTTATCAAGGAAAGGTTTAATTGACACCGAGGAGTATCGGACGAACCAGGAGACTATTATGTGCGAGGCTTCATGTCAGAAATCAACCCATATGACCGCAGCCGCGACAAGCATTGTCTCTCGAGACAGAAGCTGGCTATTACTACTATTGGATTAAGTTGCAATGCCTAAACCATTTCCCATTGTGTTGTAACTACCAAGTAACATATCGAGCTAGAATGATAGAATGTATGTGTGTTTCAAAATCAATTCCTTAACATAATCTACAATGACCTGACTAGCGGATCATTATTTGGGATATCATAGGTACGAGATACTAATGCTGGTTAATACGTGTGGCAACCTCGGGACGTCGTGACCTACCTAAATTAAATAAAACATTAGGCCGATATCAATGTGCTCAGAAATAACATTCTGTGATATATGTCAGCATTTTTAGTACCGGTATGCCAATTACATTGTTCAATCAGAACAATACATTAACATCCAAATAACCAGATTTGTATCACTTCATCATGCAAACAGCATTTAATGACACTTTCTGTTGGATATTAAATAACCCAAATATATGAAGCGTCTGACATCCGTATAGTGTTTTGCATGGAACTATCCCTTATATACAAGGCATATCACAACGTGAGTTACATATACCTCTTTTGCCGTTGTCTCGTCGTCTACACAGGACACCCGAAAAAGCATAGTTCTT
This sequence comes from Paraescarpia echinospica, assembly GCA_020002185.1. NCBI lineage: Eukaryota > Metazoa > Annelida > Polychaeta > Sabellida > Siboglinidae > Paraescarpia > Paraescarpia echinospica. The sequence goes on from CM034538.1 coordinate 9,309,363, forward strand.
GCCGCCGCCAAATACTCGGCACACACCATGGCAATGACCCCCTTCGCCAGCAGTTCCTCGCCCGTCGTGCGGCTGATGACGGTGAAGGAGCAGAAGTGGTCTAAGAAGACGAGACACCGTCTGCTGCTCCCCACCAGAAAGTTGCTCGTCGCGGAGTCAACAAACGTCCACGATGGTGGCTCCCCCACATCCGTGTCACTGCAAGTTTATGTGTGTTCTCAGTAACTTCACACACACACACACACACACACACACACACACACACACACACACACACACACACACACACACACACACACACACACACACACACACACACACACACACACACACACACACACACACACACACACATCCGAAAACTCGTAGGTAGGACTAAGTTAACATAGTACGTCAGATTTGTCGATGTAACCAAAATCGGTAGCATCCATCTGCTTTATGGAAGCAAACCCTCACTAACTTATTAACATACGTCTAGCTATAGTGCAGAGAAACTACTAAACTTTCGTGAGCTGATAGCAACATTTTACAAAACGAAGCCACATCTACTTTTTACTGAATTCCATACGGTCGTATACGTAATGACTTACTGACTTTAATTATATCATCCACTTATATGAAAATTAGATTAGCGAGCGAAATATGAACACCTCAAAATACTTCCAAAAACACTAAATTCTAAGTTCGGTAGCACCCTCACAGTTCGTCCGATCCCGACACCCTTGGTATCATTTGAAAGGATCTACTTTCTGTTATTCTAGCATCATCTAGATTTCCCAATCACCATTCATAGAACACCTATAAACGGACCTACAATCGTGCCGTTTTCGATGTTCTATACGGTTCCGAACGATGTTGGCGGCGGGCACTAAGTACGCTAATCTTCCAATTGCGGCGCTGTTTTCCTCATTTGCATTGGTTCAGACATGCGCACTTCACCAGTTCTTTATTTCATGTTATAAGCTCCACCCTGACCCACTTTTAAACGGCGGCGAAACTGACGTGCTTTGACGGCAGCGAAACCGATATATAATCTACGTCGGTGTGACGTCACATTAACGTACGCTAACCAACTAAAACAAAGGGTCAAAATCTCGTTGCGTTGGTTGGTTGATACACGTGATTATGACGTGACGCCTACTACGAGTATAGTCATCTGCGCTGTTTCTGCTGTAACTAGGTTTCTGCTGCATTTTGTTGGATCTCATATTAGATACGTCTTTTGTTAGACATATCGGTCACTGGGAGCAAAGGACGTCTACAAACTTGAAGAAAGTTATTTTTATCAAATTAAAACGAGACAAACATGTTTTTGAGGAATATTTTCAGAGCAAACGCAGATCACGTGACATATCGGTGACGGGCAAGCATCCAAAATATTTCAATTTATCTGACAGAATTGTAAGCAACCGTTCCCACTAATCACCACAGGAAAGTTATCAAATTGCCGGTGGTGTTTGTACAGTAAATGCGTTGCGTCTTGTCGTACCGTGATGATTTTGAACACGATGCAGCAGCTACCGAGTGCTTCCGTTTGGCGCGTGACGCGATATCGTCTTACGAATATTGTAAGTATTTAACTAAAAACAACTTATTTGACGCTTTGTTTGCGTTCAGTTGATTAAATATGTGGTTCTGATTAATAACATCGATACGTTGCAGAATGATGTATAACATGGTTGGTGAAAACTGCATATTATGACAGCGTACAGTAGAAACCGAGTGGACCAGTATATGTCAGGTTCACCGCCGTTTAAAAGCGAGTGGAGTTTATAGCATGACATCAGATAGCGGTGCTTCAATCGGTAGATTGGTAAACTGTGTCGACGAACCAAAATCGTTAGCGGTGTCTAAGACAGCGGAAACAGCACGATTGTAGATCCGTTTATAATTTATTTTAGGTGATTATCAATAAACCATTGATATATTTGAACAGAAGAAAGCGTAAGCTTTCAAACGACATCAAGATCGTTGGGATCGGACGAACCGTAATGGTATTAGCAATCGTTTAAATGAGTATTTTGGGATATGTTTTGAGTTATTCATTTTTCGCTCGCTTATATTGATTATTTTGCTTAGATTGATGATATGATGAAATCATTCCACCTTTCGAGACTTGAGCACTAAAGCAGTTCTTTGGGAGTTTTAATATCTTTATAGTGAATGCAATTATTAATTAATCATGTTAGTATGACTAATTCAAGTAATTCTATGCATTTATTTTATTAGTATTGTGTTTTATTAATCACAAATGATTATGACACTATATCGATACAATAACACCGCACACGGGGAGTTTCCAGTTCGTGTCAACATTTGCGATCCATATTATAAGGCATGGTCATGACTATTCCGTACCGTCCATCAGACTTCGGTTACCTCCGCTGAGTTTTTTTGGGCAAGAAAAACATCCAGCCGCTGTTAATGTCACGAATTCAACAAAAAAGAATGAAAAGGGAGAGGAATAATCTATGGAATAAACGTTTTGTATGGATAGTATTTCTGTTGGCCAACATAACATAAATATATTGTAAATGCAACGTTTCAATGTCCCGTGAACCTGTTGCTCAGAGAACCAATGGAGATCGTTGTGCATTCGTTTTGATATGCGTGTTACGAACCTGGACATCACATGTAGGTTAGACTTCGCTTGCACCGCCGCCGCCAAGTGCTCGTTATAACCAAAAGACAACGTCACGGTCTTGTGGAAGCGAAGACCGTGGGGAAGACAGTGGATGACGGGGCCGGCGAGGCACTCGCCGTCTTTTAGCGAAGGCGTGTCTTGTTTGTTCGTGCTAACGACGATGGTTATTGCTGCGTCATCTTTCAATGCACCCTCTGGTATCGACAGGATGATGGTCATCACCTGAAGAACGCCGCCTGCTGGTCCAACGTGGAATGTCCAAGAGAAGCGGTCATCGCGTTCAACGAACTCGCACGCGCCTATGTACATGCAATGGGTATAGTATATAGTATGATTCTGATTCAACAAACCTTCATTATTTTTAGTTTAATTAATTAATTTTGGAACTAAGTAAAAGAACAGAACATATATAAGTGAAGTATGGGAAACAGAAGAGAGTGGTAGATGGAGAAGAGGAAGACCAAACTCTGTCGCAGAGAGTGACAAAAAGATATCGATAGCGCAGGGATGAACAGCTACGAGTGGGAAAAACCGTAGAAAATTGGGACAGGTGGAGAAGTATCGTCGAGAGGGTAGAACGGGCTTAGTGATGTTGCCTACACCCCGAAAGGGATCATGGGAAAGAAGGGGTCAGTAATAACGAGTGTAAATAGAAGCAATTGGATGCACCACTATAATGTCCTGATTGATATTACACTATTATTTATTTATCTACACATATAGATGCCACATATTGTAAGCGACACATACTAACCTCATACTTACTAGTATTCAGTGCATGCGCCTCTAATGCAGGCTGCCTACACGTATCAGGATTTGTGAGGTGCACTTTGCGACGATAACGGCCGATCATCCCGAAACCAATCTGAATTTTACCAAACTGAATTTTGTTCTTGCGCCTTTCTGAGACAGTGAGCTGACATTGCAGGTCTTCGTCGTCTGGCATCCCGTCCTTCTCTCCGGCATCCTGGAAAGCATACCCAACACGTCGGTAAAGTTAGTCCGCTGTGTATGTACACTTGTGTGTGCATCTGTTCAGGTCGGTATTATATATATGTATACATGCATATTTTGTATTCTCACGAAACCTGGACACATTGTCGATTTGGCGACATTTATATATCGTTTTAATATGATAAAGTGTCTGTGGTATGTCCCGGCTCTGGGATTTCTACCAGATGGGTATTGACATGTCCCGCGCATTTGGCACCATACAACGCCGCAGAATACTAGACGTCCTCCATCTTTCTGACGGTAATGATAACGACCTCCGACTTGTACGCCTCCTCCCCACTAGGACACAACTGACGGTTCGTGTGGGATCTGCTCAGTCAGCTTCGTTCGATACGACACTCGGCTCCCCACAAGGGGACAGCTTATCTCCTGTGCTGTTTGCGTGCTATCTTGCTGCAGCACTGGCCGCTGTCCGACAAAACACAATTAGACCTGACCCACCCATTTCGGCCCTAGGCATGCCACTAGAGTGGGAATATGCAGACGATGTGAACTTCGTAGATGAAGAACGAGAGCCACTAGACGCAGTACTGACCACCGCTTGCACTGAGCTCTCAAACTGGAACTTCTTTGTCAACGAGGCGAAGACGGAACAAGTACACATATTCCTCGGTAACACCAACGAGACTGGTGATGTCGGTGCTACGCTGTGAGGAAATGAGCAGTGGAGACCGAGCAAGACTCTAAGATCCCTGCTCTGCAGCACAAAAGACGTGCAACATCGGTGCTTGTGGGCAATATCGCGTTCCAGTCGTTCTTGAAAATTTGGATGCGTGGGCCCAAAATCCCGTTAAGCATGCGAATTATGGTGTACGCTGCCATGGTCGTATCTGTAACGCTGTATAACTGCTGCAGCTAGGCGGTTCCAGCCACGATATTTCAAAAACTGGACGCCTGCCACAGACGCCACCTGCGCGCGATACTGGCCCTGCAGTATGCCGTTGTTGTGTCATGCCGGTACAGAGGCCGAGTTGGCAGGCACAGCACCAACCTGCTAGACGTACTGCGCTCGGACCTCAGAGTGGCGGGCGTCAGGCTGAGGTCGCGCAATGACTTCAAGACTGAGAGTGCTGGCCGAAGACAGCGTGGGATGGAGGAAACTTTGGGGGGAATGCTTGCGATATTAAGATGTCCGCCAGACTATTTATGTCGCAGGAACAGTACGTCATCATCATCATCATCATAAAGTAGACATTTTGAAGACTTGAAGACAAAATATGCGACACCTTAATAGTGTTATCCCTGCCAGAGAATAGTTACATGTCCGATTCGTATGTTACCAGATGAAACACATAGACCGTCCGTCTTGCAAAATCTCGTATGAGGTATTTTTATGGCTTTCTGGTACACAGAATACATAAACCATCATGTGTAATGTAAATTCATCAGCTGTCAATGCATGGTTTAACAGTTTTCTTGTTGCTTAAGTTGATGATATTTGTTTGCACTCCTTCCACGTCAGACATCACACCATGTCAAATGTTATACATTTATTTGTGTTGTGCGTAGAAAATAATGTTGTTATTTATGACGAAATAGAAAAATATGGCTTTGCAATGCTATCGAGTTCGTTTTTGTGCGATCATTAATAATATGGTGAATGCGGACTTAGAAAATGTGTTTCGCGGGTATCGCTACACCTACACACTTGTAGTCGCTTTAGTCGAGACTAATTGAATGTTCACCCATATGTATCGATTAGTTAAGAAAGAGAGAACAGCAAGTTTTGTCTGCAGCGTACGTGCAACATCTAAGGCTTTTCAATAAAGAAACCTCTTCTTTTCTTTTGCAGCAGGCATAGATCTGCGCCCAGTATATTTCGACAATAAAATATACAAGTGCCCGTTCTGAAGATTGTTTGATGCTGTACACAAAATGTATAATTGTTTACAAAGAATAAAGTATGCTTTTGAACATGAGTACACATACGAACGCACATACATAATTATATGAGCGCTATTTTAGCGAAACCGGCGTGCAACAGTATTGAGAAGTTATCGCCTCTGAGTCTTAGGTCGGGTGCTCCAAACAGCCCAATCTTGGGCTAACGCAGGAGTCTGTGGTGTTTGTGCACACACGCTGCGAGTTGCTTAAATTAATAAATTATTTAAAGGCAGTTAAGTTGATTGGGTGTGCTGAATGGAAGGTTCATGAAGGCTGTTTGAAAAGCAATGGGGCTTTCTATTTAAAGGTTTAACAAGATTTAACAAGATTGCCACCCAGAGAATTAACTCTAGGTGGCAGGTGGACAAGGAAGCCTTTGGCCTATCGAGAGTCCAACCCTTTTATCTACCTTCCGAGGTATGTGTCGATTTTATTTTAAAACATATTCACGCTACTAGCACCCACACAATCACCAGATAATTTATTCCATTCATTTACTGTCCTTTGTGAAAATGAGAACTTTCTTATATCTAATCTACACTGCTCCTTTGCTAATGTAACTTCATGTCCTCTAGTCCTTCTATCTTTCTTAACTGAGAAAAAATATTTTTATCACCATTTTCATAACCATTTATTTTTTTAAACACTTCTATCTGATCTCTCAATCTCCTGGTCTCTAGTGTTGTTAAACCACATTCTTTTAGGCGAATTTCATAACTAAGATCCCTCAGTTTTTGTATCATTTTAGTCGCTCTCCTCTGTACTCTTTCTAGCATATCTATGTCCTTCTTGCGATATGGCCTCCACGCTTGTATACAATATTCTAAATGAGGCCTCACTAATGTTTTGTACAGCGGTATTATTAGTTCTTTTTCCTTATACGCTATATTTCGCCTAATTAATCCAAGGATTTGATTTCCCTTTGAAGCTGCAATTCCGCACTGCTCTGAAACCTTCATATCAGCACTAATGGTTAACCCTAAGTCCTTTTCTTTTACAGTAGTATTTAGTACAGTAACCCCCATTGTATATTCTACCTCTTCGTTCCCATGTCCTGTGTGGAGGCATTTATATTTCCCAAAATTGAACAGCATAGGTAAAGGTAACTTCTTATATAGCGCAGTATCCAGTCCTCAGGACTGCTCAAATCGCTTTACACTTTACTCCCTGGCAGACCTGTTCAATCGAACACCATCTCGACTTCTCTGGGAAGCATTCAGCCAAGCTGCAATTAATGCGCGAAGACTATTCGTACACAAATATCCACCACAGTCTTTAGCCGGGTACTCATTCATATAGCTGAGTGAACTGAAGCAATTTAAAGTAAACGAACTTGCCCAAGGTTCGACACCGCCGCACAGGATTCGAACCCGCGTTCTCTCAGTCGAGAGTCCGGAGCTCTTAATGCTGCGCTACTTCGCTCCATAATTTCGGTGATTTGTGTTGGGATCATCTGCCATGTTCCATATACGGATTGCTCTGAGGTAGAAGGAGAAAACAGCTGCATTAATGCGGCACGTAGGGGCTACATAGTGGCCACGGTTTCGTGACTAAGGCCTGGTGTTATTTAAACTTTTCTAAAATGTCATGGCTTGTTTGATAACGCGCCGTCGTTCAAGAGTTGGCCGTCCAAGGGTGGTTACTAGGTTTGCTGAGTTGGTTTGGCGTCTATGATCATTTTTAACAAATCTGGCAGGATAGTGTTGTATTTTTTCAAGGTGCTTAATTTGGGTGGCAGTGTGTGGGTTCCATATGGGAGATCCATGTTCGAGGTTCGACTGGATTAGCATGTTATAAGCTATTTCTTTGACTTCGGGGTTTGCATGGGCCAAGGGTTCTTTTAATCATGCCTAGGACTTTTGCGGATTTGGAAACTGATATGACTTTCCAAGGTTAAATTTGAATCTAAATTTACTCCGAGATACGGATGGCTGGATAAAGTAGCGAGTGGCATGCCGAAGAGTGTATATGAGTAGTCTGGGTGTAGTTTTGTTTGTTATTGGGAGGTGGACACATTTAGAAATGTTAAATTCTATTTGCCATTTGTCAGACCATCTTTGGAGTTGGAATAGGTCAGTTTGAAGAATGCTATGGTCGGTTTCGGAGGGTATTTTACGATATATACAATCCTGTCGTCTGCAGAGGCGTATGGGAGATTGGTTGTTTTTGTTTATGTCATTTATGTAGAGTAGGAAGAGAGCTGGTCCTAGGACTGAGCCCTGTGGAACACAGATGTAACATCTGTTGTGTCCGACAGAACTCCTTTTATTGAGAATCTCTGTTTACGGTTTGACAGAAATTATTTGATCAAGTTTTGTGTATTTCCCGTTATTCCGTTGCAGGCTAGTTTGTAGAGGAGGCGTTTGTGGGGGACTTTGTCAAAGGCTTTGGCAAAATCAAGCAGGATTGCATCTATTCATATATTGTTGTCCATAGCAGTCATCCAGTCATGGACTGTCTCGATCAGTTGAGATTCACAAGACAGTCCTGACTGGAATCCGTGTTGAAAGTGGAGGAGGATGTGTTTGTTCAGGTGTTTCCACATATTACTTAGAATGATGTGTTCCATGACTTTACAGAGGATGCATGTTGATATTGGTCTGTAGTTTGCGGGATCAGATTTGTGGTTTTTGTGTGTGTTGGAGTTACTAGTGCTTGGAGCCAGTCGTCGGGGAGTTTGCATGTGTTGTATGACTGTTGGAAGATGTGTGTGATAATGAGAGCTATTTCCTCTGCAGTTTCTTTAAGAACTCTGGCTGGGAGTTCATCTGGGCTAGTAGCTTTGTTTTGGTTTATATTTTCCAGATGCTTAATTACTCTAGCTACCCCGATTTCAACAGTGGGCATATTAGGGTAAGAGAAAGGTGCTTGTTGGGGGATAGGATAGATTTATTGGGTGAACACGGAACTAAATTGGTTGTTCAGTGCATTTGCTTTGTCATGATCATTGATGATTGGTTGTTTGTTTACTTGCAATGTGGGAATGCCAGTGTTTTCTCGTTTGTTCGCTTTGATGAATGACCAGAATTGTTAGGGATTTGTTTTTAAGCTGTTTCCAGTGTTTTTGTTTACGCAATCTTTGTAAGATTTGGCTGCAGACTTAGTGGCTGCCTTCTGAGTTCTTTAAACTTTTTCCAGTCGTTATTAAGTCCAGTTTGTTTTGCTCTGCAACGATGTCATCACGAAAGGCTATAAGTATTCCATCGCCATAGACAGTTATGTCCTTTCTGATAGCATCATAGTTTGGTGGTAGAAATGAGTAGGTGGGATAGTTTTCATCTATTTTGGTTTCGACTAGGAATATGATATCGGAATTGTTTGACTGGATTGTTGCCTTTTGTTGGTTTGTCTTTTCAATGCTCTTGGCGCTGTTGGTGTTTATCAGAATACCACTGAGTGTGTTTCGTTTGGTGTTCCTGGGTTGCTCAGGGGTTGATGCATTTTGGGGATTTGGTCCAAAGACTGGATCTTGCGTTTCGGCTGTGTTGGGATCTATTTTATTATGCATGTGGTTGCCACTATCCAGTGGATCAAAAGGATTAGCTGTAGAAATGTTTGTGTCTCTGAAGAAGGACACTATCGCATTTGGGGCAAGCCCACGACCCAATCGCATTTGGGACAAGCCCAGCATTATGAATAAATTAATCTTTCATATATTCGTCGTCGTTTATTTTACAGCACTGTGTGCTTGTGTATCCAGTTTGGCAGTGGTCGCATTGTATTGCATGATGGTCATTTAGGACTTCCCCGTGACAAATGCCACAGGGTGCCAAGGAATTGGAACAATGCCATGGTGTGTTTAGGTTTCTGTAGGTGTTAATGTAGTCATGTATGGATATTCCAGCACATTTAGTGTGCACTGTCCTGCTGCAGTCACTACAGGTTAGCCTGGATCCATTGGATTTTACTGATTTTTTACATGTGTGACATTTAGTGAGGCCTGGGTTTACTTGGACATCTCCTGACAGTATGGGGCATTGCAGAAGAGTGAGTTTAGTTGTCGTCCTGTCTGTACTGGGTCTGTGTGGTGGTGGAATGACCAGTAGTCCGGTGAAGCCGCTTGATTTAAGACATTTTAGGTGTACAATGGTTTTCCAGATATGATTGTAAATGTAGTGGGTTGTGGCAGAGTTGGTATGTTGTCTGGGTTTGGTGACGTCATTGTAGTCCTCATTGTAGTTGTTTTCAAAGCGGTCAAGTTGAAAGCTCTCAGATTCAGAATCGTTAAAAAGTCTAAAGATGCAATGCAATGCAAGCATGGACACTGCATATTTAAAAGTGCATCTTCAATTAATATGATGCATGGCGCGAGCCTGCCATCATTCGGCTTTGCGTGGTGGTGGTGGTTATAAAAAGTATGTATTTACATGTGTGCATGTTGAACCAGTTCACACTGGTTCATGGGTCAAACTGAAACTGAGCTAACACGATATTTGGCAGATACTTCCCTGTGTGCAGTCTATGCACTCGCTTATTGGTACACAGTTTATTGTGTATTGTGTTTCCTGTTTATTTCAGGTTGATTTCTGATAGTCTATAAATATAATTAGTAATGATAATATACGTTTCACTTGGGTTTCGCGCGCTCTATACCTATTGTTTACTAGTTTGCCATCTCGTTTTGTAGGTTTTAGGCTGGTTGTTAGGGAAGCTAATTTGTCAAAAACTTTGTTTAGGTATGTCAAATCGCAACTACAACCACCTATATCCTGATGTATACTAATGCCTCATCCATTTATAAACGAAAGAAACGTTTGAAAATCGTAGATAATATCGATAGATATCGGAGCGGTAAAACTGATTCAACTACACCTGACGCATGCGCACAGAGAAGCGTATTTCTCATATCTAGCCGCCTAGTGGCGCCACTAATTGTGCGGTTCACTTTTCGACCAGTATTTAGGCTGAGTGGTTCCTCTTGCCGTATATTCTTTTTGTCATGTGGTAGATCGTGCCAGCAACCCCCGATCCTACTTGGTCTATACCTGTCACCGGATTGTGTGACGAAATAGTTCAACATGAGAAACAACACTGACGGATTAGACGCCAGCGAAGCCACTGCCGAACCAGATAATGCAGCCATCTCCAAGAAAGGCGACAGTAGATGTGAAGATGCCGAGAGGGTTGGATCTGTGACCGATTAGTTTTAGTTCAGAGAACAGTATGCTTTCTGTAACTGGTTAGTTAGGTTCAGGCGCAATATGCATTATTGGTCTACTCGATTATACATATAAGTGAAGATGCCACGACGTTTCACCTGTGACTATAATTAGTCAAATTCACAAATCAGTATACTGTATTCTTTGAAGGAAGGTATATTATAATGCTCTTATATACTAATAATAAACAAATTCCGTTCTAACCACAGATTCGCCTCGTTAGTATGCAGCAATGTACACACTTTGTAGGCGATTTTCTTTCCTTTTAATACATTTATGTTAGTTTTATTAGTGGCATGCTAACATTGTGCCAGTGCTGAGATGGAATATCCGGAAGTCTCCCGTATTTCCGGTGTCTTCCGGTGTAGTAAGTTGAAAACAGTACCCCTCAAAACACTACCGCTGTGTTTTGAGCGTACCCTCAAAACACTAATGTTACCATCAAAACACTACCCCTAATTTTGTTTGCAAATTTTCAATTTCTATGACTATGTGTTAGTCGCCATCAATACAGTACGTCTCGCTTGGTGGGAGGTTAGGGGGTATCCGGAAAAGCTATACTAAACTTTACGTGAGGAGGTGCTATCTATCTATTAAATGGATTGGATTCTAAAGAAGTTGTGGAAATATTGGCGGCATAGCATGTTCGAACTCCCAGTCAAGCATTAACCCTAACCCTCCATAACTGACTCTAACTATAACTAATGATAATAATAACTTTAGCCCTAATGAACACTTATTTATTCACCTCGTCTGATTGTAATGTTAACTATTTATTCCCGCTGTATGACTCGTTCCACCGATTACAATATGACTAACCCTAACCCCAACGATAAATAAGTCAAACCATAACTAATTATAATAATTATGACAAATTAAGCTTCATTAATATTGTTATAACATTTCACTCTAACTATTTATTCCCGTTGGCTAATTGGTTCCAATGATTACGAACTCGACCCTAGTGTATAGGATGGTTCCCAAGCCCTGATTTACGCGGATAAAATATGCTGACAGTAGTGTTTTGAAATTGGGTAGTGTTTTGAGCGTACGTAGGGGTAGTGTTTTTGAATTTAACAGTAATGTTTTGGGTGTACGCGTCTTCCGATATCAAGATCAGGGGTCCTTTGCATGAACCGAGACAATGAGCGTTGTCTCGGACTATTTACGAACATCGGGACTTTGACGGGATAATCGCCATGCATGGACGCAGACAACTAGAAGTCTCGGACTTTACGCGGGACAAAACGACACGATTTTTAGACCCGCGATTACGCTGGCGTAAACGCAGTTGTCTCTGACTATTTCGTAATTAATGGCGGCCGTTGGCGTTGTGTTTACGTGATCGGATGAGTTGATGAGACCGATTACTGCATTCTAGCGCCACAACAACAACACATTGAATTCGTTAATTGAAAAGAATCAACTCCACCAAACCACTATTCAGGTAAGTCAGGACTCAGAGTAGTTATTAGACACCATTAGCTAACGCAATAACCACAAACCTGACGCCAAAACATACGCCAACCGCAAAGTTAATTGAGTTCTACGTCATAGCTTTTGTGATCCAATCAGAGGTTTACGCGGGATCTGCAGTTCAACTTCGCGTATGAACGCCAAACATGAGTATTTCGCGTAAGTACAAACGCCGAGTTATTTCGTACATAAATAGTTCTGGTAATTAAAATGTAACTATACAGAGTTATAGCTACACATTTTAGGAACACATGTTTATAAATAAAGTTGAGTTATAAATTACATGTATGCATGTTTGACGAATTTAAAAAAGACCTACGACTTGCTTGTTTTCATTTGCAGCGATGCAGTGAGGCGCAATAACAGTGCAATACACATTTGTTTATTGGACTCCACAAGCTTAGCTTAGGCTTATGCATGGCTAAGCGTACCTAGGCTATATACCTTATGGTACCACATGTCTACCTAATGTTTGTTAACCCCACACAGCAAACAGGATTTTCGGACGATGCATTTTACTAGAACATCAATCAGAAAAGGTGTTATGTCTACTACAGGTACCGCTTCGCCGTCGTGGCAAATCGGTGATAGTGATTAAAGAATATATTTCACCTTTTTGTCCGACTGTCTACGACTTTCAAACTCGCCTAGATACTAGTACAGACCAAAGAATTTAAATAGCGAAGCAGTCACTCGCGCAGCGCCCTCTGTTATTCATGTGTGAACGTAATGATATTGTATACGCTACCAGTTCAAATTTAAAATGGCGGATCGCTGAGTGACTCTGCTTGGTAATTTAAATGCTTTGTATAGACCTTTCTAAATTAAATTTGTCGTCGTGGTTGCGAAGCATGTTTCCGTCATTGAACAATCGTATGCCACTCTAAACAACTTTTCTAACAACTTGTTTGCATTCCATCGATGTAATATAACGGCTAGTTATTTAGAATATTGATACTTTATGCAAGTGTGTTCAGATTGTTTACAAAACAGCATGTCAAACCTAGCATTCGATTCGACCAGCAGTACTGTAGACTCGCAAGTGGCAGTGCAGTGTGGCTATTATTTTTTAAACAAGGGTCAAGGCCATTTTTAATACGAGTAAATAATATTGAGTATTGAAGAGCAGGACATACTAAGTATTTTCGAGAAACCAATATTTTATTAGATATTGTATTGTGGGGTAAACAAAGTTTCCATAATTTATCAAACCAAGAATCCGGTAGGCCTACTTATATATTCAAGAAATTTCATTATATACAAATATAAATGTTATTGAACCAATTGCCACATGTGCATACCATTAATACTGTTTGTTATAACACCAGAGGCAGAGATACTGGAATATTTACTAGCTCTAGTAACACTGTCTGTAGTGTAGGCCAAGTTTCATGTCATTGACATTGTATCTTGTCACACTAGTCGAGTATCAGAAGGGTGAGCTTTTTAGTTTTCACCATTTTAAAAATAAGGATGTGGGATTTTGACCAGTAACAAAGGACATGTGAGAATACCGTTTCACAAAATTTAAAAAAAAACTTGCCTTGAATAACTTCAGTTATTCTTTCATGTTCAAGAAATCTGTGATGCAGATCTGGGGCCGGTTTCATGAAGAGTACTTAAAGTTACGTAATTACTTAGCGTACTCCTATGTTCGCTTATAAAATAATTCTAAAAAGAAGTAATTTACTAAGACAGTCATCTTAGCGTTAAAAACGTTCTTAGCCGCTTCAAGAAATCGACCCCAGCTCTTCATCAATCCAATGTGGCCCGAGTCTAAGAAAATCATCCTTCATCACCGACGTTGAAGGTATACACTAAAAATGCTATTTTCAATAGAATACACAAACAATTGATATATAATTAATGTGTTTAAACTGATTTTATTACTTATGTTTATAAAAAAATCAAATAGTAACAATAGCATAGTTAATATTCAAATAGTTCATTATGACATACATTCTGACACTTCAATATTGCTGTACAATATCTTCGGTGATACCTTCACAGTCAAGTATTATATAAATGATGCATATTAATTGCCGTATTGCCAAAACCGGGTTGACATAACTTGCTATTGAAACAATGGATAACTGGTAGTTATTTTCTGTCCATTTCTCATGCTGTTTCATTGATGATGCATCCCGGTTGCTTTAATTGTTCTATTTATAGGGCAAGCTTTATTTTTCAGCTGTACCATTTCTGTGATTGCACCGTATTTCTTCATTTCACTATGCAGCCATTTTAAAAACAGATCATTTTCTCCTTCAGAACTGGACACTCTGCATGTGCAATCAGAAATCAGCCATGTTTTCTTCTTGTCTGCTCGATGAAGCCAAGCTACTGGCGGTTGCCGATGAACCACTGCAGTAGGAAGGTGGACCACTGGATGTCATGGACAACTACCACTGTATCCCACAGCTGCTTGATGCTGTCGCCCAGGGACATCTTCAGACACAGCACTTAACACACCATGACCAGCATCTGGAACAATGTTGATGTAACCAGTTAGATAAATGTGTGATTGGTAGGTAATTGAAAACAAATGAAAAAAGTGTACTAGTATGCCTAAATATAACATAGCTACTGCACTGCTAATAGATTCATTACCATATTTGTTCTTGATTTGCAATTGTGTACACCATTGTTAACATCGTCCTCCAGTTTTGTAAATAAACTAAGTTGTGTAAGTATTTACAAGCAATTATAATTATTGTAATAAAAGAGCGTAATATATTGTAAAAAAAAACGCAATCTATATATACAGTACGTCGCAGTTGTACTTTTTCCAATATGGACACCATGCTTGTCTGAAATACAAACATTATTATTAATATTATTAACATGCCGAGTTTGTTTTAAAGTCGATATGTGTGGGAATTGTTATTTTGCGTAAATAGCTGGTGTAATTTTTAATGCAAGATTACAGGACACTTACCTTCTGTACCATCCACCAGGCCCAGTTCTCATGTCCTCATATCTGGGCCACTGTGCCCCCATTGCCACCCACTGCATTCACGTTCTCGGCAATCCTCTGCTAGATCACCTGTGTTTCTTAATTCCATTTTGAAAATGAAAAAAAATCCTTAAAAAACAAGTATCCACAAGAATATCACAACACTACCACTGCTTCATGAAAAATGACCCTATAGAAACATGACACAAGGATAAAAAGACTTCTTAGGTGTGATAACAACTTGAGGTAACGGAGCTGTGTGCTAAAGCGTCCAAGAAGGTAAATTCTATGATAGGTATGGCCCGTATGGGTGGACTGCATTACAGCCACAAGAAGAGTCTATGACTGTCTCATGAGAAATTACCCTATAAAAATATCACACAAGGAGAAAGTCTTAGGTGCAATAATATCAGACAAACAGGAGCAGTGCGCTGAGCCTAAATTAAACCATTTAATCATTTAAACCAAGAAAGCAAATTCTATACCAGATGCATCTACATGGTTGACACTGAGGTCTGAGCCATAAAATATAAAAAGAAGAAGTGATCAACTGGGGGCGGCCAGAATGATACTGGAATCGAGTCACATGAACTTCCTTAACAGATTGAAAGTATTATATATCACTAGACACATCTCTTATTCAGGAGTGAGTTGAGACTAGGTAACTATAAAAAGGCTAATGATTGACTCACATTTTCATAGATTTATGATATACTCACATCCGAAAAATGTGTGTCAGGTCAAACATGGTATCACTGAAATAGGCCTATTTTAATACACTGCCCGATCTCGCACTGATAAACGTGACACGCTCTAGTCATACAGATATTTACACAACGCAGATAGGACGCACGGTTTTTGACACGCAGACGTCTTTTACGAGATTTTAATTTCGCCGATATGTTTTCGTAAGTACTTCAGTCAGAACAACTTTTATACCAATTTGTTTGCATCATTTTTTTAGAATAGATATTAACGATTTACTACATAGTTATCTTACGGAAGAATTTGATCAAGTTTTTGTTAAAACGGCAAAAACAATTGGAATTTGGATGCATGCACGATTTGTGCCCCCACAAGTATAATCAATAATGACATGTCAACCAGCAAGCACGATTCAAAGGACACATTGACAGATACCTCATGAATAGTGAGAGGAACTCGCGAGTCAATGTCTGACTCCCATCCTTGTTATATCCACGATTACATTGTAAAACCTGAGGATCAGCGTAAAATCAGGGTAAATAAAATGACACTTCTAAGGCTAAGCTCCGTGTTTACAACAACTAGAAGCACACGAGTGTTACCCGGAAGGAAGTAACGCAGCCCTCTAAGTTAACTTTTTTTATCTAGGAGCCAAGTGGCTCCTACCTACAATTTTTAGGAGCCAAATTTAAAAAGTAGGAGCCAAGTAATTGTGTGTGTGCGTATGTGTGTAATTGTGTTTTCAGTACAAATTTAATCAAAATTAACCACAGACGTCCATTTGAAATATAAATACATTTTAAACATATATGAATATGTGGCCAGATACTAACTTTATGCATTATAACACGATACACATGCAGATCAATAACAGTCATATATGGAATCACTGAAATTACCAATAAGTAAAGTAAATATACATGTATGTATAGGTACACTGATTTTCCGTTTCAAAAAAGGCAAAAAATGCCGTTTCAATTGTGTTTCAAAATTCTGTTTCAGAAAAAGGCAAATTCCATTTCAAATGACGTATTTTCTGTTTCAGAAAAAGGCAAATTCTATGTCAAATGACACATTTCTTGTTTTAAGTTAAAAAGAAGCCCATTTCTGTTCAGAAAAGTTATATTTTATTTCAAAGTTAACTTTGAGAAATAATACATTCTGTCAAATATTTAAAATATCACAATGTTATGATCTATGCATCTCTATAATACTGTTTTATTATGTGGTTAACTTTTCTAACAACATTTATTTGTGCAATATTTGCAACACAGTAACAACCGTACATAATCAATTTAGATAATAAAATAATTCCTCTCACACAATAACATAAATGACTGGTTGTTTCTAATGCAGCGGTGCTTAATATATAAGTTAACAAATGTAAATTACACAAACAGTCATATTAATAGTTACTAATGTTTAAATCACTGATGCTGTTTCACTGACAATTTTGTTCAACTATTATGATGCCATCCAACGGATTTTGTGAGAACTACGAAACGCAGACTATATCACTTTGAGCCAGCGTAACCTAGGCAGTTGTTATCCTTCGAGTTTTGTATTCGAAACCGGAATATGTACACTTATGTGTGTTCTAATGATGTGACAACTACATTTAATTAACAACACGTCTTCAATGCGCTTAGCGGACAGCCAGACAAAGATCGCGAAACGGTTTACGTTAGCGTCTTCCGTTCGCGTCCCCGTTTACGTCGATTGACACGAGGTACCACGGGCGCCATGACACTTCGTAGCAATTTGCCTACCGCATTAAAAAAATCCTGTGTTATAAATCCACCAAAATAAACAAATACCTTTGCAGAGTAATCATGTTTGTTTCAAAATATCGCCAATAAAGTCAGTATCGTCTACGGTGTTTCCGAGAAACGACAACACGTGGTTTATGAAACGGCAAATGACAACGCATGATCTGTGAACAGTCGCATATGCGACCAATTCAGTCGCAATTTAGAGGGCTGGGGAGACGCATCCGCTCTTCGTAAAACTATTTGGCCTGGCTATTTCTCGAGCAGCTCGAGAAATAATGCCGACTTCGTTCGTTATTTATCGAGCAGATCTGGAAGTGCATGCATGTGGACTTAGAACTATTTTCAAGACATCGACGTGGACATATTAATTGTTTGAAGTAAATCCGACGCTGTTGAATCGTTTCGTGCCTGTATTTGTCCGTTCTGATGGGAAATGAAGACTTCTTATGCGTCGAGCTGCTACAGCAATAACGCCGACTTAGTTCGTTATTTATCGAGCAGAACTGGACGTGCATGCATGTGCAATTAAAACTATTTTCAAGGTATCTACGTGGATATACTAATTGTTTGAAGAAAATCCGACGCTGTCTGGTCGTTTCGTGCCTGTATTTGTCCGTTCTGATGGGAAATGAAGACTTCTTATGCGTCGAGCTGCTACAGCAATAACACCGACTTCGTTCGTTATTTATCGAGCAGATCTGGACGTGCATGCATGTGCACTTAAAACTATTTTCAGGGTATCTACGTGGATATACTAATTGTTTGAAGAAAATCCGACGCTGTCTGGTCGTTTCGTGCCTGTATTTGTCCGTTCTGATGGGAATTGAAGACTTTTCTTATTCGTCGAGATGCTCGAGAAATAACGCCGACTTCGTTCATTAGTTATTGAGCACATATGCTTTAAGGCTTCTACGTGGACATACTAATTGCTTGACGTAAATCCGACGCTGTTGAATCGTTTCGTGCCTGTATTTGTCCGTTCTGATGGGAAATGAAGACTACTTATGCGTCGAGCTGCTACAGCAATAACGCCGACTTCGTTCGTTATTTATCGAGCAGATCTGGACGTGCATGCATGTGCACTTAAAACTATTTTCAAGGTATCTACGTGGATATACTAATTGTTTGAAGAAAATCCGACGCTGTCTGGTCGTTTCGTGCCTGTATTTGTCCGTTCTGATGGGAATTGAAGACTTTTCTTATTCGTCGAGATGCTCGAGAAATAACGCCAATTTCGTTCATTAGTTATTGAGCACATATGCTTTAAGGCTTCTACGTGGACATACTAATTGTTTGAAGTAAATCCGACGCTGTTGAATCGTTTCGTGCCTGTATTTGTCCGTTCTGATGGGAAATTAAGACTTCTTATTCGTCGAGCTGCTCGCGAAATCAATTACAATTCATATATGCTTCACCGCTTGTCATCACCTCAAACCTACACCTGTAGGCCCTACACCTTTCATCGCGTGTCATCACCTCAAACCTACACCTGTAGGCCCTACACCTTTCATCGCTTGGCATCACCTCAAGCGTACAACTGTACACATTATTTGTTTCGCAGGCGCCTTGTGCATTCACTGCAGTAAAAATTACGTGGCTTTGTTATAACCCTTGCACAACTGCAGTGCTACCAGGCCATTCAGTTCTCGCAGTTAATCCAATTTTGTACTCTTTTCGTTGGGTGACAGGTCGGCTTGCACAAGTCACCTTAATTTCCACTTTCAACGCTTCAGCATCCTGCAATGAATTCTAGCCCAATATCACATGCAATTTTGACATGAACAGATGTATTATTTTTTGTTCAGTGCGATATGTACTGTAATGGTGTGTTATTGCTTTTTGTACTGATGGCAATGGAAATAATTTTTTAAATGATAGCATATAAACAAATGCATTTTATTTTATCATTTTGATTGTGGATGTTTATAATTTTTTTAAAGAATTTATTGCCTTGTTGTTTGTTATGGTATGTGACAACGTACGATTCATTCTATTAAGTGCACAGTACACTTAAAAGCAAGGTTAAACCTGTATGATGATAATTATTAATACAATTATTTGTCATTACGACATAAGTACAACTATATATGATTGGAGATAAGTTAGCAGTGTGTTTCTAAACAAACGATATGCATGACATATATGTTAACACGTATACACAGTCAAACAGCATGCCATGACGTCCTCTGCGTAAATTACAGTTTACTTCAGCCGGGATTACAAACGTCAATAAAACTTGAGTGGAAGTAATTTATACATCCATATGACGGGATTACAAACGTCAATAAAACTTGAGTGGAAGTAATTTATACACCAATATGACGGTGATTTTGTGACCAAATGAACACGGCAAATGATGCAGTTGCAAGTTGAACTTCCTCATGAAAATAAGTGTTTTGAATAGTCACTAAACTTATGCACACAAACATAACATTGGATGTAGAAATTTGGAGACATGCCAACATCTTTACAAGTATTTTCTCAGTTGACTTTCTCATTGTAAACTGACACATGTCTCAGCCTAGTTGTCTGTTTTATAACGTTTTTGTTTTGTACATGTTTAATCTATGTGTGCATGCGTGCGTAATTTGGTATGTTGCTTATATTTTGACTATGATGTAATTCATTTTGTAATGTATTACATTTTTGCATCAGAAATGGTGACAACTGATAAAATGGTACTCAAAGTATGAACTATGTTATTTCTCGAGCAGCTCGACGAATAAGAAGTCTTCATTTCCCCATCAAGACGGACAAATACACGCACGAAACAATTCAACAGCGTCAAATTTACTTCAGACAATTACTATGTCCACGTACATGCCATGACAATATGTTTAAGTGCTCATGCACGCACCTCCAGATCTGCTCGATAAATAACGAACGAAGTCGGCGTTATTTCTCGAGCAGTTCGACGAATAAGAAGTCTTCATTTCCCATCACAACACACAAATACAGGCACGAAACGATTAGACTGCGTCGGATTTACTTCAAACAATTAGTATGTCCACGTAGATGACTTGAAAATATATGTAAGTGCACATGCATGCACGTCCACATCTGCTCGATAAATAACGAACGAAGTCGGCGTTATTTCTCGGGCAGCTCAGCGAATAAGAAGTCTTACTTTTCTCATCGAAACAAATAAATACACGTACGAAACGATTCAACAGCGTCGGATTTACGTCAAACAATTTGTATGTCCACGTGTACGTAGATCCCTTGAAAATATATCTAAGTGCACATGCATGCACGTCCATATCTGCTCGACAAATAACGATCAAAATCATCGACGTTATTTGTCGAGCTGCTCGACAAATAACAGCCAGGCCTCGCGTTATTTCTCGAACTGCTCGACAAATAACGGACCGAGTTCGCGTTATTTCTCGAGCTGCTCGAGAAATAGCCTGAGCCAAAACTATTTGGGGTTTCCCGGGATCCCCTCGTCTAAAATTAGCCCAACACCAAACGTCGGGACAATCGCGTTAACGTCTCTGACTTTATTGACTCGGTCTAACGTCCGATCCATGCATACCAACTTCGCGACAGCAGAAGTCCCGACGTTTATTGTCTCGGACAATGGCATTGTCTTAGATTATTAATTGTCTCGGTTCATACATAAGACCCCAGAGACAGTGCAAAGACAGCGCAACACGAGAAGCGTGCTGAACCGCTGATGAATCTCCCGGATTTCAAGAAACAAAAGTTGGCAGGTGTAATGTTGGTCCAACATTGTCTCAACATTGGTCAAACACTGGCATGCCAATTTTGGCCCAATGTTAGTCCTGTACGTGCTTGGCCGAACAACACTGCCGTTGTTGAGCGAATGTTGGCCTAGTCGACATTCCAATATTGGGCCAATGATGGTATGCCAACATTGGACCAATTTAGTAACATGCCGCAGTAACATTCTTAATAAAATAAAATAATGTATGTGTGCGCGTACGTGATTGTGTGCGTGTGTATGATATTAACTTAATTTAATAACACGGAAAGTAACTGTACTGGTCCGGTAGAACATGTGACTTAATTGTAATTCAATCATGTCAGTTGAACATACCTGTCTGTGAGACATGTCGACAGTCCAAACACGATGTCGATGCCCTTACGACGTACGGTAATGCGGCTTGTCCTACAACACTTGCGTCGTTCCACGTGCGTCCTTCCTAAACTATTCGTGACGGCCACGTTATCTCATATAAACAATTACATATCCACATTCTACATCCGGTTTAGGCATTATTCAGTCGTCGGTTGTTGTTTTCGTCTCGACGAATCTACACATCGCACGTGCGTGTGTAACGGCAGTAAGCCATTCTGAGTAAAGTACTTCAAATTGGTATTGATCTATACTAAATGCTGATGACGATGATTCGATGCGATGTCGTCTCATGCGTGACTGGTAGCTATGCGCGCCGAGGCACAGCGACTGCTAACTTACTGTCAAATGAAGAAACTAGGTCACCGTTTCGTAGCCGTAGCCGTAGCCGTAGCCGTAGCCGTAGCCGTAGCCGTAGCCGTAGCCGTAGCCGTAGCCGTAGGAGGCCACGCGACATCCGACGACCTGCTCTCGGCCTGCTGGGGAGGGCACTCCGCGTATCACAGTGATAACAGCCACAACCATCATCTTTGTGTTAAACCGATGTCTGACATGAAACACCATAATTGTCCCCGTTCACTCGGCATTAACCTTGCCAGTTGTCAGTAAGGAACTGCTGGCACATTGACTATCGAAACTTGGATTTATCGGTTGGCGCCTTAATCAATCATAGTACGGTCTGTTAGATTTAGACAATTTGGATCAGTAACTTTAATTACATTTTAAGTAGCTAGCTGCCATTACCTCTGTCTCTGACCTCAAGTCATGCCCTTGCTTGTTATTCCATGCGTGGGTGTAAGTTAAAATATTATTGTGGAAGTCTGTAAAGGTTACCATCGTGGCTACCTCAAACTTCCATTGGATCGTCCAGACCTCGAATTATCATAGTGGACTCTGAACACACGCAATATAGCAACAATAGAAATATTTTTTTATAAGTTCGTCTCAAATAAAAAGTCATAATACAAGACAGGACCAGTCGGTGGCAGCACTTACCAACCTGTAGCTACGGCGGTGCTGCCACCTGGCGATTAAGCACTAACATAACAACACATTAACAATTGTTATTATATAAGATACAGTAACTCATAATACATATTTAGGTCTTTTCACGTCCTTCCCCCGTTTTGTTTTTAGAAGTTGCCTTTGAGCACACTGAGAACACCAGAATTATTCTAAAATTATAATAATTATTATAATGTAATGAGAAATCACTAAATAGTTCAAAATAGCGTATTTAGGTTCGTCCACAAACTTCCTCCGTTTTATCTTTAGGATGTTGTAATTCTTCGGGGAACTAAGCATACCCATATTTAAAATAACGTTATATTGTTCTGAAAAATCACTTAATAGTTCTAATAAATAACAAATTTAACACAAACATTCGTTCTGCTTTGAGACAGCAATTACTAAAAAATTACAATTAGAAAATGTGCTACTAGGTCTAGTGTCCAACATTAACGAATCGTTCTGTTTCAAGTGTTGCCAACACACTGGCTGTAGCGTTCATAAATGTCATACAGTGTCTAGCAGTGACGCCAATGTTCCGTCTGTTTCAAGTGTTTGCCAACACACTGGCTGTAGCGTTCATAAATGTCATACAGTGTCTAGCAGTGGCGCCAATGTTCCGTCTGTTTCAAGTGTTTGCCAACACACTGGCTGTTGTATTCACATATGCCATACAGTATCTAGCAATGGTGTCAAGGTTCTATCTGTTCGCCAACACACTGGCTGGATTGTTCACAGGTGTTACACACGTGCTGCTAATGATAGTAATCGTTCATTTCCATACACTTGCTGCTAATTGTTCACTGTTCGTTGTTTGCCAAAGTTCTGTCCTTTTGCCAACGCACTGGCTGGAGTGTTCACATATGCCATACACATGCTGCTAATAGCTCACAGTTCGTTGTCTATATGTTCTGTCGTGGCATTATCCTGTGACTTGGCTTGCAGTATAACTGTCATGCATGCCTCCTACACTCTGGTGCTTGCATCCAGTGGATGGGTGCTGCCATCTAGTGTGTATAGGCAGTTAGCACCACTGACCGAGGGTGAACGTCTGGCATGCTTGGATGTAATCTCCAGGTTTCACCTCCAGCATACCAATGCATGGATTCGGTGACTAGTTGCTGGCGTCACTGTATGTTTCACGTCCACTCTGACATTGTGGACTGTCGCAAGCAGACAGCGGTGGGTGGCACATCACCGTCAGTGACACGGCGGAGGCTCTCGTGTGTTCTTTCACTACACGCCTGCAACAATAAACATTGGCGGCGCAGTGCTGCCAGGGTGTAGTGTGGTCTAACGTGATTTTCCTGTTTTGCTTTTCCCGGCGTGGTGCCAAAGCAGCATAGTGCTGTTAACCGTATTATGACAGGGAGAAGCGCTTTACCAGTTTGCTGTTCTCGGCGTGGTACGTGCCCAGGCAGCATAAATGGTGCAATAAACCAGGTCATGGCTGCGCGAAGTGCCTCTATCAGTTTGCTGCCCCCGGCGTGGTGCCCAGGCAGCCTAAATGGTGTTCGCGTCATACCTGCACATGGCAAACTGCCCAGTTAGTGAGTGCCCGACACGTCACCAATGCATGCAGTCCTTAATTGTAATTCCCTCCTTTATAATATCGCTAGCAAGGATATTACAAAACTTCAAAAAATGCCCAAAAATGTCTAGCAAGGGTAGTTACAAAATCTCCTCGTTTGTGCCGCTCTGTACCACATTTGAAGTCTTTGCATTGGCTTGCTGTACGATATCGTATACTATTTAAGATCTGTACCATTACATACCAGGCACTGTCCAGTAATTAAGCAACCATCTTATTTGCATTGACTGCTTACCCCTGTAAGAAAACCTATCCAGCTTCGATCATCTATAGTTCTGACCTACTTTTCGTTCCTAAAGACAACACTAACATTGGAACTAGGGCTTTTTCTGTTGCTGCACCAACTCTATAGAATATGCTCCCTCTTAATGTTAGATCAGTTGAACATATTGCAAAATTCCGTTGTTATTTAAAAACTTATATTTACAACCTTGCTTATCCACCATAGTTCAAGAGATAGCAGACCCACTTTGGGCCAACGTAGGCATTTTGTTGGCAACCCATGTTGGGCTAACGTCATTTTGCTCATCGACCCCACGTTGGGCCAACGTGGGTTTTGTAATACACTGACGGTGGGCAAATATTGGGACAACGTAAACACACACACCCCCCCCCCCACACACACACACACACACACACACACACATCACACACACACACTACACACACACACAACACACACATATACACACACAACACACACACACAACACACACAACACACACAACACACACACAACACACGCACGCACACACAACACACACACAACACACACACACACACAACACACATACAACACACACACAACACACACACATACCATGCACACCACACACGCACACACACACACACAAACACACACAAACACACACACTACACATACACACACACACACATACACACACTACACACACACACACACACACACACACACACACTACACACACAACACAACACACATAACATGCACACCACACACACACACATACACACACAAACACACACTCACATACACACACACTACACACACACACACACACACACACACACACACACACTACAAAACACACAACACACACACACGCACACGCACACACACACAACACACACACACACACACACACAACATTGGTTGGTCGCTAGGTGGTGTAAGGTGGTAGTTGTTTATTTTGTCATGCGTGATTCAAAATAATTTTTGCAATTTAACGTTTAATTTTGTCTGTCACACTAGTGTAGAATTAGTGTCAACGTATTGCACTGTTTGCTTAAACAAACATTTTATAAATTGTCACCACCAACGCTGTTAAATCTTGTACTTAAATTAGTTGGGCGATAATACAGGTCGATTTGATTTTCGCGCTTGCAGGCTTATGTACACAACATACTAAGGTAGGGGCAGTCCCCTTATAAAGTATATACTAACAGGCCTTTTCAACAAGACGTTCTTTTTAAACGTCTTGTTACTTTGCACAGGCCTGCTGAGCGCGAACAATCATACGACCTGTAATATTGCCATTGATTATCGCCAACCCACTCTTTAATAACCTAGAAATTTACATTATTTTTAGTACAATTATACAGTTTTAGAATATTTTATTATTTTCAATTATTTATTATTTTTATGAGACATTATCATTTTATTCTTCACCATTTCGAGGAAAGACAATGTCACCAGCATTTTTATTATGTGTTTTATTTTTATCCTGTTCTGCTGCTTCGTGAGGTCACGATTTTACGCTGTGCAAGCCACTTAGTCCCCAACGGTCGGCTGTCATTTTAACAGTTTCTCAGTACATGAGAACACAACATTCCTTGTCACATCTTCACAGTTTGCCATGTCTTAATCTTTGCTTTAATAGAAAGTTACTGCCAATCCCCCGCTCTAAGCCAACTAAACGTTGGCTTAGAGCGGGGGATTGGCAGTAATTGGCAATTATTTTACTACTAGCAGGAGATGTAAGTCTTAATCCTGGACCTGCTACCAGGCGCACTATTCGAGTAGCCACCACTAACGTTCGATCTATTCGAGACAAAACAGCCTCGCTTACCGATTTATTAACTTCCAAGACAATAGACATCCTTGCAGTCACTGAGACCTGGCTTAGACCACATGACACAGCTGCATGCATTGCTGACATTTCTCCTTCCAGTTTCACCTTCCATCATCGCCCACGTTCAGTTGGACGAGGTGGTGGTGTTGGATTTCTCGTCTCAAAACAGTTCAAAGTTAATTTGCATTCAAACCCTGATTACTCCAGCTTTGAGGCCATCTGTGCCGAAATTTCCGATTCATCTTTCTCTGCTTATTTTGTGTGCATTTATCGCCCTCCAGGACACACTGCCCATTTCTTTGAAGAATTCCAATCTACTTGAAAATCTGGCAACTATTTATTCAGAATTTTATATACTCGGTGATTTTAATCTTCATCTGGACACACCTGCATCAACAACAAGTACATTTAATGACATTCTGGCATCCTATGACATGAAACAACATGTTACCTTCTCAACACACATACATGGCCACTGGCTCGATCTCTTAATCACCCGCTCAGATTTTAACAATATTCAGACACCTACTGCTTCAGATGGTTTATCAGACCACCACACTGTCATTGCTGATCTCAAAGTTCCTAGAATTCCCGTAGAGTCCAAAAACAAAGTGTTTTACCGACCGATCCATAAGATTGACATTGCCGCATTAATGACAGACATCCTTAAATCCGACCTCATCAGTAAACCCAAAGAACATCTGTCAGATCTGTGTCGACAGTACTGTCAAGTACTCAAAGATTTACTTAATAAACATGCACCCCTGAGATCTAAATATGTGTCCCAAAAGCCACATGCTCCATGGATGACTCCTGAAATTCTACAATCTAAAACTTGAACGTGTATGGCGCAAATCACGCTCGCCTTTGGACAGATAACGATATTCTAAACAGTGTCACTACTGCAAAAGACAAATGGCCAAAGCTAAATCAAATTATTACACAAACATGGTCTCGAGTAACTCTGATAACCCACGTCAGCTATGGAACTGCATAAATCATATTTTACATAGACGGCCGCCTCCATCTCTACCTAGTCATGTGTCAGTCAAATCTCTGTGTGACTCGTTTTCTAGTAATTTCAAAGATAAAATAAGTCTTATACCTTCTGCTTTTCCATGTCACACTTTAAGTACTGTAAATGTGGACTCCCCACAAGTAAATTCTCCACTTGTATTGTTTGAGCCAGCCACAGTTGATGAAGTGAGGAAAATAATAATGTCCTCCCCAAATAAGTCATGCGATCTCGATCCATTACCAACCATACTACTAAAAGCATGTCTTGACTCTTTACTTGGTACAATAACGAATATCATAAATTTATCACTAAGTTCGGGTAAATTCCCAGATGATTTTAAACACGCACATGTAAATCCTGTTCTCAAGAAAACTTCTCTGCCAAAAGATGATTTCAAAAATCATAGGCCAATTTCTAATCTTAGCTTTATTTCTAAGATACTTGAGAAAGTCGTAGCAAGCCGTCTAAGGCGTCATATTAGCTCAACTTGCTTATCCAGTGTGCTCCAATCAGCATACAAACAATTTCATTCTACTGAGACTGCTCTCCTAAAAGTACACAATGATGTTATATTAAACATTGATAAAGGCAAAGTAACTGCACTTACCTTGCTTGATCTGTCGGCCGCCTTTGATACCATTGATCACAACACTCTTGTCAAACGTTTATCATTGTGGTATGGCATATCTGGCACAGCTCTGACCTGGTTTTCTTCATATCTAACCAATAGACATCAATGTATAAAGATAGATAATTACTTTTCAACCTCACTCCCCACTTCATGTGGCATTCCCCAGGGTTCCGTTCTTGGGCCTTTGCTTTTCACTCTCTACACTACGCCACTCAGCTCTGTAATCCAAAGTCATCACCTTTATGCAGATGACACACATATCTACATTTCCTTGGCCACGCCCCATACAAGTCATTCTCTAAACCGACTCAACGATTGTCTCCAAGATGTTTTTTCATGGATGACCGATAGTAAATTAAAGTTAAATGCAGACAAAACTGAATTCCTCATCATTGGTACTCCAATGCAGCGAGGTAAACTAAATGACTTTTTTCCAACATGCATCCTGAGTCAAACTATCACACCAGCAGCATCAGTACGGAATCTAGGAGTGACCTTTGATTGCGACTTCAATTTCAGACAACACATATCCCAAACGTGCCGTTGCTGTTTTTATCAAATCCGTGATCTTCGCCGCATTCGCCGACATATGTCGCTTTCTGTCGCTAAGACTATCGCAACAGCTCTTGTTAGCAGCAGATTAGATTATTGCAATTCCCTCCTTCATAATATTGCTATCAAGGATATTGCAAAACTACAACGCGTCCAAAATTGTTTAGCAAGGGTAGTCACACAATCTCCTCGATTCTCCCGCTCAGTGCCACTTCTAAAATCACTGCATTGGCTCCCCGTGCGATATCGCATTATGTTTAAGAGATGCACAATCACCTACCAAGCCCTTTCATCCAAACAACCTAGTTATTTACACTCAATGCTCACACCAGCCAGACAAGCCAGACAACTTCGGTCGTCTAGTTCGAAGTTGCTATCTGTTCCTAGAGTTAAGACAAAGGCTGGAACTCGAGCTTTTTCAGTTGCCGCGCCAACTATATGGAATTCGCTTCCCTTTAATGTTAATTTAGCAGAAAATATTGTTACATTTCGTCGTCACCTCAAAACCTATCTTTTCAATATCGCCTATCCTCCCTAGCTTCCTAGCACATCCATCCATTTGTTGACGAATTTCACCTAGCACACGAGTACGAGAATGCTTAATCCTTTGGTTTTGGTGCGCCACTGAGCTCGGATTGTCTGAGGATATTGGCGCTTAAGAAGTTATTTATTATTATAACACACAACACACACACACACACACAAACAAACACACACAAACACATACAAACACACACAAATACACACAAACACACAAATTAATCTCATTGCGTGGAGCTTTAATGTTAGAAATGTTCTCCATCAATGCACTCCTTTCTCCAAGGTGTGGCTGCTTTAGTCCTCGCCAAGGTCTTCCACGTCCAGGTCCGATTCTTGGGGTAGTTTCTGGAATTATTATGATAATGCAGGATTAGGTTTGTATAACAAAAGACTGCAGTTTTTTTTGACTTTTATGAAAATTAATCATATACATTACAGAATAGCCTTAATTTTGGATACGTCCAGTAAAATAATTAATCACCTAATTAAAATATTTTATTATAATTCTGATCAATTGTTTTGACCCCAATGAGTGCTGCCGAGATAGGGCCTACAACTAAAATGTGATATCTGAATATAATATTAGATACTACTGAAACAGATGAAAAGTGAACTGCAGTCACCATAGATTCATAAGTTACTGGGGTATCGCTTTGGTAATCAAAAGCTAAATTAGTGCTTATAAATATTCAACAAATACATTATAAATTAAGCAAAAGATGGTCTTTGTGGCATATTATTTATTTTTACACAAACCTCAGTTCTGATATAGTCGTAATAAGAAGTCAGTGGAGAATAATTTACAATCACCTGTAGAAGCTGCAAACTGTTAATCCAATGATCATTTAATCCACACACCAAAGCCAGGAGCAGTACCACACCATCAAAGTTAGAGCCTGATCTGAGGACTTCTTAAATTCTAACCCTATAACCATAGGGCAGCAGCTGTCAGGCAGAAGCCTGAAACAATATATAAGCCGTGGGTGGTAAGCTTAATCCTAAATAATGGGTAGACCACTGTAA
Source organism: Paraescarpia echinospica (assembly GCA_020002185.1). NCBI lineage: Eukaryota > Metazoa > Annelida > Polychaeta > Sabellida > Siboglinidae > Paraescarpia > Paraescarpia echinospica. The sequence goes on from CM034538.1 coordinate 9,339,486, forward strand.
AGCAAGTTTATAAAGTAAAACTGTGTATATTACAGTTTGACTACTAAAATAATACAAAACGTTACTCAGTCAATCTTGGTCTCACTTCGCGACCACAAAGTAAACTCCAACTGATATTCAACAGTATCTAGTCTTTAACCACATAAAGTTCCAAATACAAGTTAATCACGTACGACCAAGAGGTTACTAGAAGGTAACTTATTACCAAAAGAAAAGACTACAGACAATACAGTTAGTGATCATGTAAACGAATAAACAAAAGAAAGACGACTGGCCACAATAGGGAGTGGGCCAGGACGTTAGTATACATTGTTATACCCGAATATATAATTATGTGTATTGGGTCTGTCATTGAACCAACGTAGCACTAACGTTGGTACGTTGCACTCGGTTTACTAGACAATTGTGTTGATTGCACAACGTTGGCCCAACAATGTTCACCCAACGCCCATGTTAAGCCAACGGTACCCTAGTTGGGCCAACATGGTCTTGCTATCTGGGTCCCTAGCGCCTTGACCCACACATGACCGGGTTGTCTAGCTTCATAACTTTCATAACACTGTTTGGTGTCATAGAGCCACGTCTGACAGAAGGAGTCATGTCAAATTTATTCTTGTGTTGATGAAATTAAGACTTAGCACACCAGTGCAAGGTCTTGCATATCGCTTTGGTGTGTCAAAATCTACAGTTTTACAAACATTTATTTAAACTATACATGTCACGCACGCTTAAAGCCGCTAGTCTACTGGCTGAACGTGAACAACTCCGCAAAACAATGCCACTTCAGTTCCGTCAAAGCTTTGGACTTAAGTTTGCTATTATAATCGACTGTTTGGAAATATTTATAGAACATCCTTCCAACCTCATGGCCCGTGCCCAAACTTGGTCACAATACAAGCACCATAATACAATTAAATATTTAATTGATATAACACCACAATGAACTGTATCTTTCATATCCAAGGGCTGGGATGTAGAACCAGTAACAGACATATTTAATTGGTATAACACCACAATGAACTGTATCTTTCACATCCAAGGGCTGGGATGTAGAACCAGTAACAGACATATTTAATTGGTATAACACCACAATGAACTGTATCTTTCATATCCAAGGGCTGGGATGTAGAACCAGTAACAGACACATTTAATTGGTATAACACCACAATGAACTGTATCTTTCATATCCAAGGGCTGGGATGTAGAACCAGTAACAGACATATCACAAACAATTGTGGTTTTTAAAACAAATTGCTACCTGGGGACATAGTACATGCCGTTAGGGGTTTTGACATCCAGGAACCTGTTAGGTTAATGTGTGCCGAGGTTACGATTCCATCTTTCACTAAGGGCAGGCAACAACTGTCAGCAATAGATGTGGAATCCAGTAGAGCTATGGCGAATGTCGGAATTCATGTTGAAAGGGTAATTGGATTACTTCGCAATAAATAGACTATCCTGCAGGACATAGTACCTATTGATTATTTAATTACCGATTCGCAGAGCACACCTATCATGGATAACATTGTGATAGTATGTTGTGCACTGACAAATTGTTGTGAATCTGTGGTAACGTTTGATTAAGTCGGATTCCAGTTTAGAACGATCACGTTGATTTATATTACCTGTGATAATTATATCATGTATCGAGTATGTTCAAACAGCATAGTCGCTCATGACTGTTAATTATTTAATTATCAATTCACAGAGAATACCTATCATTAATATATATAAAAAACGCGCACTGACAATATTTTGCGAATCTGTGGTAATGTTTCATTGAGGCGGATTCCAGTTTGAAACGATCATGTTCAAACAACACATCGTCGCTGCTAACTATTGTTCAGTATGTCATGTTGGAAATAAAATATTTCAGTGTGATCTGTTACAACCCTTCTTATCGTCATATGTTTTCTGCAGCCAAACAATACACAATTTAAGTTTACAGTCACAATCAATGTACGCTGTTTTGTCATACAATGTCTTACAACACAAAACTGTTTCTTGTTGACATTCGCCACAGTTCACTGTGTATGTGAATCAGCCTTTCTGAACTTGGGCAGGTCTCTACATTCCGTACAGTAAACGTAAAGGTAAGTTCTTATATAGCCCATTACCCAGTCATCAGGACTGTTCAAAGCGCTTTGCACTTTACTCCATGGCAAACCTGTTCAATCGAACACCATCTCGACTTCTCTGGGAAGCATTCAGCCACGAGTGAATTGAAGCAAGGCAGAGTAAACGAACTTGCCCAAGGTTCGACACCGCCGCACAGGATTTGAACCCGGGTTCTCTCAGTCGAGAGTCCGGAGCTCTGCCACTTTCACTTTGGTGTACGTTTGATCCCCATACATTCAAAGTGACACCACTTCAGTCTACAGTCGCCGTTGTCACATCCAATGTACTTACCATTTTCATTGTGCACTGTCTGGCACACACAGAACAGTTCCTCGTCAGCACTCGTCGATGGTGCCTGTGCAGCAGCTGATGTTGCTGGGTGAAGTTTGAAGAAATATTTTCCAACTAATTCTGGTAGCACAAAACATTTGAAAAGTTCGCAGACTTCTCCCCAGAGAGCACGGTCCTGCTCCACCCGCTCATGGTGTAAACCTTCCTCGGTCCAAATGACAAAGTCACAGTGCTCCACATTGCACACAAATGCCTGAGTCTGCACGTGTTAATAGTACTGGTGTGATTGGCGCAGCTGTATCTTACCGTTGACATTCTCAAGGCATGTCACCTTCTCAACACACTCAACTTTGTCCCTTCCACAATAGGGGCAATTTACTTCCACGGTTTCCTTCCCGCAGCAGTTGTATTCGACCATAGAGTCCATAGTGTCAGGGGATGATCCAATAAATGGACATTCGCTGCTGATGAAAAAACACTCCCCTCCATCTTGAAACAGTCATGGGTTCTCCCAATTTCTCTCCCGTACGCTGCTAAGCCAACCTCTTCGAGCTTACAGCCCTACTGTGTCGCATTCGTTTTGAAGCGGACCATTTCGGAGTAGCAGATCGCTTTTATGTGGCTTTTGGTTGGTTTTTCCACACTTGTCCTACAGACGGCCTTCATCCTAAAAAAAATACAAGGGAAACGATCCAAAAAGAAACACTTATCGAAAAAAGCCATTAAAAAATTAAGTACAAACAAATGATGTGGAAGTCATATAGACGTACTGGAAATGATGAAGACGACAACATTTATAAAGAAGCACTTAACAAAGCTACAGCTGAAATTAGAAATTCAGAGAGAAGCTATGAACAAAAATTAGCTTGTTATATAAAACAAGACAGCAAGAGTTTCGAAGCAAACAGAAAGTTCAGGATAAGGTTGGTTCTCTAGAAGATAACGCTGGAAATATATTATCGGAGGGATTCGCAATGGCAGAAGACCTGAATGAGTATTTTAGTTCGGTGTTTACCAGTGAAGATATTAGTTCACTGCCTATACCAGAGGCTAAGTTCAAGGGGGCAGAATCAGACTATTTAGAACAGTTAATTGTAACCCCGGAAATGGAAGCTAGAAAATAAGGACTATGAAGGATACTAAATTACCTGGAGTGGATGGTATTCCGCCCAAATTACTATTGGAAATTGTAGAACAAGTTAGCATATCACTTGCAACAGTTTTCAAGTTGTCATTAGAAGAGGGAGTGGTTCCTTTAGAATGGAAAGAAACAAACATTATACCGTTATTTAAAAAAGTTCGAACAAGTCAGAGAACTATAGACCAGTGAATTTAACATCGGTGATTTGCAAATTATTAGAAAGACTAATTAAAAATAACATGGTGGATTTTCTTACATAACTTGATAAACCCATCTCAACGAGGTCATGCTTAACAAATATGTTATATTTTTTGGACACTAAGTGGGTAAACGAGGGATCACCAGTTGATACAATCTACTTAGAAAAATCTACTTTCAAAAAGCTTTCGACAAAGCGCCACATCAAAGATTACTGCTTAAACTAAAGGCCCATGGCATAGGAAATGATGTAATTAACTGAATAGAAAAATGGCTGATTGACAGAAGTAAACGTGTAGTAGTTGATGGGGAGGCTTCAAACTGGAAATCGGTATTGAGTGAGGTACCACAGGGATCAGTACTAAGACCTATATTATTCTTAATATATATCAACGATTTGGGTGATGATATAACAAGCAAGGTGTTGAAATTTGCGGATGATACAAAAGTGTTTAGAAGGATTAAAAGTGGTGGAGATAGACAGCATTTACAAGATGATCTTGACAGGCTGATACAATGGTCTGAAAAATGGCAAATGTTGTTCAATTTTGGGAAATGTAAATGCCTCCACATAGGACATGGGAACGAAAATGTACAATATACAATGGGGGGTTCTGTACTAAGTACTACTGAAGAAAGAAAAGGACTTGGGGTTAACCATTAGTGTTGATATGAAGGTTTCAGAGCAGTGCTGTATTGCAGCTTCAAAGGGAAATCAAATCCTTGGATTAATTAGGCGAAATATAACGTATATGGACAAAGACCAACAATACCGCTGTACAAAACAATTGTTAGGCCTCATTTAGAATATTGTATTCAAGCGTGGAGGCCATATCACAGGAAGGACATATATGTGCTAGAAAGAGTGCAGAGGAGAGCAACTAAAATGTTACCAAAACTGGGGGATCTTAGTTACGAAATACGCCTTAAAGTATGTGGTTTAACAACACTAGAAAAGAGAGGAGATCAGATAGAAGTGCTTAAAATATTGAATGGTTATGAAAATATTGAAAAAAGGGTCGGACTCTCGATAAACCAAAGGGCTTCCTTTTTCCACCTGCCATCTATTGTTAGTTCTCTGGGTGGCAATCTTGTAAAATCTTGTTAAATTTTTTTAAATCCTGGAAACTGTGATGCGTCATGTGCGGAATTTGCGTCACTCTCTGCAGTCAGCCTGCTGACTCGTCATTTCTTCAACCATTTTCCAAAATGGCCGCCAGCGGTCACTGTTATTTTATATACCTACTCTACTGGGGAGGACAGCAGGTTGGCAGTGGAGGTTAATTCACTTATAACAGTCAAAGAGTGGTTATGGAAGAACTAATTATTTTATTTTTACCAAAATAAATAAGTAAACTTAGACTAATTTGTGTAATTAGGCACATGATGCGGTTGGGTTCCGAATGGAAGTCAATAATAAATTAACAATAACTCCGCTTGGCACCTACTACGATTACTACTTCAATCACTACTACTACCACTACTATTACTACTACTAGTAGTGGTGGCAATAGTAGTAGTAATGAAGTAGTCGCTGCTGAAGGAGTGGATGGAAGCATTGTCATCTGTGGAGGATATGTGGATTCAAGCTCCGAGACCATCGGCCACTTGCCACACTACAGCACTGATGTGCATCCTGTCAACAACAACATAAAATAGTCAACTGTCCCAGCTGCTAGTATGACTTCATTCAGCTGAATGAATAAGACTATTTGTGGATAGCCCAGTCGAAACTGATCCTGGAAAACAAAACTGGGACCGAGGATAACACATCTTGGCTGCATTTAATTCCAGCCGCCAACCAACAGAAGCCTGAATCATCGGCCCGACCTGGACAGTGCACACAGAGTGGCCATGATCCGGGACTCAATGGATGTCTTGAAGAATGCCGTGGCCCAGCTGAATCCTAGGCAGATAGCAGTGGTCACTTATGATCAGCCACTTTTGACCTCGGCCAATCAAATTCAATGGCAGTGGCCGGAGAGAAACGGTGAAGATAATTTGGTGGTGATATTTGGTGGCGTCCACATCAAGATTGCAACCCTAGAGACGCTGGAGGACTGTCTGTAAGGAAGTGGCCAAACTATGGTGCAAGCTGAGATAATGATGTCAGGAACAGCCGACAACTTCGTGCGAGCAACCCACGTCGCCTACACAAGGAGAGCTTACCAAATCACTGCGGCACGACTGTACATCCTGTGTGACACAGTGCATGTGACAGCTACTGTCTGAGAGAAGCTGATGACGCAGGAAATCTGTGTGAGTTTGAAGACTGGTGCCGCCAGAGAGAAGACATCCCCCTGTTTAAGTACTGGACAACCGTGCTGGAACTAGAGATGTTGGTACTGGTCTACGTGCATTCTCTGCGGCAGGTATCATTAGGCACATGATGCAGTTGTAGAGGCTAGACTGTGCTCGATCGATCTGACACTGTCACTTACCCTCGCTGTCACAACAACGAGACCATTGGCTTTTCTTGAACAAACATCCGACACCCAACCACAAATGAATTGGTTGTATGCTTCAAGCGATTTGTAGCTTTTCAAGTCGTTCAACGTGTACGCACTCTGCGTGTAAACACAGTAGCTTACGATGTTGGGATATGTGATACTAGGCAGACTGTCCGGGTCAACGTTCCAATCTTTCTTCGTCATTTCGTACAGATCTTCACAATTAATAAGTTTTAATTTCGCCTGGTACCAATTGCTTGTATCATGATCTAACGATTCCGCGTATTTTACTTTCTTTTTCGATGTACTCGCAGGCGAACTCATTATTAACAAGCGCCGGAGTAAACCTTCGTCAAAAAATGGCGGTCGTTAATGACGCAATGAACCGCTTGACACACATCATGGCTGCCACCGATAGGAGGGGCTATTTTGGTGACTGAGAACCATATATAGAAGCCAGCCGGAGCCGCTTGCTAACCTTTTAACACCAGAACTGCTCCGTTTCGACGCCAACTCCAATTATCATGGTCACTAATAAATCCTACAACCAATGTATTCACAATGCCAATTTTTCGTGTCACACAAATTCGTATTTATAACAAAAACAGTGTTTTAATGACTGCATTCACAACTTTCACCATCAAGCTCTTGAAGATAGCCAAGGCCCAAACCGGAAATGACCCGGGAATCTCCCCCGTCCCGTTTGCGACCCCTCTCTGCACACCGTTTTTGCGAACTATTCACCCGGCGCGGCGGCGAAAATTGTCACAAGCACACTCCGCTTGCAACACTCGGAACACACCAAAAGCAACAAAAATTTATAGCAGGTGTTCGACATTAATTTTCAAACACTCTATATAGAGATTGTAAATTATTTCTAAACACGCTAATCTGTTTTCAAATTGGGTAGTGTTTACATATTCCTACACCGGCGTCATTCCCCCATCTTTTGCTCTCGTTCTGCACACCTATCCCAATTCAGCCAAATGTATCTTTACACCATCGACCCATCTCAGTCATAGTCTTCCGCTACTCATTCTATACTACACTCGGCGCACATCGGCTCTCTTCATTAACCGTTCCCCTTCCGTTCGTTCCACGTGTCCAACCTACTTAAACCCAATCCTTATTCGCCGGCTTCGTTCTGAAACTCTTTTGTCACACCAACCACCTCTCCAGCTGCTTCATTCTTCCCTTACCTATTCTTTTCCTTCCTGTAAATCTTCTCATCCGATTACTTCATAGCAAACATAGCATTCCTCTTGTTTTCTTTCCTTCATCGCCATGATCTCTAGGCCGTATATATGGACAAGGCCCGAAGGAATGAGACAGTTACGTTCGGGCAACGTGTAAAAACAAAGGTCACAGTATGTAGTTTGTAATTGTTTGTTTTCAAAGTGCAATATTCTAAGGTGTATTAGCAAGATATTGAACATTAGTATGGTTGCGGTTAGCGATAAGAGAACATTAGCATAATGGTATACGTTACAAAATGAACTTCAATGCGTTCAATAAGTATTGTGTTCAATTTTACCTTATTTTATTTTATCAACACTGATGATACCATTAATGTCACGTGATACACATGAATATCGGAAGACGCTCATACAAAATTAGCTATTAATCTACATGCCTGATAACGATATCAATTGACACGTCATGTCACCCCTCTGTGCTCATGTCTAAAGTGTTCCTTTCCTATCCTTAAATGTCCGCACAGAATATGCTGTGGTATGAAAACTTCTTATCCAGCATGGTTTCCAACTGAGACCAATGGTCCGTTAGAAGGTCATACTGTTTGGTGGTAGCACGTGTAGCGCCGGGCTCATTGTCGCTGATTGCGTAACCTCCCACCAATAAAATACACCCGTACTACCCAACAGCCGGGGCACTATCAAATGTCTGTAGCGGTTTACTGAGCTTCACCCAACTGTCCGTGGCCGGGTTGTAGCGCTGACACGCCTGTGTGATTCCGCCCACCACGTACACGTAGCCGTCCAGCACGACCGCCGAGGCGCATTCTACGTACTCTGTGGCATGTCGGCCAAGGTGCGCCATTTGCCCTCGATTGTGAAGGGGTCATGTTCTAATTAGACTTCCTGTTTGGTCACGAAGAAAAATGCAGTGTATTTTTTAGAAATGATTTATTACAAAATTTGTTGTGACATAAGTGCATTTGAGTAGGCAGATTTTCATATGTGATTATAGAAGGTGTTGACTGTAAAATGGTGGATTTCTCGATGATTTGAATAAGCGGAAAGATATTTGGCAGCAATTTGCCTGTGACTTGTTTGCGGAGTAATGCTTGCCGGCATTTGTAAATATTGACGGGTGTCACACATACAGGCATTTTACGAGAGCTAGAAGCAAGCAATTTTTGTTAAAATCTATCAGCATGTCAATGCGATGATGATAACAGCAGGTGAGAAGTTTAATACATGTTGTAGGTCCCGTTTTCTTATAATCAGACAAAACGTTAAAATGGTCGCCATTGAGAAAACCAACTGTGTATTGACCCCTGACCCCTTACGCACGCACACGCACAGGAATGATAACACTCAGTAACCTTACATATTGAAATTACGTTTTTTTACGTTACCAGTTTATGCATGTGTGCGTGCATGCGTGTGCGTGCGTGTATCAAATGGGAACGTGCATGCGTGTGTGTGGGCTTGTGTTGCTTGCGTGCATGCGCCGTGCACGCTTTCGAAACCATGTCCAAATGTATCAATAAATTGTTTGTGAATGTTCTCATATAGGACATTCCGTGTAGTTGCAAATTATGTTCATGTGTATCCATGATTGTTTTCGTTACTATTCCCTGACTACACGCCAACATATTCTACTTTTGTCTTACGAAATAAAACACAATGTGGTCAAGTACGTTTATTTATCGTTACAGATTTGTTGATAATATTATAATTTCAACATCTCGCCATTAATTACGTTTTAGAAATCGATAGGTTTGTGCAGAGATGTGGCGGCAGTTTCTATGAAGAACGTGACGACTGCCAGTTGCTTGGTGACTTCCCTCCATCTTTTCTGCTGTGCAGGGTCTCGCGAGATCTCGAACAGAGCGTCACTGAGCCCCGGGAAACTTGATCCTACGTAACTGTTTTGTTGACTTGGCGCGAACACAACATTTCTGGGGAGAAAAATACGATTAGTTATTGTTCTTCTTTTTCAGTCGGAATGTGTCTATGTGTTCGTGCGTATGTTCGTGCGCGAGCGTGCACAAGTGCGTACTGTATACATATATATATATATATACATATATATGCATACATATATTTATATTATATATATATATTATATATAAACACAATAATTGTCGAGATGATCTAGACGCACTGGTTACGTTTTCTGACAATGGCTAATGTTATAACAAATTGTTAAATGTTAAAGGGGCTCAAACTAACTCAAAAATAGTTAATAAAAACTAACCAACAGCAGATACAATTAAGTATAATTTATTATGCCAGGAATTTACTAGAATAACCAGGTTGAAGACACATCATTTAAATTGCACGGACAGTGTCACTGTGATAGAAAGACTGATGTCACCAATGCCCAATCTTCCCAAATTCCAATTTGCCAGTCGCCACACTGAGGATATTATTCTAGTTTGTGTCGCCGAATTTGTTTTGGCGCTGTAACTACTAACATGTTACGTCCTCTTGGTGCACTGTATGGCAGCCGTTGTTATATTTGTTACTCTGAATCGAAGAGAATACGAGAAAGTAACATATGAGCTGGCATATGCTTCATACATGTCGTGTAAACAAGGGCATTCGATGCTTCACCGCAGCGTCAAAGTCAAAGACGCTCATAGGCGCATATTTGTTAAGCACCGGGAGCGTATCTCAATATGTCAGCCGCCGGGAACTGTAATATTTCACTAGAATCTCCCACTTTGAAAACAAATTCTAGTAAACCACAGACGTGATATTGTTGATTGTAGTGACAAATAGTCAGATTGTATTAACTCTTTAGGTTTGCACATGCACGCACGCACACACGCACGCACTCACACACACACACACACACACACACACACACACACACACACACACACACACACACACATGCAGTTGCCTTTTGTTTCCCTTTAATGTGTGTGCACATGATATGGAAACGTGGTAAATTATATAAATCAATAGAATGACCGACCGTGTGAGAGGACGGCCAGGGAGACCCAGCGGGTCGATGAAGGCTCGCTCCAACTGCATCATCTGGTCGTTGAGTTGCCGAACTGCCAGCGGACTGTGAGTAGGACAGAACAGGCAGAGTTAACAGCGACACAGGGGTAGGTAGTCATGCAAGTTCGCAAAGTGCCAACAACGCTCAGCATTTTGTATGAGTGGACGCTGAGTGGGCATAGTCGTGTATCGCGCGGGAACCGATACTGTGGCGCCACCTATCGAGTGGAAGATATATGAATGCACAATGGCATGGATATCAGAACTTGTGGTTGGATATGTTTTTGCAACCTTGTCACATTGGTTGAATCCAGTGACTATTGGCTGTGGTTTGGGAATAAATTCGGAGCACACAAACGTTTTAATATAGTCGTACGCCTCGTATTGATGAGGATCTGTCGTGGTTTGAATCAATACAAAACACTACGTTTTGTTTTGAACTTTAGAGACCAATCTTTAACTGGGAGGCAGTATGCTGATTCCATTAAATTAATTCAGACATTCATTTAAAGATAAAAGTAAAGATAAGTTCTTGTATAGCGCGTTATTCAGTCCTCGGGACAGCTCAAAGCGCTTTACACTTTTATTAATTACTCCCTGGCAGACCTGTTCAATCGAATACCATCTCGACTTCTCTGGGAAGCATTCAGCCACTCTGCAGTTAATGCTCGAATCCACCACTGTCTATGACCAGGTACTCATTCATACAGCTCAGTGAAGTGAAACAATGTACATTAATGGAACTTGCCCAAGGTTCGACACCGCCGCACAAGATTCGAACCCGGGTTCTCTCAGTCGAAAGTCCGAAACTCTTACTGCTGCGCTGCTGCGTTCCACGTTTTAAGTAAATACGTTTTCTATGTAATTATATGGGACTGGGGATGAGCTATAGTTTTGTTCTATACAATCACCATCAAACATGTACTAACATAATTCTGAACAAGAAACATGATGGAATACGATAATAAAAACATTAGCGCAAACGCAGCAAAATTACTTTAGTCGTACATATCTAAATCAGTGACGTTTTAATGGTTCGTCAAACCAGGGTTTTTAAGTGGCATGTAATATCTACCAATACTATCTATCAACCTGTACTGATTCATGAAAAATATATTTCCGGCGGCGTCGTTACATCTTCGAAAGTTCCTAAGTATCTATAGATGTTAATTTAGTGATGTTATTTGTGTATGTTTGTACTTAATAATTTGCACCCAAAAAGTACAAGATGCATGTGTGTATGTGTTATCGTGTAATGGTATGTAGTTCGATATTCAAAGGTTGGTCCAGTATTGATGCCATTCCTAAGCCATTACTTACCATGTTCATGAGTACAATATAATATATTCCACTAATTATAGTCAAGGAGATCATGGATCATCACAGAAGATAACGCCTACTGAAACCATACTCAGGTAACAGACTCCTTACTTTTGCTTGTCAACGGAGTCGACTCGCTTCAGGAATTGTTCTGCAGCCGAGCTGAATTTAGCGACAGCCATCCGCAGATACTCTGTGCATGCAAAAGAGCGTAGACACAAGTTTAAATATAACCATACACTACCTTTAAAATAGCTATATATAACATAGAACGGAATATTATTCTTAATACAACCAGGTCAGAGTCCACTCTAGAGGATAACGGAAGAGTTCAATGTATAGCACACCTGGAAAGAGGCTCACCTTTCGCTTCTACTGACTGAAAGACAAGAATCCCGGCCAAAAGAAACTCCACGTTTCAAGGCTGTTTGGAACATTATTAAAATTAAATAATAATTTAAACACACTATTGACTTATTTAATGTCAATGATACATATCAGTAATGTTACCTGACAATAACCGAGCATAAATATGATATGATGCCGATTTTTGTGTTGAAAACTTAACACCGCGTGAAGTCGTTAGTTGATTGCGGCCAATTGGTCGGTAAACGTGCTCATAACGAATTAGTTCGTGCACACTTCTTCTGCTTCTCTACGACAAGATGGGGACGACACATCACGGAATCATATGCAAAGCGGTTAATGTGTGTCAGTTTTAAATCTTAAGTTAGAGGTACGACAAGATACCTTGCGAACAAGCAAAATTACTCATCATTTTTGGCTATGAGCCATCCGCCCCTATTGAGACGTTGGAATATACCTCGCGTCAGTCAAGCACGCACGTACATAAACATTACAGCAATGTCAAATTAAGTAAAACATTTGTCATTATATTTAAGACATGATACAATGTTTTGGACGTAAAAGAACCACTGGGTACGACAAGCACCCTGGCAGTGACCACCTTCAGTGCCAGCATAGAAAGGTCGGTTTGGCAATAATGTTCTTAAAATGCTGACTAATTGAATGAGCCCTCATAAAACCATAACATTATAACCTCAATATATACAGACCAGTCAGTCAATAGAACGTTGTCGAGCGCTGGTTATAAAGTAGAAAAAAACGATAGTGCTACCGCGAAGTAGTTACCTAATCCCTTCGCCAGTCCGTGTTCTTTCATCTGCGAGCCGTGGTTCACTTCGATACGCTCCGCGTAATTTGCAATGGCTGTCGCGAAAGACGCGATGTCAAACGGTAGAATGTAAGAGTCCGCCAGGTGGCGCGCCATTTCGCCCCATACTTGGGCGGTAGCTTTGTGATACTGTAGCAAGTATTCAGATTATCGTCTAGTCATTATAGAAAACAGCATTTTAGTTTATCTTTACTGATGAACATTTTCTGCATATTTTTTCATGATGTAGTTCCTGTTAAATTTAACTTAAATGAAGGAACAGTATATATTAGATATCACCATATTTCAACGACGACAGAAATTCCAAACATACGAATACAATTAAATTATTCACAATTTTGATGTTGAAAAAAATGACAGGACGAAGTTTGTCAGTTATAACATTGCCATATCAAATACGTCGGAACGAGGTGAATATTGCGGGACTGATCAGGAGCTTCAGCATTCCGCTCCCGTCGGACATGAAATCGGGAGATGGTGAGGGGATGCCATTAGACATTTTTCACGTGCTGATAATTTTCGCCGCACGATGCTCATAAAATGCATCTACAAAATCCACTAAATATTGGGGCTAAGCCTCCCACTGTAAATCATATCAGGGGCTTAAGCCCCCGAATCCCGCTCCGCCGTTCATTATCTTATAGGACAATACATGACTGGAACATATTACCTGTATATTGTGTCAATGGCAGAAACATGAATGTGTTTAAAGCAGAATCGCAAAATAATATTATATCAAATGGGAGGGTTGGGAAATTGAGCATTAGATGTGCGGTTTGCGAAGTAGGGGGCATAAGGGAGAACAGCAACTTACGACAAATGTTGGATCCATTATCTTGTTGACGAGGTGGAATGTTTCGTAGACTGAGTGGTATAACGGGTAGGAAGAAATACCCAGTCTCTCGTCGAAGTGGTAGCGGAAGTCTGCACACGAAACACCCACCTTCTTGATGAACGGCGCGAAATCACTACCGGAACCTAGCAGCGGGACCCTATGTAAATAACATTCAGATGCATTTATATTATGCATATGATATAAGTATACAGCATTAGCATACACATCATCTCCACGTTGCAATAGACAGCGGCGTATTTATGGGATGTTGTGCTGTGGTTCCCCATTTGGAAAGTATAACAACCACAGTCCAAACATAAGAACACAGGGAACGGCGTGCAAAACGGGCCCCTTAAGCGAGATTTGTCATCAAGTTGACGTTTTTTATTCTAATAAATTGTTCTCTACGAAATCATCTTCTTCACTTATCTGACTACGTTTGTGCTAAAATGTAATGTATTTCTGTTAAAATTACTGTATCTAGGGGATGTTTCAGAACACCACCCGATTTTTGACTTGCTAAAAAGGACCGCCTAAAACGGCCCCCAGCACATCCATTTGTATTATTTAGCCATCATCACACATTTCGCAAACACATCGTGCATATTCGGACCCTGACCAGTCATGGTGTGCCCATGGCGCATATTAGTAACGTTTTATCTTTTCTTCCCCGTCCTTACTGTCCGAAATTAGTTTCTGCATCCAGTTGTCTCGCTTGTTTTCGAAACTACTAAACATCGCAGTGACATGGCGAACGATCTCTTCCTTTCCCGTGTAGTTCCACTCCTGTTCGTTTGAGGCTCCTTCCCCGTTGTAGGATTTGTGTTACATTTTGTTCTCAATCGAAGTTGACGTCTGTATGTCCTGAGCGTGATGATGCATGTCTTTTCTCAGTTACTCGACTTTCACTCTGTTGATTGATCTCCTTCCAGTATAGGTGAGACACCCTCTACGGGGTTTATTATCATGGTTGGGTGATACATGCAACTTGACAATATACATATATATCACACTACTTGATAGTATAATAATATACTATGTATCCATATGGCATTATATATTTATAATATATATTAGTAATGTTATCATTTTGCTTAATAATTGTACTATTATTATTACTGCTGTATAACTCGGTAATATGTAATACCCTATGTAAAATAATGAAATACCATAAAACCTTAAAAATTCAGGTGTGTAAGTATTGTACCAACAGCATATTGACGATGGCGAATCCCTGTTAGCCTAGCGGACAACATAGGGGCTCATTTTGGGCGCACGTCACAACCTCAGGCTGATAATCAATTTGAATACAAACTCTCCATGTTTTTAAATCTAATACATATACACCACAGCATTTACGTTTGGCTGGTGCATACCACAGTTTCCGTTGTTTTCAACGCACACAAAACGGAAATATGATATTTTGAAAATAGTGCTAACATTTTAAGACAAGTGAGAAAAACAATCTTTTTGAGGTCACCTCTTAGAATGTACGTTTCGCACTTCCGACCAATGTTCACTAGGGCCCATTTGTGAGTTATTTAACAGACCCGCCACACATTTAGCTGTATTTAGTACAATAACACCAAACGGCTGGGAGCCCGTTTTGGGCAGGGCGCCCGTTTTGCACGCCATTTACAGTACATATCATCATGATGTGATGACCACGGCCCAACGGTATAGTTTTTTTTTCAAACTTGGCCACTATCTGCATTGGGCGGCGCCATTACTATCCAGCGGCCAGTAGTTTGAGACGCGAAATGCCAGGGACTGCTGCACACAGTAATTCAATACGCGATGTAGCATAGCTCCCATATAAACCATACACATTGATCAATTTAATGCACCGAATGACTACTAGATATTGCATATGTGCTACAAAACAAGTTTCCACTACTTCCAAAGAAGGACTTTCTGAAACAAAAGCTGGTTATAGATGATTTGACGTGTCTGCCGGCGGCAAGCTCTGCAAGAATCTGTTGTGGTCAACTTTTGGGCGCTTACTACGAGTCTAAATAAGAATGTGACAAGCATGGCTAGACGGTTAATGCTAAAACATAATCTTTGGTCAAAGATACAGGTTTCTGTTGGGTCGATTTTTCTGCACATAACTATGCATCTATGTTTGTTATGTTTGGCGAATATGTTATCTTTTATTGCCCATTCTGAGTGTACGTTTTCATTGCCTAAATCATAGTCAATTTATTTTAATGTGTGTTTAATATCGATCGCATAAACAATTTATTTGCTGTCTTGTACAGGACTAACATGTTTGATAAGGGTCAATATTTTAGTTTTTGCTTAGAAATGGCTATTTATTAAATGAATTGACCAAAAATCGAAAAAATCCATTTATTAGATAGGCACGATTCAAACCACTCGCTTGGAACTTGCATCGAAAAAGAAATGGCGATATGTAGTGTTCTATAGTTTGCTGATTTAAGTATCGAATAAGATCATTTTTTTCAGTTGTCTCATAAATTAGTCGATTTCTGTCACTCCTAATGCATGCATATATTATAATACATACTAGTCTATGTGGCATAAAAACGGCCGTGCGTCAGTTCCCCTTTAAATGTGTCAATTGTAACCTGTTGCACCATCTCCCAATCCGAGATTCTATACACATTCTTAGTCATAAAAAATCAAATGTTCCCTAAATAAAAATGAATAATTGATGATGAGCTAGTTTATAATTGTCAACATCTGGCGAATAATGGCACGGTATTTATCGTCAACACACCACAATTGTATATTTAAGCGTGATTATTGTCGAGTCGCCGTAGTGATATTCCAACACGAATCATTATAGACATGACATATACGGGTTTATTAATATGTTCAACCAGTTCAGAACAAATAGATCTATGGCGTGTCTAGTTGGCTTGAAAAAGCATGTTTTATGCGGCATCGCCGTAATGCTAGCACATACTACAGCTCTCCTGTTCTTATCGTCAACATAAAGTACAAAATTATATATATCTATATATATATCAACTGCTTACAGATTTCCTACCTGGGTTTTCCTGTGGGTTTCCCGTTCGCGTCTTTCTGCGGCATGCCGATGACCCATGTATCATAGACGGTCGCTCTGCCTTTAGCTACTTCATCCGGGTTCGGGTTAGGCACCTACGTGGAACTAGGCATTTCAGTATTGTATGCCCTACATTGCAACGCCTAGTTTCACTTACCATCGCCAGGCTGCGTGAATGTCAAGAAAGAGAGTTTATATGCAAAACCCTTGCCTATATCGTAGAGGCGTAGCCTTAGGTAACTAACATAGTATAGTGGAGGATTCATCCATGTATGAAGTTACCCAAAACGAGTGTACGCCACTATATAGCTGCGATACGAATTTGAATTGGGACTTTGGGACCGTTCTGGTCGCCTTTAACTTAATATTTAAAAACTTACATGCTAACCGTCGATGTGCATTTTATTGTGCAATGTCTTTGTTTTGGGTATATTGATTAATTTTTGTGGCACTTTGATAACTTGTTAAGTTGGGTCAAATGAGCAGTTTTCAAAGCTGGCGGAACCCCCGCCTATACCACGGTCGTTTTCGTACGGCTACTGTATAGGCAAGCGAGTCTGATGACAGAAGGCATCACGACTACTACCGCCAGTTGGTATCACTTCTTTTTGGCGATAGCGACTAAATGTATTGTACAATTCATGCTATGATATCATTATGATAAGGCATTTTCCTAATGCAAATACGTGTCAAATTGTTTTACAACAAATAAAAGGTACCAAAAAATAAAAAGTGTACGAGCAATTGCATCGTTATGAAATATGAACCCCCGGCCTGAACGTTACCTTTTACGATTACGCATTGTTTGAATTAAAATTTTAAGTTGGTTCAAATACTTGCTTCCTATAAACTAAAACAAAGTGTTCTCTTATTTTAATGACGCACTAAAATAATTGTCTTCAGTTACCCTGATTATGTGGCAGGTGAGATTGGTGGGCGATGGTAAGTGGATTTCCAGAAGTAATGGGTGGATGGAAAATATATTCCAAGGAAAATATACCATCTGAACCAATGATGTTTGTGCGTGCGTGCGTGCGTGCGTGCGTGTGTATGTGGCATGGTGTGGGGTGGTATGGGGTGGTGGTTTCCAAGTTTGACGAGAAAACAGATTGAAGTCGATGGCACCATTGATTCATCTGGCAAGTGAACAAATGCAGCCCAGTTATATCAAAATATAATTAATTGTATAACCATAGTAATACTTATTTGTCATCAACACGCGTATTTACTCCCCATATCCACCTGTTTTGTAGCGTCATACAGAGGTTGGAACAACATCGGTAAAGCTCGTCCTCTGAATGTGTAGTTGCCTGTTTGACAGAGTCGGGTAACATGTAGAACATATAAAAAAGGAGAGCGTAGGTAACGAAGAAGTAGGATAAATACTGCACCCACAACATATACAGTATCTATGTTGTCTATGTACTATATATTGTATAGATTCTTACACTTTACTAGGACGGTCTGAAGTCGCACCTGTTTAATACACATTTCATTATTACATAATAATAAAGAACAAATTATACTACAGTAATGTGGTCATCAGAAACCTTTTGTTTTGTACAACGCTATGTCTCAAAAATAAATAATGACATTGTCCCAAAGGCAATATTATCGAACCATCTACTGCACCTAGCCAGTTGTATATACACTATCTAAATTGTGTTGATATAATTGACAGACAGTGTGTTTGCGACCGCATAGATACTCATACATAATGTACACGAATGAGTGGGAAATAGTAGTTATTATCACAAGCAAAAATGCCTGACACCTGATGGGATGCTTTAGTAGTTGACAGTCTTGGTAGTAGCATTTACCAAATGTTAGAAAACACACAGCATCGTTACATAAACACCACAACGCGCTCGCAGATATTCGTTACTTGTTCAAAATGACGAAGATCGGAGAGGATGAGAAGTCAATCGACAGGCACTAGTCGTGATAGTGTAGAATTCTCAAATAATGTTCGCATTACTATGCTATTGGCATGAGCATTATTGTGTCGACGTGTACTTCATGTTGCCAAGTACATGCAGGGGCCTTTTCCCCGAAATATTTGCCACGCACGCGTGGTTCCTGTGATTGTTACGTTACGTGTTGCGTATTACGCGCACACTATGTGTTACGTTCCGAACAACTGATTTACCCCATAAAAAGTAAGAATCTTGACATATGTGGGGAATTTAAAAAATATATACATATGTAGGTCATACGTCCTATTCTAGTGGACGTAGATTAATTCATGAAAGTTTGGCGCTCGATGTTCAAGCCGCCTAATAGGAAAACGTTAATCTACCCGCATAGGCAAGTTAGATTATAAGTAGATTGTACCTTGCATCGCTATGTCCACGTTAAGGTAGGCCACGACCCTGTTGCCAATAATATGTCCAAAGTTCTGAAGTAAAAGCCAAATGAAGAGACGTTGAGCAGCAGCATGAAGATGACATGATGAGTACATACAACTTAGACGTTACGTGCATTAGTACAACAGTTGTCCTATTCACTAATAAGTATTATTCTTATATAGATTTCCCTCACGATATAATGCGTGAGCATGTGTATGAGTGTGCGTGTGCGTGTGCGTGGATATATGTGTGAGAGCGGGCGTGTGTGTGCGCAATACCGGTACACACCTCGACCCACTCCCGCGAGCCGATAATGCCCTCCTCCTCGGCTCCCCACGCACAGAAGAGGATAGTCCTTCGTGGACGCCAGCCTACAAATAGGGACAACGCACGGCACCGTAGATATAACAGCCAAAAGAAAAAAAACAGAACATTATGTAATGGTGTTTCTGTGATTACCAAATTGTTACCAAATTGCATGTTAGAAATATGCAGAAACGAAGAAGTTTACGCTGAACTTATTGATGTATTTTCAGTCTTATAATGTTCGTGCATGTAAAGTATAAACGGTTTTGTTTCATACTCGGAATATAGTTACTAAACATCAATGATAACAAATTGTTCCCTCGTCTTCCAACTTGATATTGCCCTGTAGTACCAATTATCAATTCGATAAGAAACGAAGCACCTTCTTTCGCCAGTTTGCCGATGACCCGCGACAGTTCGAGCATAGACGCCGTGCCACTGGAAGGATCCACGGCACCAAATACCCACGCATCGTAGTGATTGCCAATCAGGATGTAGCGGTCTACAAGTACGGCAAAGTAGCTCAGTGCCGTAGTAAAACTCGTGTTAATATACTGGCCATATACACGCACACACATATGCACGCGCACACACACACACACTCACATATATTTGTGCGCGCGCGTGTAAGATGTATGCAATATGTTGTCAAATACATCTTCAAGAGTATCATTTGATAGATATCCAAATGACTAATCGACTGTATATATATATATATATATAATTATATATGTATATAATATCTAAACAATATACGTTAGCATTGCTGCTATTGGTAATAATTATGTCTGCGTTCTTGGAATATCAGACAATATTCACTCTGTATTCCTACAACGTACCTGGCTCAATGTCTCCTTCGATAGACCCAAACACATTGTACGTCGTTCTGTTTTCGTTGTGCGTTGAAATGAACATTTGAATACTCCTGCAACAAGTACAGCCGCACAACAATAGCTAATGTGACAGTTTGCGTAATTCAACTTGCAAAATTCAAAGAGCAAAAGTCTAATTTCACTTGTCAAACATGTATATGCTGCACTTCTTGACTTATTTCTGCACAATAAATAATAAAATGGACTTACGTTTCAAAAGGCTGTATATATATATATATATATATATACTGTATATATATATATATATATATATATATATGAATATATATATGTGTGTGTGTATACAGTGTGTATATATATATATATATTTCTGGTATTTATTTTATTTATTATACATATTATAGTAGCTTAATCTTACAATTATTATCTTTAGCTGATGTTTTAATTAAATTGACCGAAACGTTTGTAACGTTCCCACAACAAAGTCATATACGCACACGTCCATTCAAAATTATAACATACCTGAACAATAATTATAAAATCGTCGACATCGACCCAAAGTACAATTTTGTTTCGTTGATTTGAAGTATGATGCACGGCTGTACAGTGTTATATCATGATGCACGGCTGTACAGTGTTATATCATGATGCACGGCTGTACAGTGTTATATCATGATGCACGGCTGTACAGTGTTATATCATGATGCACGGCTGTACAGTGTTATATCATGATGCACAGCTGTACAGTGTTATATCATGATGCACGGCTGTACAGTGTTATATCATGATGCACGGCTGTACAGTGTTATATCATGATGCACGGCTGTACAGTGTTATATCATGATGCACGGCTGTACAGTGTTATATCATGATGCACGGCTGTACAGTGTTATATCATGATGCACGGCTGTACAGTGTTATATCATGATGCACGGCTGTACAGTGTTATATCATGATGCACAGCTGTACAGTGTTATATCATGATGCACGGCTGTACAGTGTTATATCATGATGCACGGCTGTACAGTGTTATATCATGATGCACGGCTGTACAGTGTTATATCATGATGCACGGCTGTACAGTGTTATATCATGATGCACGGCTGTACAGTGTTATATCATGATGCACGGCTGTACAGTGTTATATCATGCAATGTTGTCATGCACAATATACAAGAAAGGTTTCATGCCATATACTATTTGGACTGACCACATGGGATCCTGAAATCCAGGTCCTAGTCGATATGTAATGGGCAGGCTTCCTCTCCAACTCTCAGGCGCTTCGTCACCACCAAGTTGCCTGCAACAACGGCAGATACAGTTGTCATATTGGTGTTAATTGTTGTGATATTGGTTTTAATTGTTGTGATATTGGTGTTAATTGTTGTGATATTGGTTTTAATTGTTGTGATATTGGTGTTAATTGTTGTGATATTGGTTTTAATTGTTGTGATATTGGTTTTAATTGTTGTGATATTGGTGTTAATTGTTGTGATATTGGTTTTAATTGTTGTGATATTGGTTTTAATTGTTGTGATATTGGTGTTAATTGTTGTGATATTGGTGTTAATTGTTGTGATATTGGTTTTAATTGTTGTGATATTGGTGTTAATTGTTGTGATATTGGTGTTAATTGTTGTGATATTGGTTTTAATTGTTGTGATGTTGGTGTTAATTGTTGTGATATTGGTGTTAATTGTTGTGATATTGGTTTTAATTGTTGTGATATTGGTGTTAATTGTTGTGATATTGGTGTTAATTGTTGTGATATTGATGTTAATTGTTGTGATATTGGTTTTAATTGTTGTGATATTGGTGTTAATTGTTGTGATATTGGTGTTAATTGTTGTGATATTGGTTTTAATTGTTGTGATATTGGTTTTAATTGTTGTGATATTGGTGTTAATTGTTGTGATATTGGTGTTAATTGTTGTGATATTGGTTTTAATTGTTGTGATATTGGTGTTAATTGTTGTGATATTGGTGTTAATTGTTGTGATATTGATGTTAATTGTTGTGATATTGGTTTTAATTGTTGTGATATTGGTGTTAATTGTTGTAATATTGGTGTTAATTGTTGTGATATTGGTTTTAATTGTTGTGATATTGGTGTTAATTGTTGTGATATTGGTGTTAATTGTTGTGATATTGGTTTTAATTGTTGTGATATTGGTGTTAATTGTTGTGATATTGGTGTTAATTGTTGTGATATTGGTTTTAATTGTTGTGATATTGGTGTTAATTGTTGTGATATTGGTGTTAATTGTTGTGATATTGGTTTTAATTGTTGTGATATTGGTGTTAATTGTTGTGATATTGGTGTTAATTGTTGTGATATTGGTTTTAATTGTTATGATATTGGTGTTAATTGTTGTGATATTGGTGTTAATTGTTGTGATATTGGTTTTAATTGTTGTGATGTTGGTGTTAATTGTTGTGATATTGGTGTTAATTGTTGTGATATTGGTTTTAATTGTTGTGATATTGGTGTTAATTGTTGTGATATTGGTGTTAATTGTTGTGATATTGATGTTAATTGTTGTGATATTGGTTTTAATTGTTGTGATATTGGTGTTGCCGGTTGCAGCATTGGCGTTGATTGTTATCATATTGATGCTAATGGTTGTAGTAGCAGCATTAATGGGTATTCTGTTGGTGTTGATGGTTGCGACGTTGGTGTAGATTTATGTGATAGTGGTGTTGATTGTTGCGATATCGGTGGTGCGGTTGTGATATCGGTGTTGTGATTGTGATATTGGTATTGTAATCGTGATATTGGTGTCACGCAGATTCCACCAGTCCTTAATACAACAGTGAGATTGCAGCAACTTACTCTAGAAATATCTTTGCATCGTCGTAGCCAATCGGATGGACCGTGATCCTTGGAAGATTTGCCTCTCCACGAGGAAGATAATATGCACTGTCTGTGAACACCGCACAAAATGATGGCTAATAGCATACTTGAGACTATAATACTGTTCGTTTGTTGTGGTACGCTATTACTTGATTAACAAAGAAATCTGACAAACAAAGATTCGTAATGCGTTTGTTGATGTGTGTTATTTCATGTTTAGACAAGGCTTTAGTGAACGTAGAAAAATGCCATCTGAATAATGTGAAATAATAACAGTATATATATACAGAACAGGTATAGATATACTTCATACAAATCACAATAAACACACACACACACACACACACACACACACACACACACACACACACACACACACACACACACACACACACACACACACACACACACACACACACACACATATATATATATATATATATACAGTCGAACCTCGTTTTACGGTCACCTCGTTAATACAACCACCTCGCAATTAAGGTCACCCTAGGACTGTCCCAAGTCAGGTATATGCTCTAGCTGACTTACAACCTACAACTGTACGCATATAACATACTTCTACTCAACTATTGGTAGACGTTTAATTTTACAGTTTCATTTAAATTACTACATAGACACACGACGTTCTTCTGCCAATACAACAGTTCAACCCCTAACAATATTCCTTTTCTACGACAACATTCTCAGTCAATTGTGAAAATGTTTTGTATGACTTTCGCCCATAAAGAAATTATCTATTGATTTGCCATTTGTTACCTATGCCTGGGTAACCAGGTGTCAGGGGGTCTACTTCGTTCACTGAGCCCCGTTGCACCCCGGTACCCGGAAGCCACCAACTGTCAGGGTACACAGACTTGGCGTTACCGGCACTGTAGTCTTTTGGGTCGGAAAATAAAATGAGTCCGCTTGCTCCGAATAACTCCGCATGTTTCGCCTGCATATATACACTGAACACATATATATGCATCTAAGTGACTACAAAGACTTCGAATATATGAAACTAATTTATACGAGACATTCTTGATAAATCATATAATATGTTCTGTAATAGAGGACGGTAGGAAACGAATGGCATGCTTTTAATGTGTTTGCATTTATTTTTGCGATTCAAATAAATTGCGTATTGTGTACACTGTATTGATATGTGTGTTGTAATTATCTCGCAATTATTTTGCGTTACTCTTGTTTGGTCGTCATCGTGAAGCCAGACAGACGATTTGTGCAACTGACAATCCTAGTTGTTATCAAAAACAATTACTTTTGGAAAAATTACTGCTCAATTGCCTGTCTTCAATAAGATCAAGTAAAGAATATAAATACATGTGCCGAATTTTACGTGAACGTATTTAGAATAAATGCACTCAAAATCACGTTTCGGTCAATTTAATTAATC
Organism: Paraescarpia echinospica; assembly: GCA_020002185.1. Classification (NCBI taxonomy): domain Eukaryota; kingdom Metazoa; phylum Annelida; class Polychaeta; order Sabellida; family Siboglinidae; genus Paraescarpia; species Paraescarpia echinospica. The sequence goes on from CM034538.1 coordinate 9,364,019, forward strand.
GCGGAACCATTTCCCTCATTTTACAGTCTAATATTTTCTCATTATCGCGTCATCGTTTAACTCAAACGTGACACCGGTATCAAAATGACGTCGTACACACGCTCTTTGTCAACAATCTAATGACGCATGCACTTACTTAAAACATACTATGGCTAAAGACATAATAATAATAATAACTATTAATACATCAACGTACTAAAACCCTACCTTGTCTCCTCGGAATATTTTTCCATAGCGAGCGATGCATATCTTGCCCGTGAAGTCGACGTGTTTGTTGTCCTTTAGCCATAGAAAGTCCTCCATACGGGCGTAGTTCACGTAGACCAGTGGTCCCTGGATCAACAACAATATAGACGTTAACACGATCAGAGTCGGTTAGAACCTACACACTGTTTAAAATGATCCATAACCAAATTAATGTTCCGTCCAAAAACAAGTTGGTACCTGCTGACGCACACGCTCGATAGATAGTCAGTCTTACATGCACAAATACATACGAACCAACACCAAAGAATGCAGACATTCGTTTTCCCCGGATTTTATTCACCTGGATCATACTAGACTAGTCACTAGAGGCGTCACTGGTTGGCGGTTAGCACGCCTCGCGCGATACTCAGTTGGGGTTTGTCAATCAACGAACAGAACAGAAGACAATGATACAAAGCGACGCACACACGCACGCACTCACACACGCACACACACACGCACACAGCTTGGATTTACTCTTCAACAGATGCCACAGGGGAGGACAATATTTGGCGTGCACCGAGAAATGAAACCATTCTTGTGCCAGTGACAGTGGGGAGAACTGGTATCGTACCTTGGGTGTTCTCAAGGCGGAGAAAGGGATATGTTGTGTACGTTGGTTGTTCCCAGGGCGGAGAAATGGTAATGTCGTGTACCTTGGGTGTTCCTGAGGTAGAGAAAGGGTAAGGCCGTGTACCTTGGGTGTTCCCGGGGCCGAGAAGGCGTTGAACGGCGGCACAACGTCCGAGTGGTTCTGCTCGGGCCGCAAGATCTTCTCCGCCAGCTGCGACGTGTGCACGATATCTCCATTTCCGTTTCGCAGGACAATCCGGTTGGGGTTGTCCTTGTCCGGGTATGACAGCGTGACTGTGTACGGCAGCATCTTCACCCCCGTCAGACCCTGCTCCTCCCACAGTCGCGCGATGTTTCGCGCCGTCTGGTGGGAGGCCTCGGTTCCCGCCAGGTGGGGCGTTCTTGTCAGTTCTCTATCACAGTTGATTTGTTATGTTATTTATGTCGCATGTGTCTGAGTGAGCTACATAAAGAAGCAGTGATCTCGTTATTTTAATACCTTCCAAATTGGAATCAATAATTGAGTCATCAATATTTCAGTTTAGGGATATGTCTACGTACATAATATAGTAGTGTAATATAATTGTTTACAATTGTGAATAAAAATGCGGATATTTTTGAATAACTATCGTTGTGTTTTCTGGAATGTATTGTCAATTGGCAGATCAGAGGCCAATGGGCCAAGGAAGCGGATGAACTTAGAACGAGGCGTTTGGTCTCCTGTGACTTTGAGGAGATGCCGGAGGTGTCGTATTAATATTTAGATAATAATCACCATCCATTGTTATTGGTATGTTTGTTAACATTGTTATGACTCTTGCTTAAATAATAAGAATTAGACAGTGATGGATATTTGTGTACGAATAGTCTTCGTGCATTAATTGCAGCGTGGCTGGATGCTTCCCAAAGAAGTCGCATTCAATTGAACAGGTCTGCTAGGGAGTAGAGTGTAAAGCGCTTTGAGCAGTCCTTACCTTTACGTTTTATTTTATAATTAAACAATGTTAAAAATGAATAGCCTAACTAGTAGTTTAGTCCCATGCGAGGCGTTGAAATCTAATCGCCTCTTTCTAGATTCATTCGCTTCCATAGTTGCACCACTGCCCTCTGCTCTGTATTTTCAGAATAAACCACAACAGCAATTATTATAGTTATTTACTTACGTGGTTTGTATTGTATATATGTTGTTCATTTCTAAAGGGTCTTTCTCGTACGTGAGAGAGTTTAGATAGGTTAGGGTACAGATGCTATATAACTTATTTGTATTATTTCTATATTGCTATTGCTCATTCTAATACTGCTACAAGGTGTCCATCTACATCGATCAACCCTGATTTTCTTCTGCGAACTGAGAGCACTCGTGTTTTTGTATGTGGTTTACTGGCCGCGCACACGATATTTTGGAAACCTGATAATCTGCCAACCTAAGAATACCATTTTGTTACGCGTCTCGGAAATATGTGGCTATTTCGGCAGGGATATTACAACACCATTTTTGTAGTAACTACACAAAGGGGATATCATAATTTATAATAATTATGTACCCACACATGTACTCCAGAACGTAAAACGCCTTCATCATATTACCTCTTTCTTGGACCGAATGGAAGTTATAACAAAGTCAAACTTCAACATTTAGGGACATATCTAAACATGTTTTAATCAAGCCAATGTTTAGTGAAACAATGTTCTTATCTGTAACCTTAAAAGCCATTTATTGTCCAAATGTTTTTTTTTCAGAGAACTATGTAAATATACTTGTACATGTGTGTTATTCAATGCTATCATAAATCCGAAGCCACATGTTTGCCAAAACATTGATAAAATTGGTCTTAAACAGTGACCGGTCACAGTGCAAACCTGGAAATGTCTGTTTTCCGGAAATGTCCGAAGGCGCAGATATGTGACGTCACATGTGGAACCGCCTACACGGTCACACGGCCTACGCGGGTAAATGTTATTTTATTATAATTATATTTCAGCTGTTTTTATTATTAACATGTATAATCGATTAATGTATGTGTTGTGGGAAACAGTGGCAATTCGGGATTTGACTTGAAATTCGGCGCACGTCTTCCCAAAGACCCAATTTGTCGGCAGAAAATTGAACATTTTGTGTAAAAGACGGGATTCATGGTGCTCCTACGGCGAATAACATCACCTGTGGTTCAGATCTGCCGATGGATATATCTTATGAGGTGGAAGATGGGCTTCAAAATTACAGTTAGATGTCAATAAATCGACAGTCCATAAAATGACTCAAAAGAAGCGTCAAGATGCGAACGAGTACCACAAGAACCACTGGCCATTTTACCACAACAAACTCAACAGCCAGCCGTCAGTTGCCGGACTCTCTCGATAGGTTCATGCCTCGACTTGTATACGTAGCACCGCACCGACACCAGGCAATCTAACATCAGCAGAAACAACATTAATCTCTCAAATGTCATCATCACTGTCACGAAAATATATTTGATAATCGTATGCATCGGTCTCGGTAACAGAAGAGACACCGGTCTCAACCCACCGGCCGCCACTTTACGAGTTGTTTACACGAGGCGAGTCGCACGCGGTCCGGACTGACGGCTGTGACGCCACACAGTCTCACGCCGCTGTTAATCGGCAGTTTCCGTAAGACGGCAAATTTAGACAGGTTCTTTTTATTTTGTACGCTCTTATATGCGATTCATAAACATATTTTCAATAGCATCATTTGAAAATGCATACATAATTTGTTATTATGTGACACAGCACATTTTATTCCAGGATAAGGCTTTTTAATTAAGCACCACTCTAATGTTAACGTAGGAGCTCTGGCCACCTCCGGCCCAACGCATGAATCCTGCCACACGATCGGTTTACAAGTGCATATAACTATATTGTCATTACGACTGTGTTAGCCAACCGTTATGGTCCTTGCTAAGTTATTTTCAACATATTATACACGATGGATTTGCTGAAGATTTAAGAGATTAACAACGGTATAGTGCTCGGCAAGAATTTATAGTGCTCTCCGCTGTATGGAATAGTCGAGCACCTGATTACGTTGTTGTTGTAGTTTGTATACCATGCATGAGAACAGAGGTATGGAAACAAGAATGGTATGTTTTTAATACGTTAGGGCATATTATGCTTGATTTATTTATTGTATTGCAGATTCCCGTGCCTTTGTCACACTATCTAAACTACTGGGGTCATTACGTTTTGAATTTGTAAAACAAAGATACAAATCTGAAAATATACACAATACGTCAACATTATTCCAAATAAAGTACAGCGGAAACTCTTAAAAGGAACAATATTCAAAATCACTGTTCTGGTCTGGTCTGTGTTGTGTACACCAATGGATATAAAGGTCATCTGATATATGGAACAGTTTGGCTAAGTCCCAACAGGTTCGGAATAGTTTAATGTACATTTAAAACTGTAATCCTCGTGACTATAAAGGTTAACTTGTGTTGTACCAGATGTGGTCTTACTGTGCTGGGGATCATCTCAGAATGTCGATGTCCGATATCAGACGAAATTAGTTTCGTTTGGGGGTTAGGGGCGGTTTCGTCTGGCGTCGGACATCGTTATGTTATGCTTCGGACCGATACCATCAATAGACTGATGTAATCATATCAATGTTTACAAACTTTCGTCTGAGGAGGGGGCTGAGACCAGATGAAAGTAATTTGGCCTGATATTGGACATCGACTTACTGAAATCATCCTTACGTCATCGACGTATATCGATACTGTATAATTGCTATGTTAAGATAATACATTTCATTTAGTGATATTGGCAAACTGGGCAACAATGAGTCGGGTTACCTGAGATGTTCGCGGATGTTGTCAGCGTTGATCTCATCCAGAAGTTTATCTCTGATGCTGATATCGGCATCTCGAGTCAGATGACGTAAAGTCTGCGTCCCTTTACTGACCCTGGGGCCATAGTAGCCGGATAGGAATCCGATGACCACTCCGACCACTAACGCGGCGATGACCAACGCACCAGCCACCTTCCGAGAGAAACCCATGTCGGAGACCACGATGTTGTTCTCGGACGGTATTTCAATCCTGTGCGCGTATTTGTCGATGTGGGGGCGTACGGCGTTATCTGTTGGTTTGGGTAAACTTTATCCGGATTGTACCCGGGCGGTTGAGAGGAATACTCGCGCAGCTGTCACTTCAGTCACACAGTGGAGTTTGAACTACCCTCGATAGATTATTGCGCAACCTCGCGGGCGTGTTGACCTACTAGCGCACGCACTGTCTCTTCACCTGCCGGTGTACGAATTAGTTATTCGGTATCGCATTACTGCCGGCTGCTGGCGTATGTAGGATCTCAAAGGGCAAGCTTTGTTACCCATTAGTTTCTCAAGCAAACATGTTTTATATATAGTGGAAGCTATTACCAAATTGCTATTGCTGGCCAAAAACCGTTTAACTGATAACGATGAATTTGTAACTATCATTAGTATCGATAGTCCAGGACTTTTATGACCAAAATAAGGTCATGTTGGAACAAATAGTAATAGAAGCAATTCTTGCAATTATGATAGCGGCATATATCATAGATAACATACTAAAAGTATATAGCACTAAAAATTGGGGAACGTTGTCAAACTAACGCAAATGTAGGGGGCCCCTCAGTAGCTTTTTTCTGTGCGATTTCATAACGATTTTACATTCGGGACAAAGAATGAGCAAAATAAGGTTTGTGTAAACCTCAAGTAATCCAAATGCGTGTTCGTAAATACGCACGTATTAAATTCAGAGAACAAAACCACATGCATAGACATTAAACTATTTTAATACTGCCTTAGTTTTTCAATGAAAAATCAAAACATGCACGACTAGCTGGAATTACTTGTCCAGTCCAATAATTATAATTAACCCTTCCGCGAAGTAAGGACAAAACATAACATACATGTATCTCTAGAGCGAAAAAGGTAAATTCGTATATAACGCAGTACCCAGTTCTCTGGACTGCTCAAAGCGCTTTAACCTTTACTCCCTGGCAGACCTGTTCAATCGAACACCATCTCGACTTCTCTGCGAAACATTCAGCCACGTTGCAGTTAATGCGCGAAGACTATTCGTACACAAATATCCATCACTGTCTATAGCCAGGTACTTAGTCATACAGCTGCGTGAACTGGAGCAACGTAGAGTGAACGAACTTGCCCATGGTTCGACACGGCAGCACAGGATTCGAAACCGAGTTCTCTCGATTAAGAGGGCACGGCCACTGTGCTCCACACAAAAACGTAATTGAGGTAAAATCGCTGCAGTACGTATTCATTTATATCGCAAGTGGTAAGATATTATGCTAATTATTGAAACATTCTCAGTAGTTCCGAAACTAACTGTTTTTAAACCAGAACCAGCAGCAGAATGTCATGAAATATTTAAAACATGAAACTAAAACATATAAAACTTAAAACCCTAAACTAGTGTATTATCAATATTAGTTTTGATGTTTTCTCCTCATCAACAAACGCATAACTACTAATTTTCAATCTCCTCATCACTGACGTAACTCTAGATTTAATTTGAGCACCCTGTGCTACGGCATTGACTGCGTGCAGGGAACACTCAAAGTTGTTTTTGCAGCATGTGCACCTTGTCGAACTGCAATCTGTGGAGCAGTTACACCGTATTACGTGCAGCAGGGCGTCAGGTGCTGGAGGCAAGTGTGTCATGACGGGAAGAAGATAACCGTCGCTCATCTTCCATCCTCAGTCTCAAGTGGCTTACACCCAACCACTCCTGCACTTGCTGGTACACCCGCATGTTGTAATGCTGCTGCAAATGTTGGAAGTGAATGTCGTGGGCTGAATGTTGGTCGTTGGCCGAACTCTTGACTGTCACCGTCTCACAAAATCTACTTTACGTCAAAGAATTCACACTTTCTTCAGGTGTCCGTTGTAAAGGCATAACATCTTACTTCCTGCTACAACATGCTTTTTTGAAGGATCGTGCTTACCAAGCTGTTCAACTTGCCTCTGGTCCTGTTTTCTTCAGAGATTCTCCTTTTCCAAGGCCGTATAGCCGGGAAATGGTGTTACGTGTTAATATAGCATGGGTGAAAATTACATTGTTACACACATCTTCGCCTAGTTGGTCTGTTACGGTCTCTATGTTCCCCACACAGTCCTTCTTTGTGGTTGACTTTGCCTCGCTGTGTATGAACAAGTTGTGGGCATTTGGGTCAGCACGGAAGCAGGGGAGGACAACCACATATGAGTCACTCCCCTCAGAACGGTATTCTTCGTCGTTGCAGACTTGACTGCTGTCTGCAAAATCAGCTGATCTGCATCAAACTGAGCAGGTTTGACATCATGTGCTATAAGTATCCGCTAAACAAATTGATGAAATTGTGCTTGTTGTTTTAGTTTGCAAGGATCGTCTGCTTTTTCTCCCACTCATCTCTTGTGTGCATATGCTTAGTGGATGTATTATGATATCCATCAAAGACAATGGTGGATTGATTACTGAGTCACGGTGTAGCATGCATAGCCCTCGATATCTGGGAATTCTACTTGGCTAATGAATGCAATGGTACAAAGTCCCACCATGCAGCACGTACTGAATTTCACCGATTGAATGTGCAATGTCGGGTGTGAACCTATACTAGATGATTTCAGCAAGTACATATTATGGGGTTCTCGTAACATATGTCTTCAAACAGAGCCTGTCGGTGACTCAATCGAACTTGCAACGATAATTGGACGACGCTAGAAGAGCATCTCTTGGTTCATCTGAACCTGGTTATCGCCAACATGTACGGTTTATTCTGACTGAAGTATGACAGCTTGAATGAATACTGCATGATAAATGTACTCGTCATGGACCCTGCAATCTTCTGGCCAGTTCGTCAGTGGAGCTGGTACTCTCATCGGCCATAATGCTGCGCAGGGTTGAGTTGTTTCCAAATGGACTTCTGTCCGCCAGCACCAAAAATAGAGTTTGTGTGTCTTTCATGTCATGATGTTGTCTCAATTTGGCCATGTCCTTTTTTAATTTAGTGGTATTTAACTACAATAAGTCATTGCACTGATCTGTTTATTTAACGTTGGTGCTCGACTATCCTCTTGTCCTTGCCAGTCCCTCGCTGGTCGTCATGCTGCGCATGCATACTTTCAGCATGGATTACAATTAGTTATATGCTATATTACGTCAGTACGGCAATTTATGCCGTCCTGACGTAGTATAACGTGACGTGAATGGCCTGAGACAACCAGAGAGGGTAACATCTCTGATACAGCTTCAAGGAGGAAGCACCAGTTTTCCATGAATACCTGAAGAATCTGAATAATATCCACATGCTACTTCGAAATATATATTTTTTTTAAACAAACTGCATCATTCCAGAAAACGAGGGCCTTGGTGATTCGAACGTGAACGGCGTGCCACAGCATGTCTAGATTTACTTTTGGTATGTTTTATAGGTACCTTCAATGTAACCAAAACACTTGAAATAGCTTCTGTTGCAATTTGTTCCAACTTAAATCATAAAAGTACTGGACTACAATGGGCTTGGATAGAGAATTAAAAGAAGACAGTTGTAAAGGAGTATGAACTATTATATCAACTATATACGTTATTTTATATGCATGTCCACATACTGTCGATCCAATAACACAAACACACACACACACACACACACACACACACACACACACACACACACACACACACACACACACACACACACACACACACACACACACACACACACACACACAGTAGTCTCCAGCAGACTTGACGTAGACAACGCTTTGCTCCACCGACTGCCTCAGAAACAAATGCCACGACTGCAAAAAGTGCAGGATTGGGCGTCCCGCCTTGTTGATGGCGCCATGAAAAACTGCCATATCACACCGCTACTGATTATGCTGCATTGGCTGACAATAGAAGTGCGAGTAAAGTTTAACGGTGTCGAATGCTGTATTTAAATTTAACCTTAAGACGTATCTGTTTTCCAGAACATTTTGTGCGGCGCCGTGAGCAACGATTAGTACAAATATCCGCCACTGCCTATTGCCGCATACGCATTCATACAGCTGAGTGACCAGGGGCAATGTAGAGTGAAAAACCATTTACACGGTTCAAAACGGCAGCAAGAGGATTTTGACCCAGAATCTTTAGATTGGAGTCCGACGTTATAACCTCTACATCACTGCGCCTCAATATAGACTTCTACCTATGTAAGCAAGGACAGATCCCCAATCTTCAACATGACCCCGTCAATACGACCAAAAACCCAAACACTACCCCCTCGAGATATGGCCCAAAACTCAAACACTACCCCCTAAAAAAGTCCGACAACACTTGGTGAGCCTCAGCCCCACCTCACGTACATCAAGGACCGACTCCTGTGAAAGGCAAACTCGTAACAAGGAGCTGCCGACAGAGATTCGTGGCGCAATGTCATCGTCAGAATTTGCTACAGTTTGAAAGACGTTATAATTTTACAACAAGTCAGTCAGTATTGTTGTATAACAACTGATTTGCTGTATTTTTTAATACACACAAACAGACAAACGCATGCATACACACACGCGCGCACACGCACTCACGTTCTCTCTCTCTCTCTCTCTCTCTCTCTCTCTCTCTCTCTCTCTCTCTCTCTCTCTCTCTCTCTCTCTCTCTCTCTCTCTCTCTCTCTCTCTCTCTCTCTCTCTCTCTCTCTCTCTCTCTCTCTCTCTCTCTCTCTCTCTCTCTCTCTCTCTCTCTCTCTCTTTCTCGGCTGGCCTACCTCTTGTTCGTGTCCATTTTCTCAGTTGCCATTCAGTTATTCTGATGGTCTATCGGTTGTACCCGCATTAATAAATGATAACTGGTCACTGGCCTAGTCGTTAGTACAACCTTTTGCCAGAAATCTCAATCGTTCACTTGTCTGATTGACGTAACCAGCAACTGCGGATTCTGGGTTTAAATTTCAGCCTGATACATGCAAAACTAACGGAGATGTGGGTGCACAAACAAACAGAGAACGAACTGTTTTATAATATGGATATGTCGTATTCCTAGTTATCCAATCTAACTTTTGACACTCACTTTTTATGATACACTAACTTGACGGGAGATAATTTCGACGCTAAATGACGAAATGAAACAGCTCCATCTGTAGGAAATATATGAAATGCGAAAGAGGGCGCTATTGTCCATTTGTTATTTCATGAACCTAGAAATATTCTATCCTATGCACTGTTTTGTTGATTTGTACACATATTGGGTCCTAGAACAAATTCAGCTTTACTCTGGTAATTTGCATAGATCCAAGATGGCCACTGGTCGATATATTGAAAATTCAACGTTTGAACCACTTGTCCTAGAATTATGTATAATAGCTCTTTAAATGGGTGTTGGGTGCGTAGAATCTATTGTTGATGTTATTTTTTTCAGTTCAAGGTCAATATCAGATGTTGAAGGTCACGTGAAGGTCAAATTTTACATATCGGTGGACAATGAATGGAAATTTCTACTAAATTATATTTTAGTTTATCTATGTACATAAATGGATAATCTTACAACATTTGACATTTGATCTTGAGAAAAAAACAGTAATCAGTCATATTTGAAACACGTAGTCACATCTGTTACACATAGTGTACAGTGCAAATAATAATAATAATTCAGTTTCTTAATATAGCGCTTTTATGTAAATAAATACGCTTCAAAGCGCTTCACACAATAAAATGTCGTGTGCACTAAATGCTAAAATATCAATTAATTAAATAAGCTAAAATAAATAAATATAGTAGGGCGTAAAAATATATTTTCAAACAATGAAATTAAAAATCAGTACTATAAAATAGAAATATTGTCATTTAGATGTGGCAACCAGTGTTTGCATCAAGTCAGGTAGTGCAGGAGAAATAGGTGAGATTTAAGTTGTGTCCAGAAAGCCGCCAATGTTTTAGCCAGATCGCACACATTTTGGCAAGCTATTCAACACCTGTGGGGCTGTCACTGCAAAGCTGCCCCGTCCGATAGTTCTCTATGACACCGTCACCGCAAGAAGCGTAGCATCACTCGCCGATTGCAATGCACGAGTGGGCGCGTTGCGCACTACAACACAGTTGGGGTAGTCCGGGGCTAATAGTGAGGCAGCTTAGGGCTAAATTTTGACATTATCAGAACATGCTGGACAAAAGCACCAATTTTTTTCCTAACAATCTATATGCCATAACGGTTCATAATTTTGTTGAAACCAAGTCATGTGACCTTTCGGGAGCCTGCTTCAGCTATTTAAAACATTTTTTGAAGAAAACATTGAAAAGTTATGTTTTTCAGTTAAATGCTCCGATTGTCGTGTAATTTGGGATCTATACATACTTTTGTAAGTTAATCACGAATCTTCTATCGGCTTTCCATTCTGAGCCATATTTGGGTCACCAGAGGTCAGTAAAGGGTTATTTTGTTTCATGTTTAGCCTGTTCGCCACCGGGTGCACGATGGTGTTATCTGCCCTATGTAGTACTTAGAACTGGCTGACTTGTAAAAAACTAATTCAGATAACATTGCTGGTGTTTGATTACTTGCTGAAGTATAATAATCGATTACGGGGATAACGCAATTGCGTGACGATGTCTGCTACCCGCGCACGTATTTTTGTCCATGTCACTTATCACTCATGGTTCATTGTGTGCTGTTGCGCACAATGGACTGGACTTTGTGCGCAATATGTCAGCAGACAACCTCGGAAACACTCCGATGCCCCTTAATGTGCATCAACACACGGACAGCTCAAAGGCAATTGGAACGTTTTTTGACAGTGTCAGTGAATTCAGGCAGTTAGGGGGACTCCCGGTCCCACTTAAGTTTAGTGAGGACATGGATAAGGCCCAGTTTATTCAGCATCGTGCACAGTGGCATTAAACATGTCATGTCTAGTTCAGTGGGGAGAAACTGGAAAGAGCAAGGAAGAGGGAGAGAGTCGCTAGTACTAAGAGTAATGCTGCAGCCAAACGACGTCAGCGCCCGCATGCCCGCGGATGCTGGCACGTGCATATTATGCGACAAATGTGATGGGCAGCTACATGTCTTTGAAACTCTTCAGGCAGATACAAACATCAGAAATATGGCCGCAGAGCTGCAGGAAACAGCTGTACTACCAGGATTGATGCTGGTGACGGATTGATGCAAAGCATAATTTTGCTTGTTTGACTGGACAGCGAAATCGCCATCGTTCCATTCTGAGTAGAAGCCAAGACTACACTGAAACTGACGTGGAAGAGAAGAAACTGAAAGCAAGAGCCTTTGTTGAGCTCATCACGCATGTTGAGAATTCTGTAGAAGATAGAACCTTCTATTTCAAGTTTTCATCGCTGCGTAAGCTCTATGAAAATCGTCTGGCCGACATCGGTATTGGTAGAGAGATCAACAGTCTTCGTTTCAAGTAACAAGTTCTGAAGTCCATTACACAAGCACAAAAGCAAAGTGATGGCAAGAATGTATTACATGTCTTCAAGCAAGGCTTGCAGGAACTGATGAACGACAGTTTGAAGTCAGACTATGCATGATGGAGATGCACTGATTTTGGCGAAAGCCGTCAGAATTGTGCGTAACGATATTTTCTGTTCAAAAGGGTTTTACTTCGATGCATCGTTCCCATCTGGATGCCAGCAGAATGCAGTCCCCACAACTCTCAAATCCCTGATAAGCAAGCTTTTGAATGGAGCTGACCTCAAGGACCAGAATTCTACAGACTCCCGGACATGCCTTACTGTCACGCAATTGATTATGTGTAATTCCAAGAAGAGGACTCCAACTATCATGAAGGGAGTGGCTACTGCAACTGCCAGCTCTCGACATTCGCTGGAGCATGAACCACCCTTGCCCCTCTACCTTGGATGTTCACACACAAAACAGGTCCAAGAAGTTGCTAACACAGCTGCACACATTGGGTTTGGGTGTAAGCTATGATCGGGTACTTAAACGTGAGGAATATCTGGCTACCGCTGTATATGAGAACATCAGGAACAAAGGTTCTGTGAATCGTGCCCAGCTACGCAAAGGCCTCTTCACTGTCCGTGCCTTGGACAACTTGGATCACAACCCATCAAGCACCACAACCAAAGGCTCATTCCACGCATCAGTCTCTTTTAGTTAAATTCCCTACCAAATCCACGATTGCATTCTAAAGAAACAAAGAAGAATCATTTGTTACCTGACAACTTCACCATCATACCTACAGTGTGTCTGTACCCGATACATCCAATGCTATTAAAGTTGTGGATGGACGTCTGGAGGAGGCACGTAAGAAAGAGAAATGTTAGCTGGAGCATGCTTCAAAGCTGATCGAGAAGGAGGAGTTAACCAAGGGAGATGTTGTGGCCTGGTCAGCCTACCATGCCAGTCATCAGGACAACATCTCTAATGACAGACACTCCGCTCTCACACAACTCCTGCCACTATTCTACTAGAAGGCTGCTTCAGCTGCTATGATCAAGCATGGGATGAATGTTCAGCACGAAGCCACTCAGTTCATGAATCCAGGACAGATTCCAGTGATTACTTTATATGCACCACTGTATGCGCTGGCCAAGTTTGTTCAGTGGAACTGGCCTCAGACACATGGCGAGGACAAGTATGTAATCATGTTCGGTGGTCTCCATATTGAAATGGCAACGTGGAAAACATTCGGGGACTACTTGAAGGCCTCTGGGTGGACAACTGCACTGACCCAAGCAGGAATCGCCTCCTGTGGAACAGCTGACTCCTTCCTCAAGGCATCACACCTCACCAGGACTAGACATGCCCACCAAGTGAGTGCTCTGGCCCTGGCGAAACTCCAGCATGATGCCGTCACACACACTATGACTGAAGGGTCTCATGATGAGAGGGTCAAAGAAACGTGGATACAAGATATGATCAGCAAGAGCCCAACATTTCAGTATTGGGATACCACCCTAAAGCTGGAAATACTTGATCTGATTTTCGTGAGGCCAACAGAGAACGAGACTTCCCCTAGTATGTGGAATCACCGAAGGCTTTGGTGAGTTGGTTCTTTTCCCTTGATCATCAGAACTATGCTAGATGGAGTCCCGTACACATAGGAGATATGGAGAGCCTACCTCCAGCCATCCAAGACGAATTCGAAGACATCTCATTCATACCAATCGACCGAGCTCACGAGTAAAATAATGACCTGGTGAAGGGTACAGGGGGTGCAGTGGGACTGACAGAGAATCATTCAGCTTTCAAGAAGTGGATGATAGCTGGACCTGAGCAAGCACGACTTCTTCAGGAGTTTACCTCAGAAGAAGAAAATAAAATAAAAATCACCACCAGGAGGGACTGTCAACGCAGACGACATTCAAAGAGCAAACACTTGGTCTTGTTCAGACTATCTCTGAGATGAGCAATCCTTTCCTAGATGCCAGCCCTGGACTATTAAAAATGGACACTCGGAATGTCCTCGACGAGTCTGTTGTGAAAACAGTCCGTACCGTGGAATCAGTGGGCAGGGAGCAACACAACGCCTACCGTCAATCAGTGCTAATTGACCACAAACGCTCTATCCATGAGCTTACCAAGAAACACTCACTGCCTCTGTTTAGTTGTCCAACACCCAAGGCAAAGACCAACCAGGCAGGGCAGATCTCACTGCTGAAGGATGATGTGTCACTCTTCTCCAGATTATACATAGTCATGCAGAATAGGGATATAGACATGCGTGACACCACCAATAATCGAGAACTATGTGCATTCCTCGCCAGCAAGGTTGCGTCTGCCGCATGCAAAGAAGAAGCTGTGGCGCAAGGTGTTCTGAAGGCACACTGGAAATACACTGAGCTTTGTAACTGCAAATGCGACATATAACAAAATGCGACGCATAACCGAACTCGCAAAACGTTGATCAGACAAAACAAGCTATTCTTACTAAATGTTAAAGCAAGATCATTCAAAATATTTTGCTATCCCGTTATTGTGTGGTAAATTCAATAATAAAGATGTTATAACGAGCCAAGCGGAAACTGAAAACTACGAACTAGTAAAGTGTTAGAAACAAAGTTGTTGCTTTTGTTTGAAATGTCCCTCAATTTTGCTAAGCTACCTCACTATACACTTTACTAGGTCAAACAAGTTGAACATGAAGCAATGTGACCTTTCATTGACCTCTGGTGACCCCAATATGGCTCGGATTTGAAAGCCGATAACAGATTTGTGTTGAGCTTGTCAAAATATTTCTATATGCCGAATTACATGAAAAGCAGAGCATTTAACTAAAAAAATGAATTTGTCAATGTGTTCTTCTACCATTTTTTAAGTGGCTGAAACAGGCTCCAGCAAGGTCACGTGACTTGATTCCAATAAATTTATTAAACGTCATGGCACACAGATTGTCAGGAAAAAATGTGGTGCTTTTGTCCGGCATGTCAACATCATGTTGCTAAGCTGTCTCACTATAAGCCATGCAGGATCTTAAACGTACATATCTTGAAAGTAATTCGCATTCTGATCGGCAGCCAATGCAGTGATTGCAGAATCGGTCGCCGTCTAATGCGGTTGATTAGGCGAGCGGCCGAATTCTGTGCTCGTTGAAGTCGGGTGGTCTGCCCATTGTTGCTATCTGCCAGGTAGCGCATTGCAGTAGTCGAGGCGACTCAGTACAAGACAACGTACCGCAGCGCGTAAGCAGGTGATGTATTCTGCCGATCAGGCCCAGATGGTAGTAGGTCGAAGAACAGTAGCTGGAGATGAGGCGGTCTACATCGTAGTAGGCAATTTTCGCGTTTTGGACATGGTGTTTAACGTTGTTTGTTTGCGACAAGTAAATCTGCCTGTCGATTTCTATTCCGGTTCGATGCCACTTTCGTTCCCATGCTCGTCGTTTACGCTTTAGGACCAAGATTTCGTTATCAAACCACGGCTGGTTTTTCTTGGATTTTCGAGTTCGGGATACAACTGGGGCATGAATGTCGAGTGTGATAGAAACGGAATGTTGATGTTGATACTGTTGTAGGAGATCGTCAACGCTATCGCTGTTGTCGTCATCGTGTGTGGTTAGTGCGACGTGGAGCTCAGCTTTGAAGATATCTAGGTCCACATGACGGCACTCACGCCCTCGCCACTTGTTGGTTGGTAGGCGTGGCGGGTGTTCTTTAATAGAAACTGTTATTGTGTGGTGATCCGAAAACGTGTTAGGTAGGACAGCTGCGGGAGATGGACGGTGTCTTCTTTCCGGGAGATAACGACATCCAGCGTGTGGCTGGACCGTGCGTAGGACCAGTCACGCGCTGGACGAGTCCTGTCGATGTTAGAATGTTCGTTATTCGAACGTCGAAATGAAGATTGAAATCGCCCAATATCAACAGTCGTCCCGGAAGGATCGCCAGCGATGTTGTTACGAGTTCTTCGAATTCATCCAGAAAGCCGGACACACTGGAAGATTTAACAAGATTTAACAAGATTGCCATCCAGAGAATTAACTCTAGATGGCAGGTGGACAAGGAAGCCCTTTGGCTTATCGAGAGTCCAACCCTTTTATCTACATATATCCATCCCTTCTGAGGTATGTGTCGATTTTATTTTTAAACATATTCACACTACTAGCACCCACACAATCATCAGATAATCTGTTCCATACATTCACAGTCCTTTGTGAAAATGAAAACTTTCTTACGTCTAATCTACACTGTTCCTTTACTAATGTAACTTCGTGTCCTCTAGTCTTTCTATCTTTCTTAACTGAAAAAAACATATTTCTATCAATATTTTCATAACCATTCAATATTTTAAACACTTCTATCTGATCTCCTCTCAATCTCCTGATCTTTAGTGTTGTTAAACCACATTCTTTTAGGCGTTTTTCATAACTAAGATCCCTCAGTTTTTGTATCATTTTAGTCGCTCTCCTCTGTACTCTTTCTAGCATATCTATGTCCTTCTTGCGGTATGGCCTCCACGCTTGTATACAATATTCTAAATGAGGCCTAACTATTGTTTTGTACAGCGGTATTATTAGTTCTTTTTCTTTATATGCTATATTTCGCCTAATCAATCCAAGGATTTGATTTCCTTTTGAAGCTGCAATTCCACACTGCTCTGAAACCTTCATGTCAGCACTAATTGTCAGCCCTAAGTCTTTTTCTTTTACAGTAGTATTTAGTACAGTTCCCCCCATTGTATATTCTACATATTCGTTCCCATGTCCTGTGTGAAGACATTTACATTTCCCAAAATTGAACAACATTTGCCACTTTTCAGACCATTTGATCAACCCGTAAAGATCATCCTGTAAATGCTGTCTATCTCCATCACTTTTAATCCTTCTAAACACTTTTGTATCATCTGCAAATTTCAACACCTTGCTAGCTATATCATCGTCCAAACCGTGTATATATATTAAGAATAATATAGGTCCCAGTACTGATCCCTGTGGAACCCCACTCAAAACTGATTTCCAGTTTGAAGCCTCCCCATCAACAACTACCCGCTGTCTTCTGTCAATCAGCCATTTTTCTATCCAGTTAATTATACCATTTCCTATGCCATGGGCCTTTAGTTTAAGCAGTAATCTCTGATGTGGCACTTTGTCGAAAGCTTTTTGAAAATCTAAGTAGATGATATCTACTGGTGATCCATCATCTACCCACTTAGTGATATCTTCCCAAAAACATAACATATTTGTTAAGCATTACCTCGCTTTTAGAAACCCATGTTGAGATGGGTTTATCAAGTTATATTTAACAAGAAAATCCACCATGTGATCTTTAATTAGTCTTTCTAATAATTTACAAATCACCGATGTTAAACTAACTGGTCTATAATTATTTGACTTGTTTCTCGAACCTTTTTTGAATAACGGTATAATGTTTGCTTCTTTCCATTCTAAAGGAACCACTCCCTCTTCTAATGACAAGTTGAAAACTGTTGCAAGCGGTATGCTAATTTGTTCTACAATTTCCAATAGTAGTTTGGGTGGAATACCATCCACTCCAGGTGATTTATTATCCTTCATAGCCCTGATTTTACTTAGCTACCATTTCTGGGGTTACAATTAACTGTCTTAAATAGTCTGATTCTGCCCCCTTGAACTTAGTCTCTGGTACTGGCTGTGAACTAGTGTCTTCTCTGGTAAACACTGAACTAAAATACTCATTCAGGTCTTCTGCCATTAAGAATCCTTCTGATATTACATTTCCAGCACTATCTTCTAGAGGACCGACCTTATCCTGAACGTTCTGTTTGCTTCGAATATATGCATAAAAACTCTTGCTGTCATGTTTTATATTACAAGCTAATTTATCTTCATAGCTTCTCTTTGAATTTCTAATTTCAGCTGTAGCTTGGTTTAGTGCTTCTTTATAAATGTTGTAGTCTTCGTCATTTCCAGTACGTCTATATGACTTCCACATCATTTGTTTATACTTAATTTTTCTAATGGCTTCTTTCGATAAGTGTTTCTTTTTGGACAGTTTCCCGTGTTTTTTAAGGGAACAAATTTGACGATGATGCATTCAATTTCACTCTTTAAGATATTCCAGCATTCTGTTGCTGTCTTATTCTTCAGTGTGTTATTCCAGTCTATCTTTGCTAAATATTTCCTTATGTCCTTATATTTTCCTTTGTGGAAATTTCTCCTGTACTGCTTTTTACTATTCCTTTCTGATTTTACTTTGATGGTAAAATGTATCTGGTTGTGATCACTATTCCCCAGTGGCTCACATACCATGACATTGTCAACTAATTCATTCTGTGAGGACAAAACTATGTCTAACACATTCTCTCCCCTGGTTGGTTCTAGCACATGTTGAGAAAGGAAACTATCTTGTACTAAAACTTTAAAAAATGTGTCCCGTTTGCTCACTTCCCTTATAGCGTTTTGTATTTTTTCATTCTCTTCTATGCTTATGTTTGGACTTCGATAAACTAATCCAACCGTTAACGTTGACTTTACTGTAACTATGTTACACCAAACAGCTTCTTCGCAATCTGCTTCTCTGTCTAATTTTATTTCATAAGCCTGGATAGATTCTTTAATATATAAAATAACTCCACCTCCCCTTCTTCCTATTCTATCTTTCCTAAACATTACATATCCTGTCAGTCCCAATTCGGCATCTGATACATCGGTGGTTGCCCATGATTCGGTTATACCTATTATGTGAGGGTCAATATATTCTACCATAATGTTTAGTTCATTTCTTTTGTTTACTATACTATTCTTTGCTGAATTATTTTTGCTGTCTTTATCTATGCCTCCAGTTTCAGGCTTCTCTGCGAGTCCCCCCTGCGAATTTAGTTTAAATAGATGCAACCTGTCCCACTCTCAACAGATCTCAGCAGATTCTCTGAGAATACTGCTGCCCCCTTTCCACTTAGATGGAGGCCATCTCTCATGTACATATCTTCTCTCCCAACAAAGTACCCCCATAAATCTAGGAATCCCACGCCCTCTTCTTCACACATCTGCTCAACTAGTGCGTTGATCGCCATCCTCTTACATTTTCTGTATGATGCACCCCTTCCTCCCATTAGAGAACAACCTGTTCCACTCTTGTCTTCTTTAGCTTCCTTACTAGATGTCTGTACTTCTGAACTATCCCAGTTGTTCCCTCTTTGTCTGCATTGTTTGTCCCAACGTGTACTAGTATAGACCCTCCCTTGCCATGTCCCAATACCTTCTCTACCCTTTCAGTCACATGCTCTATTCTAGCCCCAGGTAGACATACAACAACGTCCTTCCCCTCGCATATAGTCTTGTCTGTTTTTCTCAGAATTGAATCGCCCATAAACACTCTCTCTTTTCTCCTAGCCCCATCAATCACTGCCTCGGAGTAGCTCCTCCTGTTTGCATATTTCTGGTTGTTGTCTTTTCCTCTTGCCATCTTCTCTCCTGTCACATTCTCTTCCATTCCCTTCTTTCCTGTCGCGTTTTCTCTTGTCCCCTTTCCTCCTGTCATCTTCTCTTCTAGCACATTTACTCTCACTTCCTTTCGTCCCTTCATCTTTCCTCCCATCACATTTTCTTCTCTCCTCTCCCGTCCCTTTTCCCCGGCTACCTCCTTCACTACGGTCACTTTTTCCCCTGTCACCTTCACGCCTGTCATGTTTTCTGTTTTTTGCTGAACACTGTCTTCTTCCATCAGTCTTCTGTCTCACAGTCTTACTAACTGCCTCTGTGGTATCTACCTCTTCACCACCTGTATCGCTGTCGCGTCTCCCCTCGTTCTCTACAGTCTGACTACCTGTTGATCTATCCCCACTGACCCGTTTTCTTTTCCTCTGCCGAACACTTTTCCTCCGACCCTCTGTCTTCTCAATTTCTTGTTCCTTCACACCGGTCACCTTCCCTCCTCTCAGTCTCCTTTCTTCAGTCTCTGTGTCACAACTCGGATCCTTCTGTGTTGTAGAATTCTCAACTCTCTCTGCGTCATCCCTCTATGCTCCATCTATTTCTATGTTGAGTCTCACCTCCATCTCCTTCACTATATCCGTCAACTTACACACCCCCTTCATCAGACATTCCACCCTATACACCGAAAGGCGAATCCATCATCTTTGGTCTCTGCCCATGATTTTGGACAGCCAGACAACGCAAAATCCACCCAGCTCTGGCAGTCGTTGCAAACTAAGTGTCGTTTTGCCCTGAGCTGCCGCTTGCAAGGTGCCATATCAGAATTTATTTATGTTCAAAATAGTGTTATATAGTCTTTGAAAAGACTTTTCTGTGTACAATTTACACCAGATTGTTTAGGTTATAGTTAGTTATATTTGTTAACACACAATGACACACCATGCCTTACCTAGTTACGATGTCGATGACAATGTATTCAAGTTAGGCTTAGATACAAGGTAGTTTTTACAAAGACTGTTTCCTGTGTACCAATATACACTTTAAACGGTTGTTATTTCAGGTTTTAATTACTCATCTAACTACATTAATTATCTCAAATAACGCTATTATATTGTCGTTCACGTTACGTTAACTTCGCCAGTGACCTACTTTGTAAACAACGTTCCGATTACATTAACGTCCCCAATTATCGCTCGCAAATCGCCTACTTTTAATCTACCTTAGATTACTCCCTCTAACTAACTTTAAAAAAAAAATATTGCTTAATATATATCTATAATTACGTTATGTATGCTATACACTCAATAATATCACTTATCTTGATCAAATATCCTTATATTTTCGCAAGTTTGCTGCACCAAATTCAAATCAATTCACCACCGGAAGTTCCCCTAGCGAGAGCTATGGTGGTCTGTATGTCAATACAAAGTAGTACGATGACTTGTCGCTCGAGAGTTGTAGAAGTTCGAAGTGGGTCGGTGTCACGGCAGGCATGCGTACAACCAATGTCAGCGAGTTTCTGTGCAAAACGGGAAACTTGGGTTTCCTTGAGCGGCCGCAAATGACCACAAACTTTGACAACAATGGTGGCGTCATCTTCTGGATACTTTTGTAATTTGTGTCAATTAATTATTTAGTGTATCTGCTGTGCGCTAGGGATGTTTTTGATACGGGTTTTTATTGGAAGTTTTTGAATGAGCGCTGTTTTGAAAATATCAGTTTCCCCAAGTTCTCCACCCCCCGGACGAATTTCGAAAATGTCTAAATCTACGAACCTTCTCAATGGGCCTGGTAGATAACATGCAAAATGTTAACCCCATACATGCAAAACTAACGGAGATGTGGGTGCACAAACAAACAGACAACGAACTGTTTTATAATATAGATTTACCAACAGTTTATAGAAAGCATCACACATTCAATAAGCGCAACCGAAAAGAAAATATCACGTAACTTTGCGAACCTAACTTTTGAAGAAAAATGCATTATTTTCAAAGTTTGATTTTTAAAAACAATGTCTATTACCAGTTATGCGAAATATTTGCATTGACCACTGCATAATGCGAACTACAGTGCAACCCCCCTGTTAAGGTCACCCTCTGGACTGGATGAAGGTGACCCGAACAGTGAGTTGAATTAGTGGAATAATTACATATACTTTACTATTATGGAAACAATTTGGGATTGTCCTAAGGTGACCTTAATTGCGAGGAAGGTGTATTACCGGGGTGACAGTTAAGAGAGCTTCGACCGTATGTATTAGTTATTGGTGCCGTGGTATCGATGTCAGTTTAACACTTTGTCAATGTTTGGGATCTGTATTCATTTTTATTCATAACAGTGTCGGACATCGTCCCTTGTTACGAGGTTATCCATCCAGATATTGACAGACAACTCCAGCGATGCTGGCAGGTCATTGTGACCACACTCGCCAACCTCTCTTCACATTGTGTCACATGGCTGAAGTGGAGAACTGTATGCTTTAAGTATTCCAACAATACAACCACTTGTCTCTAACGGCCTATCACAAATCTGCCTGAACATAGGCGCACGACTGATCATAGTCCGTTGTGTCCACTTGACCGTCCGCCCCATGTCGGCTGCAGCAGTGCTCTTAAATTATACGGTCATCTCGGTGTTATATATTTCACTGCAACCATTGCGACACACAGACAACTGCCGTGAACATCGTCTCACATAACGAACACGGAACAGAGATCACAAATAGAACGACCGTCAACGTGCGGACAACAAACGGGTCTCAGACATGGGTTTATCTCGGAAGGTGGCTGTCGCGTTGGTCATCGCCGCTTTAGTGGTCGGAGTGGTCATCGGCTTCCTGTCCGGCTACTATAGCCCTGGGGTCGGTACAGGGAAGAATCGTCTGACCCGAGAAGCCGCTGATGGCGTTAGAGAGAAACTGCTCGGGGAGATCAACGCTGGAAACATTCGCCGTAATCTTAGGTAAAGAAATACACACACACACACACACACACACACACACACACACACACACACACACACACACACACACACACACACACACACACACACACACACACACACACACACACACACACACACACACACACACACACACACACACACACACACACACACACACACACACATACACATATAATACGTATAGACTATACATTGTATACGATATCACAGTGCTTAGTGGCAGGTGTGTTGTATTTTAGTCAACCAATTGTAAACATGTCATACCTAAAGTGATGAGTTAAAAACAGTATAATTATTTTTCAGTGGAGTAAGCTCCAGTTGTACTTGTATCTTAATACACTTGCTTCGATCACTGTTTCTGTTATGGGTGTTCACACGGACGATTATTGCAACACATTATTGTACGACACCACATCGCCCGACAAATCTGGGAAACTAAAAAGCTGGAATACGTTTAATAGGCCGTGCAAAATGCCCAAATAAAATCAGTAATTTAGAGTAGCAAGCTAGTCTATGTTACTGTGATGGTGTTTTGCTGAAGTCGTGATTCGCACCGGGGATACGCTTTGACGTTCAACCCCGTTCATTGTGGAAGTCGATCGTGCTCCAGAAGCTGTAATGGTGGATCTCACCGAAGGGTAAATAGGACGCAGTTGCACTCAAAGCAAATACAAGGAGCTGACGCTTGTAGAATTCTATCGCAGGTACTTGCTGACAGATCTTTTTCCTCATCTTATAAAACATGCCAATCTCCTACTTACACTATTTCAGTATTCAAATTATTTCAAGTTTAATGTGAGTCGGTTCAACAAAAACCAAAGCGAAAACCCATAAAATAATATATAAATAAATAATGAAGAAAGGAAATTCTAATATGCACGATATCCAGAACAACGGGCCGCCTTCTATCCGTTCCGTGCTAGAATGTTTTCATTTGCGGTACCGCAATAAATCAAACGTGTCGCCTCCAACAGGAAACTGACAAGAACGCCCCACCTGGCGGGAACCGAGGCAGCCCACCAGACAGCGCAACACATCGCGCGACAGTGGCAGGAGCAGGGTCTGACAGGGGTGAAGATGCTGCCGTACTCAGTCATGTTGTCGTACCCCGACAAGGACAACCCTAACCGGATTGTCCTGCGGAGCGGAACTGGAGACATCGTGCACACGTCGCAGCTGGCGGAGAAGATCGTGCGGCCCGAGCAGAACCACTCGGACGTTGTGCCGCCCTTCAACGCCTTCTCGGCCCCGGGAACACCCAAGGTATACGACAGTACCCTTTCTCGGTTCTAGGAACACCCAAGGTACACGACATTACCCTTTCTCCGCCCCGGGAACACCCAAAGTACACGACATTTCCCTTTCTCCGCCCGGGAACACCCAAACACCCAAGGTACACGATAGTATCCTTTCTCCGCCCCGGGAACACCCAAGGTACACAACATTAACCTTTCTCCGCCCCGGGAACACACAAGGTACACAAAATAACCTTTCTCCGCCCCGAGAAGGTACAGGTACATGACATTACCCCTTCTCTCTTACATTACGTGTGTGTTGATGTGTTGTGTTGATGTGTTGTGTTGGTGTGTTGTGTTGATGTGTTGTGTTGGTGTGTTGTGTTGATGTGTTCTGTTGGTGTGTTTTATGTGTTATGTACGCGTGTAAAAGTACGTGCGAGTATATAAATTGAACATGTGTACGTATTTTACTATTATTAATTATATTACAGTGATTTATTTAATGTAGCTGGCATATGTAGCTTCTTACTGTCTTCACACTTCGAGTGCTTTGATGCTGTCCACGTGTTGCTTTGATGTTGTCTGTCCACGTGTTGCTTTGATGCTGTCTGTCCACGTGTTGCTTTGATGCTGTCTGTCCACGTGTTGCTTTGATGCTGTATGTCCACGTGTTGCTTTGATGCTGTCTGTCCACGTGTTGCTTTGATGCTGTCTGTCCACGTGTTGCTTTGATGCTGTATGTCCACGTGTTGCTTTGATGCTGTATGTCCACGTGTTGCTTTGATGCTGTATGTCCACGTGTTGCTTTGATGCTGTCTGTCCACGTGTTGCTTTGATGCTGTATGTCCACGTGTTGCTTTGATGCTGTCTGTCCACGTGTTGCTTTGATGCTGTATGTCCACGTGTTGCTTTGATGCTGTCTGTCCACGTGTTGCTTTGAATTAAGCTGATTCTTTTGCTCACAAACCGCAAACGTTGTTTCACATCACGAATATGATTTCTCTTCAATCTACCATATAGCAGTTATGATGTCATTATTCACCCAGGGACCACTGGTGTACGTCAACTACGCCCGCATGGAGGACTTTCTTTGGCTGAAGGATAACAAACACATCAACTTCAACGGGACGATCTGCATCGCCCGCTACGGGAAACTATTCCGAGGAGACAAGGTTAGTTTCTGACAACCAGCAGCACAATTAATAAAAATGTTACCCATCCGACTCCAAACCGCATGCTGTATAAATGCTGGCCGGCTACGTTTTGGATTACATTTGACTACCACGGTCTTAAAAATATATTGAGTATAGACGGTGGGTGAAAATAGCAGCACAGAAGCAAGATATGCGAACAGCAGACGGTATTGTTTACATACGACGTTCGCGCGTTGATATGGCTAAAGGTTTGTGGCCTTCCCGTGTTAATTTCTACTTTTGTGTAGTTTTGTTCGAACGCATGAACATTCCCTTGATATTGTCGCAGCAGTATTGTTCAGCTAAGTGGTGACGTTAGCGTCATTGCAGGCGAAACATGCGCAGGAGTTTGGTGCGAGCGGACTGATCATATACTCGGACCCGAAGGACTACAGCGCCGGTACGACACATTCCGTCTATCCCGACTCTTGGTGGCTCCCGGGCACCGGGGTGCAACGAGGCTCTCTTAATATGAATGTTGACCCGCTCACTCCTGGTTACCCGAGCACAGGTAGGATTGTCCATTGCGGAGTGTGTGTGTGTGTGTGTGTGTGTGTGTGCGTGTGTGCGTGCGTGCGTGCGTGCGTGTGTGTGACTTTATATATATGTCGAACAGTACCTTTGCAAAGTGCATTGCTGCCCTCGAAGCGTCCAGGACGGTGGGTGAATAGTCCAATTAACCGGACACGGCGGTAAGCCGCGTCCAATTATTTGAGCTACTCCGCCGGCCGTCAAGGATGATTACAATGGGGTGTATTTAAAAAAGGTTCCATTTTATATTTATATCACACGCATAATGATATTAGCCAAAGCAAATTCAAAGTTGTGGACTTGTTCTGTATTGCCGCTGCTGGCTGTCGTTCGGTGAAGGACGCAGTCAACAAGGTACCATTGTTGAGACGGTATTATAGAGATGTGCGTGTGCTACACATTCGTTTGTAACATGGAGTTGAAGAGAGTCTTTAATGCATCACCTTTTACGAAAATATTGGATTTTACTTTCCTCAATTCGTTGCATTAGTAATAAATTCATGCTTTATATATATTATACGTACTTGCATCATTAATCTGTACCGTAACTATAATATACGATAACTTAAAAAAAAGCCGCGTTGGATTCACATTATACAATCGGTAAAACAATGCATTAATAAATCACACAACAGTAAGACGGTATGAGGAGGGTTTGTGTTGCTGCAATAAATGCTACATCGGCAAACCAAACCAGAGGTGTGTTCATAATGCATAATAACCAATGTGTATGTTATCCATCTGATGCGATGAGTGTTCGTCATGCAGAAAGCGCGTACTACCTTCCCGATGGAGAGGCGAATCTCCCGAAGATTCCTGTCCATCCGTTGATTCGAAGTGTAACATATTTCGCTTTTATATGAGAACAATTTTGTTTGTTCTGAAGAAAACAGTCAGGGATATAATATTGTCAGTAGGTAGTAGCGTCGTCTTTGTTTTCGCGTGAATCACCCATAAACATGTAATGGAGGAAAATTATCCATAAGCTATATTGTATCGAGAGTGCTGCTTTATCTTTACAGCCATAGGGTGCTTGTATACCTCGTAAACGTGTGTTAGCTGGGATCACAGCCACATCCTACATTGGACCAACCGCGATCCCATAATGCTGTGCATTAACTCTGGGTCTTTGCTATTTTATCTTGTGATACTGTTGCGAAACTATCGCAATAGTAACGGCATTATTGCAGTGGTATTCAATATTATTATACAGCTATCGCAATAATACTACAAAAGCAAAACTCTCCCCAATAGTCACCCCTGCTGAACAGCTCTTTAATTGTTTTAAAATATTGTTACAGATTCTCCTTGTCGTGGGCTAAGTGTGCTGTCTGTGAGCAAGTTATCTATGTCAACATCATCATTGTGCAGCCGTAGTGTCCCGTGGTTAGGCGAAGGCCTCAGCATGCCGTTTCCAAATCGGCCTGTCTTGCGCTATCCCCTGCCAAATGGTGCCCTTCCAGTACTCGTCTTGTTCGTCTCTCCACCGTCTCGCCGGTCTTCCTCTAGATCGTTTCCCTTCGTAAGGTGTCCAGGTTGTGATACGCGATGTCCAACAGTTATCTCGTAGTTTGTTGATGTCTCCTGCCCAGGTCTCTATGTACTGACAACAAATCCAATAATTTGCAGAAACATCGCTGGCGACGAAGCCCCGGAGAGTTGGAGAGGCGCGTTACCCATCACCTATCGACTAGGGCCTGGATTTAAAGAAGTCGCCTGGTTAGTTGCAAAAAATAATAGTAATAAATGGCGCTAATTATTTGTACTAACATAAAGCCCATCACCCGACTGGCGCTACATACAAATAGACATAGAAGAAGGCTCCCCGAAGTATTCGCATCACACGTTTAAATTGCTTTCTGAGAAGTGAAATACAAACTTCAACTGGACCAATACTCCCCATACATAATAATTATACAAAATCCATATGAGGTTTTTTTCATATAATACGCAATTATAAAAAATCGGCGCAAAAGAGAAAACATTATATATCCGCGTTTCATACGCTTATTAATCCGCTGGCTGGACCTGGCGATCGGTGATTTTGTAAAAGCATAATAGTATTTATCAAATAACATATCAAATGCCAAAGTGACTTAGGACTATATTATATATGTGTGTGTGTGTGTGTGTGCGTGCGTGCGTGCGTGCGTGCGTGCGTGCGTGCGTGCGTGCGTGCGTGCGTGTGTCGGTATTCATTACATCAACATTACATCGTGCTTCGTCCACTTTTCTGCGCAAATTACATGCTTATTCAATAAACATTAAAAGTAGATCTTTTTTTACCCATTACAAATGTATGTACTCATTCAATGTG
This sequence comes from Paraescarpia echinospica, assembly GCA_020002185.1. Lineage (NCBI taxonomy): Eukaryota > Metazoa > Annelida > Polychaeta > Sabellida > Siboglinidae > Paraescarpia > Paraescarpia echinospica. Next base: position 9,391,885 of record CM034538.1, read on the forward strand.
AACAAATCGTGATCATTGTATGATCATTGTTCATACTAGCTCAATTGTTGTTATTGCTTTTCGTCAATAAACAATTGAAACGCCGCTCGGTGCCGCAGCCATATTAATTCAGAATGCAGCTTTACCAAACATTACGTAAATTCGAAGTTTTTCGCAACGCTGCGCGTGTTTTCAACGAAAACTGCCAGTTACGTAAAACGTTCCGAATTGATCCGGCGACAATTTATTTAACTCAAAACACTCGGTGTTATCGTTATAGGAGTCTCCAAATGTATATTTCAACACACAACGAAAACCGGACCACGTACAATGTGGTTGGATTCATCGAAGGCGAAATTGAACCGGGTACGTAATAATCACACTGGCACCATCTATGTGACAATTGACCTGGTAGCTGTAGATCAGCTACACTGCCAATAGGTAAGGACTTATTTAAGTTCTATCGTCAGTTTTGTTGTGTAAACTGTGAATAACTAAGCATTTGTGTACATCGCACATTGCTAAGAAGTGCATATTTGTCATAATACACCCTCACTTACTTACTCGCCCACTCGATCAATCTAGGCTATCTATGAATCAATTTATATGTCTAAGTTATTTATCAACGAGTGACTAAGTTAAGTATATGTAGCTAGATTATTTTATACTAAATAATATCTATATTATTTTGTATGGTGAGACTCAACATAATTGTGTTATATGAAATTCGGCATTTTGAGAAAGCGTGAGAACTCCAGAGTCATAGCGGGAAAGGGGATTGAAGAAAATGGTAGGCATCGTGCCAAAAGCACGATAGTTGGTGTTATGAGTTTGTGGAAGTTTACTAGGTAACATCCTCGCGCGCCAGGGGGCGCTGCGGATTACCTCAGTCTCAGTATCCCCTGGCAGATCGCCTTCCCAAACTCTGAAGATCAGCTCAGCCAATAATATCGCTTGCCGTAACATTCCAGTGGTCTTCGTGGACAGTTTGGGCGGTAGACGTAATTATTTGAATACACAATACCGCGCAGCTCGTAAGAATGGTCGAATGGGTAATAATATTGCGATTCCTGGAAATAGGGCGCGAGTCGGACTGGTGTCTGCACTGTTCCTGCGGGTGGGACGGCAAAGTCAATTATGAGTTTGATTCAGCTAATTTCCATACAATGCGTATGAGATCTGTCAGGGTTAATGTACGTAATCACATCCCTGTCTTGCGAAGATACTATGTAAGCAGTGCAACTGGTTCTAGATCGCTACGTGTTGCTCGGTAACCATCACGACGCGTGGGTGTTTGGGGCAGTCGACCCTTCCAGCGGCACCGCTTCTATGCTCGAACTGTCGCGCACACTGAGCAAACTAGTGAAGGAAGGTACGTCTGACTGTCTAGGCCCGTGTATGTATCGTATCTCCCTTTTTCGTTTTGTAGTTTGAAAAAAAAGTATATAATTACATATGTGTGTGTGTGTGTGTGTGTGTGTGTGTGTGTGTGTGTGTGTGTGTGTGTGTGTGTGTGTGTGTGTGTGTGTGTGTGTGTGTGTGTGTGCGTGCGTGCGTGCGTGCGTGTGTGTGTATGTGTATATATATCCACCCAATCCTGTGCTGTAATGTGTTGTAGCTGTGTGTAAACAGCAAACAAAGCAGACGATACTCTCATCTCTAGCGCAAAGCCTAAGAAAAGTACACATCCAATGGTTGTACGGCATATATCGGTAAATAAATAACATGGAAGTTGGATGCCATAGTGCAGAACACTTCTTTAAAACAGCACGCCTTAGTGAGTATGTTCGCATTATTGCAGAGCTGTCTTGCATGAACCGACTGTTGCACGAAGTTGACACGAAGTGGTCGACGTTTTCGATTGTTGCGATCGATTATACTGTTACTGCGTAGAAGCATGCTGATGTTCTTTAAACGTGGGTGTCTTCAGCAGATACGACTTCTGCTACTCGTTGTGTTTGTTTGCAGGCTGGCGCCCACGAAGAACTATTGTCTTCTGTGCGTGGGGTTCCGAAGAGCAGGGTCTCATTGGTTCACGGGAGTGGGTCGAGGTGGGTACAACGGGAGCAGATAACGTACACGGGTTCATGTGTGTGTGTGTGTGTGTGTGTGTGTGTGTGTGTGTGTGTGTGTGTGTGTGTGTGTGTGTGTGTGTGTGTGTGTGTGTGTGCGCGCGCGTATATGCGTGCGTATATGTATGTGTGAGCACCAACATGTAAATTATGTAGCCTATGCTCTCCTAAAACACACACACACTCACACACACACACACATACACACACACACACACACACACACACACACACACACACACACAATGAAAACCAAATACATGTTGTTGCATAAATAACCGGCCTTATTGTCAAATATATGTTATCTGTACCAGAACTTCGCACACATCCTTGGCAACAGGGCAGTTGCGTACTTGAATGTGGATATGACAATACAAGGTATGACGACTTTAGTCTACACGTATACCGTGTGATTTTTTTTAATAACGTTGTATTTTATAAGCCCATAGTAATATTTGTTTGAACAACAATACTGTCAAGTCAGTTGGGGGTTTCGACAACTTTAAACAGTGTACTGTGTGTAGTATAATACTTATACAAGAGCTAAGAGATATTACATAGATATGGTGTAGTTATAATTCGATCCAAAATAAAATTTAGGAATAAATAAATTAATATATTCCTTATAAAGAATAATTCAAAACCTTGCCAACACACACGCTGGCACGCTGGCACATTCGCAGACACACGCACACTCACACATATCCACAATCACTGTATACACATAATTTGTTAGTTCAACTTTAATAACGCATGGTCTAAGAATGATTTGGTAAATATACTTGTTTAATTTGATGTGTTAAAGTAGGCCATTGCATTATTGTTAACTCATTGTTACTCCACACGTGGCTTAGTTACTGTGTCGTGTTTTGGGGTAACTAGCTTCTGAAATTAGTCCAACATTCTATCCAAACAGGCAATTACTCTTTCGGAGGGCGAGCTCTGCCGATGTTGTTTCGTGCTCTCTACGATGCAGCAAAACAGGTGACTGGTTGTCTTTGCATGTTCATATATATATATGTGTGTGTGTGTGTGTGTGCGTGCGTGCGTGCGTGCGTGCGTGCGTGTGTGTGTGTGTGTGTGTTTGTGTGTTATATGTTATGCTAGTTGATTAATTACATCAACATTACATGAACATGGCCAATCACTTCTTACTCCGTTATTTAACAGTTTAAATATTACTACAGTGAGTAAATATGTAAAATAAGCTTGCTGTTATATGTCAATATGATATGTCACGTTTCGTCCACCTTTCTACGCAAATTGCATGCTTATTCTAAATGTTAAACGTTGCCACTGATTGGCGAGGTCTCCGTAACTGGATGGCTCAAGTCTAATATGGTTCAGTATTATATACTATATAATTCAGTATTAATTATGTCAACGCTTGTGAATGACGGCCGCCACCGTGAACAACGCAACAAGGAACAATGGAAATTTTATTAATTTTATTACTCTTACTCTACCCTATCTATGCTCTCATCGATTGCTATCAAATCAGTAGCTATCCCCAACTAATCCTTGATACTCGAGAAAAATAATAGAATGGCTCGTTACAAAAGTACTAAGTACTATTAGCACTCTCAGGGGAACTTCAAATGTCAATGCATTACAATGTTCAGGTCCGCTCGCACTCAGGTAAGTAACATCAAGGAATCTATACCATCCCACGTATAGGGAAAACAGTATCTTAATTACATACGTCGGGAATCTATACCATCCCCAGTATAGAGAACAACCGTCTCTTAATTACATACAATAATTTGAGACAGTTCAAAGAAGTTTAGTTGGCAACTTAACATATAAATATAACATCGAATTATCAGTTCCCTATGTATCGTCTCGCTGCGTGGTCAAACGAAAGTTCGTCGCACTTGCTCCGAGTCGTCCCGTTAGCCCGACTCGGCTAGCTCGCCACGAGAGATCACACCACGACTCAACGACCGTTCGCCGGAAGTGTCCTTCTCTGTTGCCACAACGCTCGGACAGCCGTCACACGCGTTCGCCCGGTTCCGTTGACTCGGCTCGCCCGACCTCCTACGAGGAATCGCGACTTGTCCAGATAGCTGTCTGTAAATGACGCTCGTCCACGATACGATCGCCTGACACATGTCTCCGCCACACGCTCGCTCTGACCGCCGCTGCACCGGTCGTTCCGCTGCCGCACGCACACTTTCGCCCGGACCCGTTGCCCCGGCTCAGCCGACCCGCTAGGTGGAGTAACTGCCGCACTCGGTTCGCAGCCGCACGCACTCGAACTGCTGTCACACCGTTTCATAATGGGAACATAACTTTGTTACTGATTCCCATACAACTTTGCACGTTTACTCTGTCTACCTCTAGACAGCAGGGTGGCAGACGCCATTACAGCCCCGTTTCTCTTTCTAAAAATTCTACACGTGCCCCGATCTCTCCAAGATGCTCTTTCTACCTCACAGCGGCTTTTATACCTAGTCTTAAACAGCATAACACATGACCGGATTGAGCCAATAAGATACGCGGCAATGAGCCATACTTAATGTATGCATTGTGAAAACACCCCTGTAACAATGTAATCGTTCACGACACGAGTTAATTATAAGCTAATTATAACCGAGCTCCTCAGAGTGCACCTGCACTCGTCTATAAATTACTACGTAACACAATCTGCTCTGTGTACGACTGATGGTGTACAAGCCTGACCTTTTTACTTTACAAAGAAATAAGGTTCTGGAAATACATGAATAGCAGAAATAGATATTTGTTAAGGCAAATTTGAGTACTCGCTCAATGTGTACAAATCGTGTTCATTGTATTACCATTGTTCCCAACTATTTCATTTGTTACTTGTTGGTTTTGCTTTTCGTCAAGAAACAATTGAAATATCGCCAGGTACCGAACCCAAATCCCCATGAGATAGCTGAGGGCAGACCGACCGTCTACGATACTTGGGTCATCGGAGATCCCCAGAAAGACGCCAACGGGAAGCCCACTGGGAAACCCAGGTAACATATCTAACTATAATCGATCTAGCGTATGCATCTTACCGTTTCCCTCTTAGTCTGCTTGAACCTCGAGCGCCAAACTTTCAGGGAGTAATCAACGACCCCTAGAGTAGGTCGAAATACCTCTTTCTTTTCAAAATACACCCATATATATGTCTAGACACCTCTATAGTGTGAATCAGTTCGTTCTTTAACGGTTCTGAACTTAAAACGTAATGTGCACTGCACATAATACGTAAAACGTAACGTAACAATCGTAGGAACCACGCGCGTGGCAAAAAACTTCGGGAAAACGACTCCTGCGTCACAGACTTGGCATCATGGAGTAGACGCAGACACAATATAGTCTATGTCTACCCTCATGCCAATAGCATAGCAATACGAATATTATTTGACAATTCTACACTATCACAAGTAGGGCCTACAGATGGACGTGAACTTCACATGCTCTCAGACATTCGTCATTTTGAACAAACAACGAGTATCTGCGAACGCGTTATGGTGTTTTTGTAACGATGCTCTGTGTTTTCTAACATTTGGTAAATATTACTTTCACGAGTAAATAAGTAAGTAAGTATGTAACTTTCACGACTGTCTTCTACCATGGCATCCCGTCAGGTTATGGGCTAGTTTTATGCAATGTATTAAACGTCAAAGAAATCGAACCAAACTGGAGCAAGTATGTCGACCGGATTTGCATTTGATGCTTTGAAAGTAAATTAATTTTTATATATAGAAAGAATAATTGTGTGCTAATTTATCTGTGCTAGTACATTGTCTAAGACGTTTGCTATGCCACACTTTGTATTTGTATCATTTTCAGTTGATAGGACAATAATTTTAATACCGTGGTTCATATCTGTTCACATCTAATTCCGCCAAGACATCAAAGTGTGGAAAATTGCTAACATACATGAAAGAATGGCAACCATTACCAGTGAGAACACACAACGATGGCGTAGTTAGGAAACCGTCTTTCATGGATCATGTAGGTTGTTATCACCAGCGTTGCGCTACTTTGATCGGAAATCTATGCGGTTTGCTATTTTGTAGGGTTCCGCTACTTGGCGCAGGCAGTGATTTTACACATTTCATCTCAAAGGCTGGAGTCACTTGTGCTGACTTACGGTATCGTTTCGACGGGAAACAGGGTATTTCATCCTACCCGTTATACCACTCAGTTTACGAAACGTTCTACTTGGTTGACAAGATAATGGACCCAACATTTGCAGTAGGTTGCAATTTCTCTCAACTAACTTATAGTTGTTCTCATTGATTCCTTCTGTTTTTAAACCAGCAACATTTGCAGTAGGTTGCACTTGTCTCTCAGCTAATTTATTGTTGTTCTCATTGATTCCTTCGGTTTTCAAAGCAGTAGCGTAGATCTCTATCCAGGAGATCGAAATCTCCTTCATTTGATGTTCACTAAATTATAAAAACAATTTGCGAATATATGAAAAAATTCTGGATATTATTTATATACAATGGTTTTCAAAACCATAATTAAATATTATTTTAAATCGTGTGATGACATAATCTTCCGGACACAAGGAGCAGACGGTTACTGTGTTCACATTTGTATGCTGAGATTCAAGCAAGATCCAGGAACTCAGCAAACAACAGTCGATCATAACAATCGTATTTCAATGACAGACAGTAGACTGACAAAGTAAGACTGTTAGAAGTCCGATTTCGGAATTGTTTCAGGAATTGTATATTATCGGCTTATAATGGTTATTTTTGGATTACCATATAATATTTTACCAATAAATGTGAGGTTAAGTGATGTGTGCTGTCTTCTGCAATGTTATCCCACCCTCGGCTGTTCTTCCATGCCCTTTCCAGATCTCTCTTGATATACTCTCTCTTTTTTCTATTACTGTATCCCTACATCCTCCCCCTCTCTCTCTCTCTCTCTCTCTCTCTCTCTCTCTCTCTCTCTCTCTCTCTCTCCATTTTTCCTAATTTATGTTTTCACAATCTTTTCTAAGAACTTAAGAACTTACCTAAAATAATCGATTGATGTTATTCGCTTGAAAAACTTACAGGACGAACTGTTTTTTTATTCAGTATTCCAAAGCCACGACTCAACTCTGGGGCGAATTGGCGCGCAGCCTGGCGGACTCTTACATTCTGCCGTTTGACGTCGAGTCTTTCGCGTCGGCCATTGAAGATTACGCGGAACGTATAGAAGTGCACCACGGCTGGGTGATGAAGGACCACGGACTGGAGCGAGGATTAGGTAGTTGTTTTGTTGTAGTAGTTCTAGGTCGGCTTCATTCATCTTAAGTACTTGTTGTTCGTGTTATGACTGTTCTCTAACTGTTGGATAGAAAAGTTAAAAACAGCAGTCGTTGGCGTAAGAAACATTAACCTTGCTCTGTGTCATTTATTGTCGGTCCTGTTGAACTTGTCAATCATTGTTTCAATTCGGTGCATGTTTGTTTGTTATTTTGGTTGCTTTGTTTGTCAGCGTTTTTGTATTGTTTTGCGGGCAGACGTTCGTCATCACGACACACACACACACACACACACACACACACACACACACACACACACACACACACACACACACACACACACACACACACACACACACACACACACACACATTGTATTTGACTATTTGATTAACCGCGGATTACCCGTCTTTTGATCAGAATATCTTCGACAGGCTGTTGTCAAATTCCGCTCGGCCGTGGAACAATTTCGGAGGCGCGTTGAATCAGTTGACCGACAAAAGTAAGCAATCACTGTCAACCTGTTCATGATTGTCTACTTCTAGAATCCTTTACACATTCTCTGAGTAATATTATGTTAGGTATGCATGAAATCGAAATAAACTATGACGTGTGGTCATTCCATTTTGTTCACAGCAGAAGCCATTTCCTGACAATACTGTATGCATTCGACTTGTTGTAAACATATTTTACTTGTTGCAAGCACACAAAAACTACGCTGCAGGTTTTGTACTCAAGGCTATAATGCTTTTTCACGCGCCTCGCAACGCCTCTGAAAAAATCTTCCCCATGCCAAGCGTGCTACAAACTGCCACAATACGTTCAATAAGCAACAGACGACACTTCTTTTTTAAACGAGCTCTTTCAACTGAATGCAATGTGTGTGCAGTTGTGAAATCTTTGAATCTGAACATGTTAGCACCAACTATTAATTTGTATTATTTATTATATTGTCATTGACTTAACTTGCAGTATTTAAACTAGGACTAATGTTCATATGTGTGTGTGTGTGTGCGTGCGTGCGTGCGTGTGTGTGTGTGTGTGTGTGTGTGTGTGTGTGTGTGTGTGTGTGTGTGTGTGTGTGTGTGTGTGTGTGTGTGTGTGTGTGTGTGTGTGTGTGTGTGTACGTATTATATATATATATATATACATACATTAATGTGTATAATATTATTAATTGGTACATTCCATGTTTTAGTATTGTACTACTCCTCTGTGTGACTATAATTGTCAGAATTATGGCGCAGAGAAATGCAATGATAGTATTATAAGTTATTAATTAACTACGTGTCGGCCTCCAGGTCATCGCATTAGTTCGATCCATTTTCCGAGACTTAAAAATCCTACTCCTTTACTTGTATAACTCACTCCCTCGTTCTTGCATGCAGTCAGTTGGCAGTGCGGCAACTCAACGACCAGATGATGCAGTTGGAGCGAGCCTTCATCGACCCGCTGGGTCTCCCTGGCCGTCCTCTCACACGGTCTGTGGCACTACCCACTTGATTGACTGATTGGTTGGTTGGTTGATTGATTGATTGACTGATTGATTGATTGATTGATTGATTGATTGATATTTTCCACTCGGTAACATGCTTAGTTTACGCTATTTTCGATGGCCGAGCGCATTTACTCCCTGGCAGACCAAATGACTTGAATACTGTGCTATATAAGAACTTACCTTTTTGGTATTATAGGAGTAACTATTTGATGCAAACGTATCACACAAATATTGTGGTGCTAGACCATTCACGCACTTTAACACAATTATGAAAATCCTTTCACGACATCACACCAATTAGAGCGTTCAAACAAATACGATTCTCCAAAAAGAATTGTGCTATATAAATTTAGGAGCCATCAGTAAAGTATGACCCTACAATAACATTCGTTTTTACAAAAACGCCCAATGATGCATAATTATTACATTTGGTACACGTTGTTTACACGTAAAATATAAGTTTAAAATAGTGCGTTGCTGGGTCTTCGTTGGAATCCTGTTAAAAGCTACCCAAAACTGGTTGAATAATTACTGTTCTAGGTCCCTATATGTATGTCTGATATCGACAGTTGGATGTGTAGACATTTTAAAAGTCGTTACGAAACGAATACCCAAAGATCTTCCATCCCCGTGTTACGCTTCGTCACGCTTATCCATTGACCCACAACACAAGCGCAGTTGTCGTAGCCGGGAAGTATGTTGATCACTAACAAATGTACTGTATATAACCCATACCACGGTAAATTGGTCCAATGTGGTTCTTCAACAGACAATATTCACTTGACCCCTCCAATTAGCTGTTCACTGGTATCGAAAAAACGAAGAACATGTGTCAAGATTCATATTGTAGACTCCCACTCATGACCAAAAAAACGTACTCAAGGCTAGACTTTGAAAACCTTGATGTTGAGGTAGTTAACCTAATGAATAACCGAACCATACCGAAACTGCTCATCCGAGCTCCAGCCCGCAACGCCTCCGTCACGACTAACCAGTGGTGGTGAAAGTCTTTCAAGACTCAGAACCCTTTGTTCTATTCACGGGACCGTCACTGTCCCTTCACTGGCGCCGGTGAAAGGAATGCGACTGTCCCGAAAGCTCCGTTGAGCAGAACCAAGGATTATGAGAGACCTTTACAATTTTATAAAATATTAAGATAATCCAGAATCAAAATATACCTGCTGAAATAACAGTGTGTGTTTGATTTCAGAAACGTTATGTTCGCACCGAGTCTACGCAATCAGTATGCAGGTTCGAGTTTTCCGGGGCTCAGTGACGCTTTGTTCGAGATCTCGCGAGATCCCGACCAGGAGACAAGATGGCATGAAGTCAGCAAGCAGTTGGCTGTTATCACGTACTTCATAGAAACCGCCGCCGTGTCTCTACATAAGCCTGTCGACTTCTGAAGAGTGATGAATGGCGGGTGTATTACGTTGCGTAGCAACCAGGTCCGACAAGCTTACTAAAATGGCCGCTGCAAATAAATGTTGTCGGACATTCGGTCGAATTGTTCTGGGAAATTCTGGCCTATAAATGTTCGTTGCGACAAAAGTTTTGGATATAGTTGAAAACAACATATATGTGAAACAAGAATGAATTGACTTGTGTAGGCCCTATACCGCCCTACTAATATAGACCTAGTTTATTTAAGCACGGGTGCTAAGGCGAAGCTTGAGAATGGCCACGCACATAATTATGATTGTGACGTGATACTTTATATATGTCAAATAAGTGTGTTATATCAATAGTTTCCGAACAGCATAGCTATAACTGTAGGCTATTTCTTGCTGTAATTTAGAGCCCGACATCAAAAGCGATGCGAACATTCGCAGTAATTATTAAGGGTCATCTCAGAACATCCAAATCGGATATTATACAACATTACTATCGTTTGGGGAGGGTATCAGAGGCAGTTTCATGTGGTGTCGGACATCAGTACTTTACTTTGATCGTGCATACGGGAAAAAATAGTTGACCAAATTGTTGCGCCCTTCACAACTGGCTCGGGAATAACATGTTCGCCGGAAGTTGGCTTTTTCCCGAATCCGGTGAAAGTGGTGATAGGCTCTCATGCTAATTACAAAAAAGAAAAACGTTAAATAAGAGTACAGACTTATCAGTTAATACCATGTTTAGTCAACTGAAAGAGTGTGAATCGACGTAGATCGACCGATAGTTTTAATGTATTGGTATCGATCATCATAGCAATGTTTATAAACGTTCATCTGAGAAGGGATGGGGGGGCTGAGGCCAAACTAAAGTGTTTTCATCTGTACTATGATATTGATGTTACGAGAAAACTCCTAATAAACAGTTATCAACAACAGTTAATCAAAATGTGGCTGCCGATAGTGTTATCTGGGTTCAGACCATACAAAGGATTCATCCGCCATTACATACTTAAATAATCCCTAATAAAATTAGCATTATGCAGTTTGTGTGAATTTCTCAGAATTGTTGAATGAAGGTTTTGTGCAGCTTGGCGTCACTGCTGTCAAAGTATGACGGTTGTCAGTATGTCGCTACTTATGAATACAGGCATGAGAATTTACCGAAAAAATGTAGATATATGTTAAACGCGCTCCGTACTGTACCGTATCTATAAACATGCCCAAATCACGTGCACGATATTTGTGTAGCATGAATTCCGAAGTGGAGCAATTATCAAATCCCATGCACTGCTGAACACCTCAATACTTCGTTGTATACACTGCACACGATTCCGTGATCACTTTATCTTAATGAACTCTTATTCTACGTCTGAGTTTGGAGTTGAGGAGAAAAGCGAAACTGATACAAGAAAATGTGAGTGAAGTAAGGAAATGAAATATATCACAATAAAAATACCTTATTGTCCTTTGGGAGGGAAATTCATTTGGAGTGTAGCAGCATATTAAAACAAATAAAACAAATCTACATGCAATATAAAAATGTAGAAATAAAAAATTGAATAAAAGCTATATCGGTTAAATAAATAAATACGTTAAAAATGAGTTAAATATGTTAAATAAGTTTAAAAAAAGTTAAATCATCTCACAAATCATCTCAGGCTCACTCGGTATCAGACTGGCATGGAAGACTGGCAGAGATGGAGGGGAACGAAAGTCAGTTACTCATTCATTAGTCTAATTGACAAGGGAACAAATGATTTTCGAGTGCGATTAAATTTACAATGAGGGAGTTGAAAGCGGCGGCCAGAAGGAAGTAGTTTATAGCATGGAAACAGGGGGTGTTCGGGGACTGAGGAAACATTCCTTTCCTTTCGCTCTGCTCGGGCAGAGCGAAAGGAACGGAATGTTATAGTTCCTCTAGACTGGTTTGTTTTTCCCCACCACCTTGCCAGTAACCCTGAATGTTCGTGCCAGTGTGTTGCGATGCACAATACTCAGGCCGACGTACCACACAAGAAACCCAAATGTAATAGAGCTTTCGGTGTAGCATCAATAGATGGTTTGAAGAACATGTGTGCTGACACTGAGTGACCTGAACTAGCGTAAGAAATACAGCTTTTGCTGACATTTTCTGTTAATTACCGCTGTATTTTCACCAAATGTGAGCTTTGCATCAATGATAGTGCCGAGAAACTTGTATTCATCTACTTTCCTTACACACTCTCGGTTAATGAATAGTTTCTTGGGAGGAGTAGGATTTTTCCTAAAATCTATTATGAGTTCTTCAGTTTTACGAACGTTCAGGTCTAGGAAATGATTGTCACACCATACTGTGAAATCAGCTACAGCGCTCGCACACACTTGATCAGAGCCGGATAGGTCGACGATAGCTGTGTCATCGCTGTATTTGATGAAATTGACGCTCCCCTGGCTGTTACGACAGGCTTATTTGTTCAACCAGGAACTTGACCACTAGATTTAACCGGTAAGAATACACCAGAGCCGATAGTGTAGGTCACTATAAATACGGTAGCACAGAAGTCAGTGAGGGACGCAGTGGCCCGGAGGTTAGAGTGCCGGACTCTCGTTCGGAGGAACCTGGGTTCGAAACGCGGTGCTGACCGGTCGATGGTTCGATCGGTACTGGTAACGGCCGCCGTGTCAAAACTTGAGCAATTCCGTTCAACCTGCATCTTCCAACCCGCACCAGCCAGAGTGGAAGGGTAGGCCAACAAACACCAGCATGCAAAGTACAATAAAGCCAAGGTCCACAGTCCCTAATAGCATCGAAAGTGTATGACCACGGAGGCGACTCTGGCCATCTAGGACTACGTGCTAAGAATATCTGAGTCACGAAGAGCCGCCGAGAGAAGGTAAGTAGACTGAAGATAGCAACATATAACGTAAGAACACTACAAAAATGAATAGATACAAGAACTTGAGGAAAAACTTAGAGAAACCAGGTTGGTATGGGGTGTGATCGGAATCGGAGAAGTCAGAAGAAGAGAGGAATGCTTCACTACCTTACATAGCGGCTACCTACTATACCATTCCAGGGCGAACAACGGCCAAGCAGGAGTAGGCTTTCTCGTAAACAAGAAATTGAAAGAAAATATAATACCGGGATAGCAGAACTTGTTCTACCCATAACAAAGCGCTACAAATTTAAGACAGTGCAATTATATGCACCAACAACGTTATGCTCAGAAGAAGACATAAACAGCTTCTATAACGACGTGGATGAGACCTTAGTAAAACCAAACCCCTACAAACGAAATGGAAACGGCGAACGAAAGATGGTAGAATGGGCAACTAAAAAGAAAGTACAAGATCATGAATACCATGTTTCAGAAGAAAGCAGGGAGGAGATGAACGTTGAAAAGTATAAATATAGAAACGAAGAACGAAACTGACTACTTCCTGACAAACACGCCAGACATGGTCACAGACGTAACTGTCATCAACCAAATCAACATCGGAAGTGACCATTGAATGGTAATGAACGACATCAAACTGGACGTAGAGGCTGAAAAGAAGAAGTTGATGAACAAGAGATCACCAAGAGTAGATACCACAAAATAGGAACAAAGAGATCGGATTACAACTCGAATTGCGAAATCGATTCGGGACACTACAAGAACGAGACGACATCGACACCATGAGCGAAACCATCACAGATATGGTCCAACTATGAGCGTACCACAATTGTAGCCAAAGCAATCAATAAGCAAGTAAAGACGAGAATATCGTTACCAACACGATTCCTGATGAAGAAACGACGAGAAATGATGGAAAACGGCGACCGTAAAAAAACAAATTGAGTACGCAAAAATATGCAAGACCATCAAATTGAAAGCGAAGGAGGATATCATGAAGATCAAACAAGAGATCATACGAGAAACGATTGTCATCAAAGAGCCTGAAGAAAGCCAGAAGGACGCGGGCCCTAGTATAGGCCGAGAGAGACTGATTACACTTCTCGAGAAGCAGGGTAGAGAAATATAACACCTAGATATGACCATAGAACGAATACATGAATTCTACACCGAGCTATAATCATGACAGAATCGACTCGACAGGTGTGACGCCCAGAATATTTCGCTCCGCGTGATATATCATTTACTGAAGCGATTGTTTGACTATTGTCTGTTTGCTTGACAATACGTTAATGGTACGTGAATGCATCTGCAAAATAGTGTTTCTTCATATTTTGTGTAGTTTTTAAAGACACTTAATATATATTTTTATTGTAAACGCTCCATTGTCGCCCACGAAGGATTCGCTGTTTGTCCACCACCAGCTGTTCGCACGGGTGTGTCTGCATTCTTGCGACTGATGAGGCGTGTCTAAGCCGGCCGCACTCAGTACGGTCCATTGTGTGTCAATGCCGATCGACCTGACACAACACCGAATTCGGACGGGACAATTCGTATTTTGTCACGGAAGGATGCGTAAGGCATCACATCTCCAACGCAACGATGCCAAGTGTCGCCAGCCCCTGAGTCACCCAGGCGCGACGGCCGTGTTCGTCTTTGTTGCCTTTCTACCGATGATCATCGCGGTGGACATCTGGGCGACATCGCAAGACGGACCATCGTCACCGGCTGCACAGCTGGTTAATTGCCACTTGAAGCGACCTTCCGACGGTAATGAATTCAACAATCGTATACTTGTCACCTGTGTGATGCCATTACTTGGTAACAAAGGCGTGCATACAGTAAACGGAAACGTCGCAAATGCAAAGACAACGGGATTCGGATTCAATAGAAAAGGCATACGAATAGCTAGCTGGAACATAAATCATGTATCAAATAAAATGCATGAACTGAAAGGTGTTCTTCAGGTGGATCCCCGTCCGATAGATATCCTTGGCATATCCGAAACCTTCCTTACGTCAAGTGACCATGATGCGAGACTTACGATTGGTGGTTTTCATCAGCCTGAGAGACGAGATCGCAGCGGGAAGCGCGGTGGAGGATTGCTGGCATACATATCGACAGCGTTTAACTATGTCCGTCGTCATGACCTCGAATGTGACGGCATAGAATTGCTGTGGATTGAAATTATGCCACCTAGATGCATGTCTTTCCTTGTGTGTTTCATTTATCGACCCCCTAACAGTGTAATACGAACAGACCGAGAAATTGTCTCGAATATTGAAAACGCGCTATGTCTGACAACGGACGTCTATGTGTTAGGAGATGTCAATATAGACTTGATGAAAGGCACACACTACACATTGTACAACGACTTGATCATGTTGGGACTTGACCAACTTATATGCGAGGTCACACGCCCGGAATCAAAATCGTGTATCGACCATGTGTACGTAAACAACCGTAAAAACGTACTGACATCTTCCGTCGCATCCATCGGTCTCTCAGATCACTGCCCCGTGACAGTCGTTCGAAAACATAATGGGTCTTTTGCCAAGACGAACGTGCACAAAACCATCTGTTACCGTGATTTTAAAAACTTTGATGAACATAGTTTTTTAAAGCAACTTACTGATGCGCTATGGTCTTTGATCGACATGACGGATGATATTGACATAAAACTGGACCTGTTTGAACAAATATACATTTCTGTGTTGAATGAACATGCGCCGATTATAGTAAAGCGTGTCAAATCTATTAAGCAACCTCCCTGGTTTAACGCCGATCTGGCTAAATTGATAGCGGCCAGAGATCGACTGTTCGACGCCTCAAAACACTCAAGGGACTCATCGCATTCTGGCGATGTATAAACGTGCTAAGAACCGTGTGAATCATGACATTCGAAAAGCTAAGCGAGACTTCTACATAAAATCACTGGAACAACAAACACCAAATCCACGCGTGATATGGAGTCACATCAAATCATCTTTGGCTACAACGAGTGCGGTTCAACCGAGACAAACCAACCAGAACAGTCAGCCACACCCACACGCGAAAATGATGGCTGATCAATTCAACGAACATTTTGCCAACATTGCATCGAAATATGGTACAACGACAACCACTGTGTCGAACTACTCAAAACTAAAGTCATTTATTGGGCAAAGCAAACCAGAAAATGCGTCTTTTAAATTGCCGAATATGACGATTGAATTTGTTCTTAAACAGCTACGAAAGATGTAAGCGATAAAAGCAACCGGACTGGATGGCATCAGTTGTAAACTAATAAAACTGAGTGCTGAAATCATTGCACCGCACATAGTCAACATTTGCAATGCTAGTATCAATAAGGCGCACTTTCCACGATCATGGAAGAAGTCCAGAGTGGTCCCGCTGTACAAAAGCGGAGACTCAAACGACGTCATGAATTATATACCTATATCGGTCTTGTCAATTATGTCTAAGCTTCAGGAACGACACGTGCACAAACATTTCTACGCCTATCTTACAGAGTTTAAATTACTGCTAGACGAGCAATCCGGCTTTAGAGAGAATCGGTCATGTGATACCGTATTGCTTAAGCTGACCGACTATTTTCTGAGCAACATTGACAAAGGCAACTTGTGTGGCATGGTGTTAGTCGATCTGAGAAAGGCTTTTGACTTGGTTGACCATGATCTGATTTTACTCAAACTGGAGTTGTATGGTTGCCATGAAAAAGAGCTAGCCTGGTTCCGATCTTATCTTAGCGAACGCTACCAACGCGTGAAATATGACAGTGTGTTGTCAGACCCTCTTCCGGTAACGATAGGTGTGCCGCAAGGCTCAATACTTGGACCCTTGCTTTTTATTATTTTCATGAACGATGCCATTCTCGAAGTAGCAAACACGCGGATTTACATGTATGCCGATGACTCAACACTATATACGGCCGGCAAATGTGTTGCAGACATAAACCGGGCACTAACAACTCACTCAAAACCACTGTACAACTGGATAAACGAAAATCGAATGATTCTAAACGCCGATAAGACAGAGTGCATGCTACTTGGCACCAGGCAGAAATTACAACGTGCAAGTCCGAACTTCTGCGTACATGGCAACAACTGTATCGTATCACCCGTTCAGACCCACACATTACTTGGCTTATACGTCGACAGTAACCTAACTTGGAATGCACATGTGACCAAGCTATGCTCCAAGCTGCGGAGCCGGTTGTATTTGTTCAACCAAGTGAAACGCTTAATGCCGCTACGTGCAAGGAAACTGTATTTCTCAGGGATGGTGCAACCGTTGATTGACTACGGCTGCGTCATATGGGGTAGTTGCGGACACGTTTTGCTGTCGAACGTTCATAAAATGATGAAGCAGTATGCACGTGTAATTTTGAATGTGAAAGACCGACGACAAGTTTCAACAGTGACACTATTTCGCTCTCTAGGATGGTTGCCAATTGATGTTCGCATACGTTACTTCACTGCCATAATGATGTATAATATCATGCAAGGGCAAGCCCCGGCCTACCTTATAGACCTATTTACATTAAACAGTAGTGTATATGATCATCACACCCGCGGCTGCACAAACATTCGTGTTCACAAGTACAACCTGGCCATAGGCCAGCGCACATTTGCTTATAGGGGTGCGAAACTATGGGACGCTATCCCGGAATCTATACAGAATGCCAATAGTGTAGATACCTTTAAAACAGTCTTTTTAAAATTTCTCAAGAAGGATGTATACAATTGTTTGCACTTTTCAATTGATATGCCTGAATGAGTATTTATTTTAAATGATGAATTGTTTTAATTCATTCATCTTGATCTTATTGACTATTATTATTGACTTTAATCTTTCTAGAACTGGTAAATGTATTCATGATGTTGTTTTATTTGTAGTGTCATATTAATCATTTATTTTTTAATTTATTATTATTTATTTTATTTATTATTATTTATATTTTTATTTTTGTGAATTGTATATTTTATAAAAGCTGTGTAAATGTTGATGTAAGAATGTAGTGTGAGATGGCCCATTGAAAATCACGATATAACGTGACATGGTCACCATCATTAAATAAAGCTTTTACTACTTTACTACTACTACTACAGTGACCAGTGTAGCATAATTCACACCGACCCGAAAGAGGTACCGGAGATAGAGTAGGGTGGGGCATAGCGCCCAGGGTAACACATATCGTCATAACGGTTGGCTCTATTTAATGCAATATACCTACAGATATCTACAATATGTCGGTAACTATATTGAGTATATGTCGTGCAAATCTGACATGATTCGAATAATATGTTTTTGTAGTGTGATTAATTATGTGCATGCACCCGATTTGGGCGCTTTGCCCCGAAGGTGGGGCAAAGCGCACATGGGATGGGCGCTATGCCCCATGTGGAATTGCATGTATTTTTTATCAGTAGGCTACAAAATGATTATCTAATAACAAGGATACAGAACTTTATTTAATGCACATACAAAATGCAGCCTACAAACCAAATGAAACACGAACAAAGAACGATATCGCACCAAGGAACCTGAATGCAGTTCGCTGGTGGCTTCAGTGTAGCGACATGTGCTATGACGACGTGCTGTTGAATTTGTTTATCCAAATAGTCTGAGTCTGATTCACAGTTGTAGCAAATGTAGTATGGGTCGCCTGCAGTGAACGCGGCGTGTTCCCATTTCTTGCAGCTCAGACACTGAAGCCTCTCTGGACTTGCTGTTGGCGTAAGGCTCGCAGCAAACGACGCATTCTGTGTCTTCATTGGTGTTCTTTTCTTGGTTTGACATCCCAGACGGACCAGTAGTAGGCTCTTGTGCTGACTTGGGCAGCTTGATCTCGTTGATTTTCTTTACCACCAGCGAACGTTTTGGTTTCTTCATGTCGCGTTTCTTCTCAGCAATTAACTTGTATGGCGAAGAAGTCAGCACGACACTGGTGGTTCTTATCGCTACATGTTTACGCTTCTTGTTCGGCGGTGGTGGCGAGCAGCTCATAATAGCGCAAATGTCACCTTCAGATCCTGCAGGACTTGTAAGATGTTCGACAGAAACTGCCGGTGCAGATACACCAGTGGCGACATCTGGAGCGCTGGCTGCTTCAGTGGGGGCCAACGTGTCCGGTGACGACATGGGTGGCAGCGACATACAGACTGGAGCTTTCGAGAGCTGGTTGCTATGGGGTGGTGTGATGCTGAGATTGCCGGGACAGTAGCTGGAGAGGTGGTGACTCGGGTGCCGGCAACCTAAGTGACGACCACATCCAGGGATGTGACTTGAGGAGTATCGACAGGCAATTCAAGTACATTCATTTTGCATCGAGCCGCACGTTGCAAACCCTTTGACGGCAGACTGCACTGTAGCAGTAGAACTGTATGCTTGCTCACATCATACTGGGTGATGCCATCACATCATGTTGGGTGATGGCACGTCCCTTGTTGGATGTAAGCCAGTTGTCACATGAACGGCTGAACGCAGACTTCGGTGACTTAAAAAAATGTCCGGTCGAGTGGTTGGAGCCGGTGTGCGCATTGTGGTGGAAATGTAAGCAATATGACCCCATGTTCCCGGGCGAAGTCGATTGCCTCAAGCGTTTTTATGGCTTTCGTGTCCATCCAACAGAAGTAAGTGTGGGTGGTCTTTGGTGCAGCCGGCCATCGCGACGAAGTGTTTGAGCCACTTCATGGACAGAGCTGAGTCGATATAGACTGAACCGCGATCATTCACTGCACCAATCGAACCAGTAGGGGCACCGTTCATGAGGGCCTCCACCATTCTCTTGCGAGGGAACACAAACAGCGGAGGAATGTAAAAACCGCTTATACAGCACAGCGCGGTAATGTTCTTTCCACACTCACCGCTCGAAACCTTTCGCACCTGCCTTATTCCAGTTTCGCATACGACCTTCCCCGCCTTCGCTACCGTCGTGAAGCCAGTTTCATCGCAGTTCCAAATGGCAGTAGCTCTGTGATCCCCTCCTTGCAGGACATCTTTGTACAAAGCAAAAAACGCCATAACTGCATCGCGGTTGAAACCTTCGACACGGGCCAGGCTAGTGGAAATTGGCGCACGAATCGACAACTCTGGGTGCCGCTTCATGAAGTTTGACAGCCAGTCCTTTCCAGCTAGCCCACGCTCGTCATCAAAATTGTGCTGTATGCCCAATTTTGCGGCAACAGCGTAACCCAAACGCCTGACATCAATAGTTGTCAATCTGTACATTCTCTTGACCATCTCCTTTGCATAATCTACCAGTTGTAAGGCCTTTGAGAATACGCAACGCTTGCTGTCCATAGCAACACCTCCTGGGAGCTGTACAACACCAGAGCAATGGCGCTTTAGTGTGCGCCTTGGTATTCCATAATCTGCCCCTGCATCTCGTATACTCTGTCCTTCGTGGACAGCCGCTACAGCTAACGCCAGTCGTTCAGACCAATACGACCCCTGTGTAGACTTTCTTTTGTACGTTCGAACCATGCTGTCTCTCAATCTGAAACGAACATGCTGTAACTGTTATCCTTATAATAATCACAAGAACGTTTGATAAAATTCTATCATTAAAATTCACATGGACACACACACACACACGCACATACACACACACATACACACAATATTATAAATAATTGTGTGTGTGTTTGTGTGTGTGCGCGCTAAACACAAACAATGATTATATATATATATATATATATATATGTGTGTGTGTGTATATATATATATATATATATATATAATATATATATATATATATATATATATATATAATGTATATTGTATTTACACAACGACATGCCATCTAAAATATATTCACAATGTTACTTTTATATTAATAATTGCAGATGGGGCATAGCGCGCAGGCATGGGCGCTTTGCCTCAATTCACAGGTGGCGCTATGCCCCACTGGCGACTATGCTGAGAACGTTTGAGTCATGACATTTTCTTTTATCGCTCACCGTAACTGAAGGCATGAAAATGCAGGTTATACAACATAGCGCAGAAAGCTATTCCAAGCGTTTCAAAATTCGTAACCATTTAGGAGCAATGTATTGATTAATATGGAAGCGATCTTATAACAAATAATAAAGAAACGGTAAATCAGCTGTATTTACATCGTGTTCGATTCTGTAAAGCCATAGCACGTTGATGTGTCGTTAGGACTCAGTCATTAATCATTTGATCGCTATGTGGAGCCAACAAATGCAATATTTGCCAAGATAGTGGCATGGGCGCTATGCCCCAACATGGGCGCTTTGCCCCACCTTACTCTAACACCATGGGAGGTGGAAGCTGCGCTGGGAGATATGAAGAATGGGAAGGCATCAGGCAACGACCATGTAAACATTGAAACTTTAAAAACAGGAGACGATACCATCTCGAAGACACTAGCTAAGCTGTATACTAAATGGGTATCATAAGCACGAATACCCGCCGACTGAAGAATGCAAAGATGGTGATAATCTTAAGACTTAAAGAACTACAGTCCGATATGTCTCTAATCAAACATCTACAAATTACCCCCAAAACACTAACGAATACGCTAGGGAAGACACTCAACGAAAACCAACCACGAGAGCAAGCATGATTCAGAAGTAGGTACTCAACGGCATACCACATCCACGTCGTAACTAAGTAAGCTAGGACTTTTTCATTGGTCCATGATTGGTTTTTCCCTCACTGATCCAATGATGATTTGAGCTCCGCGCTGGGTATAATGCCAATGATAATTCCACTGACCCTGTACTGGCCCAATGATTGGGCCAATGAGATGCCAATGAACATGCCAATGAAAATGCCAACGAATTGCCAATGAAATGCCAATAAGACGCTAACGAAATGCCAATGAGATTCGAAAAATAATTCCTTACGCATTATATATGTAGTTATACTGCAATCATTCAACATGCTAACAATCAAGCATACAATTAACCATACGTATCAAATTCGTGTTTATAACCACACACATTGGTTGATTGGTCGGTAGTTAAGTCGTATATGTATATTGACTGTCAGCACCATCACGTGAAAATGTGGTGTCAACCCATAACACATGTTAACCTTAATTGTATCTAAACTTTTAACTTCTAGTTAATTATTGTGTTCTTAGAATATTTAGAATACTCTATGCAACATGTTATAATAGAGCAAATGCAAATATCTACGCAGGTGGTATTTATTACCTTTTGTAACTGTATAACAATTAAGGGCAGTCGATGCCAAAACAAGAAGATAGCGTCGACACGAGCGGGCTAGAACACTAGCTGCCCCAAAGTGACAACAACTGCCGACGTTCGTTTGCTGACACTGGACGAATCGTTGCCGCCCGCATCGGACTGGTTTCACATATGTGAGCTATATATATATATATATATATATATATATATGTCTCACTACGTGGCGCAAATTCTACATATTAGGTATGTCAGTGGTAAGCCAATTACACGTATCGATGGCCAGAAATTATATTTTCTTATCAATTATGTTATTACATGGCAAACCAATTATGAAGGCTCCCGAAACAACCACCATTAACCCAGGGATAAGTTTCAATGACAAACCAATGACATTTAACCAATGATAGTCATAATTGGGCCAATGTTGGATTTTTCAATGGAAAACAAATGATGGCAAACCAATTACAAACCGTCAATGGCCCAATCAAGTGTTTTGCAATGACAAACCAATGATGGCAAACCAACGACAGCTGTTATTGGGCCAATGATGTTTTGACAATGGTAAACCAATGATGGCAAACGTATGGCAGACATTATTGGGTCAATGATGTTTTCCAATGGCACACCAATGACAAACCATCATACGCTTGAAAGCGTATTGTATTCCCGTCAAAATGAGGTATGGCATTTTGTGAAGCGGTGCTTTAACTGTGGAGTGAAGGTTAAACAAGGTCAACGTCAAAAGATTTTTAAAAAGTATGCCTTTCCGCATTTAGTAGGTTAGCCAAGATGTGATGTTATACTTTTAACTGCATTTTTTTTATAATAGTAGGAATTCGTGCTAGATCCATCACACAAGGGGTACGAAAATAGGTGTAAGTGGATGCCACCCTCGATTGTGAAGGTTATTTGAGGGTCACAAACTCAAACTTGTGTCAAAATAATTTTAGTAATTAATTTACATCTTCTTGTACACACCGTTCTATAAAATCAAATATGTTATGATTTGTACTTGTATTGTCTGTGTTATCAGGTGTTGAACTTTGAATTTTCTCATAATATATGGGATAAGCTAACATAAAAACGTGATCTATCTTCTCAAATGTGTTACCGCGTACACCAATGTTATTTACACACGCAATTATTCTATGTAAGCCAGTTTATATATATTCCTGTTGACATAATGTACATATTATTTATTACTACACATGCATTTGGTCATTAACATAATGTGAAAGTCAAAGAACTTGCCCAAAATGTAGTTAGGGTGTTGAAAAAGAGAGGTAGCAATCGCAGATTAGAACTCTACTCGCAACACAATCGACCAACTGTCAGATGTTTTGAGGAAAGAGAAAATTCAATATTTCGTGGAGGAATCCAAGTTTCAGGACCTGATTGACATAAGTGGAAACTATGGATATCGTGCTGGACTGAACCAGGGCTGAAATGTGATTTTGCTTCTAGAGGAAGTTTGCCGTTGCGTGACAGACAATCTCAATGAAACGCACGTAATCACGCATGCTGTGCATGCACGCAAACGCTCAAATAGTAATATAGGTCCTTTACAAGGGATGGAGAAGTCAAGAGGAAAGGGAAAAGGAGTGACGAGGGAGAATTTTAACAAGATTTAATAAGATTGCCATCCACAGAAATAACTCTAGATGGCAAGTGGACAAGGAAGCCCTTTGGCTTATCGAGAGTCCAACCCTTTTATCTACACATATCCAGCCCTTCTGAGGTATGTGTCGATTTTATTTTTAAACATATTCACTCTACTAGCACCCACACAATCATCAGATAATCTGTTCCATTCATTCACACACTCCTTTGTGAAAATGAGAACTTTCTTACGTCTAATCTACACTGCTCCTTTACTAATGTAACTTCATGTCCTTTAGTCTTTCTCTTTCTTAACTGAAAACACATATTTCTATCAATATTTTCATAACCATTCAATATTTTAAACACTTCTATCTGATCTCCTCTCAATCTCCTGGTCTCTAGTGTTGTTAAACCACATTCATTTAGGCGTTCTTCATAACTAAGATCCCTCAGTTTTGATATCATTTTAGTCGCTCTCCTCTGTACTCTTTCTAGAGGTGATGAATGACCTCAATTCCGGTGGAGGGTCAAAGGCCAAAGGTCAAATAGCGCTACCTAGCAAATAGGTGGTGAACTATTTAAGTAGGTCAATAAACACCCCTGGTGGAAACTACTGAACTAGAAAAATAGGTCAATCAGCGCCGCCTATTCATTAACCGATGTATAGCCAGGTTGATGACGTCATGAAATAGGTTAATGATGTCGTGGAATAGGTCATTGCGCATGCGCAATTACGGTTTTTCTTACGGTAGCATTTAAATTCGCTATCCTGATGTTTTTTCTTACCGTAGCGCATAAATTCGCTACCCTAATGTGGTGAATTATTAAAATAGGTCGATGACGTCATTACATATATCGTTATTTCCATTTCTGCTTCCTATTTTAGTCCATTGGCCTGGTAACTTCTTAACATTTTAAAGCTTCATAACATCGTGCCAGTATAATACATCACCGAGGTAATACCTTTTTAGTGTTTCAGCGCGGTAGACTTGTAACTTTGTTATGCTTTAGTGCATCACTGAGGTAATTTCTAAACACTTTATCGTTTCAACACGGTACACTTGTATAACTTTTTTACTTTAATGCGTGAGCGTCATAAATTCGTGCCAGTTTAATACATCACCGAGTTAATTTCTTAGCATTTTATTGTTTCAGCCCGGTAGACTTATAACATATTTCTATTTTAGTTCGTCAATGTGGTAACTTCGTAACATGTTTAATGTTTTAGCGTTTCAGCACGGTAGATTTGTAACGTTTTCATATTTGAATGTGTGAGCCTAGTAACTTCATTAGACCATTACCGAGGTAACTTCTTAGAATGTTAGCATATCAACGCATGAGCGTCGTAAAGTCTTGCCAGTTTAGTGCATCACCGAGGTAAGTCCTTAACCTTTCATTGTTTCAACACGGTAGAATTGTACAACTTCCGTACCTTAACGCATGATCATCGTAAATTCTTGCCAGTTTAGTGCATCACCGAGGTAAGTTCTTAACCTTTTATTGTTTCAACACGGTAGAATTGTACAACTTCCGTACCTTAACGCATGATCATCGTAAATTCTTGCCAGTTTAGTGCATCACCGAGGTAAGTTCTTAACCTTTTATTGTTTCAACACGGTAGAATTGTACAACTTCCATACCTTAACGCATGATCATCGTAAATTCTTGCCACGGTAGAATTGTACAACTTCCATACCTTAACGCATGATCATCGTAAATTCTTGCCAGTTTAGTGCATGCATCGCCGATGTAATTTGATCCAATCCCAGATCTGGCACTCGGGCATCGTTCCTGAAGACTGGAAAGATGGTGCTGTTGTCAATACCAGGGAAAGCGTACTGCCAGATGATACTGAACCGAATGCGAGATGTGGTAGATGACGATCTGCATGAGGAACAAACAGGCTTTAGGCCCAAACGCTCTTGTGCTGAGCAGATATTCACACACAGATGCATTATTGAGAAATGTCAGGAGTACCAGTTACCCCTCACAATCTGTTTTATAGATTTCACCAAAGCATTTGACACCATCCACAGACCCTCCATGTGGAAAATATTAACCACGTATGGAATCCCACTAAAGATTATAACAGCATTTGAAAAGATATATGACAACTTGAGATGTGTAAAAACAGAAGACACCACCCAGGGACTAAAACGTCTCGTGGAATCAGTCAGCAAATACGCTGATGGCTAGGGACTTGTCATCAGTGAAAAGAAGACAAAATTATGCTGACAGGGGAGCATCAACCACCAACAGATGTTTTGATCAACCAGAAGAAAGTAGAAACAGTCGAAAATTTCACCTATCTTAGCAGCTCCATCAACAACCGAGGAATCATCGATCATGAACTAAATTGCAGCGGGGAAAGCGTCAGCAGCTTTCAACCAGCTGAGGAAAATTTGGAACAACAAGAAATTTATTTTGAAATCTAAACTTTGCTTTAATAACTCAAACTTTACGCCAAACCTCCTATATGTATGTGAAACATGGCAGCTAAAAACAAGCCAAGAAAACAAAATTGATGCATTTGACACTAAATGCCTGCGAAAGATGCCTGTGGCATCATCTGCTATCTGCAGAAGACGAATGAGATGGCTCGGCCATGTCCCAAGGCGCTCACCTGTTAGACCTGCCCAACAAGCGCTATGGTGGATACCAGCTGGCCAGATAAAGAGGGGACGACCAAGAATGAATTGGCGCCAAACAATCGACCGCGACCTACAGCTGGTCAACAAAAATTGGAGCGTCGTCTGAACACTAGCAAGCGACAGATCTGATTGGCGTGTGTTGACTGCCTCGTGCGTCTCTAGAAGTAAGAGATAAGTTCTTAGCATTTTAGCATTTCAACGTTATAACCTTGTAGCATTTTCGTAGTTTAGTGCATCACCGCGGTAACTTCGTAAGATTTTAACGTTTCAACGCGAAAGAGTGGTAGTATTTTAGTAATTTAGTGCATCACCGTGGTAATTTCTGAACATCTTAGTGTTTCAGCGCGATAGACTTGTAACATTTTCATAATCTAATGCGTCAAAGCGGTAACCTCGTAACATTTTAACGTTTCAACGCGGTACACTTGTAACATTCTCATAGTTTAATGCGTTAATGCGGTATCTTCGTAAATTTATTAGCATTTCAGTGCGGTAGAGTGGTAGTGTTTTAATAATTTAGTTCATCACCGAGGTAATTTCTTAACGTTTTGGCGTTTCAGCATGGTAGTCTTGTAACATTTTCACAGATTAGTTTGTTAAAGCGGTAACTTCTTAAAACCCTTTATAGGATGAATTATTTCAACTTTTCCATATAAAAAAATTCTTCACCACCTATGTTATGATGTTGTATCCAACATACCATACACAGAAAAAAAATATATGAAATAAATATTTATTTACACTATCTTGATATGGCAGCACAGATTTTGCACTGATTATAATGGTGTTTTTTTCTTCAAAAATGACACTAGACCAAGCAAAGAGTATAAAACTAGTACGTTGCCTCAGGGCATCACCGAAGTGATTTCTGAACATAAGATTTTTATAATATAAAGCGTCAAAGTGGTAATTTCGTAACATTTTAACGTTTCAATGCGGTAGATAACATTTTCATACTATAATGCGTCAAGGTGGTATCTTCGTAAAATGTTTACCCTTTCTTCTTAACATTTTATCGTTTCAACACAGCAGACTTGCAACATTTTCTTACTTTAATATTGCATATGGTATAACAATAAGGTGTAATGCATAATACATAATGTATAAGGTATAAAGTATAGTGTGTAGGATATACTGTATAAGGTACAAAGTATAATGTATAGTGTATTATAACAGTAATTCAGTCTGTGTAAGTGTATAAGGTATAACTATAAGGTATAATGTATAAAGTATAGTGCACAGTGGGTAAGTCCTACGTATAAGGTATAATGTATAATACATCAGTTATTACGTACATTATTAAAGGTATAAGGTATAAATGTTTAACGTGATGTTTTGTGTTGTATACCTGCTGAACGTCTTATTTTGTACATGTTTGCCCATTGAACGTGTGGACATTCTGTCGAATGTTTGATTTTTCGACATGTTTGTCCATTGAACGTATTGACTTTGTATCTTTGAGTGGTGTTTCGCCTTGTATGTCTGTTGAAAATCTGATCATTTTCTTGATGTTTGTGTCTTGAATGTGTCGATTTTGCTTCTGTTAGTGGTATTTTGTCATATATTTATGATGTTTCATATCTGTTGAGCGTTATAATTTTCTAGATGTTTGTCATTTGAACGTGCTGACTTTGGAGCCCTTATGCATAAATGTTAAAGTCGTATCCATTATTCATGTCATAGTTTGAGCCATTGACCTAACGAGAAGCCCCACTTAGTGACTTTACGTGTCAGTTTGGGGCGACCAGTTCGAATAAGTAACTTTCAAAAATGCTATGATCGAAAAACAACTATATCCAAACCATGTAAGGAAAATCACGTGACAGACGTTCATTAATTCCAAGAGGCAGCCATCTGAACGTGGTTCACTTCCAGTGGGGCGGTCATGAGACTCGTATGATTTCCGAGAAATTTCAGTATGAGGTGTCGTTTCATTTAACAGACAGCATATGTATATGAGGCGGCCATCTTTCCAGCGACGCACTTCCGGTATTGAAACTTCCGTATTTACAAACAGCGGGAGCGGCCATGCCATTCACACGGTTTAAAGGAAATTCCTAAGCGAGGTGTCGCGTCATCTAGAAGAAACCACACAATTAGGAAGCGGCCATCTTTCAAACGACTCACTTCTGGTTGCACGCCTTCCGTTAATAAAAACACTGTGCACGACCATGAGAGATAGGCGACATCCGGCGCCACCCAATGGACACCAATGTAACTAGTTAGAGTAACGCCATCTACTGTAGGTGCCGGATCTCTCTCTATTCGTGGACACACTTCCGGGGAATGGTGGAACCGTGGAGGTAGCCTCGATTATCAAGCCGCCGTGAGGTGGCAGCATAGGCCCGTCACAACGGCCTGGATTATTAAGCTCCAGCCATTGTTACCGGTAGGGGGCTTTACCCTAGATTCGGGTAGAGACGATGATTGGCTCTCAGGCCAACTATGAAATAACACATTCAATTAGGATACACTTTTATCAGCTAATACTATACTATAACACCTATTCAACATTAAACTTATAGAGAAACATGTCACACACAAAATAAACCGACATTAAACTTGTTTCGTGGTTTAATGCATATTCACTAGGTGGCAGCTCTCATGGCATAACATTCAAAAGGGCCATTCAGAGCCAGACTATCGTTCTGGCGAAGTCACGCAGCCAGGCGAGAATCGGTTAAGCGAAACTACTGTAGCGGTCGTTTGAAACTTACGCGACTTCCGGTACCACGGCACTTCCAGCGTAGCGCCCCCATTGGATAAATGGTGTACTATGTTATATGTTGGCACCATCTAGCGGGTACAAATTAACCAATTAGGGTACAAAAAAGTTGGGGTTACTCAAGCGAAAGTTTAATGTTTTTGTCCTGTGGGACAAAAACAATAATTTTTCAGAAAATTAATAAACCCACATCTACAGAGGTGGGTTGTTTAATTTTCGCTCGATTAACCCTACTTTTTACAAGTCTACTGCGCTAAAAAGCTAAAATATTAA
Source organism: Paraescarpia echinospica (assembly GCA_020002185.1). Classification (NCBI taxonomy): domain Eukaryota; kingdom Metazoa; phylum Annelida; class Polychaeta; order Sabellida; family Siboglinidae; genus Paraescarpia; species Paraescarpia echinospica. Next base: position 9,421,358 of record CM034538.1, read on the forward strand.
GAAGTTAAGAAGCTGGCTTACTAAAATACGAAAATGTTACAAGCGTATCGCACTGAAACATTAAAGTGTTAAGCAGTTACCACGATGACTTACCAAAATACAAAAACGTTACCACTCTAACGTGATGAAACGATCAAACGTTTAAGAAGTTATTGCATTCATGAACAAAAATATCAAAATTTTACAACACTAATGGGCTAATGGACTAACATGTTACGAATTTACTACGCTGACGCATTAAAATACGAAAATGTTACACACTGCTACGGGATGAAACGCTAAAATGTTGTGAAGGTATGCACTAGAATAGGAAAATAAATTCTACCCCGTTAACATGATGAAACGCTAGCAAGTTATGATGTTTCCACGCTGATCCACTAAAATATTATAATTTTACAAGGCTACCGCGCTGAAACGCTAAAATGTCAGGAAGTTACCTTGGTAATGTACTAAAATTACTAAAGTACTACCACTCTAACGCCACGAAACGTTAAAATTGTTACGAAGTTACTGCGTTAACGCCTTAAACTATAAACATGTTAAACGTCTGCTGCGGTGAAATGCTAAAATTTTCTAAAATTACCTCCATGATGCATCATATTACTAAAACACTGCCACTCTACGCACTGAAACGCTAAAATGTTACGAATTTACCGCGTTGACGCCTTATGCTATGAAAATACTGCAAGTCTACCATGCTGAAACACTAAAATGTTACAAAGTTACCGCGTTGACGCATTAAACTATGAAAATGCCACAAGGTTACCACACCCACGAGTTAAAGTAAGAAACTTGTACAAGTCTACCGCGCTGAAACGCTAAGAAATCACTTTGGTGATGGATTAAACTGTAATGAAGTTATGACACCCGAGTACGAAAATAGGGATCTTTACCCCGCTAACACGCTGAAACTCTAACATTTTAGGAAGTTACTACGCCAATGGACTAAAATAGGAAAAGTAAATGAAAATAACGGTATATTTCATGACTTCATCGACCTATTTTAATAATTCACCACATTAGGGTAGCGAATGTATGCGTTACGGTAAGAAAAAGCACCAGGATACCAAATGTAAGCGCTACTGTAAGAAAAACCATAATTGCGGACGCGCAATGACTTATTCCATGACATCATTAAAATATTTCATGACGTCATCGACCTAGTTATATAGTTCATCGATTAATGAATAAGTGGCGCTGATTGACCTATGTTTTCTAGTTCGTCTTATTTCCATCAGGGGTGTTTATTTACCCACTCGAATAGTTCACCAACCATTCGCTAGGTGGCGCTACTTGACATCTGGTCTTTGACCTTTGACCCTCCACCGGAAGTGACGTCATTCATCACCTCCTTCCTCATCACTCTTTTTCCTCTCCTCTTGACTCCCTTGTATGTATATTACTACTCGCTCACACGCACATATACCGGCTTTAATATACGCCCTCTTTTACATTCTGTCATATATATTTTATTGGATTCATTTATATGGAATACGCCGCATTTATGTGAAAACGTTGGTAGGAATTGCATTCAATGTGCCTTACTTGTGTATTTAAAGCGTCTGTATGAAAATACTTGACCCAAGACGGGTCCGTCTTGACGTGTTTGTGACATCAGTGAAACGGAATAAATTACATGTTTGTTAGACATCTGCATGTTTTAGAGATCATAATGTAAAAAAACTCATTTTAAGATGACATAATACGTGTTGTCTACGATTTCGTGAGATTGTCAAGTAACAATGTCTATTGCAACATCTGCATGTTTGCATTGGTTACATTAGCTTCACGTTTATATCAGACTCCGACCTGTGAATGTGTAGGTGGACTCAGATGATCTCGAAATGGGACTTGATTTTGTCAAAATTGATCTTAACCTTTGTGGACACTGGTTCGTCCTGACAAATTGTTTGTTACAATATCCAGTAATATTAGTCATGTATTATATGGGTTATAATTAAACCTTTTTAAAAAACCTGACTGGTGTTATACAGTTACACGGCCAGTATTATGAACAACTGATCCTATGTGAAGAACTAGTTTTTGATATATCATGTTTTTACTACGACATTCACTTTGCTTACTACGACATCCACTGTGAACATTGATACTGGCTTTATTCCTTCTCAACTAAAGAAGCGCACAATGCTAATAAAATCGCATTAATATGACGTCACTTAGTTGGCTCCAAACATCATGCATAATGTTTTTTTTTGTTTTTTTTCTAAAGACCAACTAATATACTCTGTGACTTGAAACACTTTATTTCAGCTGTCGAATGTCTGTTTTATCCATAAGTAGTCATTTTGTACCTAACATGGTTGAATGTCGTAGTAGTTGTGGGTGTAAAAGTTGAAAAATATCCTGTTACGACGGACACCACGAAAAAACCATGAAAGTGGTGTTAATAATATTTTAGATCTAGATACTAGAACCTCTTTGCTTCGCAGAAATCATACAAAAAAATCGAATTAAGGAATTTCGAAATGTCTCCGCAAAACTTTTTGAAATTCTAGCTCATATATGCAACAAATTACAAGTTTGATCTATTCACTCAATAATAAAATCATGCACTTTTCATAGAACGGTCGTAAAGCAAATAATGCTCACACATTTTTCTTTATTTTATGATAATTGGTTTTCTTATACACAGGTTGCATGTTTTAATGAACAATGCGCAATTTTTTATTTCTAAGTAATTTAACAGCAAAATGAAACTGCTGTTCATTGAAATACTAAGTTGAGTTGTTTACCAGTAATGGAAAGTTGAAAATAACTTAAATCTTACAGCTAAAAACTTGTATTTTAAAGAATAACAATCTGAAAGTTTACCAAAATATGAAATGACCCAGGTATAGCCTAAATATTTATTTATTATTATTATAAAGTATCACGCTTTAAATATTTAAATATTTATTTTTCGTTGATATAGTGAACATATAAAACGGGGGGACGTCCGTCTATTTATTTTTTAGTGAGTAGCTTAGATTATCCAGGCGCCGTGAGGTGGCTGCCGGACTTCCGGTCGGGCCCTAGTCTCGCTTAACCGACTCTCGCCCGGCTGCGTGACTTCGCCGGGAAGAGAGTCTGGTTCTGAAGCCGCCTTTTAAATCTTATCCGCTAGAAGGCAACACCCAGCATGTCTGTCCTGGTTCATAATAAACACAAACCGTTGCACACATTTTATTTATGTTTATTTTGTGTGTGACATGTTTCAATATACGTTTACTGTTGAATAGTTTTATAGTATACAGTTATCTGATAAAAGTGTATCCTTGTTTAATTTGTTATTTCATAGTTGGCTTGAGAGCCAATCATCGTCTCTACCTGAATATCGGGTAAAGCCCCCTACGGTAACAGGTGAGGAGCAAAAAAATGCTGCCACCTCACGGCACCTGGGTAATCGAGGCTAGTCGGGCCCCCGCACTTCTCTTCCCGGCGAAGTCACGCAGCCAGGCGAGAGTCGGTTAAGCGAGACTATTTTAGGGGAAACGCTAAATGCCCGACTGTTCATGCACATGACGTCATCCAGTTACGTGCACTTTCTTTATTTACATGCCGCGCATGAATACAGTAAGATACGGCGTCGTTAGCGGGTTAACGAACGGAAAATGGAGGGAAACGGTTTGTGAAATGTGCCAGTTTGTGAAATATGTTAGTTTATGTTTTAGTAAATCATGATAATGCTACCTTCGTTGCATTCGTATTCGAAAAGTGACTATGCCAAGTAGAATGCGTCAACCGTAACTGACTAGAAACACAATTATGATGATTATGTGGGACGTTCGGCAATCGGCATACTGTCAATGTCATTATTAATCACGGGCATTATGGCTTATGCCGAGTATGGTGATTACCGGTCGTTTTGCCTAGGCTTTAAGTTTAATTGGTAATGGCCAGGCTGCCATACATATTAGGCCTTCGTAAGAATGTATGGTTCATATCAATATGATTTTTTGGGTCACATAACTTTTATTTCACATCAATATTTACAATTTTAGGGTCGTTTTTCCTATATAATCAAATGCAGCACATCAAGCTTCTGGGGACCAGTTTGGGCACAAGAAATGACTGAAATTCAATACCAAAAAGTGTTGTTTTTCTGAGAACAAAAAGTGGAATTACCATAATATATCTACAACACCTATTCTACACATGCACAATTATTACGTGATCCAAAAATTAAATTTACTGTTTTTTATCGATCAAAATGTACAAGAAATTCACTCATTTTTACATGTATTTATTAATTCCACCGGAAACTCCGGTAGGTGGCGCCACTTTATGGATGCCTTCAGACGTGGGGATAGACCACAATTCATTTTATTGACTTTTTTTTACAATAATTATTATTGTCATAGTCAATAAAATACACGATATTTCATTAGATTAATTAATTAAATAAGGTTACGTTAAACTTAATGTTGACAGCAGCTGGGGGAATTTATTACGGTTATTAGTTTGAGTAATTATTTCTGCATTTTAATATTGTCTACCAGAGGTAATTTATCATACTATGATGCAGTCAGTATATATTATTTTGTTTTATATGTTGTACTGTGCTATCCATGATGTATACATTAAAGATAATAAATAATAAAACCTTTGTAATGTACGCAGTTATTAAATAATCATGTTAATATGATTATCTCATGTAATTATAAGCCTTTATTTCATTAGAATTATGTTTTAGTAATCACTACTGACCCTTCATGATCCGTATAAAGCATGAATATTCGGGACTGTCCGTCAGACTTCGATTAGCTACGTCGAGTTAATAGATGCAAGAAAAACGTCATCAACATGTATGTATTTGGATTAGCCACCGCCATGCGAATGAGTCGTGACCGATAAAATTATCAAAGGAAACGTGGACCAGCTGCTGCTTATGTCACAGATTTAGCAAAGAAAAGAACGAAAATATATGGAATAAACGGAGAATGAATATAGTGACAGCTCATGACAGACGGATTGGTTTAAAAGAAAAACACCAGATCTCCACGCACGAAGCCGCCGATGACATATTGAAATATATGGAATGTTGTGGAACATTTATATTATGAATTTTCAAAATTATTGTAAAATCAACTTTGTTGGTACCTTTTTATACACTACTCCCGGTATAGTTCATTTAACACAAACTTGTTTCAACAAATGTTGAAGAATATGCTGTAGAACACAATCCAAGCATGATTAGCATAAGAAAGCATACATTTTATTATTACACTGTATTCCTATTTTGCAACATAATGACGGGATGTTGTGCATTTGGATGCACAAATCGATCGATTGCACAAATCAATTTGAAACATGTACCGATGTACATATTCGCAGCAGAAACCACACAGAACTAATGACAATGTGGCAGAACAAAGTCAAGCATGTTCTTCACTACTGTGTCAGTTAATACATTGTCCAATTAACAGCACTGCTATGCATTTTGATACACAAAGCTATCAGATGCACACATCCATTTGAAACACGAAGTGGTGTATAACTTCCCAGTAGATGTCGCACAGAACAGAATGGGGCAGAACATAGTCAGGCATCATCTTATGTCAGGTTACCCATTGTCCAATTAATGGCACTGTTGAGTAGATCACTTCAATTTACTCTTTCCATCAGCTCGGTTTGTTTGCTAACTATACAGCATAACATTCTTGGTATAAGTAATAATATTATAATATTAATGACAACATTTATCTAAAATGTTCATTACATTATTTACAAGCACTCATTTTTAGTTTTACATATATTGTATGAACCAATAATGTAAGGATTTTCAGAAATTAAATGGCATGTAATGTATAACGTTTATCTAACAAAATTAGTTAATTTGAAATAGATTACTGTTATTTTATATGTTGTATCATGCAATGTGTGGCAGGTTCAATACCTGCTGGTGTTTGAATAATGCTTACAAAACAGTACTGGTTGTGCACATCCACTGATTCCATTAATTGCCTTCAGCATGTGTAATTGATTTTTTTATGTGGTCCCTACCTACCTTTTATAGTCCTTTGGGCCGAAGGTCCAACGGACTATTGACATCACTGTGCGTCCGACGTCCGCCATTAGCTGCCGTATCTCAGAAAGCGTTAAGCAACTTTTTCTCTAATTCTGCATAGACATATCTTAGGGCACTGCCACTATGTACGATAAACGTATATTTGATTAAATCGTTCTAATGGCTCCCTAGGGCCTCCAAGGGCCCCAAAACTGGTAATTTTTTACATTTTGCCTATTTTTCAAAAAACTGTTCAGTAACTTTTTCTCTAATTTTGCATAGACATTTCTTATGGTAGTGCTACTATACACAATAAATCTGTATTTGATTGAATCATTCTAAGGGCACCAAAGGTCCCCTAAAATGGTAAATTTGCTAACTAAATTGTCTACTGCAGTAGTTGTAATTGGTCACTGGCAGAAGCTTGTGTCAACAGACAGCATTAACCCACTAGACCCCTGTTAAACTGGGCAGTTGCATGTAGGTTTTAAGCTGTGTCAAACAGTGGGCTGTAACTAATGTGTAATGGGAATCCCGACTGCACTGGTAGAACCTGAGGAACTTTAAAACAGCAGTAGACATAATTATCTTAATGATCTATAACTATGATTCACCAAAAACACGTCATTAATAATTACAAACTCACAATATAGTCCAAAGGACTTCAGGGCCTCTTGGCCCATTTTTATCAGAAGTGATATATTAATTTTTATGTGATTCAATAAACAACACACTAACAAATCAAGCATATACAGTACTTGAAGATTTAAGTTGAACCCTGAAGAGATTATATCAGTGATTTTTTATTCCTTACTCAATATCACTCCTAGGACAGTCAAAATGTATATCTTGCATAACAAATGCCTACATACTAATATGACAACAAATGCCTACATACTGATATGAACATGCACTTATGTTGCATGGAAGTTTTTGCACATACATTAAATACACTTATTTACTAAAGGTAACACCATAATGCAATTCAACTGTTTTATTTCTCCATTCAATGCAGGAAAATTACGTCATGAAAAACACACATATTGCGTTGACTCTGATCGGGACATTGATGATGATCCAAAATTGTTTCTCTTCTCCTTCAGGTTAGGCAGCTACTGTCAAACAGTTTCGGTGAACTCATTATCAGTGTAACGCAAATTAAACAATACTTATTGTATTGGAATGTGTTAAAGGGAACTGTTTGCCATGCAAGTACAACCACAGATTTATTTAAATACACCCAGCATTGCAGCTTCTTGAATGACCATACAATGGATGTGGGACATATACAATGTGTCTTATAAAAAGATGTAGAATCATGTAATGTGAACATGAGGGATTACATCACACAATACCATGCCGCTTTTATTGGATAAGAATTTTCTTTCTTAATTCTTTCAAATAGTTGTCCCATCTTTGAAGAGCAAGTACCATGCCCTGGTACCTACAGCACAACAACATGATTTTAACAAGATACATATTAAATATGATATTGTGCACACAAGTAGCATTGTACATTAGTAGGCAGCGTTGGGTTCAATTCTTAATTGAATTAGAATTGAATTGATCAACGAAATGCTTGAATATGAATTGAATTGGAATTGAATAAAACCAAAACACATTGAATTGGAATTGAATCCCACAAAGTAAGATGAATTGAATGAATTAATCGAAATAAAAAATGTGCATCTCCAATTATACACATTACACGAATAAATACATATTTTCATGTAAATATTATTGCAATACTCAATGTTTTATTTGTTCGGGTATCCATTTGTTCTACCCTATTTGCTTGCTATACGTGGCGAATACTTGCGTTATTAGGCACTGCAAATTAAGCAACAATAATGCGGTTCATGCCATACACACATCGCATGAATGCATCGACATTGGCACAGGCGTTACACAGGTTTTTTTTACAATATTAATGCATATTTTTTAGTAAAAATGATTGACTAATAAGCTAACAGCACATGATGTGAACTCGTGAACATATGTGACATATTTAATGTTGTAAGCATCATCGTAGTTTACTAAAAAATAACTAACAAAATGACTCGGCTAGTGATCGCATTTTTCTAACTGTTTTTCCCCAGCAGATTTTGGCAATGGCGGCTTTTCTCAAACAGATTCGAAAGGCATAGCCCGTTTGGATATGATGATGGCGGCGCCAGTGATGATGCCTCGTTTTGATTGACCAAAATGAGTAAATTACTGCACGTTCGTTTCGGGTGCTTTTTTGACGATAACAACCATTGTAACGTGCGCGCTCCGTGGGCGTTGCATTTCACGTTACAATAAATTGTGCAATATCGAGCGTAAAACACATTTTTGTTAACAGCGTCTTCAGGTGACTAGTCCTGACAATACGCTTATGCGCACTGCTGTAGAACGTTGTATAATATCCCCCAAAAAGTAGGCGGTCACACGGACTAGTAACTCAAAAAAATTACTGACCCGACGGCAAACTAGGTGGTCAGTGACCACCAGGTCAGCGTATATTTTGAACGCTGGCTTCTGGTTGCTCCGCGGACGTCAAATATAGAATACGGCCTGACCACGCCCACGTGCAGTGCGTTCCAGCAATATCACATTATTATCCGACTATACACTACGATGCTAATGTCGTAATATTGTTAAATTGTTGTATATAAATACATTTTAACGCATTCTATGCATACAGTAGGGAAATTGTTCCGAATGGTCGGGCTTTTAGCATTTCCCCCTAGGAAAGGCTAAAAGCCCAAGTTTTCGTGAACAGTGACACACGGGAATGGCCTGCACGCACGGCAGAATATGACAATTAACGTGCCTAATACTTCTTGATTACTTCAGTAAGTTATTTCAGAAAGGCCTACAGTACGCGTGGAACAATCGTTGTCCATACCTGTGTATGTTGTCAACCTGTGACCATCAAAATGACGGAGTTTTTAGATAATGGACTTCACTCCCCGATCGAGAAGGCCCGGCCGACTGCTTCGCAACTCGACGCATGACACGCACGCATGCACGCACGCACGCACGCACGCACGCACGCACGCACGCACGCACGCACGCACACACACACACACGCACGCGCAACGAAACACACACGAACACATACGCATGCACACGTAAACAAACACACGCACACACATAGAGTCTACGTACACGCACACATACACGCGCACACGTACACGCACGCACACGCTCGCGTGACTATTAATTAAAACCTGTCACATAATTTTCATAATTGACAATTACACATCAATTATGAAAATAATAATCATTTCGTAGAACGCGTGTCCAAACACAGAATATAGTAGACCTCGACCATTGGTCAAGAACGCTCGTTTTCACCCTAATATGCAAAGGCCAAAAATGCGTTTTCCGGACCGGTAACACTATATAGCGAACGACGAAAATTTTAATAATACGTCATTAAATAGTGTAGCATTGCTCGATATAATATACAAGTATAAGATACAAGGCTTATGATGTATGGACTAAAAAAAAGTGGTCCCGAATGGTCGGACGTTTAGCATTTCACCATAGCAAAAGCGAAATACCCGAGTTTTCGGGACCATGTAGTGACACTAAGGAACGATGAGGTTATATTTTCTCTTGTTGGAAAGTAAAACACACGTCATTATCCTACTATGGCATTGTTAATTCAGTATAGAGTATATACAATGCCTATATATAAGATGCATGGACTAAAAAGGGGTCCCGAATGGTCGGGCTTTTGGCTATCACCTTAACAAATGCCAAAAGCCCGACTATTCGGGGCTATGCAGTGACACAAGGGAACGACAATGTTATATTTTTGCTTGTTGGAAATTACAAAATACGCCATTATCCTACATTTTAGCATTGTTTAGTATATAAAGTATATATAAGGCATATGATGCAGACTAAAAAAGTGGTCCCGAATGCTCCGGCTTTTAGCATTTCCCCTTAGCAAAGGCTAAAAGAACGAGTTTTCGGGACCAGTGACACAAGGGAACGACAATATGTTATATATACTCTTGTTGGATAATAAAAATACGTTAGTATCCTTCTCTAGCAGTTTTCACTATTTCTAAATATAAGGCCTAATATGGATGTACTAGAAGTGTTCTCGAATGGTCGGGCTTTTAGCCTCTCCTCCTAGGAAAGGCTAAAAGACCGAGTGTTCGTGAACAGCGACACCTGGGAATGAGCCGCACGACAGAATAACGTACATATGTATAGCGTGCTTAACGCAAAATGTCTTAAATTACTGCTTTGTTAGTTTATTATGGATGTGATACATATAAACTTTATCTAATTGTATGTCCACTTAGGAACTATTTCCTGTCGTGGCGCTGCACAGCGCCATGCGAGTGCTAAATATAGGTACACATTTTGCGGTTAACGTCATGTTCACGAATGGTCGGGCTTTTAGACACACCCCTATTTTAGTGATGAAAACGTTCTGGAGCAATGACGCCCGGTGTACCGGTCTGGAAGGAGGTTCCGGTCTGAGAGTAAGTTCCAGTTCCGTTTTGCGTACACACTGTACTTGTCAAAGGTTAGCGCTTATTTTTGGCCAGCTTAAACACGGTGTTTGCCGAAATTATGCGTGACCCAATTATATTATAGTTTACGTTAATGACACGGTTACTTTTGTAATTGTTAGTATACATAACAAACCCTCATAATTAGCATAACTTGTAATTATTTGCCAACAAATATGTTTTATTTTGATGTCATTGTCTCAGAGCGGCATTGTGTATCTTATGACTTCGTCACACAGAGCTGCAGTTTTCAGCGCTGTTTATACGCACAGCGGATGTTGTGGTAAACACAAATGACACATATCTCTGTCAGTTTAATAAGACTTAACAAGATTGCCATCCGGAAAATTAACTCTAGATGGCAGGTGGACAAGTAAGCCTTTTGGCTTATTGAGATTCCAACACCTTTTATCTACGTGTATCCTGCTATTTTAAGGTATGTGTCGATTTTATTTTTAAACATATTCACGCGCCTAGCACCAACACAATCAGGAGATAATATGTTTCAATCATTTATAGTCCTTTGTGAGATTTAGAACTGTCGTATATCTAATCGACACTGCCCCTTTGCTAATGTAACTTCATGTCCTCTGGTCCCTCTATCTTTCTTAACTGGGAAACGTTCCTATGTCCGGTGTGGAGGCATTTACATTTCCCAAAATTGAACAACATTTGCCATTTTTCAGACCATTTTATTAACCTGTCAAGATCATGTTATTTAATCCTTCTAAACAATTTTGTATCATCTGCAAATGTCAACACCTTGCTTGGTATATCATCGTCCAAATCGTTGATATATATTAAGAATAATATAGGTCCCAGTACTGATCCCTTTGGTACCCCACTCAAAACTGATCTCCTGTTTGAAGCCTCCCCATCAACTACAACCTGTTGTCTTCTGTCAATTAGCCATTTTTCTATCCAGTTAATTAAACCAACCATTTCGTATGCCCTGGGTCTTTAGTTTAAGCAGTAATCTTTGATGTGGCACTTTGTCGAAAGTTTTCTGAAAATGTAAGTAGATGATATTTACTGGTGATCCCTCGATCGTCTACCCACTCAGTGATATCTTCCAAAAAAACATAACATATTTGTTAAGCCTGAGCTCGCTTTTAGAAACCCAGGTTGAGATGGGTTTAACAAGTTATGTTTAACAAGAAAATCCACCATGTGATCTTTAATTAGTCTTTCTAATAATTTGCAAATCACTGACGTTAAACTCACTGGTCTGTAGTTCTCTGACTTGTTTCTGGAACCTTTCTTAAATAACCGTATAATGTTTGCTTCTTTCCATTCTAAAGGAACCACTCCATCTTCTAATGACAAATTGAAAACTGTTGCAAGTGGTATGTTATTTGTTCTACAATTTCCAATAGTAGTTTGAGCGGAATCCTATCCATTCCAGGTGATTTATTATCCTTCATATTCCTAATTTATTTTATTAGCTACCATTTCCGGGGTTACAATTGACTGTCCTATATAGTCTGATTCTGCCCCCTTGAACTTAGCCCCTGGTACTGGCAGTGAACTAATATCTTCCCTGGTAAACACTGAACTAAAATACTCATTCAGGTCTTCTGCCATTAAGAATTATTATATTTCCAGCACTATCTTCTAGAGGACCGATCTTATCCTGAACTTTCGGTTTGCTCCGAACATATGCATAACAACTCTTGCTGTCTTGTTTTATATTATAAACTAATTTTGTTCGTGGCTTCTCTTTGAATATCTAAGAAAGTTTGGTATGTATGAAGCTGTAATTGTGTATGTAATCTAGCAGGCCCAGTGGGGGTGGTTCGCAGATTTACATTTTAAAAAATTCGTCGGGTGTGGGGATCCTGTGGGTAACAATTTATAAATGACACATATCTCTGTCAATTTGGCATGTACGAAGCACCGTAGGGGGCCAAGTAGGTCAATGGAGTAACGGTCGTTACAGCAAGCGAAAAATGATTAATTATGTAACTCAGTCACTGCGAGCGTCGAACAAGGGTCAAAGGTGTTCGGTCATCTGAGGTCACGTTGCTCACCGCGATGTAACTCAGTCCCCACATACTTCTGGCACGGGGTCAAAGTTGATCGGTCAGCTGAGGTCACGTTGCTCACCGCGGGTCGCATTTTATGTACTGCGCTTGCGAGAGCATGGGCAATACGCTAAACGGATCCGGAACTTACTCTCAGACCGGAACCGCCTTCCAGACCGGTACACCGGCTTTTCCAAGCACGTCTGTCTGCTAGATGGCGCCATGTGTATCGTGTAACGTACACGAATAAAAAACAACATTTCATTTTTATACATCTAGTAAATACATCATCATGGAAACTACTACCATAGTAATCTATTCACTACAATTTATTGCTATCAATGTCTGTAAATAACGTAAACTAGTTCGTAATTAACGACAAATAAATGTCGCAAAAATGTTTAAAGCCGATCCCAATGGCGGCAATTAGGGTGCTGGGGTTTCTCTAAGCCGTTGTTTACGTTTCATAAGTTAACGATTTTAACCGTTTTGTGCGGCACTAACGAGTCGAGACATTGCCCGCTGTATGCTGGACGATTGAGTAAAAACAATTTATAGGTGTGTTTTCATCTAACGAATTTTTATTTGAAAGTGCAAGACAGTGAGTGGGCGCCTACCACCGCTTGCGTACAAGAATTCACACGGTTACACTGATCTAGCGGGAATTTGATCCTGCCGTCGTTTCTGTGAACCGTGCAACGTGTTTCACCCCTGGTGCTATTTCGCACATACTAGAACTATTTGAGCTAACAAATATGTGTATTCACATTGTACCGATACATGCGGCCCACATTTCTTCTAACTAAAAATGTCACATTTTGACGTGGAACTGTGGGTTACCGAACTGTGCGTTATCGACTAGTGTTATGGTAAAATACGCATGCGCGGTATCTAATCTGTGTAGTAAAAATGTTTGTTCAGATTATCTTGCTTTAGTATGATTTCCAGATGGCTAAATGAAAGTGATATAAATATCAGTGGGATTCGAAACGCCTGAGCCAAACCTCACAATTATTACTTACCGGGAATTGAAGTATGCAGTGACATGAGAACATTTCTCTATGACTGTGCAAATGAGTGTTTTATCAATTTCCACTGTGCACACCCCAAACGTCACATTAGTAGTCATGATCGGCTTCTTTGATGCACCCATAGGTATACAACAACTACAGAGGTATCTTCACAATCAGATCAACTACGTTGTTACTGTCGAGTTTGGCAGATTTTGTTCGCTCATTCTTCTCACTACATGAATGTTGAATTGAACACATTTTTGTCGCTTCTAAACATGATAACCACACTTTGGTTTACAAATGGCATGGTGCCGTTTTATAAAGATAATGCAATATAAAGCAGAGGAAATTATCGACTCCACAACAAAATCTTTGCCAAGATACTAGATGTGAACGTGTCAGCCAATTACTATAGTATAATTTGTTACACTATCATGCTTTTATATCAGCTATGGTCCAAAACATGGCACACAGTTCATTACATTTATAAATAGCATAGACATAAACTTAGCAAAGATGGTTAACATAAAAAAAGTGATGTTCTGTGATAGTAAAATTTTAAAGTGTATGTGTGCTAATAATCAGTTTAGGTAATTGTGTACTATATGTGTACATCAATCACTCACTCATGTCAGCTACTGGGGTCGAACATTACTGGCTTCAATCATCCGTCTCCAGATCCCTCTGTCTGCCATTGCCGTCTTCAGTTCGTCCGTCTCTAGACCCACGTCTTCCTTTAAGTAGTCAATGTAAGTTCCTGCTGGTCTTCCTGCCTTGGTTCTTTCATGTGTTGGTTGCCACAAGATGGGCTTAGATGCCATTTAATCCTTATGTCTGTAGCAGTGTCCGGCAAATCTCGTTCGTCTTATATGCTATGTTTGTCAAATACTGTTGTCAGTGAATGTTAAATGGGGCTCGAAGCATTCTTGTATAACATCCGTCTAGTTGTTTGTGAAGTCCTTTCGTCATTGTCCGTGTTTCGCATCCATAGAGTAGCAAAGACTAGTGTTGCAATAAACAATCGCAGCTTGATTTTGCATTGGAATGTAGATTTCCATATTAGGTTTAGTTGCTTGAGTGCTCTCCACACCATTGCCTTCCAGGTTTTAATATCTTTGTCTGTTGTGCAGACCAAGGAGCCAAGGTATTTGTAGTCTTCAACCTTCTCTAAAACAGCTCCTTCCCTGGCAATGATGCTGGTGTTTCCTATTTTGTTGAATGCGATATATTTGATTTTTCCAGGATTGATCTTTAAAACAATCCTTGCATATGATGTTTCCACTTGTGTTAGAAGCTCCTGTGCCTGATTGATCACTTCTGATAGCAAAGCAATATCACTAGCAAATTCGAAATCGATGATCACCTCAGGTTTAATACGTTTACTTTCCTTCTTGTTATCTGGAGTCCAAGGTCCTCTTCCATCGATAGCTCGCCGCAGTGCATAGTCAAGGACTTTCACGAAGAGGTATGGCGCTAGCGTGTCACCCTTTAGCACTCCCGCCATAATATCCGAATGTTAAGTTTCTCCATCCGGTGATTGTACTTTAGCATTTGTGTTTCTCTACATGTTGGAAATAGCTGTTACTAGCTGTTTGGGGACACCATAGCCCCAAGAATGTTCATCATCTTGCCATGATGAACCGTATCAAATGCTTTTCGGAAGTCTACGAATGTCATAATTGCAATAACCAATGAACCATGATATTTTGAACATAGGTAGAAATGTTATTCAAAACTGAATCTCATTAATCTGTGTTTTTATTGGGGGCAAATATTGTCAAATAATTGTGAGTGCAAAAAATCAGCGTCAGTTGATGCGAACAAGAATAGCATATTTTCACAACAAATATGCCTACAGATATAGTACCAAATAATACACCAGGTGGAGTAATTGTATTTTGAACCATGGCAAATATGTACCATGAATGAAATGGTCATGAAGAATCATACAGAATCATGAAAACTTATAATATTATTTAGCAGTTCAAAACTATGAACAGTCTTTTTGTCGATTATATACAGACTGCGAACATTGTTGTTGATCTCGCAGATTGAACAGTGCCAACAGAGGGAGTGGTTGAAGAATGTCTGGGATTGAGTTGCGTCCTGTTGATGGGGGAGATGCAGTCCCAGTGCCTCAGGCGAAAACAACCATTGGAAGAGGGCCCTTTTTACAGGTAACTCATAGCATCAAGACACTACTTTTCATGAAGGTGAATCATAGAAAAACAAGTGACTACAGTACAGCCTAGTTTTTGTTTATAATGTTAAAGTAAGGGTGCATGTGGTACGGAAACATGTAACATCTTTATCAAAAGGTTACAGAACAGAAATAGTGATTCTTTTTAGTATGAATAATGTACATATATGCATGTACTTTTTGTACATGTGCTTATGTATGTATGAATGTGTTTTGTGTTTGTTGAAATGATATGTAGTTTCAGTGAGTCTTGACAGTTGGTTTTAACCATCACCTAGGTGACAGACAAGCGTGTTTCACGCAGCCACGCTACACTCGAGGTTGATGAAGACGGTACATTGGTGCTTACCCCGGTAAGCCTTGCCTCTAATTTCTTATTTTAATAAAAATGTTGCCCCTTACCATTGACTGGTAACAGGATGCATCAACGTTACTTCCAGTGATCCACTTTATTCATGTCTATCATTGTTGTTATTTATACAATAATTTTATAAACAGCATTGATCACTTATATGCTGTCAAGTCAACTAAAATTTTGTCATATTATTATCAAGATTATTATTTGCTCTCTTGCGAGATACTCTATGACACAAACTGTTCATATCGAGAACAGTTTATTGAGTAGTATTGAACCGAACAGGTTGACCAAATGACCAGCTCACCTTTTAGAGCTGAAACAGATGTCCATGATCCTTATGTGCATGTGTTTTGCTACATCAGTCCTACGTATACTGTTACAAATTTATTCTACAGTGCTTGGTGGTGCGTTGTGCTGTATATCTCCCCTGTGTGTTTGCGTGTAGATCCACACCAACCCCTGCTTCCTCCGAGTCAAGGGAAGCAAGGAGCAGGTGATTCTGCCTCGGGATAAACCTCGACTCTTGAAGCATGGAGACGTTCTTGGTCTGCTGCCCGACCAGCTGTTCTACAAAATTGTTTACAAAGATCACAAAAGCGACAGCGAGTGAGTTTTTGTTTGTTCTCGTATACATTTTTCTCTGGTGCAACGTTGTAAAACAGTTGTGGAAGTTGTACTATTGCTTGCTAGAGAAACAAAGATACTATAAAACCTGTGCAGAAGTTATAAAATAATTATTAAATTATTGTGCAGAAGTTATGAAAATTATTATAAAGAAATTATTTAACTTTTGCACATATTTTACTGTATCTTATTCCTTCTGACAATCAACAATAAAACTGCCTGATGTTACAGGATGAGCTATTTATCCTGTAAAATCTATGAACATGAGGAACCTTGCCTGAAAGAAAAGCAGCCGACATACGACTCACTTAACATTCATCGTATGCATCCTAAATGAGGCTGACTGCTATTTCCTGTAGGTAGCATATTTGTGAATTTTTTGAAATTATTTAATGTGTTCTGCAGGGCATTTATGATTTATAACCAGACATGTCCGATTACAGCTGAACTAGTTGGTTAGGTACATCAAAACATGGTCGTTGACTAAGAAATGACACATTTAACAAGATTTAACAAGATTGCCACCCAGAGAATTAACTCTAGGTGGCAGGTGAACAAGGAAGCCCTTTGGCTTATCGAGAGTCCGACCCTTTTATCTATGTATATCCCGCCCGTCTGAGGTATGTGTCGATTTTATTTTTAAACATTCACGCTACTAGCACCCACACAATCAGCAGATAATCTGTTCCATTCATTTACAGTCCTTTGTGAAAATGAAAACTTTCTTATATCTAATCTACTCTGCTCCTTTGCCAATGTAAGTTCATGTCCTCTAGTCCTATCTTTCTTAACTGAGAACAAATATTTCTATCAATATTTTCATAACCATTCAATATCATCATCAATTACATCATAACGTGTTAAGTCCCGCCAACTATTGATAATGGAAGCACTGTTCCTCATTGGTTTTAAGTTAGCTTTTTGAAGAATAGTTTCCTTGGAATTAACAATTCAGACAGTTGCATGGGTGGAAGCAGCTGACATGGAGCTACACATTTTGTTTTCTGTTTCAGGGAAAATGCAGACCAGTCAGCAAAATCAGGCAAGTAGTCATTCTGTATTGTTGAATCATTGCAAAAATTAATAACTTACACATATGACATAAATAAAGTCACATAATAGAATTAAAACATGTTCAATTTTACTTGTATTGATTGAGGTTTCCACACTATAAAAAAACTCTGTAACTGTAAATGTCACTGATCTTAGAAGCACTGTCAAGACTTGACAAGGAAAACACGTGTTATTTTATCCACCCTGTCTAAATCCAAGCACAACGACAAAAATTTACTACTGAAGAAATGATGAGTGAAAACTTTACCACAACAAATATTACCAAGAAAATTATCCAAGTCCAAAAGAAAATTACTCGTGAGAATAATTAACGAAAATCTGTCCTGCTTATCCTAATGTTTGAGAGCATGTAACCACAAACACAAGTATTATTGTGAAAGGTCTCACTGATAAAAGGGAATGGGAACTGACGACGGAGACTGGTGTTGTAGAAGAGACAGGGGGAGAGGAGGTGGAAGATCCCACACAGAACGGAGACAGCGACGGCGAGAATTCAGCTGAAGAATCCAAGGTTGGCCGTGTTATTTATTGAATCTTGAATGCATGTGATTAGGAAAAGATGGTCTTTCACGTTGTTAGAATCCACCTGGTAGTTGAACAGTCAAATGCCTTCTTTCAAATACAGTGCACAGCGATAGAAATAAGCCAGAATATTTACTTGTCCACCGGACAAGTAAGTTTTGAAATCTACTTGTCCGCCAAAATTTTAACTTGTCCGAGTGGTTGTCAAGGGGATTCAAAGCTTCGGAAAACACCATAAAACAGTCTGTCTTATTTTTATGACAACAAGCACAATGTTCCTGCAGTTTCGTTGCATGTACATCTGAGAGACTTGTGATCAAAGACACAATTTGATTTAATCTGCAAATTTTGAAATTGCAAAATTATATTTGCAACTATTTGTTTCGGTCCATTATCATTACTATACATATATAGTCATCACGAATATTAAAAGTAGACACGTTACATGATGTATACCAATATTTTACTGATGCTGATATGAACGTTTTTATTAATAACAAATAATTTTTACGATGATATGAATGAGACAATTGTTATCCTTGCTATTTGTTCTAATGTTGCAAAAACTTTTTTTGTTTAATATGGTATATACATATAAAACATATAACACTGCTGTAAAATGTTGGCATCAGTTTGTCATTGAAGATGCCACTCAACCATCAGGAACACTACCAATGCAAAGCCAGGAAATGTCAAAAAAATCATAATAAACTATATAATCTGATATTATTTTGTTCAATCTCTATGAACTTAAATATAATTTTTATTAACAAAGTTCTGTATTTTACAAACGAAGATAATATTCAATTGATCACCAGCAAACAAACGCATATTTTAACTAAATTTTATATTACCATTTCAATGATGTATAAACAGTTTTAACGGTGCCCGAATCACATCTACCAGGCGGCATATAATTTATAGATTTAGTTACGTCGTAACATCGCTGCCGCGCGCAGACCGCCATAGGCGTAGTTGGCGGAAGCCGACATGTCAACAGCGGTTGGCACCCGGCCGCGCGTCTTGCATAAGATGTTGCTTCGAAAACTCGCAATTTATGGTTAGAATAAATATTACATAGACACAACGCTTCTGAAATTTCATTAATATTCCGTTTATCAACCATCACCATAGATTTATCGGAGAGCCAGTTACAAGTTTTGAACATTTTTACCGATTTGGGAATGGATCCGCTAACGTTCGATGACTTTGAAGACTGCCGAGTCCGCGTGGGTTAGGCGTAACAATGGTTAAAACTATATAATTATTCAAATAATTGGTAGCGATACAAAGTCTACTATTTCCAAAGTTCGTCAAATATGATCCGTGGGTGGAAGCAAGTTGTATGTCAGCCAAACTGAACGATTTACGATTTTATGAAATACAGCCTCGATCAATGATGGCTGATGCGGAGTCTGTCCTACGCGTGTGACAGAGCTAGCTGTTAATGCAGGCACTAAACTTGGTCGAACGCTGAAGTACAACACACTGGCGGCGGAACGACAAGATGCCGGACACACTAACAAGATTGCAACTTGCACGATTGCTAGCGAACTTCGTTTACGTTTGAATTTCCTCAAATAAAAAGTTTACAATGTTGCACGCGTCACTATTTACTGTAAATTTTCACTTGTCCACCGGATAACCATGTTGAGTCATTTTACTTGTCCGGGCCAAAAATCACTTGTCCCGGACAAACGGACAAGTGCTATTTCGAACGCAGGTGCAGATATGTTGTCTCAATTCGTTCATTCATTTTGGATTGGTGGGTGGATGGATGGACTACTTTCTGATTCCTTTCAAAAACCAAATGCAGTGCATGTATGCTTTTTGTTTGTTCGTTCGTTGTTCATTGTAGGTGTGTGTGTGTATGTGTGTCTGTGTGTGTGTGTATGTATGTGTGTCTGTGTGTGTGTGTATGTATGTGTGTCTGTGTGTGTATGTATGTGTGTGTGTGTATGTATGTGTGTCTGTGTGTGTATATATGTATGTGTGTCTGTGTGTGTGTGTGTGTGTGTGTGTGTGTGTGTGTGTGTGTGTGTGTGTGTGTGTGTGTGTGTGTGTGTGTGTGTGTGTGTGTGTGTGTGTGTGTGTCTGTCTGTGTGTCTGTGTATGTGTGTATGTATGTGTGTCTGTGTGTGTGTGTGTGTGTGTATATATGTGTGTCTGTGTGTGTCGGCGTGTGTGTGTATGTATGTGTGTCTGCGTGTGTGTGTATGTATGTGTGTCTGCGTGTGTGTGTATGTGTGTCTGTGTGTGTGTGTATGTGTGTCTGTGTGTGTGTGTGTGTATGTCTGTGTGGGTGCATGTGCGTGCGTGCATGGGTGTGTGTATGGATAGAGGAAGAAGGGAGGGAAGGAAGGAGAGATAGAAGGAGTATGGAGGGGGAAGGAAGGAGATAGATGGGGGGAACGAGTAATGGATGCTCTTTCAGATGTAGATAGTTAAAGCATATTGTGATGTCACTGCCTGTGTCGTGGTTGGGCGGGCGGACACACGTGTTAATTTTAGCGTAGATGATTAAAACACATACTATGATCCAACTACAGAAAGCAAGGAAGCTGCCTGGGTGGATGGCCGGATCGGCGAAGAAGACACCTAAGAAGGGTAGAGCAGCGAAAGCATCTTCACCCCAGCAAACTACCCCGAGGAGACCACAACGAGGTACTTGGGGTATTAGTTGTTCTGTTTGTACAGCAGACTCTTGCTATAAGGAGCCTGTTGGAACAAATGCTTCCTTGTGTCCAGTATTCCCTATATCCGTTGTGCACAGCCCAGTGCAAGTTCTTACAGCGACATGGCAACAAGACATAGATTGGGCCAAAGTTGTACTTGTCAGTCTAAATATTTGTCACACTAAGCATGTATACATATGTGTTTCGTTTGTGTAAATGTCTATGCTAATGTCACGGTGCCGCATAGTGGTATTTTCTCAAGCCCAATCTAAAGGACAATGGATAGAATCCAGGTGTTAATCCACACCACTGAATGGATACGGGTAACATAGAGACAACAGATTTGTTGTAGCTTCAAATAGCAGCTGAAGCATTTGAAGCATGGTACTTGAGCTGATAGTAGTCTCACCGCTGTTTTATTTTACATCTTTGCTGTATTGTTTGTTGGTGCAGTTATGTGAACTAAAGAGTTTTTAAAATTCTCTTGGTTACGGCACAATATGTAATGTATCCGCCAATAAGAAGGAGAGGTCTTACGTAACTTCTCCCTTTGATGTCACAGCATCCAATACAAATACTCTGGGAAACCATATTCTGCATCTATGTGAAAGTAGCGCCATCCGGAGGATGGGCACCTGAGCTAGTTAAAATAGTGGCTTTTGATGTCTCCAGCTGCAGCTGCCAGTGCCAAGAAGAAAACCAGGGATGAGTTCTCGGACGACGGTGAAGATTACGAAGAGGTTGTTGCGAAGAAGCCACGCGGAAGGGGCAAGAGGAAAGCTGTGGTGACCCCGAGACGAACCCCCGCCCGCAAGGGAAGGAAGAAGGTTGAGGAGATTGAGGAGAATGAAGAGGAGGAGGAGGGGGAGGGGAGTCCGCCATCGAGGAAACAACTGAGGCAGCCGAGAGCAGCATCACTCAAAGTGGCCAAGTACAGTGAGTGTCTCAGGCAGCTCTGTAAGGCACAACATTGCCGTGGAGTCTCCGGTGTAGTAATATGATACTAGAGTGTGGACTTTACTATAATTATATATATATATATATATAATATTTGTATATATGTGTGTGTATATTATTTAGTATTATTAGTCCTTTGGCCGAAGGTCCAAGGGACTATTGCCATCACTCTCCGTCCGCCGTTACCTGCTGTATCTCAGAAACCGTTCAGCAACTTTTTCTCTAATTTTGCATAGATATATCTTAGGGCACTGCCACTATGCACGAGAAATCTGTATTTGATTGAATCATTTTAAGGGCTCCCTAGGGCCTCCAAGGACCCCAAAACTGGTAAAAAATGTAACATTTTGTCTATTTTTTTAAAAACTGTTCAGCGACTTTTTTTCAAATTTTGCATAGATATATCTTAGGGTGCTGCCACTATATATAAGAAATCTGTATTTGATTGAATCATTCTAAGGGGCTCCAAAGTGCAAAAGTTTTACATTATCTAGTGATGTGGTTTTGAGAAGGGCCCTTGAGACCACCCCCAACAGTAGATTTTGTTTAATGTGCCAGAAAGCCAGCTGCATGACTAAACTCTGCAGCCTAGTGCTCCTGTTCCATTGAGACCTTGACTAATCTTTAATTGGTCACAGGGTCCAGGCAGAGTATACACACTTGACCTCTGTTAGACTGAACAGTTGCCTAAAACTTTTAAGCTGTATCTTCAAAACTATTGATTTTCTATAATTGCAAGTTGTGTTTATTTTGATGTTCATTTAATTACTATAAAATGGTGTGACTGTGGTGTCTATTGATTAAAGATGTATTGTCTGTAGAAACCTGTAGGTGACAAACATAGAAAATTCATATTCTGGACAACTATAGAGTGAAATATCCTACACTTTATTGATATCAAATGCATTCTACTGTTCTGTTTACACTTGCCATGCCTTGTCTAGACATGGTACTGTGTAAATCAGTTGTATCAATATAGACTAATAATTATAAATTCACAATATAGTTGACACCTGAAACAACCAAATGTCAATCATTAGAAGAGTTGACATAGTTCCACTATACACAAGCAAGAAATCTGTATTTGATTGAATCATTCTAGTGTCATCAACATATAGTAGAACATACATTTTTTACATCATCATCACTAAGGTTGTTGTAAATTTCACCAGCTGCCATGTCAAGTCTGTTATAATTGTGACTAACAGTGTTCAAAATTATTCAGGTAAATAGCAAATAACAAAGGACACAAGTTTTCTCCTTGCCAAACCTCTACATCACATGAGAAGAAGGCTGACACAGCCTGGCCCTGATTTATACATGATTTAGCATTTTTGTACATGTTGTATACAACTTTCAACACATTACCATTAATACCGCATGAAATTATCTTAGACCACAGTGAGGACTGGTCTACTAAATCAAATGCTTTCTTATAATCGATGAAGGCACAATAAAGCCTTTTGCGTTGAGACAAATACAATTCAACCAATACCCCTATCTGAACACTGCATGTTCTTCACCTATTACATTCGCTTTGTTTAGGTATGTGGTCAGTCTGGTATTCTGAACAATCGCTAAGGATTAATGAACACTTGTGCAGAATGTCACCCACTTGGCAGGTTTAATTGATCTATTCAGCAATGAGGACACTGCTTAGGCCTCACTCTGGACACTGTCATTCACAGTGTTGTTTATTGTCTTAGTTGGTGCATTGAGCTAATCTACTTGACCATGAATCAGTGGTGGCTCTGGTTGTGTATTACACCCAGCTGTGGAGCTAAGATTCTCTGCCTGCTATTGTTTGATGGAAACTGTGACTAATCTGTAATTGGTCACTGGCAGTAGCTTGTGTCAACAGACCGCATTAAGCCACTAGACACCTGTTAAACTGGACAGTTGCCTGTAGGTTTTAAACTGTGTCAAACAGTGACAGTGAGTCTACCTTTTGCTCTCAAATAATCTGTCCTCTTAGCTTTACACATAAAGACATAATCTGGCATAACTTGATAAGTCTTTGTAGCAGCACATTTGTACTTCCAGTGTATCATTGCAACATAACATACATATTACATACTGTGTGCCACATTTTGAATGTTGTGCATGTAACATTTCCATGCAATCCATTTGCATATATAATGTAAAACTTCAACAGCCGTTTTCTTCATTTTCACTTTTTCATCCCTACCATGTTCAATGCTCCATAACTTCGCCAATTTTTGTAGCGTCATAATTTTTGAAACCGTGTAAAGCACCCTACCAAACCTTTACAAGGATGTAAGAAAACAATGTTACAATTTTTCCCACTTATCATTCATTTGGTCAGCCGGAGTCACATATAGACGTATTAGTCCAAAGGACTTCAGGACCACTTGGCCCATTTTTGTTACTATTATTTTTATTGTTTATATTATTATTTATTTAACTGTCAACAGTGATTGGATCTTGGACAAATAAGCATGACCGTAGTGCTTGACATGATATGACACTATCACAGTACAATTATACCAGTAATACAATTATCTCTTGTGACTCTCCTTTTTATTTTGTAAACATCCCCGATTCTATTTTTGATTCTATTTCGATTCTAGGTGTCAAAATAAATCTAATATGAGTGGTCCACGTATAAGTGCCTGCTTTAAAAATACATTACTTATATTTTGTATTTTAATGGAATGAGATTTTAATAAAATATTGATTGTCGAACCTCGCTTTATGGCCACCTTGGTAATGCAACCACCTCACAATTAAGGCCACCAAGGGACAGTCCCAAATTAATATTGTAACAGTAAAGTATAATAAATTAGTTCTGCTAATAAGGTCACCTCACTATTCAGGTCGCTTTTGCCCAGTCCCAAGGGTCACCTTAATAGTCAGGTTCCACTGTACTTGGTAAAATAATCACGATCTGTCACCCATACCTGTTGCTGTCTACAGTCGAGGGATACGTAGAGGATGAGGATGCGATAGACTGGGCAGCCCTCTCCTCCTCTTCACACTCCTCAGATGATGAGGGACGCAGGAGGAAACATGGTAAGCAGGACATCGACAGCGACTTTGTGGCGGACGACGACTCGGGCAGCGACTGGGAGGAAGGAAACAGGAAGTCCAAGGTATAATCGCAGCGCCTTACGTTCACTCACATTTGTAATCTATGTATGTGACATGCTACAGTAAAGTAGGTACTAACTCGCAAAATTTATTAAATATAATGTTTTATTTTTAATGTTTTAACACACACACGCATTTTTTATTCCACAGATTACATGCTTCAAAATGTTACCTCGTTTGTTAAAATATTTTCAGTCAGTAGTTTTTTACTAATTTTATGATGATGCAGACTTTTAAGAAGCTCATACTTTTTACTTCTTTTACACTGTGTATTCACCATTATTTTTCCAATTATATTTATGTATTTTATATTGTGTTTTTATGTATTTAGTTTTAAGAATTATTAAGAATTTTAAAATATTTTAAGTATTATGTTCAGAAAGGTGAGCAGTGCAGTAGCCCCAGATTCCAACTTAGGTAATTATTATAATTTAGATTTTAGTATTATATTATAGGAGATAATTAGGTATGTGTTTCAGCCAAAATAAAAAAATTGATGGGACATGACCTAGACAGCTAATTTTGGCTCCCATTCAGAATGGGCCAGTGCGAGTGGCCAGATTCAATGGTAACAAAAGTTATTATTACAATTTATATCAGAGTATAGTATTACATGTTCACCTTTGTGTTGTTGCCATAGGCTAAGGCCAGGGGCACGCCTCACAAACTGCGTGGACGGCCCCCAGGTGTCAATGCAAGGAAGCGAGGTCGCGGTCGACCGCGGAGACGAACGCGAGACTCCGATGATGATGACGAGGAGTTTGACGACAACTACGAGAAATATGTTCCTCGTTTAAGTAAGCGGAGAGCGTCTTCCACGGCCCAGTCCCGATCCCAGGATAGCGGGGAAGAGGAGGAGGAGGAGGAGGAGTTTGTGGAGGTGAAACAAACAAGGAAGCCAAGGAACGGAAAGAAGAGGAAAGTCTATAAGGAGGAAGATGACGATGAGGAGGAGGAGGAGATGAGAGAAAGCAGACCAAAGAGGAATGGGAAAAAGAGAAAAGTCTACAAGGAAGATGATGATGAGGAGGAGGAGGAGGAAAAGGGATCTGAGGATGAGAAGAAGCCAACTATGCGCACTTCGTGTCAGTACGGGAAGAAGTGCTACAGGTGTGTTGGTACTTTGGCTGGCTGCAGATGTACTAAAGGTTTATTTGTTTACTAACCCCATGAAACCAAACATCTAAACATGTGTCTGTGTGTAGACATTCTTTACACCATTCTAATAATCCCATGATGACAAGCACACAGACATGTGTATGAGAATATTTTTCAATCCACTTTTGAAGCTTCACACGCACTGTGGATAAACCCACCCACATGCACACACAGTCACATACACACACAACACACATGCACGAACAAACACACACAGACACACACATCCCCACATCCTCAACTATGAACTGAAACATCACTCATTTTCACTGAGATTTCCGTGGTAGTTACCAAATGTTTAATACCGGTATTTTAACAAGTCTTGCACAACCAGGTTTGTTGGTTTTTGAAATGAGGCACTTGAGCCAGCATCTCGCTATTGAAACCACGGCAACGCACTCTCCTTTTAGGAAGAACCCCAAACACCTAAAGGAATACTGTCATCCCGGAGACAGTTCTTATGAGGAGGAGGAGGAGGAAGATGAGAAGGAAGACGAGGGAGAGGAAGAAAAAACAGAGGAAAAGAAGGAGGTGGGCACTGGTGATGTTAGGAAGAAGGAAAGGAAGCCGTCTATTGAGAAAGGTGAGCTACACTTCACCATTTGTTATTGTCTGGTAGCTGGAGGGGACAGTTGATATGATGTCATGTCAATACGTACGATGTCTGGTGATCCAACCAAACCTGTCTTGTTTCTTCTCGTCCATTGTCAGCTTTGTCGCATCCCTCATCTCATCCATCTTGTGTCATTTTAGTTGTGTGGTCTGCTCTTCCTCTCTCTCTTGTATCCCTGAGTGCATCCATCTTATATAATTTTAGTTGTGTGTGGTCTTCCTCTGTCTCTTGTATCTCTGACGGCATCCATCTTATATAATTTTAGTTGTGTGTGGTCTTCCTCTCTCTCTTGTATCCCTGATGGCATCCATCTTATGTCATTTTAGTTATGTGTGGTCTTCCTCTCTCTCTTGTATCCCTGATGGCATCCATCTTATGTCATTTTAGTTGTGTGTGGTCTTCTTCTCTCTCTCTTGTATCCCTGATGGCATCCATCTTATATCATTTTAGTTATGTGTGGTCTTCCTCTCTCTCTTTCTTGTATCCCTGATGGCATCCATCTTATATCATTTTAGTTATGTGTGGTCTTCCTCTCTCTCTCTCTTGTATCCCTGATGGCATCCATCTTATATCAATTTAGTTATGTGTGGTCTTCCTCTCTCTCTCTCTCTTGTATCCCTGATGACATCCATCTTATGTCATTTTAGTTGTGTGTGGTCTTCCTCTCTCTCTCTCTCTCTCTCTCTCTCTCTTTCTCTTGTATCCCGGATGGCATCCGTGTTATGTCATTTTAGTTGTGTGTGAACTGTTCTTCCTCTCTCTCGTATCCCTGAAGGCATCCATCTTATGTCATTTTAGTTGTGTGTGATCTTCCTCTCTCTCTCTCTTGTATCCCTGATGGCATCCATCTTATATCATTTTAGTTGTGTGTGATCTTCCTCTCTCTCTCTCTTGTATCCCTGATGGCATCCATCTTATATCATTTTAGTTGTGTGTGATCTTCCTCTCTCTCTCTCTCTTGTATCCCTGATGGCATCCATCTTATGTCATTTTAGTTGTGTGTGGTCTACCTCTCTCTCTTGTATCCCTGATGGCATCTATCTTATATCATTTTAGTTGTGTGTGGTCTTCCTCTCTCTCTTGTATCCCTGATGGCATCCATCTTATATCATTTTAATTGTGTGTGGTCTACCTCTCTCTCTTGTATCCCTGATGACATCCATCTTATGTCATTTTAGTTGTGTGTGGTCTTCCTCTCTCTCTTGCATCCCTGATGACATCCATCTTGTGTCATTTTAGTTGTGTGTGGTCTTCCTCTCTCTCTCTTGTATCCCTGATGGCATCCATCTTATGTCATTTTAGTTGTGTGTGGTCTACCTCTCTCTCTTGTATCCCTGATGGCATCCATCTTATATCATTTTAGTTGTGTGTGGTGTTCCTCTCTCTCTTGTATCCCTGATGGCATCCATCTTATATCATTTTAGTTGTGTGTGGTCTACCTCTCTCTCTTGTATCCCTGATGGCATCCATCTTATGTCATTTTAGTTGTGTGTGGTCTACCTCTCTCTCTTGTATCCCTGATGGCATCCATCTTATGTCATTTTAGTTGTGTGTGGTCTTCCTCTCTCTCTTGTATCCCTGATGGCATCCATCTTATATCATTTTAGTTGTGTGTGGTCTACCTCTCTCTCTTGTATCCCTGATGGCATCCATCTTATATAATTTTAGTTGTGTATGGTTTACCTCCCTCTCTTGTATCCCTGATTACATCCATCTTATATAATTTTAGTTGTGTGTGGTCTACCTCTCTCTCTTGTATCCCTGATGACATCCATCTTATGTCATTTTAGTTGTATGTGATCTGTTCTTCCTCTCTCTCTTGTATCCCTGATGGCATCCATCTTATATCATTTTAGTTGTGTGTGGTATGTTCTTCCTCTCTCTCTTGTATCCCTGATGGCATCCATCTTATGTCATTTTGATATGATGTCATGTCAATACGTACGATGTCTGGTGGTCCAACCAAACCTGTCTTGTTTCTTCTCGTCCATTGTCAGCTTTGTCGTATCCCTCATCTCATCCATCTTGTGTAATTTTAGTTGTGTGTGGTCTGGTCTTCCTCTCTCTCTTGTATCCCTGAGTGCATCCATCTTATATCATTTTAGTTGTGTGTGGTCTTCCTCTCTCTTGTATCCCTGATGGCATCCATCTTATGTCATTTTAGTTGTGTGTGGTCTTCCTCTCTCTCTTGTATCCTTGATGGCATCCATCTTATATCATTTTAGTTGCATGTGGTCTTTCTCTCTCGTATCCCTGATGGCATCCATCTTGTGTCATTTTAGTTGTGTGTGGTCTGGTCTTCCTCTCTCTCGTATCCCTGAGTGCATCCATCTTGTGTCATTTTAGTTGTGTGTGGTCTGGTCTTCCTCTCTCTCGTATCCCTGAGTGCATCCATCTTATCTAATTTTAGTTGTGTGTGGTCTTCCTCTCTCTGTTGTATCCCTGATGGCATCCATCTTATGTCATTTTAATTGTGTGTGGTCTTTCTCTCTCTCTTGTATCCCTGATGGCATCCATCTTATATCATTTTAGTTGTGTGTGGTCTTTCTCTCTCTCTTGTATCCCTGATGGCATCCATCTTATATAATTTTAATTGTGTGTGGTCTTTCTCTCTCTCT
Source organism: Paraescarpia echinospica (assembly GCA_020002185.1). Taxonomy (NCBI): domain Eukaryota; kingdom Metazoa; phylum Annelida; class Polychaeta; order Sabellida; family Siboglinidae; genus Paraescarpia; species Paraescarpia echinospica. The sequence goes on from CM034538.1 coordinate 9,450,832, forward strand.
TGTATCCCTGATGGCATCCATCTTATGTCATTTTAGTTGTGTGTGGTCTTCCTCTCTCTCTGTTGTATCCCTGATGGCATCCATCTTATATCATTTTAGTTGTGTGTGGTCTTCCTCTCTCTCTGTTGTATCCCTGATGGCATCCATCTTATGTCATTTTAGTTGTGTTGGTCTTTCTCTCTCTCTTGTATCCCTGATGGCATCCATCTTATGTCATTTTAGTTGTGTGTGGTCTACCTCTCTCTCTTGTATCCCTGAGTGCATCCATCTTATATCATTTTAGTTGTGTGTGGTCTTCCTCTCTCTCTCTCTCTTGTATCCCTGATGGCATCCATCTTATATCATTTTAGTTGTGTGTGGTCTACCTCTCTCTCTTGTATCCCTGATGACATCCATCTTGTGTCATTTTAGTTGTGTGTGGTCTTCCTCTCACTCTTGTATCCCTGATGGCATCCATCTTGTGTCATTTTAGTTGTGTGTGGTCTTCCTCTCTCTCTTGTATCCCTGATCGCATCCATTTCCTGTGTGGTGTAACCATGATCTCAGTCACAACAAAGATGACATAAATGTGAACATTTGTTCACAATGCTAAGCATGTTTTCTATGATTGTTACGTCAACTGTCCGTAACTAATCTGTGGTTGGTCGAAATAATCACAGAAAATGAGCATACCGTCTGGTATGAACTCTAAACTGTTAACAACTCTTACTTAAACAAAAGGGAATTTAAAAAAAAAGAATAGCATAACTTTTCTTTTGACTGGTGTAGATGAACCCCAGAATGTTTGGCACCCGTGACATAAAGCATATAGGATGAAAACCTTAACATACCATTTATTTTTGTTTATGTTCAATTAATTTGAAGCTTTATTTTTCACATTGAGTTGATATAAAAATGATACATTTCCTTGACTACCTTTGTTGTTACAGTAACAAATGTAGTCTAAGCATTTTTAGTGATGTTACAAGATAATTTTTGTCATATCTAAACTTGTACATATTCTCCTTAACAATAATAATATAATTGCAGAAGAGAACAATTCAAACTCGCTAGATGGCACCGGTGATAACACCAAGGAAGAAGAGAGCTGCGAGAAAAGTAATAGTTTGGAAAAAGTGGAAATGAAAGCAGAAGAAATGAAAGAGGACGCAACGAAATTGGGAGGTGCCAAGTCCAAAAGTTTTGAATTGGACACAAAACAGAGCAAAGAAACGGACAAACCCATCACATCAAGTACCGTGGAGAAAACAACAGTGGAGGCAACGTAAAACAGTCTGGGGGACAGTCTATGAATTCATATTTTCCGAGTTGGTTCAGAATAACCCTGTGCAGCAGATAGGCGGTGGGATTACCCAGTCGAGTAGTACATTTGTACCCGCAAGAGTCTTTAGTGACAGTGTGGAACACTTGTTGCACAGCTCTTAAAATGAAGATTTTCATACAGATACATTTGGTGAACTTTTGTAAGATAATGCTTCATTTAAAAATGCCAATGGGCTTCCGAGTTTAAGTCTACCAACATTTATCCTGACAGTCAGATAATGAAGTTGAATATACACATGGGTTGTGCTTGATTGTCAGTTACTGTAAAATCTGTATTGACTGTTGCACCGATGATGTCGAACAGAAGCCAGGCAGTGTGGACATAGTCCACAGAAATGTATGGCAAGAAGTTTTTGCCTTGATGGTTTATAACCTAGATTTTAGTGCAACTAGAAATTGCCATTGATGTTCTACAGCTCAGAGTCTGCCTTTGTTTACTTGTATTCTGTAATTGTTATGCGACCGCGTGGTACACTTGCGTGATTCAGGGCAGCTATTATGTTTGCTGGTCGGCACTGTTTGAAGTTTCGGCGAACGCCGTGGCAACTCGTCTGTTTTAGAATGCGAGCAGACATTCTCCATTGGCATGATGAATTTTGAGTAGTTATTATAGAAGTAATAGTAGTAAATCAGAATTTCTAGTAATGGTTAGTTGTCGGTCTGTTTAGCCAGATCTTGTCCCAATTGTATCGGAATCAGACATAGGCATCAGTACTTAACACTGATATCATATATAAAACGTCTGTTGACTGAAAATATCCAGATGAATTGGCTCAACGCTGAATATCTGGATCTTGATGAGGAACTGCTGTTTCATATGTGCTGTTACATTTTATTTAGAGAGAAAACTATCAGGAAACTACTATATGGATGACGTACACTTGGACAGTTTGTTCTATATAATATCGTTTATACGAGTATCTATCTCTGTGCTGTACGTAGGTGTTCTCGCATTGGTTGTGATGTGGAACCGTGTTTACCAGTGCACGTTGCATTTGTTTTGTCACCCAGAAATGCAACATGGAATGAACCCGCAATCTGCTGGGAATATTACCGATTCAGTGTACGTTGCATTTGAGTTTTGTGAATGTCGGTACCACACTTCTAGAGTAGTTATATGGTGTGTCACTCGAGGGCGACACTAGTGTTTGTCTATTAACCGGTGGAGTTGTGCACCCAAGAACAGTCACGACTCGGCTACTAATCTTCTGCTATATGATTTCTGTACGTATTATTTGTGTGTGTCTGTTGGTTGTCATGGGTAGTTTGGAATGTTGAATGGCGCGTAATCAACGATGTCTGATCTGTTGAATGCTTTTAGTGTCGACGTGTTTTACTTTCTGTTAATATTTCAGTGTCAGCTTCGTGCGAAAAATGCTTGATGTGCAACGTAATTGACTTCTGTTGTTACGTAGTGTGTAGCCGTATTGGCACTGGAGTAATTCACCGAGATGTTCCTTATCTGCCATATGACAGGCATGTAGAAAATAACCTTAAAGCTATCTGCAATTAGATTTTTCATTCTTCATATTTACATATTACAGATGTGAACATTTGAACCTGATTCGTGATAGGGCGAATCATTTGTGGGGGCAACTTTAAGGGTTGACAAACGCTAGATTGATGAGAGTAGGCTTAGATATGCTTGACCTGAAATCCCATATAACTTTTCTTTATGCTTGACGCAGTATGCTCCCAGACACCAATCAAATATTTTCTAAGATATCACAATGCCATAAATATGAAATGGGCTTCATGCCTGTATGTGTACATTTAGATAGCAAAAATGTGTTATGTAGTAAAATCTATATGTCCTAGCATGTGTCAATCAAAATGTCTGTTAATGACCATAAATTCCTCACTTTCCTAATATTGGAAAGTTTCAACTTGAATATCGCACTGAACGGCAATGTCTATATTCCTAAACAGATAACAGTAAAACATTGGGCATCTTTAAAATACATCTTGATATTCAACATGTTACAATATATAGTACAGCACATAGTTTACTTATAAACATAATAACTGAGTCAGATTTGTTTACTTATGTGTTATGTTAATGTGTAATAGCATTTATTTGCTCTTTTTTAATGTCTCTCAGTTTCAATGTATCATCAATACATCCTTTCCATTACGACCAATTTTCCTCTTCAAATTTTGAATAACAAATTAGAAGAAACTATCACAGATCTATGAAAATGTGCACAGTATGTACATCCGAAAATATTCATACATCATATGAACGGGAAAGCATTTGTTTTAGGCAGTATTTGAAGTGTTCACAGGTTTCAGATAACGCTACAGCTTCGCGTTGTAGATGTGTGAGTATTCTGCCACAAGCTCTGTAACCGTTACAGTGAATGACAGTGTTGAAAATGAGTATGATAGCTATATTACACTGTAGTCGTTGTTAATCCTGTTAGCAGATAGATTAACTTTATTGGTTATGTTTCTGTCTAGAAGACGAAAAGCACAACCTTGGATGTGGAAATTTAGAAAATAAACTGCTATTGTGAAAGTTTACTACTGAACATTTGTTGATTGACTATAAAACAATTATGTGGAAATCTGTTTAAAAAAATATGAACACTGAGTGGAGGAAACGAAACGGTAAGAAAACTACAAATTTAATGTCTTACTGACTAGGACATGGGTATATCTAAATAAACCGAAATCGTCAGAGACATTTCGGACGAGAATGTGAACGCAGCAGCATTAATAAATGATGCACTATTGATGTGGCACATCTAATCGTCGCTCCCCACATACACATTCCCTTGCCAGTTAGTATCCCGTGCTACCCCCCGATGGCACTTCTTCAGATAACAAATCGTCTGCAGTACTCTTCGAGAACGCTTCAGCCAGCATGTGTTTGGGAATCTCGGAGCCGCGCACCTGTAGTGTGTAGCATGCCGTCTCCACCTTCTGGAGGCTCTGTCGTAACACGTGCACCTTCCTCGAGAGTTCGCGATCGACGTTTCCAAACGAGACGAACGCATCATGGATAATGCGCAGGAAGCTGCAGTGTTCGAATGGAAGGTCGAAGTCACCCTGGCCGATACTGTGGATGGCCATACGCATCAGTTCGCCGGTGAGATCTGCGATCCCGAGCAGGTAGTGGGTCGGGGGGACGTGGACGTACATCATGTCTGTCTTCACTGGTTGCGACTCCGACACGTTCGACTTGTCCGCATCGTCTTCTTTTGATACTTCAGGTGGCGCCACTGTCACATCGTCTTGCGCAGTTGAATCTGTCACCGTCGTACTCTCTTCCTGCAATAGAGCGAGACCTCTCGTTTACGCTGACGCCATCTGGTGAACTGATCACCACTCAGTTGTCTTACATAGGAGAAAGGCCCTCCAGAAAAGCCATGTTACCAAAACATGTAAGTAAAAAACTGAATAAGTGCCATTGTTTTTTTTAAATCACCAATTTGTAGACGAGAAGTCGGTGAGTGGACTTCAACACCTGGGAGAAGAATCACTTACAATGCCCAAAATATGTAATAAGTGTAATAGTGTCCTTTGTGGGTCTTATCTAAAAAAGGCAATTACCTACTTTATCAAACTATCTACTCTCACATATCACACTCGACACAACAGCAATCCTATTTGGCTAGTCTTGTGTCTTTCTTTGTAGTTGTGCTGAAAATATGGAACAAACTCGCCGTCAATTAAAAATCATCTGAAACTCTACTTTCCATAGAAAAATAATCTCAAGATGTATTTTAAATAATTTCAAAAACATGTATACTGGCAAAATTAAGGTTGAAAACAAGTCAAAACATGTTGTGTCCTGGTTGATTGCACAGCTGGCTGTGTTGATAAATAAGTCTTATTCTGCCCAACTATGAGACTCACTTTGGTTGAGGGCGAGCAGACAAACCGAAGGCCCTCCTCCACTTGCTCAACACTGATGAGTGTCTTCTCTTTCAGGAACTGCCAGAATGAGATGGCCTCGATATATTCCTGCAAACCTGGTACATAAATCAACACTTGTTACACCTACAGCCACTAACCAAGACTGCTCAGAATCAGAAAATAGCAATTCAATTTTCTGTACATTTTTTTAGGATGACTCCATCCAAAAGCAAACCTATCTAGCATTTGTTATATTGTTATCACTGCTGGCTCACTAGTTAGCAGAAATGGTTTTTTTACAGACTACAAGTAAATGTCATGTGATTTTGTGTATTTCACCTGCTAGAACATGCGCCTTTAGAAATCTTAAATGTTCTTCACCACTTGAAGGAATCATTTCAATAGATTTATCAACATGATTGTGTACACTATAGAATTATTGTGTATATGAAAAATTGTGTTATGTTACATAGCAATAAAATGACCACCCTGTTATATAACCATGAAGTGACCCCCATGTTGTATAACTACGAAGTGCCCCCTGTGTCATATAACCATAAAGTGACCCTCATGTTATATGACCATGAAGTAATCCTCCATGTTGAAGTGACCCACCTCAAATGATATCGCTGTGAAGAAACCCTCGTGGTATATCACTGTGAAGTGCCCCCCCTCTCATGTTACATAGCTGTGAAGTAACCATCATGGTATATCACTGTGAAGTGCCCCCCCCCATCATGTTACATAGCTGTGAAGTAACCATCATGGTATATCACTGTGAAGTGCCCCCCCCCCATCATGTTACATAGCTGTGAAGTAACCATCATAGTACATCACTGTGAAGTGACCCCCTCTCATGTTACATAGCTGTGAAGTAACTCCTATGTTGAAGTGACCCCCTCCTGTTACATAGCTGTAAAGTGAACCCCCTCATGTTACATCACTGTGGAGTGACTCCCATGTTATATCACTGTGGAATGACCCCACCTCACCTGCGGTGTAGGCGCGCAGGTACTGGTGGTGGTCTTCTGTGTGCAACTCCTCCGCCACTTGTCTCCATTTCTCCTCCCGGAGTTCCCTCAACTTCTCCTCCGCATCCTTCAAGACATTGTCCCTTGTCTGCCTGAAACCAGAATCCTGCATTTACCCCAGCTCTTCTAGACAAAGGAACCAACAAGAGAGCTGGAACACCACTGGAGCAAAGGTACAAGATGCTGGGAGGATAAGGAAGAAGATGAAAAACCAAAATAATATAGCCACCTCGGTAATATAGCCACCTCACGATTAAATTCACCCCAAGCCAGTCCCAAATTACTGAATTTCATTTTTCTTCTCCTCTTGTTTCCCTGTCTGTCAGGAGAAGGGCTGGCTTTGATTCCAATCCTTGATTTACCTCTTTTCCCCTCACTGATCCTGCACTGCTCTCTCCACCAACCGTCTCCATGTCCCTCAATCTTTCACTCTTGTTCTCCACTCCTCACCCCCATCTTTAAGCAACAGTAAAATATAGGAAATTTGTCCCACCAATATGGTCACCTCGCCTTTAAGGTCATTTTTGTCCAGTTCCATAGGTCACCTTAACAGTGAGGTTCCACTGTTTGGAAGTCATCCATAATCGAAAACAGCAATCTAATGGACTATGAGATTTGTTGCATTGAATCACAACATTAAAAGAAACAATTTATAAATTACAGTTGTAACAAAAACCAACACCCAGTGCTTCACGTTTGAAAAAAACAGGCGAGCAATAAATCGCTAGCCTAATTATTTAGCACAAGCGATTTATTAGATTGACTTTACCACTAGATACTGTTTGTCCATCTGGTGACATTACTGCCCAGTCAGGCCAAAACGCAAACGAAGCTAGCCATACCATAGCGGTATCCATTACGCAAGATTAATTCGATCGGGTCAATTCAGGACATCAAGCGTTGGCACAGATTGAAGAGTTGCATGCTAATCAAACATTTGAGACAGGAAGTACTAGCGATGATGTTACAGAAAATGAACAGCAGTGTAATGACGCTGTTGATTAAGTTGTTTTGTGGATGGGACGGAGGCTAGCTGTCAACACGGTTTCGATTTCACCACTACCCGGTGGGTCATTATTGTTATATTTAGCAACTGAAATAATTAAATTACCGGTAGTTCATGTTTAATCAAACAAAAAGAGTAAAACTGGCTATGTGTAGGCTGCCCCACCCCCTTCTCTCATTCTATCTTGCTTTCTCTCTCGCGCTACTTTACACTTCTACAAGTTATCAGACAGAATAATTAAAGTCAATTATTTTGATGATTTTAACAAAGATATGCACACTTTAACTTAAACTACACCGACTGCACATATTATGCACACCCTACAAATTTGAACATCACCAAACCTCATTTGCGAATTACTAAATCAAATGCGATCTCTGATCTACCAACTGGCTACATATGTAAAAAAATGCAGTTACTTAGCATTATGTAATTTTTTAGTGGGTCCATTGAGTGGCCAGCCATTCTCCAGGGATACCTGTGGAAAGATGTTCAATTGATCGCAAAATTATCATCTTGCTTCACACAAATGGCGACAGCAGAAATTTAACGGTCATATGAATTAGGTTAACTTCGAAATGATGATGATGCTGCCCTCGGTATGTTGTTCCATGTTTACGAGGTATGGCTGTGATTACACAGATTGCAAGCAACATCCACCAAAGTTACACAAGTTTACCGACCCTGACATCCTGTGGAGGAGGAAGATGATCCTCTTGCTCTCAATTGTGATGTCACGACTCAGCTTGACGACTCGTTCATACTTGTCATGTTTCTTGTCCAACTGATGCTGGTATCCACGGAAGAGTTTGATGATCGGCGAGTCTTCATCTACATCAGGCTGGTTCTCTTTGTGCCTTGTTGGCCTAAAATCTGTCTTTCTGTTTCGTCTTCCTATTGAAATACAAGTACATTATGCATGGCCATTAAATTAACTCTTGAATGTTTCTTTAACGTGATGGAAAAACTGGAATACCCAAGAACAAAATCACCCCAGAAGAAACATAAATTCTTCTTATATATTTTGTTTATATATATTCCAGCATTCTAGCCATTGCCTTTGCCAATTATTTATTTATTATTTATATATGGGCAAATGTATTTTGACAAATTACAAAAATAAGTGTGAATTTGTACTTTGACAAGTTGTAGATACTACAAAAATTAATGTAAAGCCATTTTTAAGTGAGCTGACAATTGCAGTGTAATCTATATATATACAATGTAGCATACTAACTCTACGTAAATGACCCAATAATTTTGGAGATACAGCCTTTCAAAGATGAGAGGTACCCCAAAAAGCATGTCTTTTTTGTGATTTACGAGTTCTTACATCACTGATTTTAACTAATGGCTTTAGATGCTTTTTTGCATGTGTTTAACAAATCATGAAATTGTGACATGTACATACAATTAATCTAGTAAAATGTTGGATGTAAAAACTATGTCTATTAGATGTTGTTTATGATGCCTAAAAGACATCTAAATATTTATGTAAAAAATGAGATGTTCTTTCTAGTTCTAGTTGTTTCCAGCACTCGGCAACGTTCTATTAACTGACTAGTCTGTATTATTGTGGTTACAATGTTATGATCTTATGAGGTCTCATTCATCTAGTCAGCCTTTTTCAGAACATTATCGCCAAGCCGACCTTTCTATGCTGGCACTGAGGGTGGTCACTGCCAGGGTGGTTGTCGTCCTCAGTGGTTCTTTTACGTCCCTAATTGAGACGGGACCGACATTAACGTGATCTCCGAGTCACGAGGGATACACAGTCCCCAATGTTGAGAGCCAGGTTTTTACACCAAATATACCATACCTGCTCGGTCCGGGTATTGAACTCGGGTCGCCGGCATGTCAGGCGGATGTGCTAACCACTACACTATCGCGCGCCCCCACTATTTAGACTTTCACTGGCAACCTAAATTTGACATCTTTTATACATGAAACAAATAATAGGGGCACTTGTGTAGAATCCAGACCCACCTCGATTTCGCCGGTATAACTTGAATGAATGAAACTTGATTTCAACAACAGACATCATAGTCATAGACATAGACTAAAGTAGCTAATTATTCAACTATATATATATATATATAGTTTATATAAATTGTCAATTTCGCCGGTATAACTTGAGTTTTGCCTAACTTTGATACATCAGAGCGTTTGTTCCATCATTCAACATCATCCCAGGCATATTTATATTACGAAAATATATTGTCTTAGCGCACTTTTGAAGCCCAAATAGCGACTCCGTTTGCGCTAATCTGCACAGTTGCGGTCGTGCTTTACCGCATAGGCCATAGCATAGCCATAGCCATAGGCATAGCCTCCATAGGCATAGCGCTCGTAAAATAAGCGATATAGCGGCGTATATATGTTGATGCGTAAATATGCCTGGGATAATATTGAATAACGGAACTAACGCACTGAGGTATCAAAGTTAGGCAAAACTCAAGCCATACCGGCGAAATCGAGGTGGGTCCGGATTCTACACAACTTCACAGACACAGTCACAAGTGCCCAAATAAAAATATTAAAATGATATCTTTCGCAATTTCACCAAAATTTCTCCACATTTGTTTATGAAAACGGCATGTTTATATTATTGACACGATCGGCGACAAGGCCGTGTTAAATAATTTTAAATAAACAACATAATTGTGTAATAAGTTTATTACTACAAAGTCAAAGGCATTCGTACTACAAAATTATGTTTTAAATCAATAGGGCAACTGTTTCCCTGCGACACCCTAAGCAGCTAGCGAAACATTTTAGAAGGTTCGGCGCAGCGTGCGTTGTACATGTTTCGGTTGTAAAACAGATTATTCCCCTAGAGCAAAATCCTTTGTGCAAAGAAAGCTTACCGTCACGTCTTGACATCGCTGATTTTGGCGGAAAAACACACACGATTCGGAACCCAACAAATGCGGTGCCAGTGTCTGCTCATTTATTTACCTCTTAAAACTTGTCTTCCCGTCAAAACGGTGACAACCTAAATGCGGCAACAAACTGCAACGTCGACATCCATAATCGCAACAGAGTCGTTACAACGTTACTCGGGGCTAGGGTTGCGACCTTAAACACGGAATAATCCTTAGTTTTTTAGTTTGGATCTAGAAATGTTTGGTGTTTCTGAGCAATTTTCCTGCAATTCTGCGTGACCTTTTGGGGAAGGTTGTCATTAATTAGAAATGTTTGAGGCCTATTGACTTGGTAACCTGGCCAGAATAAGAGGTGTGAAGAATAGTGGTAGTTTTATATTCTAGTTCCAATGTGGGAGTATAGTCTACTGTACCCCAATCATAGTGTAATACGTTGTCTGAAGACAAACAGACCCATGCTTAATTTGAAGTGGGTTTATTATCGTTAAACAGTCTCTCTCTCTCTCTCTCTCTCTCTCTCTCTCTCTCTCTCTCTCTCTCTCTCTCTCTCTCTCTCTCTCTCTCTCTCTCTCTCTCTCTCTCTCTCTCATTAGAGTAGTTAGGGTATGGGATGTCACCGACAGCATATTGGGGAGATCAGCTGCCTGAAATACAGCTGTTCACTTGGCAGCTGTGTCCTTGTCCTTCCATTGGTCATTTTCTCCTAGCCTCTCCAGAGTGTTGTTCAATTTGTGGAGTAGGTTGAGCTTCTCAGTTACTTTCTGAAAGTCATTGAATATGAGCCAGCCAGGATGGAGAGAGATAGAGAGGGGCTGCAGACTGATAAGCCAGTTCTCCTCTGAGAAGTTGAACCACTTCTCTACATACCTGATGGCAGTGTTGAGGAAGTCGTTGAGCTCTGATGTGGCAGTGTTTTGTTCAGCTGCACAGAGGCGCTGGAGTTTAACCTTGGTGAGGTAACCGTAGAACCCATCTTCCCTCCTCTGGGTCATCTTGTCTTTGAAATATATCATGATGGGGAAAAGGTCAACGCGGGTGGTGTCATTTCTCTCTAGCTTCTTAACAACCTCCATTAGTGTTGTTGCTTCAAAAAGGGAGAACATGTGGTTACAGAAGAGGAGGTACATTTCAACCACACTTCCTCCTGCATTTCTGTTGCATTCATGTTTAGCTTTAACCGAAGTTGGATTTGTCTTGGGCACTCATCCCCCAGGCTGACCAAGTAGGATTTCAGAGCAGACCAGCATTGCAGGAGTCGGGAGATTGCAGGTACGTTGGGTGACATACATCTGGTTGTGACATGGCGTAGGATTTCACGGAATTCAACATGACAGAACTCATAGAATTTTTTGAGGGAATCCCTTATTTTAGCCGAGCATGAAAAGAAACTGTACACCTTCAGTACAACATTCTCCACATCTACTGAAACTCTATACAGATCATACTTCACAGTGTTATGCACGATATGAGCATGGCAGTTTCCTCGCAGAAGATCTTTCTGAGTTTTCTTCATGTTTGTGTATACATAGTTTTGGATCCCATAATTTACGTTGGTGTTATCAGCGCTGAATGCAGATACCTGATCCATTAACAATCCAAGCTTCTCCAGGGAGCACATTATACAAATAACTATCCCTGCTGCAGATTCATCTGTGTTCTCCACAAAGTCCAACATTTTGTTTGATATCCCACTGACTTTCTGGCATGAAGAACTGGACCGCAAGGGGAAACATCTTTCTGTTGCCCTGGTTTGAGGCATCCGTCTGAAGAGAAAATGTGACAGGTCTTTCCAGTTGAGAGGCTAAAATATTAAGCACATCACCCACTGCCTTGTGTGCAAGCACATCCTTAACCAATGCTTCTGCTTTGGTTCTCCCCCAAACTGTCTTTTTTGCTTTTTGCAATCTTGAAGTCGTGAAACGTCTTCAGGTTGAGTTTCTGGCCACAGTCAGCACTGCTGTAACTCAAGTTGTGCTTCACAGTATGATACACATGAGCCAACTCAGCAGCTGTCACCATGCTGTTTCACATCGCACACCCCACCATGGGCAATAGAAAAAACTCGGTGACATAGCGTACAGTAAGCTTTGAACTAGTTCTCACTGACACGGACAAGCCAACGATGATCGGTTTCCCATTCACGCCGGTATTTCTGTAGCCTCTTGCGCCTGGCAGGAAGACTTGAAGTGGACGAAGACGCCATGTTTAAATATACCGCACCGGTGTCTCCGAAACTAGTACAACGACAGCAGTGGACGACAGACTCTATGTCGGAAACAGCGTCTCTGAAACAGCAGCGAATGGCAGTTTATCTGCAGCAACAGCCAATATCAGTGCCGATGCTTCTGACGACAGGTGCTGCTGTTTTCAAGCGCTCACACAGACACGTAGGCAAGCCGACACGCACTGACAACCGCACAGCGAAGCTTTTATCATACATGTAGGAAAATACGGAACAAATCGCATTCCGTAATGATTCAATAAGGGACACAATAGTTATTTCATAATTACGGGGCATTTCCTTATTATAAGGGACGGGTGGCAACCCTACTCAGGGCGTGATCAAAGAAGAAGATTCCTATCACACAGAAAGAGTGGCATTCATGTTGTCACAAGAGGCACAGAGCGCCCTCATCAGCTGGGAGGCAGTGGGACCAAGGATCATCTATGCCGCATTCAAAACAAAGAAGAAAAAGATCAAGATAAACATCATACAGTGCTATAGTCACCAACAATTTAAATCATTTAAATGACAAGGATGAATAATCAAAGGAGGACTTCTACAACAGACTGCAACCTTACTGTCTGCAAGCATTACTTGACAAATTGAAGGACAAAGACATGATAATACTCATGGGAGATTTAAATGCCAAGATAGGATCAACCAAGAGCGGGTACGAAGAAATAATGGGCACACATGGACTGGGGACAATGAATGAAAATGGCGAGATGATGGCAGACTTCTGCACATTTAACAACATGTTCATTGGCGGTAGTGTATACCCACACAGCAGAATTCACAAAGCTACACGGATAGGTATGGCCAGACTACGGAACAGAAAACCAAATCACCCACATCTGTATAGAAAGAATGTTCTGAAGATCACTGCAAGATGTGTTGGTATATAGAGGAGCAGACGCAGCCTGAGACCACCACCTAGTGCTGGCCACATAGAAGATGAAGCTGTAGAAGAGAGACTTAAAGAGGAGCACCAGAACAAGATACAATGTGGAATTCCTAAAGGACAGAGTCACAACAGAGACATTCTCACTCACAACCAGCAACAAATATGAAGTCTTTCAAGACCTTCTCAAAGAAAAAAACTTGGACATAGACACCCAGTAGCAATAGATCAAGGAAACATGGACCAGCACATGCAACAAAATGCTGGGGAAAAATACCAACAGAAGGAGTGGATCTCTATGGACACAATCAACAAAATGCAAGTGAGCAAAGAAAATAAAGGCGCAATTAACAGCAGCTGAACTAGAGCAGTGAAAGGAACAATATGCAGAGGCAAACAGAGCTGTCAAGAAAAGCATAAAAACAGACAAGAAAAACTTAATCGACAGCCTTGCCAAGGAAGCAGAGGATGCCGCAGCCAAAGGGAACATGAAACAACTGTATGACTAAACAAGAAAGTTAGCAGGAAAGTACAAGCACACAGACATACTTACCAGAGACGAATATCAGTTGAAGAGATGGAGGGAACATTTAGATGAACTGCTAAACTGACCACCACCACAGAACCCACCGGATATCCCACCAGCTGAAGAACTGCTCCAGGTAAACTGCGAAAAACTAAGCAAGGCAGATATCAAGAAAGCCATTTATCACCCGAAGAGAGGGAAAGCTTCCAGCCCAGATGAAATTCCTGCCGAGGCAATCAAGGCAGACATGGAGACCTCCACAGAGATGCTGCATGATCTGATTGGGAAGATATGGGATCAAGAAGACATACTGACTGAATGGAAAGAAGGATACCTGGTGAAACTCCCAAAGAAAGGATACCTGTAGGAATGCAAAAACTACATAGGGAAAGATCCTCAACAGAGTCATGTTGGACAGACTGAAAACAGCAGTGGATGCTAGACTCAGAGATCACCATGCAGGCTTCTGTAAAGACAGATCATGCACCGACCAAATAGGTACACTCCGAATCATAGTTGAACAATCAAAGGGATGGGACTCATCCCTGTACATAAACTTTGTAGACTATGAGAAAGCGTTTGATAGCCTCAAAAGGGAGATGCTATGAAAGCTCCTGTGACACTACGGGATACAAGAGAAATGTACTTCTCTGATACAAAGTAACTACGAAGACATGGCATGTAAGGTCATTCATGCAGGACAACTCACATACTAATTTGTGGTGAAGACAGGAATGAGGCACCTTCTGTCACCGTTCCTCTTCCTGCTTGCCATAAATTGGATTATAAAAAAGACAACAGAAAACACAATTTTTTGTTCTACCATTTTCTATAACTAAACAAGCTTGACAACAGATTTTAAACCAGCCAATGGGGGCGTCATCCTTCCCATCAAGTACACCAAGACAAAGCTATCTACTGGATTACTGATAATTAATAACATATGTTCCTTCAACATCCCTTAGAGATACCTAATTTAACAAATGACCACCCTTATCTGGCTTATCACAAAGGGCAAGGGCTACTGTTTGTTTAAGCTGTGGCCACTGGCACATTGCATCACTTAAACCATCACTCCCTCTAGCATCCAATGGATAATATACATTTATAATAATATACATTCATATTCTTATACAGTCTAATAAGCCCTACTACAAAACAACTACCAATAGAAAACGAAATAAAGAAGAGAAAATGGAGGTGGTTAGGACATAAATTATACTGAGGAAACCTGCAACAAACATCACAAGATAAATTATTACATGAAACTCCCCAAGGACGAGAAGGAAAGGAAGGCTAAGAAACACCTGGCTGAGATACATGGAAAGCGAAAGAAAGCAGATGGGAAAAACCTGGAAAGAAATTGAAAAAATGGCATCAAACCAACAACAGGGGAGGACCATGGTAAATGACCTATGCTCCCAGCAAGCAGAGATCTAAGTAAGTAAGTTAATCATAAATATGTAGAATACACACAAAAACAACCAAAACTGTCAAATATATTCCCTATTGTATGTGTGTGTGCGTCCGTGCGTGCGCGTGTGTGTGTGAGTGTTTACATGTTTGTGTGTGTGTCTACGTGTATGTGCGTGCGTGTGCATGCATTTAACTTTAATTTTTATTTGCATTATATTTAAATATTCTTAATGTAATCTTCAATTTGCTGCATCATTCTATGAGAATGATTGTTGTATCTAATTACAGATGGTTCTTGTAATACACCACTTGGGTTTTATGTAATCTCCTATAACTGAGCAACTTAATTTTTAATTGTTCTTCTTATCGGTAGTAACTGTAACCAAATAAATTACTTAATTAATTCGTACCGCGCAGGCTGATTCCGAGCCAAGGAACAAACAATCAACCTCTAAGTTGTTACTGCAAATAACGTGTTATCATCTGTCGTTATGTAATATATGTCTGTTTCGTAATTATTATTGACAGAAATCTTTTCATTGCGTCTTTTTCTTGGCACATCCTTTCTCTGAAGGTGTTTCTCGCTAGAGCTTCCGTTTCCGGCGTTCATTTTAAACTGGCGCGAATTGAAAAATTAACGTATGTTGTTCTAGTTGTTTCCAGCGTTCGATTAACTGACTAGTCTGTATTATTGTTGTTACAATGTAATGGTCTTATGAGGTCTTATTCAACTAGACAGCCTTTTTCAGAACATTATCGCCAAACCGACCTTTAAGTTTATATCAATATACGGTGGCACTGTGATTCAGTCTGAGACTGAGCCGAGGGTGGTCACTGCCAAACCAAAGGTGCTTGTCGTCCTCATGTCAGTGGTTCTTTTACGTCCCAAATTGAGACGGGATGGGACCGACATTAACGTGATCTCCAAGTCACGAGAGATACACAGTCCCCAGTAAAATCCTTGCTTGGCCAGCCAAACCAGCAAAGTCCCTGCTTGGCCAGCCCGCTTTGGACTTGTCGCAGCAGATGCAAAATGTTCTGTATTATATAAGACTATAGCAGTGTATGACATCTTTGCCAGTTGGAACCATCCCATGAGAAAACTCGGCCTTCTCTGACTATGTCTATGTAGTCTGCAGCCCCAATCGTCTTTTTGGACTGATCTTGTGCCGCATGTGTCAGCAGCCAGGGTTTGACTAAAAGGCGCACGACCACGAAGTTGACGAACGACCATGTAATATAATGTGTTGGTAGATAGTTTGGCCGTTGATGGTATATATATGGTTTGTGTGTGCATTATTAAAAATTTGAGTGAATTTCACCCAGGAGTTATACAGTTTAGGCATTTTATCAGATCTTCCGGACGAGCATTTAGTCTTTGCACAGTAGCGCCGCCTGGCGAATGGAACCAGCGAGTTGCCACAAGCGATGATCAAAGTTGCGAATTTTTTACTCTAATGTGAAGAACATATGTGAAATTTGGTGAGCTGCACGTGCCACCAACAGCCGCTTGGTTACCAACACTACATACATTTTGGTTGTGCGCCTTTTAGTCATACCGAGCAGCCATGGTTACATAGCCTACAAAAATATGATTCACATTACGGCACACCAGTTTTCAACTCCATATAGTGCCTTTTGTCTTATTGTGTAGATAATTATGTTTCCATTCTTCAGTTGGCCAAAAACTCCTGCAAAAGACTAATTCTGATATCTCATTAGGCAAACAAGTTCAACTCGACTAATGTTTGTCCCTCCTGGTCTTGGGCGAGGCCGGGCGATCTTTTACTTTCTGATCTCACCATAAAACGACGAACAACCACTAAACAGTGATAATGACTCGCATCACATATGAATTATGATATATCTGACATACACAGAACTACCAAGTTTTACCCATTTGGCGTGAGATTCGGATCATTCACGCATTTTGGGTCCATCTCACGCATATCTATTGCCATATACCTACCTCTAAATCTTGTGCATATTGGCTTTAAAAAAAAATGATGCTGCACACTAATATGCACGTGTTGATAATAATAATTATATTTATTCATATGCACTGGCAGATAGTGCACAATGTTCCTGGAATCCGCGAGGTTATTCTTATCATACTCAGTGATGCTTGTTAGCTGTTCTTAATGGAAAAAAGGTACTGCCTGGTGTCCTTTTGGGAAACTTGAGTGCTGTCTCCTGGTGTTCTGATGGGGAACTGAATCTCACGCATATTTCCTGACACAGCTTAGTAGCTCTGCATACACAATTATACACACACTACTTTATCAAAAAATTACACTTACATTCCTGTAACAATCAAAATTCACATAAAAAGTAAACTAAAACTCTGCATCTCCTGCAGTGGTTATGCGTAGCTGCATGGCTACTATAAAATCAACATTGTGTCGAGGCATCACGCATGCACACACACAAGCCTATTATTTTATAAATACATGCGTGCACACACACCTGTAAGTTTAAATATAACTACATGTTCACACACATACAATTACACTTCTTCAGTTATAATAATAATTGAATTTGAAAACTTATTTATTGTTTATTTGATAACAGAGTGGTTAAAAAACTATTCACAGTTGTCATTGCTAAAAGTAGGAAAACATTTAGATTGTGTAGGTCAGTAATATTAAGCATGCAATTGCCAGCATATCAGTAACTTAGTACAGGTGGAACCTAGGTGGGTGGAAATAAAGTCACGGCATCATTTTATTCAAAAACTACATACTAAATACAAAGTTTTGTAATTTGTCACTGATAATTCAACAAAATAAAGTTTGATGATGAATATTCTGAAGAAACTGCCAAGTCTTGCGTATTCTTACTGATAATTAAACACTACAAATTTCAATTGGGGAAGCTATTGCAGCAGACAATTCTTGAGGTTGTCCACCCTACAGTAAAATAACCTAAAGTATCATCCCAATCTATTAGCATTCTTTTTTAGTCATTTTGCATATCAACATCTTATGGCCTAGATATATCCCAAAATTGTTGTTAGCCTGATGTTACTGCGAACATGTGTGCTGATGTGTTGAATGATATATGCCCACATGGTTGTTTTAACCAGTTAATTGTTGTTCCAACCCCAGGAGCGAAATGACTGGCTTGCCAGACTTACAAGTGGGAAACATCACTCATACGAATATCTTGGCAACAGTGCGCCTGGTGGCACAGTTCTGTGTTGCCGTACACAAAGGTATGTTAAAGTTGTGGCCAATAGTTCTGTAATCTGTGTCGCCTGTGTACATGTGGCCAATACATGTAGTTTTGTGTTGCTGTACACAAAGGTAAGTTCAAATTGTGGCCAATACATGAAGTTATGTGTTGATGTACACAAAGGTACGTTCAATGTGTGGCCAATACGTGAAGTTTTGTGTTGCTGTACACAAATGTATGTTCAACATGTGGCCAATACGTGAAGTTTTGTGTTGCCGTACACAACGGTAAGTTCAAATTGTGGCCGATACATGACGTTCTGTGTTGACGTACACAGAGGTACGTTCAACGTGTGGCCAATACGTGAAGTTTTGTGTTGCTGTACACAAAGGTAAGTTCAAATTGTGGCCAATACATGAAGTTATGTTATTGCTGTACACAAAGGTAAGTTCAAATTGTGGCCAATACATGACGTCCTGTGTTGACGTACACAAAGTTACGTTCAACGTATGGCCAATATGTGAAGTTTTGTGTTGCTGTACTCAAAGGTAAGTTCAAATTGTGGCCAATACATGAAGTTCTGTGTTGACGTACACAAAGGTACATTCAACGTGTGGCCAACACGTGAAGTTTTGTGTTGCTGTACACAAAGGTAAATTCAAATTGTGGCCGATTCATGAAATTCTGTGTTGCCGAACACAAAGGTAAGTTCAACGTGTGGCCAATACATGAAGTTCTGTGTTGCCATACACAAAGGTAAGTTCAACGTGTGGCCAATACATGAAGTTCCAGTCGGCTGCATACGTTTGTTTTGGCCACAATTATGTAGTTGTTTGTCAAGAAATAAAAGTACATGTTTATATATAATGAGTCAATTACATATTAACATTAAAGGGAAACAAGTCATTTTTGGGCTTATGCATTTAAAAGAGCTTATAAAAATGTACTGGTTGCAAACTACAATGAAGAATATCATACCAGTGGTTTACTAGAAAAAACTTTATTGAACACACAGAATTTAAATTTCATGGACAGCGTCGTTGTGATAGATAGGCTGATGTCACGGAGAGTGTCGTTGTGATAGATAGGCTGATGTCACGGACAGCGCCGTTGTGATAGACAGGCTGATGTCACCGACAGCATTGTTGTGATAGACAGGCTGATGTCATGGACAGCATCGTTGTGATAGATAGGCTGATGTCATGGACAGCATTGTTGTGATAGACAGGCTGATGTCATGGACAGCATTGTTGTGATAGATAGGCTGATGTCATGGACAGCATTGTTGTGATAGATAGGCTGATGTCATGGACAGCATTGTTGTGATAGATAGGCTGATGTCATGGACAGCATTGTTGTGATAGACAGGCTGATGTCATGGACAGCATTGTTGTGATAGACAGGCTGATGTCACCGACAGCATTGTTGTGATAGACAGGCTGATGTCATGGACAGCATCGTTGTGATAGATAGGCTGATGTCATGGACAGCATTGTTGTGATAGACAGGCTGATGTCATGGACAGCATTGTTGTGATAGATAGGCTGATGTCATGGACAGCATCGTTGTGATAGATAGGCTGATGTCATGGACAGCATCGTTGTGATAGGTAGGCTGATGTCATGGACAGCATCGTTGTGATAGACAGGCTGATGTCATGGACAGCATCGTTGTGATAGATAGGCTGATGTCATGGACAGCATCGTTGTGATAGATAGGCTGATGTCATGGACAGCATCGTTGTGATAGACAGGCTGATGTCATGGACAGCATCGTTGTGATAGATAGGCTGATGTCATGGACAGCGTCGTTGTGATAGATAGGCTGATGTCACGGAGAGTGTCGTTGTGATAGATAGGCTGATGTCACGGACAGCGCCGTTGTGATAGACAGGCTGATGTCACCGACAGCATTGTTGTGATAGACAGGCTGATGTCATGGACAGCATCGTTGTGATAGACAGGCTGATGTCATGGACAGCATCGTTGTGATAGATAGGCTGATGTCATGGACAGCATCGTTGTGATAGATAGGCTGATGTCATGGACAGCATCGTTGTGATAGACAGGCTGATGTCATGGACAGCATCGTTGTGATAGATAGGCTGATGTCATGGACAGCATCGTTGTGATAGATAGGCTGATGTCACCGACAGCATCGTTGTGATAGACAGGCTGATGTCATGGACAGCATCGTTGTGATAGATAGGCTGATGTCTCGGACAGCGTCATTGTGATAGATAGGCTGATATCACAGACAGCGTCGTTGTGATAGATAGGCTGATGTCACAGGCCCGAGTGTTCATAGTTCATTGGTCTTAGACATTAATCTTGTTTGCATTGCTCCGTAACCCATATATTTCGGCCAACCATAGAATTTACTAATGTTTTAAAGATTTTGTGGGTGATTTTGCCGCTCAATTATGTAAGTTGTACATTTATTGTGCCATGTTTATATCCATGGCAGTTGGCAGAGAAGGACATCATCTGTCAAATTCATCAACATTTAAATTGTTTCAACTGCATGCAGCACAGTACTTCGCCATCACAATCCTGGCGACTCCACTTGGGCATAGCTGGGCCAATGCCAATTGTAAGTTTGGTCTTTATTGATCAAACATTTAAACAATTAAACCTTAGACTTGATATTGTTGATTGTAGTTGCAAATGGTTAATTTGTATTGATGATGATGAACACAATTGCTTTATTGACTCTTAAGCGTTGTCAGAAATGTCTTTTCTTTCCCTTAAAACAAGGTTGTCTGTTCCATTACCCAGAGTCCCAAGGGGGGTAATCATTAGCAGGAAATTTGCTGAATCAGATGTTTTGAATGTGGGAACCATGCAACTGCCTGACCATCAAAAGGCTTTGCGATCAGCCCTGCTTTCATCCATTATATGTACTGCCACTAGAGTGTTAGAAATTGAAAGTTTTGTTGCGTACAACTTGAACATTTTGCAGGTACAACATTCATGTTTCTGAGTAGTATTTTGGGATTATTAAACACAAATTTACGCCTCCTACATATGTATTGTGTGTTAAGAACAATACATTAAAAAATGGGGAAGAGGAGCCTCAGTTTAACACATGTGAACATACTCCACTGTTACTTGTTGTAGTTACTCCACATTTGGTGACATCACATTGTACAAGTTGTATGTTTGTCATCACGACTCATTGTCAGTTTACTTTGTAGAGTATCAATGTCTGAGACGAGAGGTACGGGCACTGCGAGCGGAAAGCCACTCCCTGTCGGAAAGACTATCACAGCAGCTATGCAATGCCACCGGTACAGCTGCTTCTACTAAAACTGAAGGGTTTTAGGGCAAGATGCGATAAACACCTTTTTTGAAAAAATTTCAAAACAAGGATGAAACGTTTGTTTAAACACATGTCGAGCTAGGATGCTACCTAATTTATACAAAAATGCAGTAAGTACCATCCGTCTTTTTAAAAAAAATGCTGTATATCCATTTTCAGCCAACAAGCGTGGCTGTGCCCCAGCGACATGGAGTGATGGCACCTGCTGTTCGAATATACAAAAAAAGTATCACATTTTGTGTAACAAATCTGCAACAAATATTTCGGACTTTGCTACCGTTCTCTATGATTTCCAATTCTTAATATATACCATCATTTACAAGTTTTTATTTAAACTGTGATGATGATGAAAAACAGAAGTGACTCTCAAAATCATGAAAATGGATATAATATATGTGATATCACGTTTTGCCCTGAGACATCAAATATTACTATTTCTTCTCCCACTTTAACTAAAATGAACACTAAACTCGGCTTAACAAAATTGCTGGTAACAGAATTGACGACTTAATAGAATCCAAATGTAGTAGCTTGTGTAGAAGTGTATCAGTCAGTACTAGATTCATTCTAGCATCAATGAAGAATATAAGGGGTTATGTTTCTGTTACAAAGTGGGTCAACTACCATCACCACAGATGACTACTTAATTTTGTTACTTTTGTTCAAACCTCTTATGTATACTTACTAGTTTCTCATCCAAAGTTAGAGACACCATAGTTTGTCAATACTTTGTGTTAGATTGGATAGGTTTCTCACAGAAACCATGTTTTTTCAATAGTTTTTGTTAGATTGGAAGTTTCTTATGTGTACACTGTACAATGTGTACAGAATAAGTTTGTAATTTTAAGTAGTAGTCAACCTTAAATTCTATATACATTGTTGCACACAGTATGTTGTGATTAAGAACGTGAATTTTTGCTGGCATTTTATAGGTGATGCTCCAAGGATTGACTCCGGGGTCGAACTACCTGAAAGTGGGGCAAGAAACAGAAGTGGCTCGGAGTTCAGCGAAAACAATGACAGTTTTGATTCTGGTGCTTCAGGCACAAACAGTGGAGGTGCCGATGAAAACATGCAACCACACGTAGATAATGAAGCAGGTGCTTCAGAAAGTGGTGCCAAGAATGAAATACATGCAGACGTGCATGCCAATGGTGCATCAAAGTCATCAAACACCGGGAGCAGCGGGCACACAATTGAGGAGGAGAACGATTCATCCAACGGGTCCGTGAATGAATCACAGACGCATGAAAAACCCAGTAGCACCACGAAGAAACGTCTTGGACGTACCATCAACATTGCACCAAGCGGCACACATGCAAAGAGAAGGTTGCTTGAGAACGGTGTGGACTCAAACCAGGCCATATCTAAGGCGAAAGACAGCGACATCGTTATTACCAAAGTCTGTGAAGAAATCGCAAAAACTCTCGAGGATGATGAACAGAGTAATTCATCGGGATCGAGCTTTGAAAAGTGGTGTCCCGTGTTCAAGTTACCGACGGAAACACCTCTTTCGCATGGCAGTTCTGCAGCGAAGCGCAGGTCAAGAGAGAGTACTGGTCGATCAGGAAGTGATGCAAAATCAGGTCGTGCAACGAAACCAAACTCTGGATCGAAAGCTGTACGGTCTACCACTAAATCACGTGACATACGGAAATCAAAAACGGATTCTAGCGATGAGGCAGAGCGCAGTGACAATAGTGAGAATGAGACCAAAGTCGCAAAACGACGCAAGTCAGCCAGTTTGAGTGGAAAGTTGCTTAGAAGGCTGAGCAGTAGTCAAATGGTCAAATCCAAGGGCTTTCTTCGAATAAAGATCAAGTCAAAGATGTCGAACAGGAATAACAAACAAAATGCAAACGGAAAGAAGGTTGTGGGTCCAAGGAAGAGGAAATTGTCACCAGACAGAAAACTGAACGGGAACGCCAGCGACGGTGACAATCAGGATGACACCGATGATGAATTGACAGACATCGACACGCCTTTGAGACACAGTGACTCTGACATTCACATCACTAACTGTTCTGTCGTCATCGACGACGATATTTCACCACTCATAGTTTCTACTGCAAAGAAACGGCGCAAGTCGAATCAGAAACCAAAGTCTCCCCGGCCACTATTCCAAGATCTCGGTGACGAATCAGATTTGGGTGGGGTAAGTGTCACAACCTGAAACAACGTACCATGTAAACTTGCAGTTTAATTAATTGTAGTTATTGTTCTGTGAGAAATAATGAACATGTCTTTTATGATAACATTGTTCTGTTCTTATTTTTAGTGTTTGACTGTTTAACTAGATGCAAACTACGGTGCACCCAGTTATTAATATGTCTGCCTTTTAATCAAGACAGTCACCACTAAATTACCTGGATGCATTTGCAATTGCTACTTCACCTGTGACCATATTATTCAGCTCATCGAAACCATACCATTTGACGTTTTTGTGCATCTACATCATATTAAATAAAATCACATAATTTGGGCACTATTTTTCTCTGAAACAGAATCCGGTAGAGAAATTCTGGTCAGGCTTCTGCTGTTATAGTATGCATGACATGGATGTGTTCGGAATGTCAGCACACGTCATGCCTTTTTCTTGATGTCAGGCTCTCAAACTGTGGGACGCTGGATACATCTGGCAACTTAGCGGGATGTTGAGACAAATGTTGGACGAAGGTGGCGAGACGTCTCTCACTTTCGCTGCTGCAAAAATCACTAATGACACCAGATCGAGACTGGTGAGTAAATGTTTACATTACATTTCAATGACAGTGTTTCGTTACAATTAACCTGTCAATCACATGACCTGTTGCTTAGTGACGAGGTCCATCAAATCATAAAAAATGGATTGATTTAACAGATGTCATGCCGCACTAATAATGTATTTGTAATGCACATATATTACATTATTGGTGAGACAAAGCTTGACGGGGGTCACATGCATCATTCTGATTGTGACGTAGGCAAATAGCGATGTACTGGACCCATCAGTTTTCACATATTTCATTCTATGACGTCACAGGTATTCAGGTATATTCATTTAGGGAGGGGCCAAAAGATGTGACTGATTGCGTATAAATGAGGGTCCAACATGCGGCTTACATCGTACGACTGGTCAACTCTGCTTCAGAGCAATTTATAGGTGTTGACGACATTGATCAAATTTATCCACCGGAACACCCCACCTTATTGCAACTGCCGCTATGCAGACGACACTCATCACCGACCACAGCACAGTCGAGTGTGAGCTCCACCAACCCCAGCCATCACGCCTGATACACAAAGTCGAGTATCGGAGGTATACCGCTATTAACAACCAGACCTGGGGCCGAGTACATTTTTATGAGTACGAGTACTTTGACGATGGATGAGTACATTGCTAAAAGCTGAGTACGAGTACAAGTACATTTTTGTAAATATAAATATTAAATAATAACGTATTGTAAAATTATTAAAATTAATCTAATTTATTTAACTCAGCACAATACGGTCATCAATTAACTTTTCAAAAACTATGGATACAGTACTGGATAGAGCAATAAGCATGTAGTTACTCTTACTAAACATGCTAGCACTTGTGTTTCTAACAATGGGCTTAGGTACAGCAAATATCCTAGATTCAGGTAAAATAGCATGGAGAAAGAAATTAGTGAAACACACAGTGTGCACTGGGAGAATCAGTAATTTGATTTTTGGGTAAAAGACGTGATTAAATTAACAATATCAATACCAATGCAACCATAGACAAAAAGATCACAATTACCTTCAGATGCTTGACAAAGTTTGAAGTCATTTTCATGTGGCCTTTTATCTCGATCTTACAGTATTTGCATTTCCCTAACACATTCCCTGTGGAGTTAGGTAGTATCACAAAATGGCTAAGTACAGTCGACATGCTACTAGTACTAGTTTTATGCTTCAGCTCTTGCAACAAAGTTGAACAAACAATACTCCAATTAACTTAATCGACAATTTAGTGGATCTCTGCAATGTAGGCATGTGGTATCACTGTCATGATATATCTAGGGGCAATATTGAGTCACCGACCAACTAGGCACACGTAAACCAATCATAAAGTACGATTGACATTTGAGAAAAAAACTTAGCCAATCAAGTTGATATCTGTCTTTAATGATCACAAATGAGTGGGTAAAAGAGACTGACCAGTGGATACCCCCAGCCAATCATTTGAACTTTGCTGGTTGTCTCCAGGTTAAGCATGTAAAACAAAGCAACCAACAGGAGGATTTGTTACCTGGCATCCCACTGGCTACATGTCTTTGTTTAGCATTTCTCTTATCTCTGCTCCCTCAGTGCATGTTCTCTCTGACCTAGACTATCATGCCACATGGCTTCACTGGTGTCACACTAAGTTGGCACCGGATTATATTAGTGTAGGGTGACTTGAGCCACCTTACTTCTACAGAGGAAGACTGGCAGTTCTTGTTCTTAGCAGTTAGCACTGTCGGCCAGTGCCAACTGGCATGGTCTCCAAACTACATTAAATGCATTCCCTGTCTAACAGGTGGGTTAACTGCTACTAGTAGTTGGCTCTTTATGGACATCCTGGTGGCTTGATTAAACTGTTTTATGGCCTGAACTGATAGCCTACAATTATTGTTTGCTTAACAGGGTGTTTCTAACTGGGGAAAGATGCTGCCTGTTGCCATGTTAGGGTATCATAGTCATGGACTCATGGCTATCAGAGAATGAGGATGTACTATGTGTAGGGATGGCAAGGTGGCATTCTATGTGAAATAACAAAGTATTTAAAAAAATAGTTGAGCATTTAAATATTTCAGGAAAGTTTGATTTTATAACTGCAAATAAATTAATTGTTCCCAGTATATATTGAGAAAGTACTCAGATGTACTCGTAATGTACTCGTAAAATATGAGTATGAGTACGAGTACATGACCCATAAGTTTTATGAGTACGAGTACTTCAAAAATGTACACGAGTACCGAGTACTTCCGCCCCAGGTCTGTTAACAAAAGTCTGTTCGCAGCTGGCCTGGCCACCTGCGATATACATGCGCCTGAGTTGAATCCGACAACCTTTCTCGCACTCTCTTGTCTCGTGAACTATCACGGTAAGGCCAATGACTCTGTGGCATACCAGCGAGCTCGCTGAAGGGAAATGCGCTCTACACCATGTTTAACGTTAGTAGCGACGATCTGGTCTGACAGGCCATCGGCAAATCTTCACGGATCTGCGCAACACTTTCCTGAAGGCACTCAGAAAGGCACGGTTGCAGTACTGCCAGTCTGAGATCATAGAAGCTGGCGGTAACATGCGACGGGTTTATAAGATAGCAAACATATTGCTTGGAGCAGACGGTAACCGGCCTACCTGATGGATCGAACGCAACTGACTTTGCTCTTGCAATTATTGTCTAGAGATGCTTCTCCGAGAAAATTGATGCACTCCTCTGTGATCTGCCTCGACATTAACACTGGCCCACTGGCCAGGTGCCTTTTTGAGGCTGTTGGGTTACTAGTTTTCATATTTTACTGGCTCGCCGGGCCACTGGTTTCAATCCGATTGACCACACCATGTTTCCGGTAACCCTACCTAGAAAAATAGGACAACCCTAAAGTCTAATCTTTTTATTTGATATTTAAATCAATCTTTGTTTTGTTACATTTTTGTTATGGCTAATTAAAAAACGGCAAACTCAGTCATGCGTATACGATGACATGTATGAACTGCCAAACTCATATGTATCCACCTGCGTGATTGGCGAATGGCGAGGGTCATTAATTATTCACCCAATAAGTGGTCTTGTTACACATTGGCAACGGATGGCAGGCAATCTCAACAGTCTGCATGATAAAACGCTAGTGCATATAGTATTCCATAACGGAAAGGCATCAAGGAAATTTGTTATACTGTCAAACATTTTATAGCATTGCTAAAGACCATGGCTGCAGTGGTGGATCGTGTAATACAGCTGTGCCTTGGGCGGAATGAGAGCAAGGACTCTGGACAGCGTTCACATTGTCCCACACCGACAGCGATGCATTGTTTACATCAACATCAGCCATCGCCAGTCATAATGATAATATGATACACATGGTATTGACGTTCAGATGCACATTTATTATGGTATAATGTGCCTGATCCTGGCAATACAGACTTTCGGCCCTGCAGGTAGGACGTCAGCCAAGCATGTGCTTCGCCACATATACCATAGCAGTGCAGCCGTCACAGCAGAATAGCGTGGTCAAGCATGTCAAACGCAGCAGATAGGTAGTAACACCAGAAGTACGCCTCAACGTGTATCGATGACAGCACTACATCATTGTGAAAGCGCAAAAGCTCTGCTGTCTTCGCTACAAATGAGATGTTGGAGTTGGAACGATAGTTGGAGAGTACATTGATGTCTTTATCATGTTTCTTCAATATTGGTATCACAATGGCGTGTTTCATCGCGTGTGGGACAACGGAAGAGGCTAGGGACACATTGATTATGCGTGCTAAGACCGATGATAGCACGTCAACATGCTGCTTCAGCAGTGATGATGGCAGTGGGTCAAGTTCACATGGTTTGTTAGTGGATGATAACACTATCCTCTTCACATCTGTCGGTGGCACAACCTCAAAACAGACCAGTGGAGATATAACATCTGTCAATAGTTCAGCAACTGGCTGCAGGTCTTGACATTAAGGTTTTGTATCCACTGCACTGGCCAGGGGGCCAGTAGATTTGAAAAGTTACTGGTCCACCCCAAAAAGTTACTGGTCCGGATTTTGTAAAAAAAAATATGTTGAAACCAAGGTGTCTGTTGGTCACTTCACAGAAGAAGTCCACAAAGTCTAGGGTTCGCTTGGAGCGATGTCATGCTGACTTGTCCAAAGTTCTTATTTGTGCACGTCGTTTACGATATTAAGATAGCGACTATAAGAAGTGATGACGTAAAATTAAATTAAGATTTTTAATCGTGGTATCACTCTGCAGTCTGCTATTAATGCAATCTGCATCTGTCTGTCATGTAGACGCAATAACTCTTAATTAAAAACTATTCAAGATTATAATGTTTATTAACCTAACTTGTAATACCACATTGTTTGAGAGTGAGAGCTGGCAACATCTCACAAAAATAAAGTCATAATTTAGCATCAGTTGGCTATATTTTGTTAACAACCATGAGTGTAATTGTAGAACTGCACATGTGGGACTACTGATATATGTCTGGTTATTTCAGGCTGAAATGCTCTGCCAGACAACGTCATTTAAATGGGACGCTGATACGAAAACTATCAAGAAACAACAGTGAGTGATTGCTCTCCTATGAGCCATGTAAATGTTGCTTCTGAGAGCAGCCGGTCCTCTTTCCTTTCCTTACTTACCTTTTTACTTTTCTATCGCCTTCTGTAGTAACAATTCTACAGGGTTGCCATGGTCAAGTGTTTACAGTGCTGGACTGTCGGTCAGAGGAACAGGACTTTGAACTCTGGTGCTGCCAGGCGGTGGTTCTGATTCCACCTGCGTCTTTCGGAAGAGACACTAAGCCGTTGGTCCCTTCTGTCTGGTGTCTGTGCCAGGGGAAGTAAAAGATCCCACGCAGGGAAATGGAAAAAAACCTGCCGTGGACTCACTGAGCTGGGATCTCATTCTCTAAACACCCAATGCCGGAATAATCAACTTGATGATTGTGTTGTATTTAATGGAAGATTATCAAAGTTTACGTCAACATTTTCTAGATTTAGTTTGTATCTCGTAAGCCTATCTTTAATATAATTTGGTTATTTTTAATTGATTATTTGGGAAACGTACTTTGACCCGAACCATGTTTATTTGGTTGCAGTTCAAGTCGACCTCCAGGGGCCAGAGATATGGAGGAAGTACTTCGTAGGATTCGCCACAATTGAAGATGGGAGGGCGACATATTCTTACAGGGTCTTCTTACAGGTCCTCTTCTGGCTTCTAGGCTGTGATGTCTCTAACGTCAGCTCTGATCTTTGTCGTCAAACTATATGGTGTGCATGCGTCTGACGAGTTGTTCCATGATAGGGGTGGGGCTGTATATTCAAGCTTAATTGGGTGGTTTTTTCCATAATTTGTCTAATTTCTTCCCTCAAAGGACTGGACTGATGGAGCCTCTACCACAGACTGTGGGAGACTGTTCCATACGTCCGTGCATTGGTGTATATATAAATTTGTTTAATGTTTAACCGACATCGTCCTTCGAATATTTTTAGGTGATGCCCTCTTGTATATGATTCATTATTCTTCAAATTTATCAAGTTTGATGTCACTGCTGTATCATATTTCTCTGTTAAAATCTTATACGTTTCAATCATGTCTCCTCTGAGGTGACGATATGCCAGAGTTGGTAATTTTAGTCTGCAGACATTCATTATATTCAAGATCTTTAAAACCGGGAATTAATTTGGTTGCTCTATGCTGAACATTTTCAACATCTGTAATGTGTTTCATTAAGAATGGAGCCCATACTTGATTTGCATATTCAATATGTGGACGGACGAGAGATTTTAAAATGGTAGAAAACACTGTTCATCCATGTAATCAAACGTGCAACGAATTATTCCCATCATTGAATTGGCTTTATTAATTTTTTCCAACATGTGCCTCGACGTTAAGTGATGAGTAAAAAGTGACACCAATATCTTTCACCTTGTCCGTACTTGCCAGCGTGACATGATTACGTCCCAGTGTGTAGCTGTCATTTCTTATAGTTGATGATCCTATTCTGATATGGCTGCATTTGTCTGGGTGGAACTTTTAAGAAAGATGCCAACATACAAATTCTGCAAGTAGCTGAGTCAGGATCAGATCCCTATATGTGTTCCAGTGTAGATTGTTGTGGAATCACGGAGATGTATAGTTTATGCAGGGCTGCCTACCATTACGGATTTTCCGTAATCATTACGGAAATTGACCTCAGATTACAGCATTACGGAAACTGCTGCCGTATTAAGGAAATAAAATATCTAACTACAGAAAATGATACACATTAAAGAACTGCTAAATCTAGAAATTATGCCGCTCCAGATGCCCTGCAAAAAATGTCATGATTATGAATTCGGGATTACAAAGTCCTACCTAGTCAGTAAGCAGACCTCGTCCAGTGCTGTGCCTAAATACAATGTTGCAACTTGGAAATGTCTAGTCATGCATGGACTCTTACAGCAAAAATTAATACAGTGTCACTTATTGGATGTTGCAGAACAAGCTTGTTTTGCAAATTTATAGAGTAGCAACATAATATGTTGAAACAAAGTATGTACTGATTAAGTGAATAACATCCTAAATGAAACAGTTTTACCAGGCACTGGGAATGAAATGTGTCTACTTCAGACAAAAGGCTTGATTGGCCAAGTGTACCGTGGGGTGGTAGGCACTTTTGTGTTTGATTGTTGATTGCAGAAGGTCATTTATCCGCTCGACAATTTGGGGACGTGCTGTGTTGTGTCAATTCTGTTTATCCACAGCACTTGTTGCATCCAGAGTCGAGTCAAATCTTGTTTATCTTTTCATCAATAACCCAGTGTTTCAGTAACTTTTATGTGAGACTGCTAACATCTGTAAATAGTTTTGTGTTTATGTTTCCATCATTTCAGGGAACCAACTGGCCAGATAAAGTTGTAATGTGATTCACTTAACCGGTTTTTGTTTTATGTCAAAAGCAGTAAATTATAAAATTCCAGCAGTAATATTTCATAGTGTACTGATGGAAATCAGAACAGGAAGAAATGTTGCATAGTGTCAAAGTTTATGAATAAATATTGAAACCGATTGAAAATGGTTCATATTCATGGTTGTTGCATGCAACATATTATAATAAGATAAGAATGTTTTGGTGCTATTAGCATAGGAAGATGGAAATTGCTAACATTAATATCGATAGGAGGCTGGCGACTATTGGCTGTGCTGTTTGGTCAATCTTGCTCTTGTGTGTGGTAGTAAATACATATATTGTCGGGAATGAGCCAATAGGGCTGACTTTTGTTCATTCGGTGAATTCATCGCAGCAATCGGATCGCCTTTCGTCTTTCCTTTTTTTCCAATTCAGTGTTCCTTACATGTAGTATAAAATTGTATTTTAAAAATATTTTTTTATTTAATTAAATGATATAACAGATTTTACAATGGAAATAGTGTATGGTAATATGATTTTATGATAGAAACGATTAGGTTGTACCTTCCGTGAAAACGTATTTTTATATATGTTACATTTGCAGTATATGTACTGGCAGAGTGTTGTGTGATAGGTTGAGTCTGCACGAAGTGTCGTACACAGTGACAAACTCCATGTTGGAAACATGCAAATAGATATTTTAATGTCATTGCTTTTCACAATTTGGGATGAATTGTTTGTTACTGATTTGTTAGGTTTGTTAATATTCTTTGTTGATGGTGCGGTTATGTTGATGATAAGCAGCACATGTTTTATTCAAAATTATTATTAGATTTTATGCTTTTTTTGAGACTTGAGTATTAGTGCAGTAAACCAGAGTAATTATGTGTCGTAGGGGAAGGCAGGGTGTGTCCACACACCTTACTGTTGACCACATTTTGTGTGGTTTCTCGTTTCAGAATTGCATTGTACAGGTATGTAAGAAATTGTCAAATAAAACGTAATTACTTTACATTTCTGCTGAAATAGAAGTCACACCAACGTAATGCACTGGTGCCGTTGTATACTCTGTTCTATTGTTCTTGTCGTAGCGTAAATAAACAGGGTTCCTATGCTTTGTAGAAAGTACTGCAATATTGAGTTTTTGCTTCTAGGATGTGAAAAATGTCCACCTTTTTATTTATTTATCTATCCAATATACGCGTTATTTGTAAACACTTGCAAGATATTAATTTGATATAGATCTGTGACATAGACACATCCTGTTATGAATAGAAAACATGGAGTCAAATACAGTCGACACTCTCTTTATGGTCACCTCGGTAATGCAGCCACCTCACAAACAAGGTCGCCCTAGGACAGTCCCAAATGATTTCTAAAATAGTGATAGTAAAGTGTAGGAAATTACCCAGGTAGTCTTGCTAGTACAGTCACCTCACCCTTCAGGTGACTTGCCCAGTCCTGAGGGTCACCTTAATAGTGAAGTTGTACTGTACATGGAAGTGATGGAACATCTAACTATAACCGACCTAGCTTGTGGGTTTGTTAATGGTTTCCTACTGGAAGGTTTGTATATCAGGCACCAACCTATCGGAGATTAATCTACGACACCAGGAAAGAACAAAGCTTTTATTTTTTCAAAATTCTTTGTTGGTTAACTTAAGGATATTTACCAGTTTTAGGGTTTGTACTGGATGTTAGCCGTTAATGAATTGTTTGTAAAGTTATGCATGTTTTCTGCAATGGATCTGAGCTATGTTGGCAGTCCACTGATCACTTGGGCAAGTTTTACAAAACCACTCATAAACATCAGGTACAAATACTTCGGGAAATCATCGGAAGTGTATGTAGCGCCATCTGTAGGATTCCCATTTTGCTGGTTAAATTAATCTTCTGTAAGTACGGGTGTATTTTCTATATACTGTATATTTTATGAAGCATTAAAAGGACGTACGTAGTTTTTAATATGAATGGGGTTGCTCCTATGAGCGACATTTTGTTTTAATAGGATTCACCAACCCCATCTGGAGAAGTAATTATTTAGTTATTTCTTACTGGCATATTACTGATTTACATTTGTATGGTGTATGTATATATATGGGTAAGTTCGCGAATTGGTAAACCAATGTGTGACATTGTAGTGAAAAATTCAAACTTATATTTCCAATGTTTCTTTCCTGCTATGTGGTGTAGAAATATGTATAATTTAAGTAATTAGACACAAGGAGATAATAACTATATCTATTGATTTACAAATGAACTACCAACATGTCGGTTGCACATGTAACATGGACATCATTTGAAGGCAATTTCTCATACAAACACATGCATACTTCATATATATAACAGAATGTCATACCTTTTTTATTATTCCTACATCAAAATAACTTAAAAGAGGCCTTGGCCATTATGTTGTCGCTTGACCAAAAAAGTATTTAAAAAATTCAAGTCCGAGATACTTTAAAATATTATTATCGTACTTGTCTTGTGATATTAGTATGCTAGTCGGCATAATCTTGTGAGGCAAATGCATGTTTAAGGAACTAATAACAAATGTAATAGGCTCACTAATGCAGTTTTTCTAAATATGACAAACCATGGTACAGGAGCATTACAATACACAAAGGTTGTGCGTGTAACAAGGACACAAACATTATGCAGACAATGTATTGCACCATGACAGCATCACTACATCAGCTACAGCTACTCCTAAATGCACCATGGCAGCATCACTACATCAGCTACAGCTACTCCTAAATGCACCATGGCAGCATCACTACATCAGCTACAGCTACTCCTAAATGCACCATGGCAGCATCACTACATCAGCTACAGCTACTCCTAAATGCACCATGGCAGCATCACTACATCAGCTACAGCTACTCCTAAATGCACCATGACAGCATCACTACATCAGCTACAGCTACTCCTAAATGCACCATGGCAGCATCACTACATCAGCTACAGCTACTCCTAAATGCACCATCAGCATCACTACATCAGCTACAGCTACTCCTAAATGCACCATGGCAGCATCACTACATCAGCTACAGCTACTCCTAAATGCACCATGGCAGCATCACTACATCAGCTACAGCTACTCCTAAATGCACCATGGCAGCATCACTACATCAGCTACAGCTACTCCTAAATGCACCATGGCAGCATCACTACATCAGCTACAGCTACTCCTAAATGCACCATGGCAGCATCACTACATCAGCTACAGCTACTCCTAAATGCACCATGGCAGCATCACTACATCAGCTACAGCTACTCCTAAATGCACCATGGTAGCATCACTACATCAGCTACATCTACTCCTAAAGGTAGAATTATGTATACATAATCACAAATACAGGTTCACATAGAAATCTGCCAAATTAATACGATATGTGTATTACTAGTTCACGTGTAACAAGGTTGTGCAGGTAACAACTGAAGACACCAAACTTACCCTCACTGCACATTGCTTGCTGTTTTTGAAAAGAGGCCAATGACATGATGCTATCTGCCAGTCTCTGCACACTAGCTACACATTATCTTGAAAGATGACACAGTGTTGCAGCTGTCAGGTGTGATGCATGGTTGCACTTGTAACATCTATTTGATGACACAATAAATACCTAAACTCCCTATGACATGTTTGGTACATTTCAAATGCAGTGTTGTTAAATTCACTTCTGATTTAACAAAATATATATGATCCCTTTCTGTGTGATAAGTGTAGATCAAGTGGTATCCTAAAAGTATGGCTATAGGTGTGTGGTTGTAAGTGTACCCAATGTGGACGCCACATGTTACAGGTGCAACCTCAAGTTTGCAGCCCCTTATCAGTGCTATGCATGGTATCCCATCAATTTTTTTGTTGGATCCAAGTAATACACACATAGAATGCATGATGTTTCCTTCGCAGCTTGGCAATAAAAGCAAATTTACCGTTTCCATGTCACAAATTAGGCTTGCGAAAAACAACTTTCTGCAACGAGACATGTGGACTTACAAATAAACAGTTGCAACATCAAATCTACTTTTATATCTAATGCATCTACTAAGTATAATGAATCATTTGATGTGAAAATGGATGCCATTGTTGACAGCAGTTGTTTTTTTAAATGTACATGAAATCAACATGCTAAAAGATTTGCCAACTCGTGAACTTACCCATATGTGGACTATGTGTATACATCCAAGAAGTATAACTATATTATGTGTCTTGACTTAAATACCTAGGCCAATTTGACCCCTCGCTACCCTCCTGGATGTCACATCCCTCCATTTTGTCCTGTCTAGAGCACACCACTCTGCTGTTAAAAGCGGGAGCCCAGTGTCCTGTCTAACTTGGTCACTCCACCTCTTCTGCGGCCTTCCACGTTTTCTGTGTCCTTTAGTCTTCCTTGAAAGCTATTTTAGGAGGTTTTCGTTTGGTACATGATAGACATGTCCAAACCACCGGAATCTTCTATGTCTGATGACATAGGTTTATGTACCATAGCTGTCAACATAGAAGGTACCATGCTGCATAGGAAGCAGAACTCTCACAGTTTCGAGTTCTTCATTTTTCAGGATGAAAGGCTTGCCTGATGAGCAGGGTTGGCACGTTTCTGGGAAAACCCGGTTTTAGACAGGGCAGCTGGAAATACCCACTATTTACCAGTAATATGCAGGAATAACTCATAAAATGGGAATAAGTCCATAACAGATTAACATTCGGTAGTTCCTGTAACTAAATCTAGTTCAGTTGAGTTGGAAAGATAATTAATATCGAGACCAAATACTGGTTACCAGTCCATGCCTAATCCTTGTGTTTATGTATGCCAGGAAATCCATGACATGAAAGAGTAAAATATTCAGTTAGTAAATAAATGTCTCTGTCACTCTCACAAGGGACAGTGCCAAGTACTGCTGTCTGGGTCTTCTAGAGGAGTATGGTGATGAAGTCATAGCCTGTACTAGTATTGTCTTATATTATCAGGTGTCCGTTTGCAATATGGTTAAAGAACAAAGAAATGTTGAGCTTTTGGACATTAGCAGGTACTCATCAGGGTCCATACACAATGACAGATACCAAATTCAAGGCTTTTTAATAGAGGATGAACTGGTGCCAGACTATTGACAGCAACCTACAGCTGGTCAACAAAAGGTGGAGTGACATCAAAATGCTTAATGAATAATGCACAATAACACCCATATCTATTAAAAAGTGATTGGTCATGGAAGATGAATATGAATGAACAGGAAGCCCTGCAGTGTAAAATAGAGTACATGGGCAACTGCTGTGCTATACATGCTGATGGGCAGAAGTGCTCCCCTGCCAGAGTGGGGAGGGGGGCTACTGATGAACAAAGGCTACCAGGGTCAGTGGGCAACTGTAGCCTACAGTTATGCAATATAAACAGATAAGGCAACTTTATTTGTTGCAGTTTTCAGTCAAACTACATTGTGTTTGTCTAGTATCATTCTGGTGATGGTAAAGTAGATTTTATTGCAATACAGCTCCAAATATAATACTTTTAAAGTTTTTTCCATTTACCCTGGTTTTTACCA
Source organism: Paraescarpia echinospica (assembly GCA_020002185.1). Lineage (NCBI taxonomy): Eukaryota > Metazoa > Annelida > Polychaeta > Sabellida > Siboglinidae > Paraescarpia > Paraescarpia echinospica. The sequence continues at coordinate 9,487,652 of CM034538.1, forward strand.
CTAGAGGGTTTTTCCCAAGACGGTATTTATCAGTGTAGGAAAAAACATGCCAACCCTGCTGATGAGGTGATTGCTTTGCATTTGGAGAGGTTGATTTTAATACCCTATTTGTTAAGTATTGTATAATGAATATGTACAAATATACTTTAGTATCAGTAATGCTAAATTTGACATTTTTAAATGCACAGTAGTTTGCATAAATAATGACAATGACTAACATATTTAAGTTGTATGAGTTTTATTTATTAAAAAAAACTCAGACATTTCAAATACAATAACAAAACCACATTAATAAATGCGTAAATAAGGCTGCTTAATGGAGTACCTAAACAAATCGTTAAAAACATAAATGCCTCCAACAGAAACCCTAGACTTTGCCACGTATATATACCCATACCAAGTAGTCATATTTTCTTTTCAAGATAGATGAATAAATAATGTTCATGTTCTCAGCTCCTAAGCCTAAATACTAAAATTACTAAAAGAATGACCACCCAAAGCAGGGTAAGTGCAGACAAAGTCAACAATTCTCATGGCAAGAGCTATCGGAGGTATGTATTTCTTGTATCATCGTGAATCAATCCAACGGAAATTCTATGAAACAACACTGCAATGCAATTGCTTGTTGTAAATAATCAATATTAAACAATTACTATGTCAGTAACAAAGATGTATAGCTTCAAAATGTGTTTACTCTTTCTAAATACAATACAGACTATTTGATGTATTATGCATATATTTGTATGCCTATAATCGTTTGCATTTGTCCAACATATTATAACCTATGTTGATAAATTAAGTTATACTGCATTAAAACATTAATATATATACATGATAGCAGGATAAAAATATGTAATATTAACTGACATGAATATCTCATTGTCAGCAACTTAGTGATTGTATGTAGTTTCTGCTACATTTATCGTTTTCGAATAAATCCATTTTCACATGTAAAATACAGCCTGCATTGTAAAAAATAAAACAAGTGATGTCATAAACACAATAGTTAAAATACCAATTTCGAGCTGCGGTGACTGCAAAAATTAACACAGCTGCCAAGTTCTCACAACACCCGAGATCATAAAAACAGTTTAATGAGATTGGTGTCATAATAACATCACTTGTTAAATCTATGACAGTATCAACAACAAACAAGTAACTGTGATTAATGTTCAGTACCGTAGCCATACCAACTCTTTGTACAGATCATTTTTGCAACTTTACTGAAAAACTGACTCAATTGTGTGCTGCTTGCAAAACTGGTAATAATGTTGTAACTATGACTGATTTTACTAAATGAGAGAAACAGCAAAATAGCCGACATTATTATTAAAACAGAACATCCTATCAAAGAAATATACAAAACACATTTCAATTATTTACATTCGTTTAAATTAATGTACTAAGAATCATATCAACAGGAATCACAGATATCATTGTTCCTACCGACTTGTTATTTCTATAAAGACCAGCTTTCTGAATCTGAATATCTACACACAGTATCCCAATTCAAGAATCTGCAACACCTACTTTAGTAGCACAACAGTCCTCCTAAGCACAGCAAACTTGTTGAGTCCAACACATCACAGATGATTTAGACCACAAATCCACTGTAGTACTCCTTTCCCAAACACAAAACTACTTGATTCAATGAGCTTAGTTAAGGCATTCGCATTCTTTTGAATCTTGCGTAGATCTTCACCAATGATATGTCTTATGTGCATGCTAACACGAGGAGAATTTCCTAGCAATTCCAGCTTCCTGCAGATTGCATGAGGAGAATTTCCTAGTAATTCCAGCAGATTGCATCAATTTTGCACTCGACAAACCTAGCATTCAGACACAGACCAGTTCCCGAGGAGGTTTCCTCCAGAACAATTTGCAAGTTAAAGAAGCATATCTTTATACATTGCAAACAATCTCAAACGTTCAAAAGACTAAGTATGAAGCACTTCAAACCCTGTTTCTGTTGCACTGAACAGATTTTCTGGAGCTTGACAGATTTTGTACATAGTCTTTAGTGTGCGTTTTAAAACGGCACATTTTGTGCGTATGCAATAAACCACCGGACATAGACAATATCCGCTGGTTTATTGCGTACGCACAAAACAAACATCAACAGAAAGTATACAATCCGGGGTATATACAAATCACAAACTCAGTCAAACTTAACGATTTGCCTGTAAAACACAATTTAGCTTTGTCACACACACATAGCACAAACACACAGGCATCTGCTATGAAGAAGACGTGTTATTCGACACAATTCGACAAAGCGTTGCTTGATGGAGTTGCTTCTTCTAGCAGTTTGAGTACATTCGTGTGGTTGTTTTTCCTTGCCTCGTCTATTGAGGTTTGCCCAAAGACATCCATGCTGTGAGGGTCAGCCCCATGTTCCAGAAGAAACCTTGCCATCTCCTCGTAGCCGAGAGATGCAGCCTACAGGGAGAGGATAGGTTTTCACTTTCTTGGTTCACACAAAACGAAAATTTCTAAATTTGAATAAAATTACTACAATAATAGGAATTTGCATGCCAAATAAAAATCACTCGGGCGCTTTATATAAAATTGTGTAAATTAAGTATATGGTAGTCTTACTAAATAAATAGTCCAAAGACCTGGTTAAATCATTTAATACAACAATCTTGAAGAGCAACTCTGGCCTATGCCCACACAAGTGAGTGACGTCACTGTGCGGAATGACTACTGTCACCATCTAGTGGTAACTGTCTGATGAACTTTGCTGACAGTGATCAAAACGTCACAGGAAAAAAAGGAATATTGACAGCGAAATAAGTAGTGTAGCCATCTAATGGTAGTTGTCTGGTGAAGTTTGCCAAGAGCTTTCAAAAAGTCACAGTATAAAAGATAGACTGCGAAATAAGTAAAAATATTTCTGACTAGATGTAGTTATATCATTTTGTAAACGTGACAATTAGACGAAGGGGAGCCACCCACCAGGTGTAGGGCAGTCCTATGGTCGTAGTCGCCCTGGTTGAGGTTCACCCCCGCCAGACACCAAGACTCCATGTGGGCCACATCCTCCTGAACGACCGAACTACAACACAAGTGTCCGTCAGTCAGGGAAACAGGGCAGCACTCTGCAGGCATAGGCAGACGTGACCCTCCACAGTATTCAGTCACAACGGTCTATTGTGCACATGAGCCAAAAATAGAAGTCTAGGTGATGTCCCATCAACGTAATGATTTATTTTTCAATGTCTACTTTATTTTCCTTGACAAACAAACAATACTAATGAAATACATGCATTTACAAAACCAATTTATACATAAAAAACTACTGGAGATATTTCATCAAATGAGGTATAATTTTAAAGTTCACGATATGTAGAATCCCAATAGGTACACAACTTAAGGTAAACAAAAATAATTAATTTTGTAGATTTTTAGGGTGTCCGAAAACATAGTCATTAGGGTATACAATTTAAAAAATTGGACTTACACAATTTACGAGACCACCCATACAGGAGCAAGAAAGGAGAGATGACTCACTTGCACAGCATCATGCCGAGCCTGGCCGGAGCGAGACGTAGATGGGCACCCGTGTCATGCAGAACCTTGATGATGTCATTCCTGTGGAAGAAGATGGCATCGTCCAGTGGTGAGTGACCGTAGCGGTCCCGCACGTGAACCGACGCTCCGTACTCCAACATGTAGCGCACGATCTCCATATGACCTTCACATGCGGCGATGTGCAGCGCAGTGCGACCGTCGTAGTCGCAAAGACTGAGGTCGGCCCCCTACAACAATGATATTGAATTGCGTGGGAAATATTATTTGGCTATTATTAACAAAATTATATTTGCTCTTTATAATTGTATTTCCCTTTAATTGCTACTATTAATTACTATCAACTGAAAGTGATTTAATATATGTGCAATTTAACATTGTTTTATTATGGTATATTAAAATGTATTTTTATTGTATTCATATAGAATGGTACTGCAAATGTTTTGAGTAAGTTGCTTGATATAATTGTTTATCAAAAAGGTAAATATTTAAAGTATTTAAATTAATAATGCCATTACAATATTAATATATAAATCATAATATTATTATTAATGTTTTAAACAGAATGCAGTAGGTAAGATAGTGTGTGCTCCTATTCTGTTATGCTCACATTTACAAAAAATGGTGGCAACATCAAAGCAAACTACATCTTCATAAGGTCTTTCCCAAAATGGCTTACCGCTTCCCTGAGCTCCTTCAACATATCAATGTTTCCTTGGCGGGCAGCGGAACACAGTAGGGAAGGAAAGATGGCTTCCTGCAGTAGTTTTGCTTCCTGAAACACAATACAAGAATGTTTATTTAAGAAATATCTAGTTGTAGAAATCTAATTATTAACATAGTGAATCCATGTAGTAACTTGAAAACTCTGAAAATGAATATTCTTCAATGATATTATATCAGTTACGATCGCTAAGCTGTTACTCAGGTATGCAAATAGCAAGTACAACAGATGTAGCACCAGTGCCTTAATAGGTGTGTTGGGGGGAAATTTACATAAACATCAGTGATTTTCTATTTACCTCTGTGTCCCTAGACCAAGATGTTCTGCATTAAGCAAGACCAGAATAATGTAAAGTATCCTCAATGTTTCTAACTACTTAAATAAAATCAGAAAAGACATCTTCCATCCCCAAGTGCCAACTACAGTGGGTTATCACTATAAGAACGCTGTATATATAAGGAACACTCCTTAAAGGTAGGTCAGAGATAAGAAACAGTCCCAACTTGGTCCTTATAGCGAGAATCTACTGTATCCAGTATGACTGTACTGTAGAAGACCCAAACACTGCGGATATCCTTTACCTCTACCGAGCTGATCTTCATCATCTTGGCCATCTTCTGAACGAGGCTGTACTCCAAGAGGTCTTTTTCTTCCCCCGCTGTTACTGTCAACTCTCCCCGCATGTTGATGCCCACCATCTGAAAACAACAGTTATCTCCTGTGACGTCTTCCAGAGAAGGATGGTATCTTATTACGTCTATTTTATGTGATAATAATGATGGGTTTTTAATTTAAAGTGCTAATTCCCACTTGGTGGATCAATGCTCTGTACAAATACAACGATACACAAAAGCTAAGACTATTAACGTTAGTTGTAGAGTACAACAAAAATGCACAAATATATATATATATATGATATATATATATATATATATAATATATAAACCTATAAGAGCTAGTTAACAGTCAATACTAACAATTCAATTAATGTAGCAATTTAATCACACGTGAAACATATGTAACAAATTAGCATAAATCAACAAAAATACCAGTAGTTGCAAAGATCTTGCCTGCTTTTTAACCACTTTTGCTGAGAATGTAACATCTCCTACCTTCCTCTTCTTCTCCAGCGACCACTCGCTCTTACTGAGGATGTAGGCCAGCTTCATCAGTGCGGCCTCGACCGTCATGTCCGAGCCTGGGATCACGCCACTGTCCAGCAACGCCTGTAGGACATAGTGACATCACAGGTTACAATTGTTAGACAGTGGACCTCACTATTACGCTCTCCCTTTGAACTGGGCAAAACTGAGCTGCATAGCGAGGTGACCGTATCACTGTCACTAACTTCCTAGACCATAAAGCGAGGTTCGACTGTATATCAGAATTATAGTCACCTACTCGGTTTCTGCCCTATCTGAGTTTCTGCCTCATTACAATTATATAGCTGGATCTCATATTAAATACATCTTTAGTCAGATATATCAGACACAATGAGCAAAGGACGTATACAAACTTGCAACAAAGTTTTTTGTCTCAAAATTAAAACGAGGCAAACAGGTTTTTGACAGATATTTTGATAGCGAATGCAGACCACGTGACTACTGTGCTCCATATTGGTGACGGTGATGTAAACAACCGTAATATTAAAATTTATTGGGCGAAATTGTAAGCAACTATTCACCATAATCACCACAGGAAAGTTAACGAACAGCCCGTGGAGTTTATACAGTGAATGGTTTGCGATTTGTCGCAGTGATGATTTTGAACATGATGAGGCAGAAACCGAGTGCTTCCGTATGGCGCGTGAAGTGATTATCGTCTGACGAATATTGTAAGTATCGCTTCGTTTGATGAAATAATTGGTTCTGATTAATAATATTGATACGTTGCTGAACGATTTCAAAAATTGTTGGTGACAACTGCATATTATATTATATTAATTTTAAACCAGTGTCGTCAAATGCAGCACCCACATTATGACCAAGGGGCTAACTAAAAGCCAATAAAGGCTTCCTGTCCCTTTCACTGGAATAATGACAATTAGGTTCAGTTATTGATGGTGCCATTTATTTATATATAACCATGTCAAATAAGTACATTTTTCTTTACACCTCTCTGATCACTACAGTTATATTTCTTTAACTAAACATACCCTGAATAGAATTAATAGATCCATGCTGTGGAGTAGCTGTGGAGAAACTAAATGGTTTCAGGTCAAAAAGCGATATATTCATTTTCCTGGTTTTGAGAAAAAGTCACTTTTGTGTTTCATTCTCAAAGCGATAATAAAAACTTGTAAATGAATTTGGTACATATTAAGAATCTAAAATCATAGAGAAGGGTAGCAAAGTCTGAAATATTTGTTGCACATTTGTTATGCAAAATGTTATATTAAATGCTTTCAGATCAAAACGCTGTATATTCATTCATACAGCACGTGCCATTACTCTGCATAGCTGTGGCAAGGCGGTGCTGGTAGGCTAAAAATGTATATAGCGTTTTGATTAAAAAGACGGATGGCATTTATTGCATTTTTTAAACAAATTCTGTGCACATCGTTTAATGGGTATTTATCGCGTTTTTGTATAAATTACATAGTAGCCTAGCTCATCAAATGTTTAAACAAACATTTTATCCTTGTTTGGGTGTAATTTCAAAAAGTGACGTTTAACGTGTTTGCCATGAAACCCTTCAAGTGGTGTTGACGTGGTCATACCTTGCCTGACTCATAGGATGTTGAGACCATCCCGCGAGAGCACTGGGTGATGTTGACGACTAGGACCCCGCGGTCTGAGGCTTCTCTTAGCACATCCATGAGGTCCTGCCTTGTGGAGGGTCCATTGCCTGCCCCGTAGCTCTGGAGCACCACACCCTTCATGGGCGGCATCAGGAACTGTTTCACCTGAGCACATGAAAATAACCTCACTATAATCATGTGATCTGTTGCCTAGCAACCAGATTCGTCAAGCTTAGAACATTTCTGCCACACGAGTGAAGTTGTTGGACATTCTGTTGTATGTTTTGTTGAAATTCGGGCTCCAAATGTTTTGCTTTGAAACAAAAATGTAACGTAAAGTTGTTTAAGGGCAAATGAGAATGACAAGACAATGTGATTCAACATGAATGTGATGTTTAAGGGCGAATGAGAATGACAAGACAATGTGATTCAACATGAATGTGATGTTTAAGGGCGAATGAGAATGACAAGACAAAGTGATTCAACATGAATGTGATGTTTAACATCATACGATAGTGACTGATTTTATAGAGGAGCTGGTTAACTATCAAAAGTGTTCCTGGAAAACTGAACCTGACATCTAAACAAGTGTTGAATCAACTTAAGAAGGCATAAATCAAAATTTGTCAGATATCAACGTATATTTATATTTTTGTGTACTTTTTTGCATGTATGGATTCTAAAAAATTCAAAATCATAGGTTAAATGTAACTGCAAATAATGCTGTGGATTATTGCTATGGAACGATATGTGACCTGTAGAGGTCATACACAGAAGGCAGGAAGTACTCACTGTAGTGAGGGTGATGCTGGGAAACATACGTAACACTCCCACTTCACGACACATGTCCGAATGCACCGCAAACTTCTTGATACCACCTTGTCGGAAGACGGCACCCCAGTTCACTGCAAACACGTCATATTCTCTTCAAGAATACAAGCATAACAAACAGGTAATACGGGAAATCATTCAAGGTTCCTTCTCTATCTTATAATTTTATTTGCCTCGTTCCAGATTAATTTGAATATTAATACATTAAGTCTCGTTCCAGATTCATTTGACTATAAATATATTACACATATCCATTACAATATGTTACCTCATTTATACATTTGTATTTTGGCAAAGTTTGGGTAGGAGAGATGTTGTACCGTGTATATTGACTTCGGTCACTGCCAGTGGAGCTAGATTCGGTGAATTAAATGCGTCCAATGCTCCTGTGTCCTTCTTAGTTGATCGGTTACCTCGCAGCAAGGCGTTGTGGAAGTAGATGGCTACCTGGAAGCAGAACGAAAGAGTGCGTCATCCAAAGTACAGAGCGGGTCAAGTGAAGCACCAGGACATGGTCTACGGCTATCAGAAATACATTTTAAATCACAGTTGTGACAATATATAGATATATACTATAAATATTTGCCATTTCGAAATTAAACAATTATTAGTTATATTGTATTGCTATAGTATATTTAAACTTTGATGACTTTAGTGTGGCTTATCGATTCTGATATTGACTAAACCCTTTGCATTGATGCGCCTCTGAGCTTGGTTTCTGAGGATTTAGACGCAAAAGAAGTTACCTTATAATTATTAACTCTAATGTTATAATTCAATGTGCAGGTGGAATGTTAGCTAGATGTTATAGTAAAGGTTATAATTCAATGTGCAGGTGGAATGTTAGCTAGATGTTATAGTAAAGGTTATAATTCAATGTGCAGGTGGAATGTTAGCTAGATGTTATAGTAAAGGTTATAATTCAATGTGCGGGTGGAATGTTAGCTAGATGTTATAGTAAAGGTTATAATTCAATGTGCAGGTGGAATGTTAGCTAGATGTTATAGTAAAGGTTATAATTCAATGTGCGGGTGGAATGTTAGCTAGATGTTATAGTAAAGGTTATAATTCAATGTGCAATGTGCGGGTGGAATGTTAGCTAGATGTTATAGTAAAGGTTATAATTCAATGTGCAGGTGGAATGTTAGCTAGATGTTATAGTAAAGGTTATAATTCAATGTGCAGGTGGAATGTTAGCTAGATGTTATAGTAAAGGTTATAATTCAATGTGCAGGTGGAATGTTAGCTAGATGTTATAATAAAGGTCATTGGATTTTACTTAAATTCAATACACACACATGCACACATGTACACAAGCATATACACAAGGATGTACGCTCACACATGCACAAGTGAAACTTGTACGTTGTCACATACAACTGAGGTGTGTTTAGAGGCCACAACCTACCTCTGGTATGGTGTAGTGTCCAGCCATGATCAGGGCTCCCAGAAAGTTGTCTCGTCCATCGCTCCGAGTCTCAAATATTGGAATCTACAACATTATTTCCTTATACAAAACAAAGTTAAATTAACTTAAATCACTTCAAACCAGTGCCACTATGCAAGTGATAACAATGATTCCTACTGTACAGATATATATATACATGTATATATATATATATTGTATTTGATACTCCAGTAAATATTAAACATATCTAAAAAATAATCATGATATAGATGATCACATTACAAAAAATGGACATTCTACAAACGAATGGCTTCCCTATCAACAAGACATCTAAAGCATGTTGCTCTGGACAGTATTCTTTAGAAATAATGTTATTCCTAAGAGTATAGAGGGAACTGTAAAAAATCTAGGTTCTGTTGGGGTTATTTTACATGATTTTTTCCAGTTATATGATTTTTATTAGACCTACTTGGGATAAACAAATGCAGTTCTATCATAATAAAAATGGATAGCTCTTATATAGCGCAAATCTTTTTAGACAAAAGACTGAATGCGCTAGAACATACCATTCATACTCACATATATACATAACATATATAAGACTATATAAGTACATACAGAAAAAACATAAACCACTTACACTAGAGAGAACACTTGTCGGAACAGATATGTCTTTAACCAGGGTTTAAATTCAGATAGAGTAGGGATATTTCGCAAACTGGCAGGCAGTGAATTCCAGAGAGTGGGTGCGATGAAGCTAAAAGAACGCTCACCAATAGACTTAAGGTTACGTTTAGATAGTGTTAACAGCTTCTCGCTGGAGGACTGGAGGGTGCATGACGTTTTGTATGTGGAGAGCAGGGCCAAAAGGTAAGGTGGGAGAAACCGGTCAAAATGACGGTACACAAAAGTAGCCATCTTGTACTGGCATCGGAACTTTGGCATCACATGGTTTCGCTACGTTTCTTTGGAATGAGCCGTGCTGCACTGCTCTGAACCCTCTGTAATCGACTTATCTGTTCAGCAGGCAGACCAGTAAAAACCGAATTGCAGTAATCAAGATGGGAAGTTGTTAAAGCAGTGACAAGTCCAGCAGATGGGAAATTAGAAAGATACGGCTGGATGGACACAATATGTCTTAATTCAAGAAAAGAGGCACAACAAACACTGCTATCATACACTATATTACACTGAATAATGATATATAACAATAATTTTTATTTGTATAGCACCAAATCTGGTATTCCGATATAAAACAGGTTCAGAAGCCCCTAAAAACAACTCTAACAAAACATAATCACTATAATAACATTTTAACAAGAAGAAAGATATATGGGACATAATATGGAATTCAAAGATACATAAACTGTATAGAAATAATTTATGTAAAATAAAGTGTAGGAGAAATACTGACTAAAGGAGGTATTCAAAAAAGCAGTTGCTGCTTTAAAATCAGTCAAGTAATAAAAATAAGTAATTAAAATGCAACAGCAGATAAATGAATGAGGGTGATTACCTGAGATCCTGTCAGGATGACTGGTTTGCCAAGGTTCTCCAACATAAAGGAGAGGGCGGACGCAGTGTAGGACATTGTGTCTGTCCCATGCAAGATCACAAAGCCATCAAAGTGGTCATAGTTGGCCTGGAGAAAAAAAACTCAGCATAAATTACTTTCCAGCAGATCCAGCATTAAACTAGTTAAAGTCAGATTAGTAGTTTTATGATTTGTATTCATCCTACATTCATTTGTAAAGTAGCATTACGTAGATGTAACATGCATTCCAAAATGGGTTACTGCTAATGGGGTGTGCCTTTGTGATATGCAGAATTGTGCAAAAGAACTGCACAGCCTTTCTGATAAGATTACCGTTTACACACTCAGATTAAACCTGGGAAAACATAATGTAATAATGTCAACAAAGTTACTGATATTAAGTCGATTTAGTGAAATGAGAACAGTAAATTGTATAATAATTTCACACATAATGTCATAATATTCCAGCAATAATATACTTTTATCATTTAAATCAAAAATATTTCTTTTAAAGCTATAGCTGTGATTTCCATGGTATGTCTTACTTTAATATCCAATGCCATCTGGGCATAATCATCTACTGTCATGTTGGAAGAATCAAGCAGAGGATCATACTCGTATACACAATAAATAATCCTTCGTCCTTCTGTTGACTGCCTGAAAGAAGGAAACATAAGAACTGTCTATTAGTGGTGGGCATCTCTTTATCAAATTACAAACAATACAAACAAATAATAAGGTTTTGTGGTGACATATCCTACGATATCACTAACCATTAGCTTTTTTACAAATGGCTAGACAAATATTAAGTCTGACTAAACATAGTGTCAATTCTATCAGGAAAAAAATTACTTTGCTAAGAAAAAGCAACTACTTTGCCAAATGGCAAATTGAAAAGATATAACATGTTAGTTTGAGTCCTGCTTGGAGCACATAAATGTTTAGATATGCGTGTGTGTGTGTGTGTGTGTGTGTGCGTGTGCGTGAGTGCGTGCATGTGGTAATGTTGGTGTGAGTTGTGGTTGACCAGATTTGGCAGGCCTTTGTCATAAGTGCTACATCATTGTTTAAATCATTATGATTTCTGTCAGTAATATAATTTTTAGTGTAGTACATACGGCATGACTAGAGGCAGCTCTGACATCTTCTTGTTGTGTTTCTGCAGGAGGGGATAGGAGGCATCGTGGAACATGGGCAGCTTCCGCAGCATGGGAACAAGGTAGTCTGGCTTCGGGCTGTACACTGGAAACACATACATGTAACATGTATACATAATCATGTTCACCCAGTATTCACACCATGCATACTCCAGCAGTAAAGGGGCAAGTGTTCTTGAACTAATTCCATAAACTATCATGCATTACATTTTTCTATAGATATAAAAATTAAACCGTCCCAGAATATTTCCAAGACATGTTCTCTACTAATGAAAATATCTTTAGACCAGCAAGACAAAGAAAGGCACCTCAACACTTTAGCAAAAGATAATAAATAATTTCCCACAAAACTATAATCGTGATATCCAAATTAAACAAACTAATACAATATACTGCTGCCTTTGTATCAGACATACTATACCACATCTGCTTCAAGAAAACTTTCTTCCACAAATTGCCATGAAGAACATTAACACCCATTTATATCAATGCTTCGTAAGTTACTGCAAAACATATATCATAAGTAAATATGACACGGAATGTGACACCAATAACTGCTACATCTGCAAACAGAATATACCAGCTGAAGCATAGAAATTATTAATTTTCCTGTCCAAATTTTAATTGTACTTTACTATTATTTAGGATTTTTTCTATATTTTATTTTTACTTCTCTGTAATTATTGCATCATACCAATGATAATTTGACTTACATTCTAATCACACTCATACACATGTTAGAAAATTAAAATAAGGCATTTACATTGTTGACACTATTATGTAGTATTAGTTTTGTTAGAACTATTAGCACTGTTATATGTGCACTGTTATGTGTTGTTTGTAAATGCACATTTGTTTAAAATTTGTAGACTAATCATGTAGAATTAACTATGACTACTATACCACAATCATTATGTATTAATAGGCAGGCCTGTACAATAGCGATCTCTCAGGTCTTAGTGCAGGCCTCCCTGGATCATCCAAACTGCAAACTATGTACAAACTGTTTCTTTTATTATGTATGTATGATCTAAAAAAATAAAATAAACTTCACTAAACTTAAAAAAAGACCTTCCAAAACAATAATATCTCCTAAAGATGCTTGGGATATTTTGACCAAATAGGATCAACAACAAAGAGCTTTATCACAAAACAAACACAATGACAATATCACTATAGCAGCACAGATAGTCAGTCCACTAGCGTACTGCCCAAGGCCAAGACAGCCTTACGCTGGACAAAGACGGTAGGAGATGGGATTGTCCGAAGGAATCACTAAGAATGATCACGGAGAAAGATTTGAAAGCCTGACGTGGACTACCATCACCATTCATCACGCAGGACTTCAGACTGACAGCAGTGGTGCTCTCTTGGCGGTTTTACTAGTTTTACTTTTAGCCTGTCCCGAAACTGGCACGCAGAACCAGGAAAAGCGCGAGAGGTCATGTCAGCATGAGTCTGTTCAACCGTGAACGCTACCTTTACCAATTTCGCAGCTAGTTCAGACTATACATAAGACTACATGTGCAGTGCTACACCATACCTCCCCCGCTTGATTTCATGCCGATTGTTCCACCAGTGTATATAACGAGGATTTTCGAGAGGGGGGCGCGTGCCGGTTCTAATTCCTGATCAAGATCGTCTATCGTATTGGCACTTGTGCTGCACTGTCGGAGAAGCTTCGGCTGATAGGACGGGTCCATCGGTTGTCCCACCAAACCGGCGTCCATACTGATTCTTTTCCCGCTTTGTCCCAGCATTTTTTCGTTGTTTTTACCAGGTATTGCGTTCATTTCGACATCTGACATTTTGACCCGTCCAAAGTTGCCGGAAGTGACACACTAATGTCTTCGTCCAATCAACGTGCCGGAATGGGAGGCGTGGCATGTTTATTATTAAATCACACGTGCTGGAGCTGACGGAGGCTTGTCGTAAATTCGCTATCCCACGATTACACATTATTGTGTTTAATCTTATACAGTCATGAGAATGAATAGATATACCACGTTTGGAATGTTTCCTTTTTAAAAGTAAATACTATAAGTGTACATTAAACGTTGAATACAACCGCCAATTATGAATGCAGCATTATGCATCCAGACATAACGACGACCAGGTGTATCTTACAGGTTCTTACAGGTCCTCTTCTGGCTTCTAGGCTGTGATGCCTCTTATGCCAGCTCTGATGTTTGTCGTCAAACTATATGGTGCGCATGTAGTGTGGACGTATCGCTTGTTGAGGAGTGGCCGTACGTGATACTGGTCTTTGTGTCAATATATTTCTATACAGGACGATCGAACAATGTAATTAATCCATGCATTACTACGAATATTGTCTGATATTGTACAATATAGGTATCTGGTCACGACGACCAACACGTTCGAAGACCCTTTTTTCGGACAATACAATGTGAATGTGTATTGACAGCTGTAACACCATATCTGTACAATTATATTATATGGCACTGTACAGTACAATGAATGGCATAGTAAAAAAAACAGTAGAAACATACACGCTCGCCCATACCACATGTACGCGTACGCACGCGCTCACACACACGCATAGGCGAGGGAGCAGGGTGCAGCCCTGAATTTCGGGGGGGGGGGGCAGACATGCTCCCCAGTAAATGTGACCGTGAATGTTTGTTTTAGTGGCGAGCGTCAATGGAGGATGGAAATCGAGGTTTAATGAGAGGATTAAGGTGTATTTTGGCGACTGTGAAAGGTGGGTGCAAGACATGAGGGCAGACATGTTGTTTTCTGCGCCCCCCTCCCAGTAATAGATAAATGTTCAACAGCACTCCCCCTCGTCTTCCGATATCAGTCGAGCCAGCCCTAACAGGAGCTGAAGAAGAGGTGAAGATACGGCGGCGGGACAGCAAAACATTTTCAGTGGTGCTGAAGCTCCGGCAGCCCCCCCAATATAAATTTCGTTCCTGCGCCACTGCACACACACACACACACACACACACACACACTACACGCGCGTACTCACACGCCCACACCATACAAGCGTGTCAGCACACGAACGCGTACGCACCCACGCACGCCCACAAGCGAACTCTCGCGCACACACGCACGCACTTATAAATGCATGATTTTTATTTTCTAGATATAGTAAACTACTATACATGTATCACGTTGAACAATTAAACCAATGCAGTTTAAGAGGGCCTATTTTAAAGCAGTTTAGTTTATAGAGCAACCGTTAGGTCATTGAGTGATTCGGTCTCGTTTTCGAACACGTACTGAACCTACCTCCTTTTTTGAGTTTTTTCATTCCGATAGTGCCACCGGCGTAGAGGACAAGAATACGTGAGAAATCCCGCGCCAGGACAATTTCCAGAGGGATGGAAACGATTTGAGCCGTCGACGGTGCTAGTTGTCGTTTCTCCCCATCTTCCAGTGGTCTTTCAAATGTGGCTGGTTTGGCCAGTTGTAATGGTGGGAATGCCCTGTAGCAACTTTCTTTTACCAGGCCCGAACCGTTGCTTATAAGCGTCGTAGTCTGCATGACGCCGATAGATTGCGAAGAACGAAGGAGAAGCTCAGGAGGCGTATATCTCAGGGGTTCCCTATATATCTCAGTGATGTTTCGGTAAACCTGACGCCAGTGCCTCCTATCCCGCTGAATTTGATGATGCAACCTCTCAGACGTATACAGTCACGACTGTGCACTGAACCCGCGTCTGTCTGCCTTACGCTCGTAA
Source organism: Paraescarpia echinospica (assembly GCA_020002185.1). Lineage (NCBI taxonomy): Eukaryota > Metazoa > Annelida > Polychaeta > Sabellida > Siboglinidae > Paraescarpia > Paraescarpia echinospica. The sequence continues at coordinate 9,503,287 of CM034538.1, forward strand.
CTGATACGTCTCGCTTCGGTGCGCGCCACGTCTCCTCAGCGGGTTAAACTGCTCCTGCTGGTGTCGTCTGCCTCACTTGCTCCGATAATGCCTCTCGTTCGACTTAAAGTACGGCTTAACACGTTTACAAAGAGTTGTTTCGGGTTGAGCCTACGTGAAGGTGGTGAGTTAATTCGCGTCGACTGCGGTCGAATGGAGGCCCAGAATGAACAATCAAACACTTGATTGGATTTACTCCTCGCTGGACTTTGTCATAACGTGCCGTAAACTTCGGATAAGGTTGCGTAACACGAGACTGCACGGGGTCTAACCGTGTGCGCATATCGGATGTTAACTGATATATTTATTAACTTGGAGTGGCTTAACAAATACCAAGGAGACGCCAACTGTCTATATATATAACAGGTGCTATTGCCACCGGCCTACATGATTGATGTGTCACACTGATTGTGAACAAAGACCAGATGTGCTTGCACACATGCACACACGCACACATTCATTAAACCAACTTTTAGCAAGGCGTATGCTGTTATTTAATCACCAAAGAAGGCAATTGTGTGTGAAGGCTAGGACACGTGCATGTGTTTATTAACTCGCATTTTCATTTTTTTCTGTAATTGCCTTCACGGTACCACGGCAATATGTTGAAAGACAATTAATAAAGCCTACCCTGTGTATGTGCAGGTAGATCTCTTAGTTGAACGGTCTTGTGTTTAATCATGGCTATCAATACAATGCATTGCTATCAAGCTAACATATAATAATACCATGATTCCTGAGTAATATATAATAAGAGAAATTTACAATAACAAAATACGCCATCTGATTCACGACATCGTCGTAGAACGGAGGAACTACCATGTGGGTTTTTTAATGCGCAATATTATATATATATATATTTCAATTATTACCATTTCGTCATAGTACGCACGTTAATCTAGTATACGTGTAACCATAAGTAAGTTGACTGGTACATTAATTTTAGGAGGCACACATGTAATTAATTTAAGAAGAACGGATTTACCGAGACGACGTAACAACACGAGCCGTGGCAACGTTGAAGATTGGCCATGGACGACACAGGAACCCTAAGTTCTTATCTTTTAACGAGATCACAGGTTGTTAGAGGAATAATTAAGCTGAAAGTGTTAAACAAGTAAACGCACAATAGGGGCTTATAATAGGATACACAAATAGTTTATGTGATTAAGAGAGAGATACAAAAGTCTATAAAATTATGGCATTAACCCTTTGCACCGGAAAACTGTTGCTGTGTGTATAACAGAATATATAGTTTCATAGGCGGGTCCAGTGGGGCCTCGCGGCACGTGCCTCCTAGACATAGGCTTCGGAATTTGGCGGCGCTGGAGTTGCGTGCTTCCCTTAGACCTTTTGAATGTCCCCCCGTTACGTGTTCCCAGACGTTCTGAAATGATGAACTCAGCCGCGAGCGAGCCTCAAGGGGGATGTAATTGGATGTTCTGCCCCCCCCCCAGACTACCCTCTCTGGATTCGTCTCTGCAACTGGCGAGCCAGTCGTAGGCCTACTGGCGGTTCAATAGTTTAAAGATCGCCGAGACGTACCAAACGAACTAGGAGATGAAGGCGACATGCTAGACATCTACCAACACGAAGGCGCGCACTAAAAGGCGGATCAAGAACGGACGGACCGGAAGGACCATATTCACAAGGATTCGCACGATTGTTGCGCTCCGTTTTTACATGCGCTTGCCTGTTGTATTAGTAATTATTTCAGTATATTTTTGTATAGTAAGTAGACTGTTTATCTTCATCATTCTTTTAATTTTCTCAAAATAAAAGTTATACACTATTCATGATATTAAATTAACAACTGTTAAAATAATAATAATAGATACCCCAATGTTTACAGATATATTCGTAAAAGACAGCAACAACGCATGTAAAGACGGAACAGATATCGTGCGCATCATTGTTAATATGGTCGGCCCCGTCCGCTTGGTCCGCCCGTTGTTGGTCCGCCTTTTAGTGTGCGCCCAACATGAAGCATGTACGACGAACGTTGTCTCACAAAACAGAAGCTAGCACCTACTAGGCCCGACTACAACTCCTCGTCAGCACGCACAAATCAGACCCGTAGAACGTGGTTGATTTTTTATTTTTGGGTTGCGTTTTCACACCGTCAACTGCACCCACCCTTGAGGTTCACCAACAACATACAGAATGTTGAAAACATAGACAATACGTATCAGTATCGTCCACATGAAAACCACGTTAGTAATGAAGAAATCAAGAAACTTAATAACGTTCTTAACAAAATCAACAAAGCCGACGAGAGAGCCGATTATTGAGTGTGTTGTTCTCCGCTTTGTCCCCAGTTTCTAGTGCATGTGAAGTTGGCCTCGGTACTTGTCCCCGTCTTCTGTTTGTTTTCTTCCATCGCTGATCCCGCCTCACTACCATCTCCACCTCCCGCCTTATCTCTCTCTCTGTCTTCTGCTCTCGTTCTTCACTTACATTCCTCTCAAATCTTTTCACAGTCCTCCCATCTCAGTCGCGGTATTCGCATTCTCCATCTACACTCCTCACCGAGGGCAGCCACTCTCTTCGTTAACACTTAAGTTATTCTACATATCACCAAGATAAAAATCGGCGCTGCTTGCGCCAACACAAAGGTTTGCCCCACGTGCAAGGAACCACTAAATTAAGTTGCAATAAAAATAGTTTTAAAACTTCGGCATATCCAACCCCCAGATTACTGATAAACGCAGAAACAATAGAAGATGGCACGCCGTAAGCTGATTTCCTGTTCGGTGTTATACATTAAAATACTCCCCATGCAGACATGCAAACAATTATCACCTTGTTGTCTTTATGCGTGTACATAATTATAACATTAATATGTCTAAAGTGTTCTGGATAAACTAGATGTTTAAGCCTAATCATAATGTATCTTCACGTAGATGACGCAGACTTTGTGATCCTCTTTCCGTGCATGGGTTCAGGAAAATGTGTCTGTATATCTATCTTTGCTTTATTTAATAAATATATGCTTGATAGATTTCCTCTGAGGTTAACAAACATTTATTAGGAGATATGGTACCATCGAAGTATTCTTTTGTCTTCACATATGTGCGTATTTTTATTCTACTTCTACTTGAAAGCTATTGTTCAGCTGGATTTTACTGGTTTCCGCAACAACAAATCATTACGGAAAATGTAATTTATGCAGACTAAATATACTGTTGCCTACGATACTGTATTCAATAACATCTCGACCTACTACAGGGTAATTCGTCCATTAGGTCCCTTAATAATGGCTGTTTATCAACAATCTAGTCCAGCGTACGCTAGCCTTGTTTGTTTAACTGTTCTACTTTCGAATGTGTGTTGTGTAAGTTATCTTAAATTAGCAACCTTTTCCCCGTTTACACAATCACAAGCAATCAAGTGGATGCCTTGACAACCTTGTACCATGTTACTACAGGCCTATATGCTGAGCCTGTCAAACAACATTGTTGAGTACTGCGGAAGAACGTAAAGAAAAAATGCCGTAATCGTGACCAATCGCCCGTGCACGTGCAACAAAGAAAAGAACAATTGCTTTATGTAAATACATTTTCACTTATATGTTTTTAATTGCCACGTGATCCAATACATCACTGTGATATACATTTCAACAAAATTACCATACACAGCAACATGGCGGCAATTAGACAAGGATGCCATTGTTGATCTAGACTCCAATAGTTTATCATATCAGTTTTTAAGAGACAATCACGTAACTACTAAGTTATTTAAATCATACTTATAGTTAAACGAATAATTATATTCTCATTCATATTGACTTCACTTTCTGATATGAAGTCTACATTAAAAAAACTATAAATTGTCTATCTAGTCTCCCTATGCCCTACGTCATATGTCTGCCGTTTTGCTACACCGACGTCGATTAGAGGAGAACGAAAGAAGAACAAACAAAAGAAAACATCCTGCCAAGATTTGCCGTCGAAAGGAACATCTGGAGATAGCCTTTAATATTACCAAATCAGTACGTAATTATAAGATTGATAACACAAATCCGGCAGATTATAAAAAGAAACCCGTATGGGTAGGCCTAGAGAACTGCGTCCAGTTGAATAGCGCGCATGTTCAACATGAGTTCTCCATACAAATAGTGGGATAAGTTGTTTTGATCTCGCGAGAACTTTGCGGCTTTGCCCTGTATAACATTTCGTCATTCGTTTCGTGTAAAATTCCTTGACATTAGATTGTTTGTAATGTTTACTAAACCGTGACCTTATGAGACATTTGTAACTGCGTCATTGAGTCAAGAGAGACCGAAATATCACAACGACCGGTTTCTTCCTATACAAGGAACTATCCCCTGTTATTGGCGCGTTTAATCTCAAAACGAATTTCATACCTACTGGTAAGTGACCGAATGCAAAACACATGCATTCTTCCAGGAATGATACATTTTAATTTAACCCGCACTATTTTCTTTAAAACCACAAGTCAAACAACATTTTTAGATTGTTTTCCACACCGGTCTATACTACTGACCACGTTCTCCAGCTTTCCATTGAGTTCCCAAAGGCGTTCAAGCGGTAAGCTAGTCGACACAACGAATGTAAACATAGTCGCTCAACATGAGATATAACAGTAAGCTAGTCGACACAACGAATGTAAACATAGACGCTCAACATGAGATATAACAGTAAGCTAGTCGACACAACGAATGTAAACATAGACGCTCAACATGAGATATAACAGTAAGCTAGTCGACACAACGAATGTAAACATAGTCGCTCAACATGAGATATAACAGTAAGCTAGAACGATGCCTATCAACTGGTCCGAATGATATCCTGTAATTTTCATGATACGTTTGTCCTTTGACAAGACCTGTCCATTCGAGCTTAAAATGCCTACTTATGTGATTCGCTTAGTGTTTGTTGCAGTAATTATGCGTGTTAGCACATGTCTATTGTATAGAACTATATACATATGTTTACCGATTGGCTTTCTCACATCATGCTAACCTCCACGCTACTTCCTAGCTTAACCTTATGAATAATGAATAATAATTAAAAACGACATGTCCAGTAGCGACAACAATATTATTAACAACAAAGAACAGTGACAACACTGGACAACAAGAACACAATACGAGACAGTAACCATTTAACACACAACATATTGCATGCAATGAAAAGTTCTACCGACCTAAGATAGTTTCTTTTAGGAAGAAGCTGCACCGTTGTGATTTTGCTCATCATTTTCACAACGACATATTGATCATTCCCAAACCAATGCAACGACGCAGGTGCCACGTCGCGTAATGCGAGATTTGTTTTCAATCTCACAGACAATACAAATTTAAAGGAATGTTTGCACAATACAAACGATGAAATGTTGTAAACGCTGAACAGCTGTTCAATTTGGATGTTTTGTTGATGGAATGAATAATTTTGTATGAGTTGTTGTTGGCAGATTTCTTCAAGTGAAAGCGGTTATGTGTTTTGTTGTTGTAAGAAATAATTACCCGGTAAGTATGGATGCCGGCCTCACTTCTGACTACATACAAAGAGAATAACAACAACTAATGAACTGTATGTCAGTACTAGGTCCTCCTATCGTACGCACCTGAGTTCTTGGTCGGTTTCGTCATCCCTATGGTTCCCCCCGTGTAGATGACCAACACCCGGATGACTTCCCCGTCTACGGCGGGCCTCGGTCCAACAGTGGACAAATCTCGAGGTCCCATCGTCGGCAACACGAATAAACAATTAGTATTATTATTATTATCAAAGTTCGTTCGATTAACACAATATTCGTCAGTATTGTCACACAGGGCAGGTGGTAGCTTTCTCATCGGGAGGCTGGTAGCAAAGATGCGCGTGGATCGCTGGGCGACTGTCGACTGCTCGGCTCGGTGTTCGGCTTGTGAATGCCAGCTCCGTTCAAGTGGGTGTCTTGAAATGGAGGAGCGCCCGTGGGATGATGCAATTTCGACGGTGCACGCGCGCACGCGCATCTGTGCACTGGTGCACCTTTTTACGCGGCATTCATGAATGGAAGTTATCGATAATGGGATTGGCGAGATGACCATTCAGCGATACAAAGCGCGGCCGGTATAACCCCGCGGCTGTTTCTTTCATCCGCGTATCTACGGGGATCGCTGATCGTCGCTGTTATTGTCAGTATATAGTGTCTGTACAAATTGTGTTTGTAGTGACTGTGGCAGTCATTGATCATTAAACGACTTTACATGGATGTTCAGCGCCTCAGAACATATCGTTATTGTGTGGAAAATTCCTCGACATGGGATTGCCTCTATAAGATCGGAAAACCCCGACCTTTACCTAATATACCTGCGCCATCAACATCCCCGTGAATAGCTCGGATACAAAGACCAGGTATACGCCGTGACCATCCACTCGTGTTAATTCCAGTGGCATCGTGCCAAAGCACGACGAAAACACCCCATCGTTGATACCAGCGCGTGCGTTTTAACATTTATAAAACCCGGTGGACGATTGCTGATGCAATAGTTTCTCGACGACAGCGGTGGACGGCTAAACTGCAACACCTGTTTTGATTCAGACGAGCGCGTTTCCCCTTGCTCACAACGTTGACGCGGCCGCTGATAGGCAAAATACTTAGTCCTGACTCCGTGTGACTCGTAATTGACCCCAGGCCTGATTCAAACACATTTGGATGGTCGTAATGTGTCGATAATTTCGCATTTGAACCTCGTGTTTGAACTGAGAACTATCTGGACAGTTATCTGTGAAAGAAATAGAAATCGGTGAAACTTCTTAACATACATATGTCTGACGATCCAGATTTTATGACAAAATTTAGTAGTTTAGAAATTCGGCACTGGTTGTTTTGAACTAAGTTGAAAACATCCTAGAATGTTTTGAACCTAGGTTCAACACACTACCGTTGTGTGATTCGAGGGTGATTGTTTTGAATTGACTACACCGCTGTGGCGCGTGTGATCAGGTTTAGGGGGTCATCCACATAGTACGTCACGCTTAGGGGCCCGGGTGGGTGGTCTCCGATTAAGCGTAACGAAGTGTGTGCATAATAGAGAGGTCTTTCTCTAAACGAACGTATTTTATGAGAGTGTACAGGCCAGCGGTACGAGGCGTGTTACAAGAGGATGATTTAAAAAAGTCAAAATGTTGCGTGACATAGCACGTACTTTATGGATGGCCCCTTGTTGTTTCACAATGCGTATATGTTTCACAAGGCCACACCACGCTTGCTCTAATTATCGTGTAAACTGACCGATTCTCCTGTGTGGTCGACCTTGTACTTAATTCAGATTACCTATAAACAAATCAAGCCTGAAACACGGGACTTCCTGATCCAATTACTGACCAGACAGAGTGCACACCGCTTAACATAATCGCGGACAAACACAAAAAACCCACTCGATTAGTAGAATCAATCGATTGGGTAGACGGAATCATGCTACATTCCCGCTGTATTAAAACTGCAGTACCTCGATATGTTAAGCGTATTTCTATTTTTTTGGGGTGAGAAATGAATGTTTTAACCGCTAATATTGCTCATGATCCCGATGACGATATTCAGACTTTCCTCTGTTTACAAGGAATGCCAATACGCGTACCCATGTCTTGATTGCCAGGTCAGGTTTCACGCCCCGTGACACGGTAACACAAGCAATAGGAGTAAGCTCACACTATGTGTCCGTGGCGTGTAAGATCACGTAGTGAGATTATGAGATGTATGAAAGTTGGTCCCACCGTGCTAATATAGTTCAGACGTTGCTGCACAGTGCCAGCAACGTATGAACAGCAGCGTGCAATCTGTTGTTTTAATCAACATCAACCAGAATCCACACTTTTGTTCTGTAGTAATAGTAGAGTGTAAACATAGCCTCACACCATATGTTAGTACAGTTTGGTATGTAGATGCCCCATAGTACTACTGCAATTTGAACGTTTGCCACATACTGCTAGTACTTTGTAATCTTTGCTCCACAACAGGCTTGTTAACAAATCCAAATGCATTTGAATGCGCATTTGAATGTTAAGCATTTGAATGCGCTTTCAAATGCCTCCGTGAAATGATAAACATTTGCATTTGCATGCGATACAGAAACATTTGATTTGTCAAATGCACAATCAAATGCGAATCAAATGCATGCATAATTCTGTTTATAATGACTACTGTGATATTCACTTTCACAAGTTCAAAAGTCCACAGCATGCCATTGGAAAAAGTGCTCTGTAGTGAGCAGTGTCCTCAGCACATTATGAAGTCGTTGTCTGAGCAACTGATGTTTGTGAAGTGCAACGCCCAACTCCTGTGAGGCGTGAATTGTGCGTTATGTATGGGACAGTGGATTTTCACTATTTGTTAGTCATACCTTACAAAAAAACTGTATTAGATCACAATAACTTTGGGACTTATGTGCCATTGCTATGCCATGGTGCAACAAGAAAGCTTATTACATTTTGCCAGGAAGCTTTAATCATATTAATTAAGATGGTGTTTCATATGGGTCATTTAGTATAAAACAGAGCACCACCGTCTGCATTATGCAGTGGGACTGAGTGGTTACAGTAATCATGTACTACTGTATTTATTAAATATATTAATATTGCTTGTGTTTGTATTACGTTGTTTCTCCAAATAAAACAAAACGTTAATATAAAGCCAACACATTTGAAATTTATTCAAATACACTTGCAAATGTGTAACCAAACCATTTGCATTTGAATGCCACCCGAAAACATTTGCATTTGCATTTGAATGCGTTCCTGGAAAATGGCATTTGCATTTAAATAAAGTGAAACATTTGCATTCAAATGCGTTGACATGCATTTGTTAACATGCCTGCTCCACAGTGCTAGTACAATGCAAACTTTACTACGCCGTGTTAGTACAATGCATACTCAGTATTTTGAAATCCTCTCACTGCTAATATTCAATGCAAACCTTGCTGCACTGTGCTAGTACAATGCAAATGTTGGCATACAATGCTATATATAATAGGCCAACAGTGTAATGTTCTGGTTTGGCCAATAAAACCACGATACCAATTGGCGAGCGTAATCGAGTTAAACAACTTAAACCCTATATAAATATAATAAAATATCTAACATGTAACCGTAATCGAGCTAGAAACGTATGTGTGGGGGTATGTTAACGTGTTTGTTTTCTAGACGGTTTGCACCTTGAGCCCAAACTTTCAGGGATTAATTTACGATCAATCGGAAGAAACGTAACGCCTTTATGTTTTGAATTCCTCCCATGTTAAGGGTTTTATCGGTTTTAGAGTTGAAATCGATTGTTCGTAACGTTACGCGTGGCTTTTGCGATTGTTTCGAGCCCCGCGAACGGTCCGCCGATCAGTTGTACTCGTTTTTCCCTACCTAACTCCCGTTGCCAATTACGTGATAACAAACTTTACCTAAGACTACTCACGGAAACCGCCCTTTCTGCGTCTGTGTGTATCAGTAGGTATTGTGATCCGGAGAACGGACACTAGCGTCTGTCTTGTAGTAGGTCTAATTATAAATCATTGTATATATTCCTGATCGTCTATCGTGAGATACGAGAAACATACCAATACTGTGACAAATATGGGATATTAAAAGATTACTGCTTCAACGTCTCTATATCCAATAGGTGTTTTATGTACAGAGCTAATCAAAATTAAATAATAAAAAAGTTTAAATTACAATAATAAATGAAGGTTATATAATCATTATAGTCCTGAGCCCATATTCGAGAATACGGGCCCTGGCTCGAGAGTCTTAAGTATATGCCTTACAAGTATTTTTTAAGGCTGCAGTTTGGGTCTGTCTGTCGTAACACGACCTCACACTGAGCGTCACAATATTATGGGTCCAACTCACAATACCGGTCAGAACTATTGTTTATGGGTCTGCCAACTGGGGAGAACTGGGGCCGTCGTTACAGGGAACCCACCGGAGAAGTGTTTACAGCAGCACAGGCTGCGTGCCAGTGTCCAGGCCGAGATGAAATGATCTAAAAATAAGACAGTAAAATTAGCTAGCCTACTCCACATGTCAAGGTCAGGGATCGTCCAAAAGTCCTACGTATACTTGTTGTCCTGCCAACTGAGTAATGTGTGGGATTGGGGGCGTTGTACTGTTGGGTGGAACCGTGATGTTTGACGATGCATCTTTCTCCTGCAGAGGCGGAGAAACGTCGAAGCCGCAGAAAAAGGGGAACACCGCAGTTGTGATGGGAGTACTTCGTGAAGAGGGATTTGAGAAAGTCGGACGAAGATGAAGGAAGATGGAGGGAGGGACTGCTGATACGAGTAGTGGAGGGAAACTGCCACAGGAACAGTACAGCAATACAGGAGCTATAGACCTCACGCCTGTACACAGGAACCACGAGAAAGAATAGATCACCACTTCATTCGCCCTATTCGGTTTCCTAACAACCCGCTACATTCAGTTCCTTCGTAGTTCCACCACTCTTTCCAAATTTACATATCCATCACGTGCCCTGTTGCCTACCGAGAACTGTTCGTCAAGTTATCACAAATGGATGCCGAATACGTGGAGCGCTCGGTCATATGCCGTCGTATATTTTGTTGAAATTCTGGTCTCAAGAGTTTTTTAGGACACAACCGTTAGGCAAAGTTGTTAAACCGTCAACTGTATACGGGAATGTTTGATTTTGCAGATATCATACCATTATAGTAATAATCCACATGCTATCAACATTGCTGACAAAACAATGGTTGACGGAGGTCACGCATTTGATTGTGACGTAGGCAAACCGCGACGTACTGCATGGATCCATGTCCTCTCGCAATCTGATTGTTTGCCTTTAGTTGGCTGTCTACTTCAATCATTGGCGAGTTGCGTGCGACAAATAACGAAACCGTCTCCATGCGTGCGAAGTCGTTAACGACATTAACTGTCTTCATGTTCCTGTCGCGAACATTTGGCTTACAGGTTCTGTGCGCGTGGCGTCCCTCTAAAATAAATTGTTGTTTGTTTGATGTTGTATTTAGATGCAATCGCCCTGTACGTCATTATGCACTGTTGAAATTGTACGCGGTGTGTGTGTGCGTGTGTGCATGCAGATCAAACGAACATACACAGACACCCTAATACAATATACGCGTGTACCCACATCGTGTACGTACTAATTAACGCACGCTGGTACGCAGTGTTCAAGTCAGTCGACAAAAACGAGGTAACGGTAACTTCCTATCCATTCAACGCACTTTAAATGCACAGTTCAGCCCTACAGATGTGTTCATTCCAATACAAATTCGCTGGGAATAAATTAATGAAAGTTTATTCAACAACAACAACAACAACATAATACACGCACAGTATGGTGAGCTGCTGCTGCTGCTGCTGCTGCTGTAAGGACATATATGAAATCATAGACTTATATGTGGCTATGCCCTTCTCAAACTAACAGAAACTGAATAAATACAACACGAATTATAAATAAATTACAAAACAATATTCACAACTCATATCATTCACATTCCACGTTACAATTAATGCCCGAAAGCTACTTTGGCCCATTTTTCACTCACTCATTCACTCACTCATTCACTCACTCACTCACTCACTCACTCACTCATTAGTGCATTGACTGGGCCGATTGTAGGGTGATTTTTACCCTCTGGAACGGTTGTGGGTTGCATCGTATAAAGATCTAACTCCTTTGGGGGGTAGACCCCTACAGCGTAGAACTGTGCACCATCGGGTGTTATCCAAGTACATGATTGTGTTTTCCTCGTTTTCTGCCGGCTTTGACCGTGTCTTGTAGAATTTCTTTGGCAAGGGTGTTGTGCCTTGTTGTGTGGCTGAACCGTTGAAGTTTTCGGCTTATCTCTGTAGTCAAAAGTACTTCTTGAGGTGTGTGTGCGTGCGTGTGTCGGTCGGGGTATGTTAACGTTTACTTCACAGCAGGCTTGCCTCTCCGGCTTTCAGGGGTTCATCTACGAACCATAGGAAGAAAAGTAACGCCTTTAGTCTTTTTCCGAAATTCCCATTGGTCAATGGTTCTTGCCGGTTTTAGGGTTCGTGTCATAGTTTAGACGAACGTATGTATTCATAACGTTATGCGCATTTCTGCGATTAGATAGTGTCTGTAAGTGCCCGTATCCCAAGCTCGGATGAGAAAGGAGGAGGGATGAGCGTAGGTCTAGCACCCCCACCTCGTAAAAAAGTATGTAAAACATCGACAAGAGAACTTACAAACAACACATGCCTGGAAGAGGAAGGGTCTTCGTCTTGAAGAACTATGACGCCATGTGGTGAAAGTTGGGAGTCCATGGAAGCTATAAGGCCGAACATCCTTCTTTTTTCGATCAGGAACACAAACTTGGGAACATGTAACATGAGGACCACGTACCAGACAGAAAAGACTCTAGGTAGCGTCGGAAATGAAGAACTACAACTTTGCACTGCTGGGAATCAGCGAGACAAGATGGGCACAGTCCGGACAGAGAAGACTATTTACTGAAGAGATGCTGCTCTTCTTGCGACACGAAGAAGATAATGCCCCTCATTCTGAAGGGGTAGCAATCATACTATCAAGATTGGCACAGGGGGAACTGATAGGATAGACAGCTCACGGGCCAAGAATTGTCACAGCATTCTTCAGAATAAAGGAAAAAAATCAAGACGAATTTAATGTCATCAAGTGTTGCGCACCAACGAACGACAGTGCTGAAGAAACCAAAGACCAGTTCTACAACAGACAGACTACAAAGCATCCTCGACAAGTGCCCAGTGAAAGATGTCATCATCCTCATGGGAGATGTCAATGCGATGATTAGAATGGGCAGAACAGGATATGAAGAAGTGATGGGAACTCATGGACTTGGAGAGATGAACGAGAATGGAGAGAGATCTGCGGACACGTGTGCCCTGAACAAGATTGTCATCGGGGCAGCATTTTCCCACATAAAAGGATACACAAGGCTACATGGGTGCCAACAGAAAACCAAACAGATCACGTCTGCATAGACAAGAGATTCAGGAGATCGCTTTAAGATGTGAAAGTGACGTGGGGGTCTGACGTGGCATCCGACGACCAGATGAAACTCAAACTGAAGAAACGTTGGATGGAGACAATAACGAAGAGACGAAAATACAACGTCGGCCTCCTGAAAGACTCACAGACAAGAGATGAATACAAACTGAATCTTGCAAACAAATTCCAAGAGCTACTAAAAGAAGAAGACGAATTCGACCTGAACAGCCAGTGGCAGAACACCAAAGAGACATTGACATCCACTTGCCAAGAAGTGGTTGGCCTCAGGAAACAGCAGCAGAGGATGGATCTCAGCAGAAACCTTGCACAGGATCCAAGTGCGGAAGGAGAAGAAAAAACAGCAGTATACAACAGTCGTACAAGAGCGGCAAAGGTACAGATTGAGCATACAGAAGCCAACAGAGACGTAAAGAAGAGTGTAAAAAAGACAAGCGAAACTACATTGACAGCCTGGCAGAAGATGCACAGCAAGCGGCACGTAGTGGAAATATAAGACATCTGTATGACACAACCATGAAACTATCAGGCAAACGCAGCAAGCCAGAAAGACCAGTCAAAGACAAGGATGGAAAGGCCATCATGGGAACTGAGCAACAGCTGAACAGATTGGCTGAACATTATATCTATTTACCTTCCATCATATGTAAAATGTGTGTAAATTATATATGTTTATATGTCCCATATATGTTTACTGGTTTATAAATTTGGTGAGTTTAGCCGCACTGCCATCGATTGTTAGACCATACAAACTACAAGGTAAGTCTGAACTCTCACAAATTGTTTACTAAAATAGCTATAATTATCGGCCTTGTATGGGTGTTTATCCAGCTATAGACACAGTACTGTACTGTCACTTCTTCATGCACGTTCTCAGGCAATAATGTGTCACCTGACAAATTTGGCAATAATCATTTATATAAACCAGCCTTTAATAGTTGCAGAGTTGACACACTTGCAGTCAGACAAGACCCTATCACCGCTCCAGACAAGATTAACTCTATTCAAAATAACAAAAATAACATGTAATGCACATTTAATTATGCACTCTTTATTGGCAGATTAATCCCAAAGTGACCTCTGGTACAGTGGTGCAGAAGCCAGACATGAAATTGCCTCTATTTTTAAGTGATGCTTAATGCACACAAACATTTAAATACATCACATATTTTACATGTTCCCGCAATCGAGTGAAACACAACTAGTGGTCCCCATCTTTCTGCGTCGATTACTGCAACAATGTAGCCACATGATTAGTAACTGGTCACAAATCACGCTATTACAGCAACGACCAGACGCAACATCTGCATTGTATCAACAAATAATCCAGGGGGAGCCCACACGCCCTGAGTTTTTACATGTGTGGGACGAGACTTTTTGTGAACCCAGATATAAAACCACCCGAAATACTGAACTCAGACTGTCAAGCCCAACAACTGCAACACTTTTATCATACACCAATATCAAAAATTATGCAAAATGCATGCCAATCAGCACACACTTAAACGAGGAAACGTCCACTGTTCGGCCCACATGGGATGTCTTGCAATACCTTTGAATAGGCAACTCTGCATGCAGTCTGCAACATTTACTGAATGGAATGCACAACGATTCTCAAGCCAAGTTGGCATTTCAGTAATTAATATGTACAATTTGTCTACATAAAAAAATTAACGTTGTCATAATTTCTTGTGGAGTCTTTATTGCAGCCACATTTACTTTGGGTACTGTCAGACCTTTTGTACTGGGAACTTGACAGACCAATAAATCATTTGATGAGAAGTGTTATAAATATTTCACCTTCAAGTTCAAATGTGAAGATCCATTGGGTCATTGGTGGGTGTTATACCCTTCTGTTAATATATTAAAAGTAAGGTAAGTAAGTCCTTATATAGCACTGTATCCAAACCCTAAGACTGCTCAATGCATCTTACACTTTACTCCCTGGCGGATCTGTTCAATTGAACACCATCTCAACTTCTCTGGGAAACATCCAGCCACGCTGCAATTAATGCACGAAGACTAATCGTACACAAATATCCATCACAGTCTATAGCCAGGTACTCATTCATACAGCTGAGTGAATTGGAGCAACGTAGAGTGAACGAACTTGCCCAAGGTTCGAAACAGCAGCACAGGATTTGAACCCAGGTTCTCTCAATTGACAGTCCAATGCTCTAGCCACTGCACCACGGCGCTCCACATTAAATGGTACATTCTAATTCATTACCTCATCACATATTTTCAATGTTTTACGTGGAAATTATTTACACTCATCCGAGTAAATACAGTCTGTACTAATAATAAATTCACTGTTCTGTTGTCCTATAAAAGAGCTATTGAGTTAACCAGGAAAATTGTTCCACATTCCCTTCAAATATGTCATTAAGTAGAATGATATCACAGTCATACGTCCATACACTGTTCATACCATATTGGTCATGTTATCCATTTACTTAAACTGAACATGACCCAAATTCATACATATATAGTTGTTACAAATCTAAAATAATTTCTTTGCAAGACAATTCATCCAATAAATAATGTGTACATATTAAAAATAATAAACCTTTCTGATAAATTGATTCCAAATGTTACAAACACAGCCATACAAAGGATATGCATTTGTTTGAAAAGCAAAAATAAATTGAGCAACAGACTGGTAAATGCACCAACATGCAGACAGCTCATGTAACACGGCAAACACAACATATTCTTTACTTTGTATCATAATATGTTATTTATACATAACACAACACTGCCATAATTAATTTCTGTACAAATTAAGCTTCCATAATGTACAAATATCATCTCATATGTCATTTCACGATTCAGTGAAATAAATTTGTCTATGATACTGTAATTTTCTGAGGTCATTCATCATGTATAAACAGGTGCTAAAATCAAACTAAAGCAGGACATACAGTCTATACCGGTAGTAGACAGAATGATATGAAACATGGTGGAGCAACATTAGTGATATGTAATTAATTCATATCAATAAAGTTTTAATTTGTTAACACAGAAATACTGAGATTTTCATCAAAGAACTTACTTTAGGATTACATTTAAAACATAGCCTTTTAGTGTCTGATCCATCTTCTAAATTAAATGTTAGTTTATTAATACTATTCAAAGAGCTGGAAGTTACTGTCACAAATTCGATTCTTGTGGGAATTAAATTGTGAGACTATCTTCTGTTGGAAAACAGCAGCATTACCAGCGTTATGTCTCATTGCGTATTATATACGCGTTTAGAGGGTTAAATTTAATATTCGCTAACCTGAACCAGCCATATCTAATAAACAAGTCCAACATACTGCTATGTCCCTCATTATAAGTTACCGTTTCACCATTATTACTGTATTGCGATATTTTTATTACAAACATAAACCAGTGCCATTAAAATGGCAAACAATAAATGACTACGAAGATCGTCATTTGACACTAGATTTGTGGTAAAATCTCCAACTGGCAAAGCATTAAGAAAACAACATGTATAACAAACTCAACAGTGAAATCTTCCTGCAACTACCTCTACAACATCATTTTTAATACACAGTCACACACACAAGCAGATGCAAAAATCACCACATCACACCAACTGGCATATTTCACACAATGTGAGAACCGGTAATAATCTTGTTTCACATAAATGTACGTGTGTTTATCTGCTACACATTCGAGGTAAAACGTAATGAATAACGTAAGCACTGGGAAAAGTAGCCCGTTGTGATAGCAGAGTTGGGGGTCACTTTTGCCTTTGTATTTGTATCCGCTGGTTTTGCATCTCTATTTGTATTTGAGTTTTCCTGAATGGGTGGGTGACGTTCATATTTGGTGTATTTGGTCAAATAGGTATCACATACATCAACTTAAATTAGGTGTATGTGACCTGCTTGAGCAACACAGTTTAGGATCTTAAATCAAAGCAAATCCATTACTTGCCTACTGACAGTAATTCTCTTCTTCATAATTTAATATAATAATTTTTGTACATTCTCCACAAAAATACCATTACTACTTTGTTAAACATAGAATATTAATTTGACCCGAACTCTTGTGTACAATAATGCCCTACATTCTATGGCTTGTTAGATTACCAGGTATATACAAATAACACAGAAAGAATTACAAAACATCTGATGACATCTATAAGGAATAGACTGAAGTTTCGCCTTCAACTTGTCTCTGATCATTTCAACAAAGGCACAACCAATCCCATAATGCTCAGGGAAAGTGGGAATTTTGTAATAAAAATCGTGGACGGCATAAAAATATCCAAAAATAATGTGACCTATAAAACGGGACTATAATTATAAAAATGTAAGTAGCAGGTACCGGGACTACACTCTATGGACAGAACAATGACACAGAGATGATTATACCAAAATAAAAAACGTCATGTGATGACCACACTACGGGTGGTAGGGTGATTTCATATGGACCCGCTAAGGGGTGGTCGCATAACTTCGCAATGCCCAAAAATACCTGCATAATGTAGGGGCGAAATCAAATGGCAACCGTGACGCCACCTAGTGAGTGAAACAATTTTGGGTCGTACAAATTGATCGCAAGTGCCACACTGTGTATTGGTGGGGGAAGGTGGCCTGAACTAATGCTAAACACATAACATTTTTGTACTTTGAGAGGATCCCTAAGGAGATTAGGAGTGATGATGACGTAACTGCGTTGTCAACGGGTCCCTGGTTCAATGCATGCCTTGAGACGAAGACAACAGGTTCACAGAGACAAAGAAGTCTGGTGAAGCGACGATCAGAGACTCAGCTATGACTGCCAGACAACTGGCTGGTGGCCTGGTTGAATACAGGCGGTGTTATCCATGCATCACATGGGAAACAGCCGTTTGCGTAGTTAATGAGACATCACTCATTTTGCTGTCTACTTCCTTTTCTTGTTCCCACTTTGGCTTTCTCCTGGCCTCTATTCATACTGCGGCAAGTGTGTGAATCTGCAAGAGAAATGGTCATTAATAAATAGCTGTGAAATATCATTACTCCATACTATGTTGCACCAACATAGTTCCCCCGTCTATGTGTAAAGATAAGTTTGTAAATAGCGCGTTACCAGTTCTTAGTGTTGTTCAAAATGCTTTACACTTCATCCCTGGAAGATCTGTTCAATCGAACATCATCTTAACTTCTCTGGGAAATATTCAGCCACGCTGCAATTATAGCATGAAAACTATTGAGACTATTTGTACACAGATATCAACTCCAGGTACTCAGTTGTAGAGCCGAGTGAAGAGGAGCAATATTAATGCCAGACACGGCAGGTAGATATGATTATTTTTTAATTTGTGCAAACAGTTCAATTTTTTCTGCCCAATGCATCAAATGGGTCTTACTGAGTAAATATACTCATGGTTTTGCTTATCCATTTCCGGACGTTGCAGCCTTGATGGATTGTCTATAGACAGCTCTTTCGTTTGTCAGTCTCCCCACTCGCCAGACATCGGCTCCCATCCATTCCTCTATGTCCTTCCCCCATTGTCTCCTAGGTCTTCCTCTGCTTCTTCTGCCTTCCACTTTTCCTTCCATTATTAGTCTCCCTAGTGACTGATGCCGTTTCACATGGCCGAAATAACTTAGTTTCTGTTTCTTTACAAAGTTCAATAAATAAAATATACATTGAACTTTTTTCAGCCAGACCCCGTTTCCATGGTAACAAACAAAATGGCCACCATTTTGAGCAAACATTGGCAAATTTGGAAACACTGCCATTTTTTATTGAACCCACATATAGTTATAATTCTTGCAAATCCATGTTCTCTATATATTTTATTGTGCAATGATCAGAGCATTTTTTGAAATGTTGTGTCTTTATTTTTTAAATAATTTTTTGGTAAAATATGAAGAAATATTTTTTTGGCAACAAATACGGCTGTATCTTTCAAACTATTCATGATTTTGAAAAAGTCTATGATCATTGCACACAGCAGAATATGCTGAATGCAACATATCCTGTTTCCAAATGCATAAATTTGAAGAATTTTTTTTTTGAGAAAATGGCTGTCAAAGATTGCATAATGGATTTCATTACATGATATCGACATGCTTGATCCACTACTAAAACTCAAACAAAGGTATAATCTGGCAGAAAACCATTTTCAGTATTTTTTGTCAAAAAACATAATTTGACCTGGGGTGTCTGGCCTTAAGTGAATGAAACTATCAAAGCTTCACAATGTGAGTAAGAGGATTCAAACGTGGGTTTTCTTGACTGAGAGTGATGTTCTAACTACTGCCCTACCACATCCCAAGTCAGTACACAATCACATCCCAGTTTTCACCAATCATACATCATTTTGTTTTCATCAGTTATCCCCTTTGGGATTAGCTTTTGCCATCCCCTGACCTATTTGACCTATCACATACGTCTTTACATTTAATTTTCAGTGGACCATTTCATGTGTCCTTCAGTCTTCACACATTTCAGTCAATTAAAATCAGATATTTACCTGTCAACAATATGCACTTCCTGCGGTGCTAAGAAATAAAATTGGTTACACTGGAAGGAACTGAAAAACATTACTACAAACAGGAAACTGCAGAGGACTTTAGTTAAATGCCTATTTTCTGAGCAAGCAAACAGACCTATGTAAAGTACATACTGGAGCTAAGCTAAGCATAAGACAATTCCCTGTAATATTACCCAAATGGCTGTAAGTTTACAGCAACAACTGCCTGTGATGAATACAAGTAAGACATTTTTGAATGTAGACATTCTAGAACATAGAAAATTATCAGGGAAGAAATCCATCATTAGAAATGCTGCTGCACTGCCTACCTCTTCTTGAAGTCTTCGTCTTTCTCCGAGAACTGCGGCAATGGAATACTGGAGTACTTGAGGGACAGACGGTCTCCCACCTCGTCTATAATGGCCAACGCCTGCAACATACCATAATCATTATATTTGTAGGACTAACTTCTGTTTCTGTGCAAGTCGGACCTAGCCCAGGCCTAGTGCTAATTTAGCCCCAGAGAAATTTAGCTCTGTCCGCTTGCAAACAAATCGTCAAAACAGTAACAAAAACAATTGACATTCAGTAAAAAAACTTTATAGACGAAGTCTATGTGCTGTAATTCTCTAGCATAGAATAAATTAATACCCCCACAAATTAAGTAGGCAGGTAATTTTAGACGAAAATTTACGCTCATATATAAGTATACGTGTGTACATGGCTGCTCTAAACAAAACAAATTGGGGTTGACATATGGATAACAAAGCACGTGATTGGAGTGGTGCTCTTGTTCTAGGCTCGCTTAGAAATGATTTGTCATTTGTGTTTTCGATGGCAATTATCTGTCGTAATGTCTGTCAAACATGCATGTAAAATTGGCTATAATTATTTTTTAAATCAATTTAATTAAAATGACATTGCAGGTTTAGCATGACTTGGGAAGGGTGCATGGATGTAGTCAGAATGAATTGTATTACAGGCAGACTTGTTTCTTATAAATGAAATGGAGAAAGAACTTGGTACTGAATCAGACGAATGGGTGCTGGATAAGAAATGCTACAGAACAGACATACAAAAACACAGCCTGGTTGTCAGGAATACTTAGTTAAGGTTTGATTATCTGATAATACAAAAGCCACTCAGAATTCTGTATGTGATGTGTGGAGAAGTCTCATGAAGACTACCTGGTTGAAACATAGTTTGGCCACAGAACAAAATTCTGAATTTACAAAAAAAAAATGAGCCAAGAGGCCCTGAAGTCCTTTGGACTAATACGTCGATATGTGACTCTGGCTGACCAAATGAGTGATAAGTCGGAAAAATTGTAACATTGTTTTCTTACATTCTTGTAAAGGTTGGGTAGGGTGCTTTACACGGTTTCAAAAATTATGACCGCTACAAAATTGGCAAAGTTATGGAGCATTGAACATGCTACGGGTCAAAAAGTAAAAATGAAGAAAATGGCTGTTGAAGTTTTACATTATATATGCAAATGGATTGCATGGAAATATTACATGCACAACATTCAAATGTAACATGTATGTTATGTCGCAATGATACACTGGAAGTACAAATGTGCTGCTACAAAGACTTATCAAGTTATGCCAGATTATGCCTTTATGTGTAAAACTAAGAGGACAGATTATTTGAGAGCAAAAGGTAGACTCACTGTTTGACACAGTTTAAAACCTACAGGCAACTGTCCAGTTTAACAGGGGTCTAGTGGCTTAATTCTGTCTGTTGACACAAGCTACTGCCAGTGACCAATTACAGATTAGTCACAGTTTCCATCAAACAATAGCAGGCAGAGAATCTTAGCTCCACAGCTGGGTGTAATACACAACCAGAGCCACCACTGATTCATGGTCAAGTAGATTAGCTCAATGCACCAACTAAGACAATACATAACACTGTGAGTGACAGTGTCCAGAGTGAGGCCTAAGCAGTGTCCTCATTGCTGAATAGATCAATTAAACCTGCCAAGTGGGTGACATTCTGCACAAGTGTTCATTTATCCTTAGTGATTGTTCAGAACACCAGACTGACCACATACCTAAACAAAGCGAATGTAATAGGTGAAGAACAGGCAGTGTTCAGATAGGGGTATTGGTTGAATTGTATTTGTCTCAACGTAAAAGCCTTTATTGTGCCTTCATCGATTATAAGAAAGCATTTGATTTAGTAGACCGGTCCTCACTGTGGTCTAAGATAATTTCATGCGGTATTAATGGTAATGTGTTGAAAGTTGTATACAACATATACAAAAATGCTAAATCATGTATAAATCAGGGCCAGGCTGAGTCAGCCTTCTTCTCATGTGATGTAGAGGTATGGCAAGGAGAAAACTTGTGTCCTTTGTTATTTGCTATTTACCTGAATAATGTTGAACACTGTTAGTCACAATTATAATGGACTTGACATGGCAGTTGGTGAAATTTACAACAACCTTAGTGATGATGATGTAGAAAATGTATGTTCTACTATATGCTGATGACACTAGAATGATTCAATCAAATACAGATTTCTTGCTTGTGTATAGCGGAACTATGTCAACTCTTCTAATGGTTGACATTTGGTTGTTTCAGGTGTCAACTATATTGTGAATCTGTAATTATTAGTCTATATTGATACAATTGATTTACACAGTACCATGTCTACACAAGGCATGGCAAGTGTAAACAGAACAGTAGAATGCATTTGATATCAATAAAGTGTAGGATATTTCACTCTATAGTTGTCCAGAATATTAATTTTCTATGTTTGTCACCTACAGGTGACAGAATATTAATTTTCTATGTTTGTTACCTACAGGTTTCTACAGACAATACATCTTTAACCAATAGACACCTCAGTCACACCATTTTATAACAATTAAATGAACATCAAAATAAACACAACTTGCAATTATAGAAAATCAATAGTTTTGAAGATACAGTTTAACAGTGTTAGGCAACTGTTCAGTCTAACAGGAGACAAGACACCACAGTCACACCATTTTATAATAATTAAATGAACATCAAAATAAACACAACTTGCAATTATAGAAAATCAATAGTTTTGAAGATATAGTTTAAAAGTGTTAGGCAACTGTTCAACAGGGATCAAGTGTGTCTACTCTGCCTGGGTGCTGTGACCAATGAAAGATTAGTCAAGGTCTCAATGGACTAGGCTGTAGAGATTAGTCACAGCTGTTGACTTTGTGGCACAATACACAACATCTACTGTTGGGGTGGTCTCAAGGGCCCTTCTCAAAACCACATCACTAGATAATGTAAAACTTTTGCACTTTGGGGGCCCCTTAGAATGATTCAATCAAATTCATATTTCTTGTATATAGTGGCAGCACCCTAAGTTACATCTATGCAAAATTAGAAGAGTGATGGCAATAGTCCCTTGGACCTTCGGCCAAAGGAATAAAAACCTGGCATGTAAAGTAATTGTCAGGTACAGGATTCTCAATAAAAATATTGACAAAGTAAACTACCAGGTAGTAATGTGTTCAGTGGTTTGAACGCTGTCAGCCTGGCAACTGACTTTAGCAAATAATAGATATTAAGACAAAACTGCACATTTTTGTCATACACTTACTGTGGATATTACTCAATACTATTCACACATTACATTTCGAAATGAAACAACAGGATGTGCGATGAGTTAAACCAATTGAGGAAGCAGCCAGTCGTCAGACATACCTTGTCAATCATCTCCTTGGTGTGTGAGGCAGATAGACAGAAGCGAGCACGAGACTCGATGATAGGCGTTGCGGGGAAGCCAACGACAACTGTAGCCAGACCACGCTGAAGGCACTCGCGACTAAACGCCCTGCACACGCCACAACTACAGTGAGGCTCATGTCGAGTCAGTCTTACGGTGGATTTTAAAAGTATTTTGAATACTTATTTTTATGATGTTATTGTAAATGTAATGTTTGTCAACACTTTTTTGTATAATACTCCCAAGATAGTGCATATAACAAAGACAATTAATTTAGAAAGACTTTTGTCTCATAGTCAGGGCGTTTAAAAAATTCACAGTGGTTGGTGTGTAGGTGTGTACATTATCACCAATTATGCAATATGTTTACATCTACTGCCAATGATAGATCACAGTAGAACCGCCAACTAGTAATAAAACTTTTCTTAGCGTTACCACCCACAAATCGATTACACAACTGAACATCGATCGGTTTGGCCAAACCGTTGTGTATGAGAATCAAACAGATTCCCTACACTACTTCTTACCCACGTGAAGGATCCCACCCGAGGCAGGTAGAAGACCAACTTACGCTATCTTGGCTGGGCAATAGAGCAGAACGGGGACCACGGGAGAGTCCTTATTGCCAAAGATGATGAATCCCATCTCGTGGAGACGGCGGCGGAAGTAGCGGCAATTCCACGCCAGCTGGCCTCGCCTCTTGCTTCCTGAAGCACAGTTGTACCAATATAAAATAACACATCATATCTCTGCTTATAAATCTGAAAATTTGGAGAAAAAATAACAAAACAGTAATGTTTAATTTAGATAAGTAGTTTAAAGCACTAAAAATAATATTTAAAATACCAGTTATAATACAAGCCTAAAAATAATTACTAATAGTTACAAGTGAGTACAGTGGATTCTTATTAATTTGGACACATGGCCCCAATGTATGCATTCAGAGTAACAGATTTGCCTGATAAATGAATCATGCATAAAATGAGTATATTAGATTTGCAAATTCAATTCCCATGAAATGATGTCGAGACGTTGAGGTTTCTGGATTATTGCAATCTGGATCAACAAGATTCCACAGTACAAAATTTACTTCAATGACACAAACATTTTTGTACAGAGGAATCTAACATAACAATCTGACAAAAGAAACTATTGAAATAATTCTGCAAAAATGGTTAAAGTGGTACACCTCTATAATCCAGATGTATTCGTACTTTCATAAATTACTAAATTGAATGATCAAAGTCAATTGTTTTCGATAATTTGAAAAGTAATGTGCACTCACTTTACATTGCCTACACATTACTCAAAGATTATTCACACATTGCAACTCTGAACATCAAATATCACGATTTGTGAGGTAGGCTCGGGCAAGGATTTTTCAGTGAAATCGACCTATTTCAATTTGTACGCCAGCCTTTGCGATTATGTTGAAACAAAATTTGTACCACTAAAAAACTTCAATATGTTGTCTGTTCATATGTAGATTTTTTTATGATAACTCAAAAACTATGAGTGCAGTAGGCTTTCAAAACATCCCATGAATTAACGATCTACAGGCCTTGGAAACATGCTGCCTGTGATAAGACGCCATGTTGTTACGCTGGCGCTTAGCATAACTGCGCTCCGGTCTGGTTAAAAAATGAAGCAAAGATCATGCTTCTTCACAGACCTCGCACCGCATCAATTTTAGTCATATTTAGTCAGAATAAAGTTTATATTGATGAGAAATGGTAGCTCGACTGAACAGCGATAAGCACTTGTCCAAACAAAGAAAAATGTGCCGGCCACATGCGAATGTAACATAAGCTTATATATAGCTGTCATCTTTTGGTAATAATTTTACTATTTCACATCAGATTGACTAGTGCTTATCACCAATTGATTGGCATTAAATTTGAATAAAATAAATGTTGTTGTGTGAAAATTACATTTAATTTGTTGCCGTGCCGACACTTACAAGGTGAAAGATTTGCAAATTTTACTCGAGTATCGTTGCTTAGCGTGGCTTCGGTAGCTCACTCAATATGCGTGCCGATTGTTCAGTTTGTAATATTAAATATTTTATTTGATGCGTATGCAAGATATTTCGGTATATATTGTGGTTCCTAATTGCAAACAAATATGATCTACACAATAAATGATATTGTATTGATAACTCGTAGTGAATAATTTGAGTATTTGTTTACCATTAAAAGTGGATCTCCCCATCGTGATAAAATAGACTGATTCACACAACCTTAGCAATGGATGCTAGTACTAGTCAATCTTTGGTGTGAGGAGTGCACGATGCCCATCTTTAACTGACATTTTGCTGAACATTCTTTGTGCTATTCGCTGTTTGTTATCTCACTTACATGATCGAATATGTTTTATGTATACTGTAACATGTATGTGTTATGTTAAAAATGATTAGGGAATTATGAAATATAGTAAATAACAGGAATGTTGGCAAATGGTGCTGCTACGCCCATGTCCGACCATGTCGGTTGTCGTATCGTTGCTATTTAGGCCGACTTTCAAATCATGTTTACGATCCACAGATGGGAAATCATATTTATTATATAATATATACTTACTCTAAATTGTAAAATAATGTACATATATACGTTATATATCAAACTAAAGCAAAGATAATATAATAATTTTGAAATGTACACTAATAAATTTTAAAACGAATATCCAAATTTACAAAATTACAAAGAAAAAGTGTTTTGTGTTAAAATGGGATTACTGAGTTGTAATTTAATATTATTTTATAAATAAAACAATTATACTTATACAAAGTATGCTATATTTCTTACAGAACTTAACTCTCTAACTAAAGTACATTTGAAATATCCCAATATTTCTTCATGTCATTATTTTATTTCACTGACACATATTGTACGCGCTGACACGTTACTAGAAAGACACTTTACCATCATCTGTGCCGTCCAACCCCATTATGATCTTCGTAGAGGTGATTATTTGCTGTGCCACAGGTGCTGGCATGCTTGTGGCGTAGCACGCGCTGTGGGACCGATAGCGAACATAGTCGACCAGTTTCTGCAAGAAGACACCACAAGATCATTTACTGCATTGTGCAGTCTGCTCATATAGGGGACATTTTAGAATGTCTGTTGGCGCCAAGGCTTGACAATGGTGGAAAAGAATTTCCAAAACTGCTTCCACTGTCAAGACTGACGACGACTCGTTATAAACACTTTGTCACAAGTTTGTGTACAATTAGTATTGAATGTATGCTTAACGGATCAAACACAGTACTCAACATCGATATGATAATTTACGAGATCCCTATCCACATAATTATGTATGAGTGAACTTGCCACACCGACTGGCGAGTTCATTAATGCGTGTTCTCAGCGAGTAAGTTATTCCTGTGTCTGGCAGACTTGCCTTGGTGCCTGCGATGTATCCGCCAGATGCCCCGAAGCTCTTTGTGAAGGTGCCCATGAGGATGTCTACGTCCTTCGGGTCACAGCCGAAGTAGTCAACCACCCCTCGACCATTAGGGCCCAGGGCTCCAATGCTGTGGGCCTCGTCCAGAAACAGATACGCCTTGTACTTCTTCTTCAATGCTATCACTTCAGGCAGCATCACTATGGAACCCTCCATGCTGCAAACACATGAATGAATGATATTTGTGTAATATGATTACATCAAATGGGCACTCCTATAATAAAAAAAATGCATCACAGCCAAAACCACCTAAAGCCAGAACTACCTACCATCAACGCAGTTTCAGTGTGTCCGGTTTGAAATTATGGAATAGCTTATCACATGGCAATGGAAACAGCATTCTGTTACAACCTTCAATAAGTCCCTATACAAATATCTGAGTGCAACACCACCATTTTAAAAGTGCTCTGTTATGATCTGTTTAATTTTGATATGTTTTCACTAAGCATGTTACCGAGTGAAAATAAAATTATCAATCAATCAATATCGCACCTTCATCAACAAATGCCTCAGAAACATTCTCAAAATCAGACGGCAAAAAACCACGAACACAGAACTTATGAATAAGACAAACTGAATGGATGTCAAGAAAGAGATTCTAAAATGAAAATGGATAAGACACAGCATCCGAAGGCAAAACACAACAGTTACAAGACAGGCATTAGAATGGAACCCATAAGATGAAAAACAGGCCGACCCAGAAGCTGCTGGAGGAGATCCACAGCTGAGGAACTAGAGAAATGTGGAAAGAAATGAAGAAAGGAGTGAACAACAGAGTGCCTGGCTATTGGATGCACAACTGCAATGCAAACATGCAACTGACGCTGGCTGCTATAGCACAGCCGGACTGCCGTCTCACCTGTAGATCCCTTCAACAAGGATGAGGATCTTCCTGTAGGGCCGGTGGGTGCGTGCCTGGCCGAAAATGACAGCATCTCGCAACTTCTGCTCCAGATCAGCCACGTCTGTGACAACACAACACGTCAAATAACTGTCACCTGCTTAGCTATACATGTTGAAATTAGTAGCCTGATGGGGACATGAGTATTTATATTCTGGTGTATTTATGATAAAGTATTACGAAAATTTGTGTGTTGTTAAATTTATAAATAAAGTAAAACCTGGTTATTTCCTATGATGACGGTGACCATTGTTTTATCTTAATAGGAGTCTCCTGCCCCATATATTAAGGCCAGACACCCCAGGTGAAATGATGTATTTTTTAAATACTGAAAATGTTTTTCTGCCAGATTATTTTATCTTTGTATGCATACTATCAATAAAGTTCACTTCTATGACAATTACATACCTCTAAGTGAGTTTTAGTCATGGATCAAGCATGCTGATATCAAGTAATCAAATCCATTATGCAATCTTTGATGGCCATTTTCTATAAAAAAAAAATTCTCAAACTTCTGCATTTGGAAACGGGATATCTCAGGAGTAATTATGCTATACAAATCAGGTTTTCAGTGTTCCATTCAGCAGATGCTGCTCTGTGAAACAATCAGACATTTTTTTTAAAATCATCAGTAGTTTGAAAGATATAAGCATATATGTGTGTGACTTATATGCTCTAGAAAGAATGGCATAGATTCAACATTTTCCAATACTGCTAAAAATGGCAGCCATTTTGTATGTTACAATGGAAATGGGGGTCTGGCCAAAAAAGTTCAATACTTTTTACTCAGTATGATCCATTCCATACTTTATGCAAAAAAACGTGCAGTTTGCACAAATTAAAAAATAATCCCATCTACCTGCTATGTCTGGCCTTAACCAGTCATTCTATTTTTATACAACACAATGCATTGTAACAGTTTGCTTAGCTGATTTTTTGTCTACAGTTGTGTAAAATAATATATTTTGTTTTGTGCCAGATCAAAAAATGGACATGGTGCTTCACAACATATTGAACATGGAATAGAACAGCAAAATAAACAGATCTGAAATGAATCTGGCCGCAATAATGTGGATCAGTGGAAGATTTGACACATGTTAGAAATCATCACAAATCATTGATGTTTGATACAAATTAAATTAACAGCCGTCTCATTTATTTCATACATCAGTGTATTTCCCCCAAAACATTGTTAATTTTCCGTTCAGTTCATAATGATGCTGATGGAAGAGAGACAAATAAATCACATTCTGCTACAAACTATCATGTTAGCATGAGTATGTCTGTGTGGAATGTGACCAGAGAACTCACCACCGTGTTTAAACACCTTTATGGTTGCCCCCGACAACCGAGCACCGAGGACGAGAGAGGCATGGTTGAGTTCATCGCTGAGAACTAAACATCCCTGAAAAGACAGTAGTGCCGACTTGTTGAGGTTTCAACAATTGTTTCTACTCACACAATGTTCAACACAGGTGAGCACAGTAACAGCAAAGCACATTCATTTCTGTCATTTCCAACTGAAACTACATTACTTTTTGATAGTAATTACTTTTATTCAATTTGAATGATTTCAAATACACATGATTAAATTCAAAGACACATCATCAAAAGGGCCAAATATGCAACCTATCACTTACAGATATTCTAGTCTCTCAATGGTTTATATTTACAAAAGTAGTATTTGGTGAAGATGTGAGATAGATTAGGTGTGTATTTACCAACATTTA
The DNA here is from genome assembly GCA_020002185.1 of Paraescarpia echinospica. Classification (NCBI taxonomy): domain Eukaryota; kingdom Metazoa; phylum Annelida; class Polychaeta; order Sabellida; family Siboglinidae; genus Paraescarpia; species Paraescarpia echinospica. Next base: position 9,532,604 of record CM034538.1, read on the forward strand.
ACCATTTCAGTACTACAGCCCTGACCAGCTGTGCAAGACAATGAACTACCTCATTTCAAGTCAAGATTTGAGCAACAAAAATGCATTTTATGAATAGGAATGTTACATATTTTTGGAAAGTATGATAATCAGCGAGTAAAATGAGCCATATCATTTTACATTCCGTCGTCATGGTAACCAGCAATCCAAGATGGCCACCAAGAGTTCAACGTTTTTGCAATTGCTGAACACAGTTGTATACTAAATTCACCGACATCGTTATTGTGTCCATCGTCAACATCCAACAAAGATTCTTCGCTAAAACTATCAAATAACCTGTCCAAAACATACGGTGGTAAATCGCTAGTTGAAGTAATGCCGTCCGCCACTGTGGCCACTGCAGATTTTGATAATACATCATTAAAAACCGCGAAAATCTCTGTAAGCTATTATTGAGCGATACTAAACGATGATCACTGCTGAATAGCTAATATATTCGCCTTGACAACCGTACACAACAAGTGTCTCCATGTAGTGGATAATTATGAGTAAAAACGATTTGAATAGCAGACATCATCAATGCCGAATAACTGGCCTGTCGTAGTACGTAAGCATCAATCTCACAGACAGTGCGGCCGGAAATCCGGCCTGTCGTACTGAAATGGTTAAGATCCTACATGAGCTCGTGAAGGGGCTGTATGGAGTAATCAAACTCACAACAAATACAAGTTAGTATATTTAGCGTCTATTTAATGAAATACACCAAATATGAGCATCGCATACAAATATGGGCTTCTGGGCAAGTTACAAATCTGTACAAATCTGTCTTAGGATGAGGACCAAAAGGCTTCTGGCCTGACCCAGGGCACAGCAGAAAGGCTAGTCAAAGACTGAGGGTACTGGCGAGATCTTGAACAAGCCTCATGTGCCATACCTGGGTATGAAGAGGATAAGTTAAAAAGTTCAAACAAATATGTCATTGATCTCAACCTAGGACTAGTCATTCAATTCACCTACCTTGTTCACAAATATTGGGATATTCATTGAGTTGGTTGCAAAGCCCATGCCAAATGTCATACAAGCCTCAACACCCAGAAAGTTGGCCAGTAGTTCTTCCAATTCCGTGTGTATGTCCATATTGCCTACAACATGTTACACATGAAAATGTGAAATGTGAGGACACAACACTCATAACATAGCCTGCCATGACATTGTGTCTTAAGGTAAAGTAGATAAACAAGACTCATAACATAGCCTGCCATGACATTGTGTCTTAAGGTAAAGTAGATAAACAAGACTCATAACATAGCCTGCCATGACATTGTGTCTTAAGGTAAAGTAGATAAACAAGACTCATAACATAGCCTGCCATGACATTGTGTCTTAAGGTAAAGTAGATAAACAAGACTCATAACATAGCCTGCCATGACATTGTGTCTTAAGGTAAAGTAGATAAACAAGACTCATAACATAGCCTGCCATGACATTGTGTCTTAAGGTAAAGTAGATAAACAACACTCATAACATAGCCTGCCATGACATTGTGTCTTAAGGTAAAGTAGATAAACAAGACTCATAACATAGCTTGCCATGACATTGTGTCTTAAGGTAAAGTAGATAAACAAGACTCATAACATAGCCTGCCATGACATTGTGTCTTAAGGTAAAGTAGATAAACAAGACTCATAACATAGCCTGCCATGACATTGTGTCTTAAGGTAAAGTAGATAAACAAGACTCATAACATAGCCTGCCATGACATTGTGTCTTAAGGTAAAGTAGATAAACAAGACTCATAACATAGCCTGCCATGACATTGTGTCTTAAGGTAAAGTAGATAAACAAGACTCATAACATAGCCTGCCATGACATTGTGTCTTAAGGTAAAGTAGATAAACAAGACTCATAACATAGCCTGCCATGACATTGTGTCTTAAGGTAAAGTAGATAAACAAGACTCATAACATAGCCTGCCATGACATTGTGTCTTAAGGTAAAGTAGATAAACAAGACTCATAACATAGCCTGCCATGACATTGTGTCTTAAGGTAAAGTAGATAAACAAGACTCATAACATAGCCTGCCATGACATTGTGTCTTAAGGTAAAGTAGATAAACAAGACTCATAACATAGCCTGCCATGACATTGTGTCTTAAGGTAAAGTAGATAAACAAGACTCATAACATAGCCTGCCATGACATTGTGTCTTAAGGTAAAGTAGATAAACAACACTCATAACATAGCTTGCCATGACATTGTGTCTTAAGGTAAAGTAGATAAACAAGACTCATAACATAGCCTGCCATGACATTGTGTCTTAAGGTAAAGTAGATAAACAAGACTCATAACATAGCCTGCCATGACATTGTGTCTTAAGGTAAAGTAGATAAACAACACTCATAACATAGCCTGCCATGACATTGTGTCTTAAGGTAAAGTAGATAAACAACACTCATAACATAGCCTGCCATGACATTGTGTCTTAAGGTAAAGTAGATAAACAACACTCATAACATAGCTTGCCATGACATTGTGTCTTAAGGTAAAGTAGATAAACAAGACTCATAACATAGCCTGCCATGACATTGTGTCTTAAGGTAAAGTAGATAAACAAGACTCATAACATAGCCTGCCATGACATTGTGTCTTAAGGTAAAGTAGATAAACAAGACTCATAACATAGCCTTGCCATGACATTGTGTCTTAAGGTAAAGTAGATAAACAACACTCATAACATAGCCTGCCATGACATTGTGTCTTAAGGTAAAGTAGATAAACAAGACTCATAACATAGCCTGCCATGACATTGTGTCTTAAGGTAAAGTAGATAAACAACACTCATAACATAGCCTGCCATGACATTGTGTCTTAAGGTAAAGTAGATAAACAAGACTCATAACATAGCTTGCCATGACATTGTGTCTAGATAAACAAGACTCATAACATAGCCTGCCATGACATTGTGTCTTAAGGTAAAGTAGATAAACAACACTCATAACATAGCCTGCCATGACATTGTGTCTTAAGGTAAAGTAGATAAACAAGACTCATAACATAGCCTGCCATGACATTGTGTCTTAAGGTAAAGTAGATAAACAAGACTCATAACATAGCCTGCCATGACATTGTGTCTTAAGGTAAAGTAGATAAACAAGACTCATAACATAGCCTGCCATGACATTGTGTCTTAAGGTAAAGTAGATAAACAACACTCATAACATAGCCTGCCATGACATTGTGTCTTAAGGTAAAGTAGATAAACAAGACTCATAACATAGCCTGCCATGACATTGTGTCTTAAGGTAAAGTAGATAAACAAGACTCATAACATAGCCTGCCATGACATTATGTCTTAAGGTAAAGTAGATAAACAAGACTCATAACATAGCCTGCCATGACATTGTGTCTTAAGGTAAAGTAGATAAACAAGACTCATAACATAGCCTGCCATGACATTGTGTCTTAAGGTAAAGTAGATAAACAAGACTCATAACATAGCCTGCCATGACATTGTGTCTTAAGGTAAAGTAGATAAACAAGACTCATAACATAGCTTGCCATGACATTGTGTCTTAAGGTAAAGTAGATAAACAAGACTCATAACATAGCCTGCCATGACATTGTGTCTTAAGGTAAAGTAGATAAACAAGACTCATAACATAGCCTGCCATGACATTGTGTCTTAAGGTAAAGTAGATAAACAAGACTCATAACATAGCCTGCCATGACATTGTGTCTTAAGGTAAAGTAGATAAACAAGACTCATAACATAGCCTGCCATGACATTGTGTCTTAAGGTAAAGTAGATAAACAAGACTCATAACATAGCCTGCCATGACATTGTGTCTTAAGGTAAAGTAGATAAACAAGACTCATAACATAGCCTGCCATGACATTGTGTCTTAAGGTAAAGTAGATAAACAACACTCATAACATAGCCTGCCATGACATTGTGTCTTAAGGTAAAGTAGATAAACAAGACTCATAACATAGCCTGCCATGACATTGTGTCTTAAGGTAAAGTAGATAAACAAGACTCATAACATAGCCTGCCATGACATTGTGTCTTAAGGTAAAGTAGATAAACAAGACTCATAACATAGCTTGCCATGACATTGTGTCTTAAGGTAAAGTAGATAAACAAGACTCATAACATAGCCTGCCATGACATTATGTCTTAAGATAAAGTAGATAAACTGATTATTACATCATATTCTAAAAAGTGCACTGACAACGTACATAAATTAACAATTTTTATTTTTAAAAGGTAGCTGGCACAGCAATTGTAAGCTTGTTTTGAACTGAATAATTCCAATGAGTTATTTTAGAACAAACTACTGTGGCCCCTCATATCTGCAAAAAGAAACAATTCTGAAATCCCCTCTCTGGCCTAGACCAAAGTTAAAATGGAGATAGTGCTTCAAAAAGAAAGAGCAGCAATAAACAGCAATCTTGAGTGGAGAGAATGGCAGAGGGTCACAAGGGGTCAAGGGAAAGGAGATGTTCCGTGTAAGACTTCCTCGATAAAACATACTTTGGTTGCATAGTGGAATTGAAAATCTAGGTGTAATCCAGTTGCACATAAATAAATTGTGAGTGACAATAATATGAATGAGGTGTCAATACTTTGTTGCTAAAGAAAGGCCTTCTTACAATAAAATGAAAACTATATCATATAATATTGATAATCATGGGGATATTACTACCTGAATTACCAAAAAAGGGTGAAGAAGAAAATGTACCCATATCTTAATTTATTTATTCTTATATTTAAATTTGCTTTATTTCTACTATAAATGTATTAAACTTATGCAAAGCACTATGAAGTTATGAACATTATAAATGGATACGACTCTATTAAAAATATACATTATTATTATACGCTAGCTGCAATATAGAAACTTAAAAAAACTGACTGAGAACTCACCCAACTCGTGCCTGCTGCTACACATGCCACAGCCGTACTTTCGGGTCGCTTCCACTGCCGCGTCCGCACACAACCCCTCCGCCTGAGCAAATCCCAAGTAGTTGTATGAACCCATGTTCATGGCCTTCGTTGTCCCTCCTGTGAACCTGCCAACAAACCATTCACCAAGTTCATGTGATGGCTAAGTCAGTGGTTGCCACATCCAGCCTAAATCACCCTCGCAAACCAGGGGTGGCAGTTGACTACTTACCCCTGGTGGATATACTATGCAGTGTTTGGCTGTTGGCTGAAACAGCTGTACTTTATCCTAGTAGTTGACCTGGACTGTCATGATTATAACAGTAAGAAACTGCAGATGCCAGCACCTCATATCAAAAGGCAACATCAGAGAATCCCAATATAATGACCTGTCCGATCATTCATGTGAGCCAGTGGCAGTCAATTTTCTAATAATGTCTTCTACTTCTCGAACATTACACGTAACAAACATCAGCCATGACTGGCTAGAGCCGAAATCGTTGACAGTAGAATAGCAATGTAATGACTTGATTAACGGGCTCAGATGAACTTCAGCATTTCTTCTATACAATCTGCCAGAGGCTGGCAGAGAATACTGAGACTGGTGTAATGAGACTGGTGTGCACAAAGCAAAGACAAATTAAGTAATGTTTAGTGTGAGAAAACAGCAAACACATATCTTATTTTATTTGCCTGACTGACACAAACATGTATGTGATAACTGCTGAATTGCAAACCAGTATACTTGTGTGTGTGCCATATTCGTTTATAATATAAACAGCTCCTTGAAGGCTTCAATCTTCTCATACTATATCATTATCATGTTGTTGAGTTTTTTGGCATGGATGCAGGCTGAGTTGTGTTTGACACAGAAGCGCCACTATGGAGAAAACAGAACATATGGTTCCTCGATCATCAATTAACAGCTGTTATCACAAACGAGAACTGTATACTCAGCAGATGATGTATTACACCAGTGTGGCAAATCGATAAAATTTCAACAGGTTACTGAAATCGCATTGGGCAGGAACATGAGCTAACTCAATCTGTATTTGAATTGCCTTTGCATAGTACTACTAATAAAAGGCCTATCTGATTTTCATTTTGTCAAATACAGATTTGTTTCATCAATAACAAAAGATAGTCAGTTAGAGTGAGCTTAGTCAGCACAATGTTTTCTCATTTTGCATATGCCAAACTGGCTCTACCTACTTGAATGTCCAGCCATGATCTGGGGTCTCTCGGTCCATCAGATTAAACTCAGCTCCAGGAACACTACATATTGGTCGGTTCCAGCAGTCACGTATACGCATGTAGAGATTACGTGTGTAGAAACTCTCGAAGCTTTGGTAGAGGGGAACCCAACCCTAGGTATTAACAAAGCAACAAGTTAGTTAAACATGTCAGTCCTGATTATTTTAGTTTTTATGTCATGAAAAATCAAACAATACAATGTAATATACTATCTAGTATTTACAATGATGTGAGCCAGTTCATGCAAAATAAAGTTATTTACTTTTGATGAAATCATTGGAGTAATTATAAATCTTGATCAACTTGGTCCACGACACTGATCATGATTAAATGTCTATATTAGTGCTGGTTCGATACCAGAATTCTTCGATATCGATCGATACCAGAATTTGTTTCGATACTTGATACTTATGTTGTAAGTCTAATTCATATACAGTATAGATCCCAATAGAAACACACTATCCATCTAGACTAAAGGCATAGAAGCACACACTGTTTTTCATTAGGGAAACAGGTATAAAAGTAGATTTTTCATGAATGAATGCATGCTAGACATAACTGATGGCAATACTGTTGCTAGCGCCACCTTGCAGATGCTTGATAAGTCATTCATAGTGTGCATGTGTGCCTTTAGCTGCAACATGTTGCATTCTTGTCATGTGTCGATGTTGCATCGATCAGTCAGTTTGGTAGATATGTACTGCTGATTATGTGTGTTTGAAAAAGTGTTGCCTGTTACCACTTTTGAGAAACAAATAGTCGTGCACCAAAGTTTTAGCACACGCTCTGAGCGTCTATTGGGAACTATAGTAGTCTATAATGTACACCTATTCAATTTTTAACTTAACCATTGATACATACTAATTGATATAGTATAATAGTTATACAAACAACGATTAATATGCAATTTTCATTTTATTTCCATAACCAAATAACAGTTGTAAATTGTAATTGTTTAATTTTTATTTATTAATGTTGTAAAAGTAATCGTAATGTAACATTAAAACAATACAGTATTACAGACAATAGCAATAAAATACCTAGTAATAATAAATAAATAAAACTGGTAGTCACATCGCGTACGTCACTTCTTGACGCTGTCGCCGCAGTAGACTCTGCAACCGATGGCGATTCACTTCAACTGTAACTACTACTAAATGTCCATTGCTTGGTTTTTGATGAAAATTTTGATGGAACACGTTGTTCTCGTTGACGTTGTTACCACGACTTCCTTAAATCATCATGTTTTGGTAGTCTCTTGGATGATGGACAGTGACATGTTTCGTCAAATTCGATGTATTTCCCCCACTAGTTTGGGGGGAGCGTTTCTGGCATAGTAGACAATACAGTGTTTCCGTATTTGTTTAAAAAAACTGCCAAATTGGCGTTGTGCGTTTTGACATTTTGTCGTTCATCTTGGTTGAGCGAGTAAGGCAAACGGTGGCGCCATCAAACAGCAAAACATAGCGCCACCAAACGGAACCTGGGTAAACGAGTCTAGTGTGTCGCGCTTGAATAATTATTTATATTATTATATTAAACTAGATTCATGAATACTAATGCGTGCAATAAACACTCTATAAAATTACTGGAATGTTGTGTGTTTTTGGTACGCTGTAGAGTGGGCAAGGTAAAGTGGTAAAGCAAACGGTAGTGCCACCTAATGTCGTAACGAGGCTTCAATAATCTAGGCTAAGCCGAGATCGCACACAAATAATTATTTATATACAGACGTTTTTGGAAACTGACTCCGCAATAAAGCTTTATAAAACCGCTGAGATGTTAGATTTTATTATGTTTTTTGAAAAAGAACCACGCCTAAGCAGCCTAATACATACAACATAGTCAACTCTGTCAAGTTAGGAAGCGAAGCTCGCAGTGGAGTAGCCATACTTTCCGTACATCCGGCCATAACTTTGTCTTCGAAAACGATGTTATGTCTTTGCATCGACATCGAATGGACTCGATATCGAAATATAGGTATCGACATAGTATCGAAGGTATCGAAATATCGAAGGTATCGAACTGTGGCCGTTCGATACCAAATATATCGAAGTATTGCGATACCACGAAGTATCGGTATCGAACTTTCACAAGTATCGCGATACTTCGATATATTGAACCAGCACTAGTCTATATTGACATAGTTTTGCCAGTGCACGACCAAAAATTAGTACTTATTAAAGAACTATTCACCCACAGTCAGCTGACATCTTTAGTCCAGCGGTTATTACCGTTTTTTCGCTGCGACCCAAATTCCGGTCACAGAACTTGCTTGGTGACATGTGACTTCAAACAGGGCGAAGTCTAGGTTGAAGTTAGCCTTCATTTTTGTTTTCATTCTATCTAACTGACCATTGTGTATATTACTTTCCTTCTACCTTCCATTCTGAGTGCATCCGCTCTCTCTGTAAACTGTTACCCATCCATTCATTTCACTTATCAATAATAGTTCTAAGCATTACAATTTGTTTGGTCTAGTGCATTGATAAAACATGTATGTACGCCACTTTGTCCATGTGATTAGAAACGTCAATGAGATGCAGCAACAAAAGTTTAATTTATCACACATGTATACATTGATACTATGAGATGCCCAATTTGGCCACCCTCCTCCGTACCTCTTTGTTGGGTTCTGCTGCCACTGGCGCCTTCTCCAGCTTCCAGTTGCGTAGCAAATCACGGAAATGACCAAAGAGGATGAGGATAGCATAGCCAAGGTAGGTGAGTATAGCCACCCAGAGGGGGGTCTCTTCAAAGAACTCGACAATCTCCTGGCGAGGCATTTCCTCGGACGAATCAACATTTTCATCTCGGTCACTGCTGGTTGTAGATACCTTTGAGGCCTGTTCTTCATATGTCAGCACAAATGGTCCGTCGCCCTTTGTAAGAAAGATATCAAATTACTCAAGATATCAAATTTCAATTGCCTCAACATCACAAGATATTCTCTGCCATTTTTATATTCCATTCTTAACAAGATTTAACAAGATTGCCATCCAGAAAATTACTCTGGATGGCAGGTGGACAAGGAAGCCTTTTGGCTTATCGAGAGTCCAATACTTTTTATCTACATGTATCCCGCCTTTTTTAGGTGTGTGTCGATTTTATTTTTAAACATATTCACGCTACTAGCACCAACACAATCAGGAGATAATCTGTTCCATTCATTTACAGTCCTTTGTGAGAATGAGAACTTTCTTATATCTAATCTACACTGCTCCTTTACTAATGTAGCTTCATGTCCTCTGGTCCTTCTATCTTTCTTAACTGAGAAAAAAATGTTTCTATCAATATTTTCATAACCATTCAATATTTTAAACACTTCTATGTGATCTCCTCTCAATCTCCTGGTCTCTAGTGTTGTTAAACCACATTCTTTGTGTAATAAGAAAGACAAAAATGACAGCAGCAGTTTCCAAAATGCTGTATTGCACATTAGACAATGATTGCACAAAATTAGTAATGCCATGACAGGTAGCCCTGCACAAAATATATATTTTGCGATAATAGTGCATAACAGTCTGAGAGGAAATCTTAAGTTATTAATTTGTTTAGTGTGAAGTGCATGAACTAAAATCCCTCAACTCAAGTTCTAACTGATGTAAGCTTAGATAGTCGAAGACCTGCATAAGAATTGTCACAAAAGAAAATTTACTTTGCCATTGTGCCTGTGTTAGTATGGGACAGTCACACATGCAACCATTATCATACGTAGGCATTCGAGTATGCCCAATGCTAAACCAATACATCGGATGTCGGTAATCAAGTCATGTGGCGTGATGTGTCCATAGGACATTTTGCCAGTCAAAATACAGATACAGAGATACAGATGTCACTCATGTAAGAAATCACTAAGGTCTAATGCACTCATCCTAACTTGTAATGATTGTAATAAATCCACACACATCAAATGCGCCAGGATATCCAGACAAGAATTTAACAACACTTACAGAAACCAAAATGTACCATGGCACTGTTCAAATTGCTCAGCACCGTGTGGCATTTGCCATGGAGATGTCCTAAATGACCATAAAGCAATTCAGTGCGACCACTGCCTAAACTGGATCCACTCACAATGCTGTGCAATAGATGACAATGAATACAAACGATTAATAAATTCCTCATGTTCGTGGGCCTGCCCCGAATGCAACAACTTCAACTTCACAAATTCTTTCTTCAGAGATACAGAAATCCCAACGGCAAATCCCTTTTATCCACTGGACAGTAACTGTCATAACCTAAACGAAACCACCAACAACAATACAACTAATAGCAAGAAAGCATATAGACCAAAAAAGAGACCAAACTTCAGATGCATCCTCATAAACTGCCAAAGCGTTAAAAAGAAAGCCTCAGACATCGAAGCACTAAACAATCTGCATAACCCAGACATCATCTGTGGCACTGAATCATGGTTAGATCCCTCAATAAAAAATGGAGAAATATTCCCAAGCAACTTTAACGTCTTTAGAAAGGACAGAGAAACAGACACTACTGGAGGGGGGGTATTTCAAATATCAAAAGATGACCTCATAACAAGCCACCTACCAGACCTAGACACTAACAGTGAGAGCATTTGGACTGAAACCCAGATAACAGGAATGAAACCAATAATCATGTGTACCCTCTATCGTCCCCCAAATGACTCTCATGGAACTCAAATCGAAGAACTAGACCTAGCCCTTTCTAAATTAGGTAACAAGATCAACACACATAATGTCATCATTACTGGCGATTTCAACCTCCCTAACATCAATTGGGAAATTCACCAAGTCACAACTAACAATGGATACAGTACAGCTGCTGCCAATAAATTACTCTCTCTTACAGAGGAACATGGTCTGATCCAACATGTCAAGGAACCCACGCACAGACAGGGAAATGCCAACAATATTTTAGATCTTGTCTTCACCAATAGACCTGGGTTAATAAAGAAGATAAATGTAGTAGACGGAATAGCAGACCATAGCACAGTCATTATTGATGTAAACATTTCGCCCAAACGCAAACATCGTCCAAAACGTAAAGTCTTCATTAGAAATAAAGCCGACAATATTAACATCCAGAAATCTCTTGAAAACTTTACACATGAATACTTCTCTCAAAACCAAAACATGACTGTCAATGACAAGTGGAATCTTGTTTCCACGAAAATCATCAACATTATGAACCAATATGTACCGCACCGACTTACTACTTCAAGACACAATCTTCCCTGGTTCAATAAAGATTTAAAGAAAATGTGCAAAATAAAGAAACAGCTATATAACAAAGCAAAAAGAACTAGAAATCCAGAAGACTGGAAAGAATTCTGTGACATCAGGAGAAACATGCATAAACACCTTCGTTCTGCTAGACTATCCTACATAAGTCAATTCCTGACAACAACAATAACAGAGAAACCTAAATCATTTTGGAGCTTCATTTCTAAACTTAGACAGGATAACCAGGGTATTGGGGACCTTAACATTGCTGGTAACATCATTAGCGACGACAAACATAAAGCAGAAGCCTTAAACAATCAGTTCCAAAGTGTCTTCACACACGAAGGAAATTCCACCCTACCAGATATGGCCAGAAGTCCACATGGAGAAATCCCCAAACTAACAATTACACTTAAAGGAGTACTTGATCAACTTTCCAAAATTAACATTTCTAAATCGCAAGGACCAGATGGCATTCCACCATGGTTCTTAAACAGATATGCCTCTCATCTAGCACCAGTAATACATGACATTTTCCAATCATCTGTTGACTCTGGACAAGTCCCCAATACCTGGAAAGAAGCCAATGTAACAGCAATTTTTAAGAAAGGAAGTAGAGCAGAAACATCTAACTACAGACCAATATCCTTAACACCTGTGGTTTCTAAACTTCTTGAACACATCATACATAGTCACATTATGAAACATCTTGAACAGCACCACATTCTAACTGACCACCAACATGGCTTCCGTGCCAAAAGATCAACTGAAACACAATTAATTCAAACAATCCATGACATAAGCAAATCACTTGATGAGAAGAAATCTGTAGACATGGCCATCCTTGACTTCACCAAAGCATTCGATAAAGTTCCACATAAAAGATTAATCCACAAACTCAAACACTATGGCATCACAGGCCCAATATCATCATGGATAAATAGCTTCCTTACAGGAAGAACTCAACAGGTCGTTATAAATGGATCTAAGTCAACATCAACTCAAGTCATTTCTGGGGTACCACAGGGCACAGTACTGGGGCCCCTACTTTTCCTACTTTACATAAATGACCTGCCAGACAATCTTTCCTCAACTGTTCGCCTTTTTGCAGACGACTGCCTGTTATATTCACCGATTAAAACTGACCAAGACACATCTGTCCTCCAAAGCGATCTGCTCAAACTTGAGAAATGGCAACACACGTGGCTTATGAAATTCAACCCCACTAAATGTTATACAATGACAATAGCCTCAAGAAAACCGACACCAAATCTCTACACATTCTGCGGACAACAACTTAAATCTGTTGAATCACACTGTTATCTTGGCATACATATATCAAATACATTAAATTGGACAATACAAAGCAACTCGGTCACAAAAAAAGCACAACAGACATTGGGAATGATTAGAAGAAATTTAAATAAATGCCCAACCCAAATCAAGTCCATAGCCTACACAACCCTTGTCCGCCCCATACTTGAATATGCGTCAGCATCATGGGATCCACATTGCCTAAGAAATATCAAACTCATAGAAAGAACCCAGAGACAAGCCGCCAGATTTTGTAAGAACAACTATTCTAGAGAGCCTGGAACGGTAACACAACTCCTTAAAGATCTCCAGTGGGACACCCTCCAATCACGAAGAAAAACCCAAAGACTTAGCATATTATATAAAATGGAACATAACCTCATAGATATCCCACTAGATCAATACACCAAACGCAACACCAGATGCTCACGTAAACATAATAAACAGTTAGTACAAATCAGGCACTCGACAAACATATTTGGAAACAGCTTTTTCCCAGTCACAATAAAAGAGTGGAATTCTCTACCTCCAAGCATTGTATCAAGTACGTCACTGAATTCATTCCAGATTAGCCTAGCCCAACATGTAAAAAATTAATCCATAAGAGCCACCATGCGCACTGGCGTGATGTGTCCATAGGACATTTTGCCAGTCAAAATACAGATACAGATACAGATGTGTCGATGTGACAATTTCAGCTGACTTTTCAGTTTCCCTGTTTCAGAACTTTTGACTTTTTTGCCGGAAAAAAGCAAACACAACTTTGGCACTATAGGTTGCTGGCACTATATTTGTCTAACATTAACCCAGAAGCAATAAATATTACGATTTGTTTCCGTATGACAGGCAGTCACTAGTGACTGACACTGTGACTGACAGCGGGGTGCGTCGGAACGTCGTCTTCTGTCTCGGAAGCAGTCAAGCACGCGTAAATACCAACATAATCTGCCGGTAATTCATGTAAATCTAAACGTTTATAGCAGCCGATGAAAATACGTTTCCTGCATCACATTTGCTCTTACCTTATCTCGGTTTAAATTATGTTTCTGGTAATTACTATTAGGGTGTAACCCGTTTCTAACGCCGCTATTGTTTTTATTTTCATTCCTATCCAGCCTCTCCCCTTTCGCCATGTTTGCAAGTTAAGACAAGGCGGGCATAAGTACACTTTTGATTGGCCACTTGCAACACGTATATGTCCAATCGGCTGACATCTAACATTGACTGGAATCCTCAATTTATTTTGATAACAATAATACATGTGAAACAACATTATAAATTGTATATCTTAAATTCTATATTAAAATCGTTGCGAAGCAAACATGTTATCATATTGATTTTGTTGTTTTATTAAATAAATATAATGATGACCAGTCTGCGCATGACATAAATGATTAGTGACGTAAATATGTTGGATCGGCCATCTTACAAGGCTAGCTGATACAGTTGGGTTGAGGTTGAATGTTTATCACTTAACAAATCACCCGTTTTTCGACAGAGTGACTACTGCATAAGTGGTTTTCTTTAATTTTTTTTCTAGTCGGATAAGTGACTGTTTATTGTGCTGTACAATCATGTCGGAGAGCCAACCAGAAAGCAATAGTTTCGAAGATTTTGAGAAGCTGGATTCGCTCGATCGGTCGCCCAACGACGGCATGCCATCCGCAGCGGGGGCAAGTCCAGTCGATTCATACGATGATTTGGTGAGTTCCTCGACATCTGCCGGCCAGACCGACACTCCAGAGGAAGACCAGTATTCAGCTACTTCACGCGGAATGGCAGCCGAGGCTGAAGCGGTGCAAAGCACGCCTCTTGTAACCTTCGACGATGAACCTACTCCGGCAGCAGCAGCCGCAGCCGCGCCCTCGACGCCGATTCAGCCAGCTAGCTCACCCAGTGCTTCTCCAAAGGATGTTGCTCCAGCGAAAGAGGAATGTTCTGCCAAGTTGTGTTGTAAGCAGTTTTCTAATTCTTTAGCATATTCGATTTTTTGTTTTGGACGTGTAAGTTAAGCAAAATATTGCCAAATGTTAGGCTTGAAATTGAATGTCTTGACTTGAGGCTTGAGTTGATACGTAATAAATAGGCATGTGCGGGGGCCATGACATGACACATGTGTGATTTGTAACCATGTGCCATGACTCGTGTCTAAGGTTACATAATGTTTTTTGTATTAAAGCCATGTCTATTAACATGGCTTCATTTTCCTACAGTAAACTTTTTAAACTTTTAAAACATTATCAGGTCAAAACAAACCATGATATAGTCATAAGATATAAACATATATCCATATGTCAGCAAACATATGGCTTGATGTGGGAATAATAATTGGGAATAATCCCCTTTTTGAAATACTTTAGTCAGACCTGAATATTCAGTAAAAAATGTTGTGTTAGGACTGCTAAGAGAGCTTAACAGGTTACATTTTACTCTTGCTTGTGTTAAATGATTGGTTAAACTTAAACATCATGAACATGCACATGTGATTAATTTGGTTGTATCATCATTCAACAGTTGGTGTGTGCAGCTCAGATGATCAGACAGAATGTAGCATTTGTATGCCACTGCAATGTAGAGCTACATATATATATGAATGATTGAGAAAACTACTGCCATGACAGTAAACTTTCCCTTCTAAAACTCTTCTAAATTCTATCTATATTGTTTGCCATGGCAAACATATTGTGTCATAATTTCCATGGTGTTAAACATGTTATGAATGCCTAGATTTTAGGCACATATTGTAAATTAAAAGATTAAATAACAAGTAATATGCTTATATAGTATTTTAACCTTTTTAGACAATTAAATACAATTTTTGTGTACTTACATAAATATTAATTAGGTTTTGAACTAAAATACACACATGCATTACTAGATGCCAGTCATTGCCAGAAAATGGTAGGTTTTAAATATATATATATATATATAGTGGCTTTCCATGGCAACCGTTTATGGTAGTTTGTTTTGTGACATTAAATTAAACTGGGTCAACATAGTGTGGACATAACTGCATGTAAAGCAGCTGAATGAAAACAAATGGTAATATTTAGCAACTGCAGGTGTGTTGGGAAGTTTATTTTTACCCCATTTGTGTCTGCTGCAGCTCAGAAATTCCTTGTCAGTCAGCTGTTCTATGGTAATCTGCTGGGTGTCTGTAAGTGTACCAAATAGGCAGTTCCTAGTTATATGCTCCCCCACTGCATGTGCAGTTTCAGGCTGGTTATCTGCCGCTATGGCAACTCACACTCACAGATTCAGCAGCATGGTATGTGAGAGCTCAGAGTCATGTCGCTGCCTTCATACTTAAGATATTTTGGTGGATCCACCGTTTCCAGTTTCTGTAGGAAGACTGTATCTTCATAGAATTAGGTTTGTCATTGGTATTGTTAGTTTCCTTTGCAAGACTACAGAAAATGGACACACATTTGTTGGAAGGTTGTTTGTTAACGATGATTGTGTATCGGTTAAATTGTTGTGTTTGTGTTGCAGGCAGTTGGATCAAGAACATGGATCCACGAGGTATGTACAGACTGCTATTTGTGAGAAAAAAATATATCACTGTATGTAGTAAATATGTTGTGTGATGCCTCTGCCAGCCATTCTGGAACAACTGTACTTTTATTATACTTTGCTTCCTGGAAAAAAATACATATTTATCATGGTTCAACATTTTAGTGGAACCAGTAATAACAAGTGCTAATTAATGGTTTTATTAAAAAAAACCTTACTCAGTACCTACCTACTCAGTTTAATAAGAGAATATTTCATAAATGTAGCAATTTCTGCAACGGGATCACTAGTTTGCACTTCTTCTTTGACTTTCAAAAATGAACCGTTAAAGCACCATCTAGTGATGTTAGTTGCAACATTTTCTTGTTGTTTAATTGCAGTTGATCCTGCATCCATATCCAAAAGCTTTTGCCATTTAAAATTCCAGGTTGATTAATTTACTACATAGCATTCAGTTGGTTGTTGACCCAGAATTTGCATGTGCTTACTGCTTCATGCATCTGGAGCAGATTCGCAACTGGGAATTCTGTTAATTCCTGGCAGCTTAAAGGATTTCACTTGAATCTACACAGACACATTATCCAGCCATGCTTCTATTACCATTGAGTGATAACTTGTCAGATTGCTAGTGTTGTTATCTGGACTGGAACTGCCCTCTGGGACTACCTGTTCAAGATATAATCTATCACCAATGGAGAAGAGTCCAGAAGGATGCACAGTTCATGTTGAAATTGTCTGCAAGCCTTTCCTTGACAAGATACAGTTCTCATTCTTGTTACTTAGGTTTGACCTACTGGGAAGCCTTTCCTCACCAAGTCAACAACTTTCGATAACAAGTGTTCCCAATGACCCATTCCTTGACTGGAATCATGACCAGCTAATTGAGTAATGCTCCCTCTGACCAGCCAATGTGTAGTCCCTTGACCAGCCAGTGAAATCCTCCCTTGACCAGCCAGTGACTACTGCATTGCTATGTATCCTGCTGAGGGAGGATTGCTTTAATCTGCCAGCCACAAAACTCAAATGAATGCATATTGCCATCCTCCCCCCATGGGGAAAGTGCCAATAAAACAGCTCCACCAATCTGGCTTACTGGTGGCTTTATTGGGTCATTTGGGTGTGCATAGGGAAGTTTAGTGGATTGATGTGTACCACAGGTGCCTATGTGGAATCAGCCTCAAGGGAAGTGAACAGTCAGTTCTTATCAATATGTCCAGGGGACTGTTTTGAATACAAAGATAATAAGCTCATAAGGAAAATCAGTCATTAAACAGAATCCCTTTTGTAAAACTAATGGAGCTTTTTAAAAATGCAAAAATCTGCTACCGTGAGACACCAGCGGAGGTGACCCGGTGACGCATCCTGAAGTTGACACTTGATAGTTTTCAATATACACGTTCACCGTTAAGAAGCGAAATTTATTTAACCCATTTCATTCTGACAGCTAGTTAGCTGGCCACATTTCTCAGATCTGGACAAAATTACCAATTTACAGTTGTGATAAATTATTATAAACCCTTACATTTGTGGAATCAGAAGAGAATTGCCTACTGATGGTGTTAACATTGTTTGTATAGAGTGAGCATAGAAGAAGTTATCTCAAGGTGAAGAAGAAGACTGAAAAGCAATAATAATAAAAACAGATTGTACATCGACTTTGGACTTGTTTTACCTGTATACAACCACTCAGGATGGTCATACATCCAATGAGAGAAATCTGCCAAATTCATTTCTTCAAACAGTGGTAAAAATTTCATGTAAATATCTTGTTTCAGTCGGAAGTTACACATTTCTGAATGAATGTTGTCGAGTATGTGAAAAGATATCTTTCCTGACAGGGATTCACCAACGCTTCAATTATAATATTTTTCAGGCAACTGTTGAAGAAAAGTGTATAAACCCATACATTTCTGGAATCAGAAGAGAATTGCCTACATGATGGTGTTGAAACTGTTTCTGTAGAGTGAACATGGAGGAAGTTATCTCACGGAGAAGAAGAATGAAAGAAATAAAATAAAAACAAAATGTGTACACAGACTTGGGGCTAGTTTTACCTATATATAGCCACTTAGACATATCATATATCCAGTGAGAGAAACCTCCCAAATTAATTTCTTCAAACAGTGGTAAAAATTTGATGTAAATATCATATGTCAGTCCAAAGTTATAGTTTTTAGAATGGAAGTCGTCACGTACACAAAATTAGTAATTTCCTTACAGTAATTCACCATTGCCATTGCCTTGGCATTGCAGTTTCCAATGAAAACGAATTACAACACAAGATATAATGTGCATAATAAAATTTAATGAAACAATAACCCTTCACCGAACTAAGGTAATAATGTCCATGACACTGTTCATGACATCGGCGATGTCACAGTTCATATTGTTCACGTCACTGACTGCCAAGTGCCAACTCACAAGTTGAACAGGCTGTGGAAGTGCGTACAGACACACTCCAAGCTGTTGGCACTGGACACAACAGATTCGTCTGCGTCGTTTTCAGTCGAAATACTGCTCGTACTACTGCCGATTTCACTGTCTTCCACGTCGATATCGCTTCCATCACTAACTGCACCATCGTCCGCCATTTTTAAATGCCAAAAATCTCCAAAATATCGAACTCGAACTTCACTCCAAACTTGCAGATAAACACGCGGTTGAAAATTTGCAAATGGCTTCCAAACCGGTAGTGTATCATGGGAAAAATGGTAAAAGCTTGCTACGATGCACACAGTTTCTATAAATACCCGATAAGGCCGTCACGTGCGTTGACTACGCCTGCAGGCGTATCCCGAATGAAAAGGTTAACTACGCCCGTAGGCGTATCCCGAATGAAATGGGTTAAGGAGCAAAAGTGGGCTTATGAGCTCATAGGAATGTACGTGAAATAGTCCCCAGGAAATCTCTGACCTGTGGAGGCGTACTATCATGGCAGTACAGAAACTGCTGCCGTATTATGGAAATAAAAATATCCGACTACAGAAAATATACACATTAAAGAATTGCTAAATCTATAAATAATGCTGCTCGAGATGCCTTGAAGAAACTGTCATCGTTCACTTGCTACAATTTAACAAATATTTAGTCCAATACAAGTTCTACAAAGTCAGTACGGTGAAGTCATCCAATGCTGTGCCAGTGTCAACTTGCGACGGGGGAGGGGGGTCATTGCGGAAATTGTTTTTGTCAGGTAGGCAGTCCTGACTCTGGTACTATTTAAACTAAGCTGGAAACTGGCCATCCCTTTTCACCAACACATGAATTGATGTTCGTATTACCCTATAAATGCTCAACTTCAATATTTTATGTGTACACATGTCTAATAATTAATATACCGGTAGTAATATTAATTAGATGCCTTGACTTTAAATACATGCAGTTTATCAATGTTTCATGGACATATTTGTACAAAAGGATAAGAAAAGAGCGGGTCTGTAAATTACTACTCTCTGCAAATACTGAAATGTTGACATCATTTTGTAAAGGGCCCCATGTGTTCGCAGGTATATTATTTATTGTATTGGAGAATACTGGTTCAGTGCCTCTATTCATTTGTGTCTAGATGACCTGCTGATAGATATAGTTCTTAATAGACATGGTGTCCGGCAATACTGCAAATAGTCTTGTAAATGTTATCAACTAATCTATAATTTGGTTACACTGCAGATTGAGAAACTGAAAGTGTAGACAAAATGTATTCATTCGGTTAGTAGTCTGATTATTTGCTACATGTGATATTACAACAAATAATTGTTGGTGTCAGTCACCTCAATACACACCAGACATGTTTAATATTTTATAATCAGTAGCACCTGGCTAGATTTAGATGTCATGCAATAGATCTAGTCATCTAGATGCTAGTCATGAACTCCATTCCATTTTTGGATAAATTTATAAGGCATTTTTTCTGTAAATTATTGAATAAAATTGTTCCTAGAAGTCAATGAACAACATGTTTGTAAATTCTACACCCAGACATTCAGCTGAACACTGTTGATTGGCACCATGGTTTCTACGTAATGTTATTTCTGTGGAGACATCCAAGTTGCTACTGAATACACCAGGACTTTTAAGTAAAATTAGAAAAGTCTTGTTATAATCAAGTGGAAAATTATGGTAACTGAACTTTTTGTTTTGTGGTCTATTTTCCTATGTATCATTGTATTGAGGAAAATCAATAGCAAATTTCCTGCTTCAGTAATTAATTGGTCCAAGCTGACTAAACAATGCCACAGGCCCACAGCATTTTAAGTTGGATGTTGTCAACACAGTCCTGCACAGATCACAATATATTATTTTGGACTCATCGCATGACCGAAGATGACCTGACATGTCATCTGTCCCTGTGCTTAATGGAATTCACAATTACCCGCACCCGTCAGCACAAAGTACAGTGTATGTGTGTGTTAGTAATGCAGGTCAGCAGTTTGCGCTGATATGTTTATCGGAAATACTGGTTTGTCCGTATGATTAGTTTCATGATTGTATCTGCGGTGCTGCCCTCCAGTGATGTACTTGCTTGTAGCGCATACAGATTATCCATGTGCTTCGTAGCCGCAGTGACTATGCACATATGTGATAGCGTTTAATCCTTCGCATCCTAAGCATAATTGAAACTATAAACTGTGGTCAGTTCCAGTGTGCCACATATATTACAACTTGGCACATTGTGTGCCTGATAATGACATGTCTAGCATAATGTTAAAGAAACAACATATTTTTAAAAGTACATTTCAAAGCTAAAATCACATTCCATAATTACGTGATATTAATTTAGGAACAGCTGCAAGCACAACATGAGAAATACAGCAAATTTATATATATATATATCGGTTTTATACATGTGCAAAGTTGTACCTTGTTATAGAATTCTAGCAACGTAATGTTTACAAATTGAGAACCTTTTTACGCTTGTTGTTCTCGGTTTATATTTACTTTGAGCAATACGTAAACTTGATATATATATATATATACGTGTATATGTATATATATGTTCTATACATGGGGATTAATCCTGTGCATGGTTAAGTGCAAAATCCCCAGGGAAATCAAGGAATAGCTTATTGTGTGCTGGCTGCACTTTGAGTGACTACTTTCTTGAAGCTATAGGGACTGCACTGGGGGCAACAGAGGAATTAATTAGACAGCTGCCAGGTGGCTGGTTATTAGAGACACCAGCTGCATGTCTTTTGTGTGCTTATCCAAAGCTCTCACTACCACTGCAGTAGGTAGCTTTTTCTTATGACTTCCCAGCAAATTCCTGATCAGTCGGCCAGGCTGATAGTGACACTAATAATTTATAATTTCGTCAATGGCTAAAAAGTAACTGGTTTGGCTAAACAAAATTGAAGTTAGTTGGCTGGGAAAACACAATCATTTAGTTAGTTTTCCATAGGACAAGTAAATTACCGTACGGAGAAGTGAATTTGTGCCCTGGCATATAAAAATGAGTAAAAGAAACAAATGTGTTTATTTAAGAGTGAGCACATGTAGAGTTTGGATAGTTTTTGTTTCAGTACTGGCCCATACACAGAATGCAATAAATACTTATACTTTTAATTCTGTGTATATTAAATATTCCTGCAGATATGACATTATAAGAGTAATTGAGGACTAGCCTGCAGTGCTGGTAGTACAAGTAGTGGGGGCAACTTGGCAGTAATAAACAGTCAGCGGTGCAGGCCTGAATGCACAGCACCTGCTGGAAATATCAATGACGGATGTGTGCATGTCTAACAGTGAGCTTATGCCTGTTCATGTTATTTCTGTTGCGCCACATGACGTAAAAAAAACTACCGTAATTGTAGAACCGAGCAATGGCACACTGCTCAGGTGTACAATACAGCACGCAGGGCTACGCACACCTGGATAAAGCTTGCTATGAAGTTTTTCTGTTTTACGAGTGATTGGCAGGCTGGTGTCGCCTGCTTAGACTAGTTAGTTTCCATCACACAAGGTTCTGTTTACTGACCCATTTGTACAGATCTATTGTCAACGTACAGTTCTCAGCAAGTCTCGTTTAATGGTAATATAAAAAAAAAATTCATTTCTGATAGGTTGCAGGTTGGTGGTGTTAATACTTTTATCTAATTAAAATGCATAAATTCTTTAAAAAGTTGATCTCGTACTTTAATACTTTTGGTTTACACATGTTTCTTGTTTGTGATTTCCACCAGATTTGCTGTGTTTTAATTATTTATTTGTTAATTGTGATTAAACACACATTGCAAACTTGCTTCATCAGTACATGACTGACGATGGAATTACATAGACTATTTATTTGAATTTCAAAGGAGCGTTGTGTTAATTACTTGAAATGCTTTAGATTTTAAGATAAATTAAGCTACCACTCAGCCAGTTAATACTTTTATCTAATTAAAATGCATAAATTCTTTAAAAAGTTGATCTCGTACTTTAATACTTTTGGTTTACACATGTTTCTTGTTTGTGATTTCCACCAGATTTGCTGTGTTTTAATTATTTATTTGTTAATTGTGATTAAACACACATTGCAAACTTGCTTCATCAGTACATGACTGACGATGGAATTACATAGACTATTTATTTGAATTTCAAAGGAGCGTTGTGTTAATTACTTGAAATGCTTTAGATTTTAAGATAAATTAAGCTACCACTCAGCCATTGTAGGTTTTTAAGATTTTACGTAGTTCTAAAGAATTCTAAAATTCCCTTGAATGTAGACATTTAAGTTTCTTGATTTGTTTAAATAATCCGACAAATATTTACCTCACAAGAAATTTGAGTTTCACTTCCGAATTAAAAAAAAACAATTTCATATTCTGTGTAGGCAGAGATTTTTCACTGAAATTGCCAGTAGTTTTGACTGTCCCCTAGACATTGGTAAAACATGTATTGTAATAAAATTTACACACCAACAAACGTCATTATATGGTGTGTGTGTAACATTTCTTTCTGATAACTCCAAAATTATGCGTTTAGCAAGCTTTCAAAGAAAACGTATAAAACCTCGATTAACTGGCTGTGATGACATGCTGCCTGTTCTAAAATGCTATGTTGTTACACTGGCGCAGAGCATAACGCTGTGCATACGAATAGATCGAGAAATTTCGTTAAAACTATGCTATCTTCACAGACCTCGTGCGGTATCAATTTTTGTCTTATTCAACCAGAATAAAGTTTATTTTGAAAAGAAATTACTCTATATAAATCAGAGATACACACTACCCTGAATGAATTCAAAATCACCCGCAAACATGCATGTAAACACAAGCCTTTGTGTGGCGGTCATGGTTTTAGTAAAAACTTCACCATTCCACAATAGTATGCCTAGTTTGTAGTACAAATCGATTCAGCATTAAATCTGCAATAAAATAAATGTTGATTTGTGAAGATTACATTTGATTTGAGGCCGCATCGTCACTGAAGTTAAGTTTTGCAAATTTCCCTCGAGTGTTGACACCTAGTGAGGCTTCTAAACTAAAAAGGTGAACATTTTGCAAATTTTCCAGAGTATCATCACTTAGCGCAGCTTCGATAACTTGCTACGCATACCATTTGGTAGGTTGCTAATGTTTTATTCTAAGCGTTTGTAAGCTATTTCAGCATATTGTGGTATTTAATTGCAAACAAATACAATCAGCATAACATTGTATTGATAAATGGTAGTGAATAATTAGAGTATTTGTTTATTAATGAACGTGGATCTCCCCGTCAAAAACAAAATAGGCTAATCCATATTACGTTCACAATGGACGGTTGAACTAGTCGATTTTTGGTGTGAGGGATGCACGATACCCGTCGTTAACTGGATGTTTGCTAAACAATGTGTATGATATTTTTGCTGCGTGTTATCCCTAAGATGCTTTAAATATTGAACCACGTATAAGTTAATGAATAATGAAATATAATAAATGAGTCGAAAAGAGGAATATCGGCAAACCAGCTGCTACACATATGTCCGTCCGGCAGGAATACATTAGCATTTTTTTAATTTGAAAGGAAAACCAGTCACAAACTCAAATAAAAACCAAACAATATGACATAGCTTAATGAAACTTATTGTAAATGTTCACATATCAAATTTATCTTACTTTTTTTTTATTATTGCCGAAGTTATATTTGTCAATTTTGCTAAGCTGCGCAAACAACACATTTCCTTATTTTCAAAACATGATATCTCGAAAACTATCATTCACATCCAACTCATATTTATTGTGTATGCTATTGTCATTGAACCTGTGTAATATGAGATTCAAGCAATTAATTAAGACATTGCATTAGGTCAAAAGTGGCATTTTATAACAAAATGCTTGCCTGATCCTATCCAGTGTTAAATCCATTGCCGCAATACAGTGCAACGATACATGTATGCCAACATTAGCCAAGCGGTAGACACACAGGTATCGCCAGTTGACGAGTAGCATAGTTAATGAAGTCACAGGTAGAGACGTGTATGGAGGGCCATGTCTAGTACGAGCCATGGCGCCAGCTGTACCTGTGCATGGGTTCATCCTAGTATTGACCTGTGAGTTACTGGATACTGGCGTCTCCCATGGCCGTCTGTGGCCCAGCCATGCCAGCCTCCTGTCTACACCTATTGATTGCCCTTTCTGGCTCTCAGTGCAACAATCACATCTCTCATCTTCCCTTCCCCCAGAAGTCAGGTCTGAATTTAGTTAGGATTGTAGTCATGTGGTATAATTGGATTTTTTGTTAAGTGTAATTATATTTAGTAATTAATGGGAGTAACGCCAGGTGTAATTTGGAGAGGTTTGCTGTGTACATGCAATGTGACAGTGCCAACAAAATCAGGATGTGTTCTACAATAGACGTCGGTTGAAAGTGTATTTCTTGTACAAAAACTGAGGATGCAATCCAGGCAAGTTTACAGAGTCATAAACCTGCAGCTTCGATGGATGTTGAAGGTAATGTCTGTGTGCACAGTTGTATTTGATTTTTATCAGACCTGAGGCAATTCTGGAATCGGAATTGATAGCCAGTAAAAGAATTGGTTGATGTGAAAGCACTGAAATTGAAATAGCTTGCTGGAATGAGAAAGTTTTTTTGTTTCGGTGGCATTGTTTTTTTTTGCATTTTGGTAGTGCAGAAAATTATGCAACAATTATATATAAATAGTCGTATAATGGCACATATCTGTTTGAATTGAGAATTAAACTGAATGTGTGGAATTGAAATTGCTAAAACGAAATCAAGATAATGTCTTGTTTCTGTGTCGTAGTACTTTTTGTGATGTATTACTGTGCATCTGAATGTAATGCAAACTGTGTAAATTAATTTATCCTTGACTTATTGGCTGTCTACATTAGTACAGTGTCTAGGATGGATAGATCAATGGTGCAGCACCAGACATGTCTATATGAGTCAGCACCACGGATAGGCTAAGTAAGTGACAATGCATATTTTGACCTACAGAACCGGCTAGCTAATGAGATTACAGTGTGGTCTGCTATAAACAGAGAACACAGGCCAAAGTATAGGCTCACTGTGCTGATGGATAATTTGATAGATGATGCACTTGGTGAAAACACATAATATGATATGGTACTCAGTCAAAATTACTTTATTCTTAGGGGTTCCTGGCAGTATGATTGTTGTTACATAAAATTATGATTAACAGCATTTGATGTCTTGCATTCAATGATTCATCAGATCATGTACCCATGAAAAAACACTTTAAAAGGGTGCTTTCTTGCTGGGGGCAGGAGAGTAATTGAATAGCATTGATCCAATGACAGTGGTTACCAGGTAGTTTGAAAGACATTGATTCATATTAGCAAGGCCTCTAGAGACCAGTTGATGTAGTTCTACATGTTTGAGTGAATAGTACCTAGAGCTGATTTTTCACCATCTTGTGCATGATATTTCACATGAAAAACGTTCAGTTTTTAGCTCAAATTTGGTAGCTGTGCTGACTTCTGTTGTGCTGTAAGAATGTTCACGGTTGACTGACTCCACTGCTGTGTATGAGTAATCAATATATTGATTTGTTAGTCATATATAATGAGTCACGTTTACAACGGTTTTGACATTGCAAATAAATATGGCATGCACAATAAACAGCATATAGTATTTCATTCCATATACATATATACATACTGCCAGTCATGTATTGTGACAGACATATTAGGTGCTATGTGATCGGATAGGTTCTCCCACTAATAAATTATATTGTGATTAAAATGCAATGCAATTCACATTATTAGTCCTTAGAAAACACTCTATTATCATGATACGATATAACAGAAACATACAAAAAAGACTCACGACGAGGTGGGTGCAAAATTTAAACAATGAGTCAATGATTTTATTTATATATGCGACACGATGCTTACCTTCCCTAGAACACAATGGATAATCTTTTGGCATGCTACACTCACATGCCCCCGTTTTCAAAGTACTACACCACTGGTCCCATTTGCCATTTTCAACATAGTGCAGCACTGGTACACATTTGCCTTTTTCAGTGTGAAGCCTGAACTCCAGATTAATGACATAGTCACTAAGTGTTCTTGTGAGTGTTGCATTGATACTGAAGGCTTCCTGGGTACTTTGCCCTAGAGCCAAGTCTTGTCCCCCATTCCAGGCTGTGTAATATTTATTGCTCAAATAATCTGATTTTGCAGAAGGCTATCAAGAACCAAGCTGTTGATATGTGTTGCCTGTTACCTTGCAGAACACCAAAGTAACCTTTGTCGATGATTATGTATAATTTATTTGCTTAATTTGCTGGTTACATTCTTTCGAATAGATTGTAATGTTGTTGCTAGCTAAAAACGATTATGTTTGTATTGATGTTATGAAAACTGTTATTCACTGTTTGCTTTCTTGTTCAGTCACACTTTTATATATATATATATATATGTACATAATTATTATGTTCATAGTTTACGATTGAGTACTATTGTCACTGGATGTTCAAAGATATATAACTTGTATTGCATTCTGATTCAGTCATGCATCTATATTGTAATGTGTTCATATTTTACGATTAATTAATCACTATGTTCACTGGATGTACAAGGTTGTCAGTTGCGTTCGTTTTGTCGTTCTCTACCATTTTGTTGCGGTTTATTTCAGGCGAAACTTGTGAGTCAACTGGTAAATATGTTTGCACCAGCTGCGTAACATATTACATTTTGCTACTTACCGCTTGGCATCGTTACTTTGCATTTTTAACCGTTACTTTGCAATTTTAACCGTCAGCCGTCGCAGTTGACGCCTACAGTGCAGCGAGCACAGCAGCCTGTCACACTTTTTTGTTTACTTTCTAGGATGTTTAGTTTCGCTTACGTTTTGTTATGTCTAAATTGTTCGTCTTTGTGGAGGTGGGGCAGGACTGGCTGTTTCTGATGTATTACAAAAATTATGTGTCACTAAAACAGTCCAGACCAGCCTCTGGCAGTGTTTGGGAGTACAATGTCTGATCGTGTTCATCGTAAATCATGTTATATCTGATATAAAGTGTATCCTAACAAGTTTATCACATTTAAATGGAACACAGTTGTGTTTTATAATTTCACCATTATGTGTTATAAAATTTTGATTGTTCTTGAATGGTATGTTGACATTGCCTGCTGAGAGGCATGGTTCATATTCAGAAAAAATATTTAGAAAACATTATATTTTTTAAATTATAGTTCATTAAAACATATATTTGATGATCAATATGTTACCTGAAACAGATAGTTTGTACTATGATTTATGATAAAAAGTATTAGATCCGTTACTTTGACTGTAAGCTTGTAACGTTGCATGGCCCAATATTCGCCCTCCTGCAACTTGTTGCATTTATTACTTTCTGCACCAGCTGCAGTGGTTTTTGCTTGATATCTGTCTCAAGGTTGGTTGTTGGTTAGATTTAAACTGTGCTTCCCTGTTGCATGGCTTTGTCCCTACCTTCAAAATGTCTTCTCTCTGGGAATGCTTGTTGCCTGGCAACGGTTATGTTATTTTCTAAAAACGAAGTAGTGATTTATTCCTTGAAGGGCTCCTCAATTTCTTGTGATGTGATGCCTGTGTGCTTTCTGGGATATTTTATTCATGTGAATCTGTGATTACCATGTGGCATTTCATAAATGCATGAGCTACTTATCAAAGTTAAGGCAGCTGCTGATATGGATTATGCTTGTGTTATGGTAGTCGTAATGTGGTTTTATAGTTCGTCCATTGTTAGTACCAATTTCAATCTACGTTGTTACATTTGGTAACAAAACTACTGTTTGTGAAATTGTTAACCATATTCTACTAATCATTCTGCAGTCTGTGAAAAACCATTTTGAATTATAGATAATGGAAGATCCGATCAACCAATAGTGATTGGTCTTGCTTATAACAGAAACAGAGTGAGATATCAGTTGAATTTACTTTCAATACTTTGGTTAAACTTGTATTCTAAAAGTAACAAGGAATGTAAATGGTAAGCACAGCAATGTTCTAGAGAACTGTTGTTGATGCACATCTCAGTCTACCAGGACAGCTAGGGCATCACGGCCATTGGCATGGTAAGGCCAGTTTCAAAACAGATTCACTATTACAATTATAACTGGTTTGTCATTTTTCATGTGATCTTGCATGGTGTGGGTAGCATCCTTCACACTACTCACAGGCATTTATATTCTATACAGTAGTGTCATCAGTACACATTTGCTATTATTTCTAAACTATTTTTTGGATCTAGTTGTTTTAGGTCAGGTAACTCTGATTGGCAGAGGGCCTTTGCATTCATCAGTGTTTTCCCGTGAAGTGTTCAAAAACAGAATAATTTGCAATTGCATAAAATGTGGCTATTTTTGAAAGAAATGATTTGTACTGAGTTGTTATTACGCCACTGAGCTCGGATTGTCTGAGGATATTGGCGCGTAAGAAGTATTTTATTTATTATTATTATACTGCAGTCTACACTGTTGTCTTTGGGGAGGAGCTAATACCCCTAAATATCACAGCTATTGGTGTTGCAGATCACCATGTTGCTTGCTGGGAGCTTGTCTTAATCATGTGTGCATGTGCAAGCCGCCTGATGTTTTGCGGGAAATGAAATCATGTTAATGTGCAGTCACCACTGCTTAACTGACATTTGCAGCACAAACAGCATACTGCCAGTGCACACATACAATTTTTGATGTTTCCTTTCAGTGGTGTCGAATCTAATAAGATGCATGACTACTTTGTTAGGTGGTTTACAGTGTAGCCATTATCTGGTGATTATGTGATGTTTTTGTTAAAACTTCATAGAACAAATATGTTGTATCGTTGTAAAACAATAGAAGTCCATTTTCATGTTTTATGAGTTGGTGTAATACTACTAATAGATAGTGTGGATCACAGGCCATTTCACAAACCACTTGTAAAAACACAGAAGTCCGGTTTAATTCTTTTGATTGTAACTGTTGGTGAATGCATTGTGAATGCACTGATTGCCTGAAGAGATCACTCGACACATCTCCTAAAAGCCCTGTGGTATAGATCAGAGTGGACTTCCAGTGCTTTGACTCTGCAGCAGGGGTAACTATGACATTCCTGTCTTTCAGACGTGACTTTGTTATCCAGTAAACTCTTCAAAAATCCAAACACATGTGCATGTAAACATAATAATGGTGCATGTGAAACTGTCCCCCAATAACCAGACACAGGAAAGATCGTGGTCACTTTTGCTAATCATCTGTCTTCTGAATTTCTGGTGGTGTACTGATATGTAAATGTGCTGATATGTTGACCTGCGTATGACCTTGTTGGTCTCTAGATGACCTTTGCCATTATTGTTATCAAATTGTTCTGAGTGTGATAAACAATGAACCACCTTGGCTGTACTTGGCTCTTCACATCTTGATTCTTCACATATAGGCTACTGGTAGTAGTGTAATGACTAATCTATGTTCTTGTGTAAACATACAGTTTAATCATTAATGGTCAATCAGTTATTTTATGGCTGTTATATTACATAGTCGATTTGCCAGAGCTTAAAGTTGTGGTCTTCTAGTGTAATACATTTCTGAATCATTAACGTAAACAGGGCTTTCTAATGGAAGTTTAGAAATAACTGCCACCATTGATGCAAACCATGCATGTTATCAGCTCTCTTGAAATCCACAAAATACCTTTTTCACGTTTGGAATAATCTTTAAATTTAATGTTTTCTATGCACACATTTTGATACCACGGTTTACAATGACAGATATTCTGTTACTGTAGTTACATTAACTAATTCGTTTAGAAAAACAGTTAAAAACATTATGGCCAAAATCCACAGCTGCCATAAGAAGCAACCATGTGGTTGGTTGCTGTGCACAATGCTATTGTGGACATTTGGAACATTTATTTCCATAGTCTGGTACACAAAATCTATACTAAAAGTTGCCAGATCCATCGCTAAGCGTGTATTTTAAATATGTATGATGTTGCAACGGCTGGGTCACATTTGCTATGTGAAGATTAGAAGGTTGCCTTGCAAAATACCTCTTCAGTAAGAAATCGGTGCAAACATTTTATTTTGGAGGTTGGAGAAATATAATAACCCCGTAAGAAATATGCTAGACGGTTATATCTGGCGGTTGCATAAATAAAATCCTGACTAGAATACGTCATTGTTAGTAACAAACAGGGCATGACCTAGTCTACAGCAGTACACAAAAGGGACTTGGCTTAGATTAGCCATGTAGACTTAAGGAGAGCTGGAGGCAGTTAATGAGTGAGCCTAGGCTTCAGGTGACACTACATCTGATTGTTATGGTTCATGTAAGGTAGAGCAAGGCTGCAGCTATGTCAACAGGTCTGGCCCACAGAGCCTACCAGTTCAGTCCACTGTATGTAAACATGCCATATAACTTCAGTCTTGGTTATATTGCTCAACTGATGTCAGAAGACTTGTCTAAGTAGCAGTGAGTTACTGAGTGAATGTATTTTGAAAAACAATGGGTGCACAGGTATACAGCAGTTATCAGATCGGCCACCAGGGTGCATCTTGGTGCATGTTGGAATTTGATATCTCATAAATTACTACCAGTGTGATAAACATTGTAACTGTAAGATATAGTTGGTTTAATGTGTTATTTAAATACTATTTGACTTTTATTTATGGAAACAGTGTGTCTGACACAAACGGCTCCTGGTACATTACTTGTAATCAACACATGTCAAGAACAATTACTAGTTATAAGTTGTCTGGTTTGGCTGTGTGTAGGTGGGATGACAGTTGGTGTCAGTGCTTTATGGTGGTGTGTTGTTTTATCTTGTGGTAGTGGTATTATGGCTTCTATGAAACTCCATTGCTTCAGTTGCAATGGTTTATTTAATCTTGTATGCTGTTGGTTATCACAGTTATTGTCCTAATGTTTTTCGTCATTCCAACAGCCTATGTTGTGGGTGGTCACACAAGTCCGCAGACCCAAAATGTTAAGCATTACATGGGGGTGATTTGGTTGTCACCACTGAATAACTGATCACAAGGAAACAGATTGCTAGTCACACCACCTGGGGATGAAGCATACTTCAAATTGACGATAATAGCCATTTTGGATTATGAAAATCGCATATCCCACATCACGTGGTGGATTGAACCAATGCTAAATGTAAAGTTTTGAGACCATCCTTTAAATGTCCACGTTCAGATGTAACAGACCCATAGCTTTATCTAGAGACCTGTCATTTGGATGGGTAAAATTCATTTTTGGACTGGTAAAAATTTGATCCAGCACAAAGGCCTGATCAGACCTATGTGTGCTGTTGCACAAGAGGTGACACTATTGTGTGTGTTGACAGTGCTGGACCTGGTGTCCTGGGGTGATGTCATTGTGTGTGTGTTGCTGATGTTCTGGAGTGATGTCATTGTATGTGTGTTGACAGTGCTGGACCTGGTGTTCTGGTGTGATGTCATTGTATGTGTGTTGACAGTGCTGGACCTGATGTTCTGGGGTGATGTCATTGTATGTGTGTTGACAGTGCTGGACCTGATGTTCTGGAGTGATGTCATTGTATGTGTGTTGACAGTGCTGGACCTGGTGTCCTGGAGTGATGTCATTGTATGTGTGTTGACAGTGCTGGACCTGGTGTCCTGGAGTGATGTCATTGTATGTGTGTTGACAGTGCTGGACCTGATGTTCTGGGGTGATGTCATTGTGTGTGTGTGTTGCTGGTGTCCTGGAGTGATGTCATTGTATGTGTGTGCGTTGACAGTGCTGGACCTGGTGTTCTGGTGTGCTGTCATTGTATGTGTGTGTGTGCGTTGACAGTGCTGGACCTGGTGTTCTGGTGTGATGTCATTGTATGTGTGTGTGTTGACAGTGCTGGACCTGGTGTTCTGTCATTGTATGTGTGTGTGTGTTGACAGTGCTGGACCTGGTGTTCTGTCATTGTATGTGTGTGTGTTGACAGTGCTGGACCTGGTGTTCTGGAGTGATGTCATTGTATGTGTGTGTGTTGACAGTGCTGGACCTGGTGTTCTGGCGAGATGTCAAGAAGACCGGCCTGGTGTTCGCAAGTACGATGGTGCTCCTCTTCTCCCTCGCCATGTTCTCAGTGCTCAGTGTCTTCGCGTACCTCTCCCTGGCTATGCTCACTGTCACTATCAGCTTCCGCATCTACAAGCAGGTCCTCAGCGCCGTACAGAAGACCAGTGATGGACACCCATTCAAGTAAGTCGTGCACTCGCTGATCGTTCTGGTCAAATTCTGGCAAGTCACAGGTATGTAACTTGTAAACTTCTCATTATAGAGGCACTCACAAACTGGTAAATATAACGGGTGCGGATTTGGGCATTTAATCCCCCATTTACATAATGGGGCATTACAGACACGCTTTGCATGCAGATGCTTAGCTTTTGTGCGGAAGTACTCAAGTATAGCAATTAATTCACTGGTTAAAATTTACCGTATTTGACCACATTATCGCACATGTGTGATTAGGTCGAGATTTTCTAAAAGTGGGGGTGGGTGGTTATGCAGACATGCGCACTAACATAGCATTATTGCATTATCGCTCTCTACCACACAAAAATGATCCAAAAAACATAGACTTAAAAACGCGGGTGTATGAGATAACAACTGGACATCGCCCAGCGCCAGGTTTCGCAAAGTGTTCGTACCATATGAAGCGATAATTGAAATATGAAACATTGTCATTGAAGGACATCTAATGAAAATTATGTAACTCCAAAAAATCTTACAACATGAACAACTTTGCAGATATTTGTATACAGTGCAGTCCCGATAGCTCGAACTCGCATACATTAAGCTGATTTTCGCATAGTTAAGTCAATCTTTTTCCTCAGTCTCGGGCCTATGTATAACGCTAAAGGGTCCAAAAACATAGGCAGGGTGCACAGTGGATTTAATTGACAGGTAGTCCGTCGGACTAGCTGACTCAGAAACAACTAGTCCTCATATTGTTTTACTAGTCCTTAAAAATCAATCATACTGTGGTATCATATATGTGTGACAGTTATAGCACATAGTAAAAGTGGCTTTATTTCATAAAGAAAACAAGCCGTTTCCCATTTCAATTAAATGTTCAACTAAATGTGTCATTAATAGAAACAAATACATGTGATTTCGTAGATCCAATTGCAAAGTTATCAGAAGAAATGACTAGTTTAATCAGGGGCAGCAAACAGGAGTCGTGGACAAGGCGATTCCAGCAGAATTTGAAGCCTAACGGCGACAAAGGACCGACATTGTCGGACTAAGTTGCATCATTTGCCCTATACTTTTCATTAGCGTTTTCTTTCCCGAAGCTGACTAAACAATCAGTAACATTGCTGGCGTTTGGTAACTTGCTAAAATAATCACCCAATGCAGGAATAACGCAACTACCATCACGACGGGATAGCGCGTAACGATGTCAGTAACCCGCGCATGTATGTTTGTCCATCACTCATGGTCGCTAGGTGGCACTACCTATCCTACTCTAACCGGATGTAAACAGCCGCCATTTACATTCACTGCGTTCAGCAAGTTTCCGATCTGACGGTCGAACGGAATATTTAGCTGCCTGTGATAAA
This sequence comes from Paraescarpia echinospica, assembly GCA_020002185.1. Lineage (NCBI taxonomy): Eukaryota > Metazoa > Annelida > Polychaeta > Sabellida > Siboglinidae > Paraescarpia > Paraescarpia echinospica. The sequence continues at coordinate 9,566,812 of CM034538.1, forward strand.
ATGCTACCTTACTGTCTGATTTTGTTTTATTCCATCACAACACCCAACTTGCGTATACATAGCGTAAATTAATTTACATAATAACAGCTAGTCCGATGGGACTGCTCAACTAAACATGGACTAGTCCGATCACTGAAACTACTCGTCCGGGACGATCGGACCGGCATTATTTCGCAGCCTGCATAGGCCATGGTGAGTGAAACTTCTGATATCTAGAAGTATTACCATGGGACCATTGAGGTTCGACTTATCCAGAGTGCCGTTTTGCTTGGAGATAGTGTCATAACTATACATTATAAGTTTCATGAATTGATTTAATTTCAGAATTGTTGTGTGAAGGATTCGTTCCTGCTCCGTGAACCCGTTACCAACATCACGGTCCAGGGCCAGTTTCATGAAACATTTGTATTGTACGAAATGTCATACGACGGTTCTTAATTCATTCATAGTTTGTATGTCATGCTCGTTGTGTGTTCGAAATTTATTCTGAGTTAATGTCTTAGTTAAAAGTCAAAATTTCAAGTTTCTTCAGCGGGTTTGACCTTTGTTCAGGAGCTTTATGAAACCAGGTCAGGCTCCGGCTGTGCCCTCAACCGAATATGAATAAATACAGCAGGCGTCACCACTAAGTTTGCAGTATTCTCAAAGTCAGACATCCGGGTGCTGATTATTCATCTCCGTTGCTAAAGAATTTTATGTTACTATGATAACGCCGATATCGAGAAATGTTTCTTATATTTCTCATCAAAATTAACCAATCTAAGCGTCACCATTTGAGCACTAAATCAACTAGGCGCTGAAGACGTAGTTTGTGTAAAGACCCAAGTATTGATACCGCCTTTGCTGGTTACCGGCGCGTACATACAGTGCTACCGTCGATGAATTTTTCCAATGTTGTTTTTTAACATTTACAGTTGGAGGACTGGTTATTATTACATGATATATTACGTGAACAAATTTACTCCGTATAAAAAGACAAACTGTACAATGGCGAGTTTGAGAGTTATTCAATCAGAATCAATCTTCAGCTAACCCGTGACAGATGATGTGTCGTCTGAAGTATATTCAACAACTTTCTGGCAATTTTGTGGCATATCTGCATATTTTATTACATGATATATTACATAGAAAAAGGTAATTTTCTTAAATTAGAGGCTGGGCGATAATGTGGGTATGGGCGGTAACCCTGTCAAATATGGTAAATAAATTCTGACAGACCAAAACTTTTTAATTTCCTAAAAATTGGTTGATTTGCCACAGAATGACCCTCATTTGTAGTCTTGCTTTGGTTATATCTCGATCATGGTTGGACATGTTTGCAATGCCTGACAAAACGTGATTTTTCAAGACATTTATAATACACCAACATAAATGTTCATTTTCCAGATGTTACTGCATACACACAGACGCAGAAGACAGTATTCATACATGATGTTTAACAAACGTTGCGTAAATTTGAACTGTTTTTTTGCAACGCTGCATGTTGTTTCTAAGAATCCATCTCAACCTACAAAACAATTCAGATTTTGATTAAAATTGAATCATTAATTGATTTAGATTAAAGTATTACTATTCTCAGAAAATATAATTGTTTCTTGACATACCTGTTCCAGGTGTTGCCTGGATAAAGACATCAGTCTGCCGGCAGAGAAGGTCCACCAACTGGCCGACCAGGTGATGGGGCATGCTACCTGTCTCATCAGCCATGCCCGCAAACTCTTCCTCGTCGCCGACCTTGTCGATTCTCTCAAGGTCAGTCACAGCCACCGTTGTGGGAAAATCGACTGTCTTGTTTTCGCGGTTCTCCAGGCGGGTTCAAAATAAAACCAAATAAACTACTACTACTACTACACTTGGTTCCCCAGGCTATCAGATTCAAGATAAACCCAAATAAATTGTACTACTTCATTTTTGGAATTGGGAACGTGTTGAACATCTGATCTGGATGGTATATAACTTATAAGATGGGTGGAGAAATTGTGAGAAAATATTTGTCAGATTTTATTACATGTGGGTATTCTGTGAACACTGATTCATATTAAATGGAAAGTGAAGATATTTTTGTATTAGCATATTCAAGAAGCCGCTAAACATTGTGTTTGTGAAAAGCAGCTAAAAAATTGATAATCAGTTGTCCAGTACATTAAGTTCCATTGTACATTTAACCAAATCATTTTATCCCGTTTCACTGTTTTCAATGTCAAGAGCCAGTTGTATTTTTAACTAATCATTCCCAGCCTAGTCACCATTAAATTTTATGAATTATTGATTTCTTGTTGTGTTTACTTGTATTACCATGGAAGTGAAGATTAGAACATTTCATACAGACATTTATGATCGCAAATGATATTCCTGTAGTGTATATTTCTACAAAAATATTCCTTGAAGTGATCTGTCATTGCTTGAAGTGATCTGTCATTGCTTGAAGAGATCTGTCATTGCTTGAAGTGATCTGTCATTGCTTGAAATGATCTGTCATTGCTTGAAGTGATCTGTCATTGCTTGAAGTGATCTGTTATTGCTGGAGCTTGTCTCTTACTTTCAGTTTGGTCTCTTCCTCTGGGTTCTTACTTACATTGGAGCCTGGTTCAACGGAATGACGCTCATTATCTTGGGTGAGTCAAATGTTTTGTCATCTTTATCAGGCTTTCCTAGATGTCAACATCCGCTCGTGAATAAGCAGGAATTCTCCTTCTCCTCTCAGCTTTAATCTTTTTGCGTTTTTTTGTTTGTCTTTTTTTACATGCTGTTTTTCTGAGTCGTCACTTATGACATAACTCGTTTGCAGTGAATACACACGCAGGAGACCCCAAAATATGTCTAAAATGGTCTCGTGTGCAAGTGGCAAGAAATAGAGCGATTTTACTTTGGCTATTGTTTGTTTTTAAAAGTTACACGTGTGTGGAATCAAGGGAAAAAAGCAGTAGTTTCCTCCAAAAAGCAAAGATGTTGACGCCTATAGATCTCTGGCTCTATCCAATGAATTGGCTAGTGAAAAGGAAGATATGGGAAGATGTCCTACACAGTGTATTCGGGGTGTGTGATAAAATAGTATTTTGTGTGTTTTAGCATCTTGTGTTTGTGTCGCTGTGGAAGCTTTTTTGAGGATTTACTACTGTTGATCTAAACATCTGCGGCACAGACGTGGTAGTCATTATTAAAAAAAATAAGATTTGCTCTTTTCAGATCTATGAAAATCATGTTTGGTTGTCATTCATTGCTACGGTTGTTTGCCAACTGTAATTTGCTTTCTTTATACAAAATTCAGTGGCGAATACACATCCACGCACTGCAGGAGTAATATAATATTCAGGCTGGGCAAAGTGGTTGGTTTATCGTGGATACGTACCAAGACTACTCTGCTATAGGATGGTTGCATCATCTAGCTACAGTGTGGCCCTTCAGTGCCTTCACTATACTCTAATTATTACAAATGAATAGTGCTACCTAGTGTTTTCAGCGAAACTCATCCTTTGTTGATAATGCAGTCCAGGTGGTGGCGCCACTGGTACTACTAGAACCTTGGTTGGTTTCTGAGCCACCAGGTGGTGCCACATGTGCCCAGTGGTGCCAGCACTCTTGTGGTCTTGGTAGTGAACAGCTTGTCACATCACCCTTCTCAGTGGGTTGAGCTATAATTATATATTATTATATTCTGGGGGGTTCTTGTGCAGCAGAATTTTAGGATATTGCTTGCTGCAAGTGATAATGACAATGCTACCCTGACTCAAGTTGAAAATCAGAAAGCAAGGCCTAAATGTTGAGGACTGTATTCACTGCTATGAAAAATATGGCATATCTTCTTTGTCTTCCATGTTTTGTTCGTGCAGCTGTAATATTAAAAAATTACCTATAATATGAATGAAGGTGGATGTGTTTATCAAATTTGTGTCATGTGCGTGCAGGTGTGGTGTTGATAAGAAATCTCAGTAATTACATAAGTTTTGATGCTGGATGTGATCTACCCAGTGTATATATTTTGTTAACGTTTTGTATTACTTTGCATGTTTCAGGAGTTGTTGGTCTTTTCACATTACCGAAAGTCTATGAAACATACCAGGTTAGTAGGTGTTTGACTAACTAACTATCTTAGGACTGGGTGGTAACTAACATGTTTTATGTTTACTGTTGCAAAAGTAAAATGGCTGCATATGTAAAACAGTTTATTATATTGCCTTTTTTATGAGTTTTATATCCAGTTTTAGAAACAGTTTACTAATAAAGTATCTAAAATAACAGATGTACTTGACCTTTGCAGAAAACAGTGCCTTTAATGGACACATGATGTCCCATTTATGTATTTCTACTGTTTTATCATTATGGGCGATACTTCTCTACCTATACATGATACACTAGATACAAGTATCATGACACGTAAGATACATGCAAGCATATTTTCCAAAGCGATATCGTGTTGACAGTTGTTGAAACTGACAAAATATTACCAACAAAGTATTTTAAATTCATGATGTTCCAAAGACTTCTCCTACACATGTATTTTATCTCGTCTTTTGCTCCTCTCGTGACAGGTTCAAATTGACAACTACATTGATATCGGCATGACACAGGCTAAGCAGATCTGGAAGCAGTGAGTAGCATACGTAATTTATCTACATTACCATTAATGTCAGTGCCTGAATTGTACCAGTCACAGTCTTACCCCTACTCCCTTCCAGTGTGGGTTCCATGCCACGTGGTGTTCCATTCTTCACTGTTCTCACTTGCCTTCTCAAGGTCTCGTTTCATGCTGTCATTCCATCTCAGTTTATCCTTCCTCTTCTTGTTTTGCCACACTCTTCTGGTTTCCATGCTCGTTTTAACAGTTTATCCTTGCTTATTCTTTGCCAATTTATCAGTCACGTTGACATACCATGAAAATGGGTTTCATGTTTTAATGAACGGCCCTTTTGCAATGGCAAGAATTAGTAGATTACACAACCAGCAAACATCCAGCTTTTTACAATATGAATGACCAAAATAGATGTGTGCATTTAAAGAGTAATGATAATGACATGTACTGTAATAAGCAAAACTGCCTACCCCCTACGAAAACAATTTCTACGTATTTATATTTATTTATGTTTTATATTTTTATGCATGTAGACATTAACAAACACGTCTGTCTTCCATCCCAGAGTTCAGTCAAAGATCCCGATGCCAGGGAAGAAAAAGAGCGAATAGACAGCCGTGGTTGCCTGCGGAACTGGGGACGAACTAGCCGAGAACTCTGGAAGCACCACCAGAGTTTGTTGGGCCGAAGACGACACCACCTCGCCCTCATTGCTGCAAGCATCGCAACGTCCAGAATCCACCATTCTGTTTGCTTCCGCAGTTCGCCCAAGCCGGCATTACCATCATGCCACTGGGTTTTGTGTGTCGTACGAGTTACCATTGTTATTATCAGACATCTGTGGTTGCTTTAATGTTGTCAGTGCCATTGCATTCATACAATGTTATTGTGAACATCCGAAAGGCCGTAGACGGAGCCATGGATTCCTCAGGGTGGCTTTTAGCATGTTTGCAATTGGGGAGAACCCACAATTAACTCGACAACGTCATTCTGGTAATGTTGTCTGTCAACGGGGCATCCCTCGTCCATGTTTCCAACTCTGTCTAGTTACGTATTGTTTGTTGCTTGCAAACTTATCCATCAAGCACTAGCAGTATCAGCAGTGTTGATTGTGGAAAGGACTGCGTCTAGTTTTCTCGAATTGGCTGCAGGGTTAGCTATAAAACTGCTAATTATAATAATAAACCTGCTGATGATGAGTGGGTACCATAAACGTGCTGCACTTGCAACTTGGTGTGGCAGTTTCAGCGAGATCTACAAGAATTCTACAAAATAATTTTTAAACATTTCAATTTATGTAGAATTAGAATTGCAGCAAAAATCAAATCCCTTAGAAAACCATTGGCTTGGCTCAGGAGGTATACCAGCCGAGTGCCAGAGAAGACGGTTGTCCTCAAGCAGGTTCGGTTGTCTTCATGTATGTAACAGTTTGGTCCATGTTGAGAGGATTTTGTGCAGGCTGCAATACGGTGTTGTTCTGTTGCCTGAAAAGTGGCGTTCATGTCGATGTGCGATGCCAGCCAGCTGGTAGCGAAACATTTCAGTTGTGTACAGTATGCCCGATGTTGTGTTCATGTCATTAATTAAACGCTGCTATTGTGTGTTGTTCTGCTTTTCTTGTTCAACGTAGTACAGATTGTGTGGACATTGATGGCAGCGACAGCATATTTTTTGTTGCTATCAATATGCATGTGCCTTTTGTTCTCTTCTGTTTTGCATAAGATAAGTTTGTTGGACATAATCATATCTGAACGTTAATATTATTTTGCAGTCATCAGCTGCACCCACTAGATTGTTGCAAGGGCTGAGTAAAGTGCTGTGTTTTGCACTGTGACAAAAATAGAATAAAGAAAAAAAAATACAACCACCGCAAGAAATATTATTTAATGCAAAAGGCTAGTAATATAATTATCTATAATATAGATCACTACGTATGTTGTTTGGTGGGTGACTGGAGTTTTAAACTTAAAGCAGTGAATATTTAGTTCTATTTTGAGAGCTTGATTTATTGTTTGGATTCGGGCAGAGAATATGCTGATGAAAACTTTATATCTTTGTTTGAAACCTGTTTGGGCCAGTATATGTAGGTTACACTGTTAATCCCTGTCTAAGTAGGTAGTCATACAATCTGATGTAATATGTTCACAACCAGACTTGCTCATTTATAGATACAGAGCAGTTTAGCACACACTAACAGAAACTATGTCTTCTGTGGTTTTTCATGAAACCGTATTTAATGACGACTAATTTGTTAAGCCAGTTAAGTGAGTACTTTTTTGAAAATGCAGCTTTTGTGTAGAAATTGTAACACATCTTGAGGGTTGATTGTGTTGTGTCCCTCTCATAAATCTGTTATGCAATTTTGATTCCTGAAATGCAAATGACATGTAATCAGAAAGTAATTTATATTGTATCTGTGGCGACGGTTGTCTGCAATCCAGTTCACGGAAGATGCGTACTATGTGGTTCTAAAGAGTTGAATTTGCTGCCTGATCTTTGCTGTGGTCGTGTATGTGTGGCATCGTAGTTGCAGATACATGTACATCTCTACCAGCAGCGTGGACAATAATGCGCACGTACCGGTTACATCCCCGCACTGTATTACACCAGCAACGGCCGCCCACCATGCCTTCGGACGTAAAGCTACGTGTGGGTTTATATAGTTATGGTATGTTGGAAACGTAATGCTGTAAGATATACAACCACTCAATTTGTACGGTGCCTCTTGCTGTGCAGTAAGGCTTTTGTGTGGTGGCACAGCATAGAATAGAGCCTCGCAGCAATGTCTAGTCTCGCACAATCCCACGTGCTCGTAGTTTGTACGTACTGTGCAGTTTCGTGACAATGTTGTTAGTCGTAGCAATGAGCAACATGAATGTGCACCTAATAGGCGTGCATCGATCGAGAGTACTCTATATCTGCGTGTTGTCTCACTGGTACTACTTATATCCCAATAAACATCTGCTTCATATAGTGGGGCAGGGCATGAGTACTACGTATTTGTATTGTGGTTGTATTTCTTGTAGTGTTGGCAATAAAACATCCCATTTTACCCCCACTAAAAGATCGTTGTTTGTGTTGTATTCCTCTCCATTTGGGTGTCTAGCGGTGTTTTTGTTTGAGATCCCGTATAATCCATGTAGATTCGAGCCACCTGATGTGCCTAGAAAGTTAATGAATTAACTTACGTTTCCCCAGACACTTAATTCATTCTGCCAGCATCGTGTCAGCCTTGCATTCTGCCAGCTATGCCGAGTAGGGGAAAACTACGTCGCTACCCGTCAATGTGGCATGATGATTTTTACGTATGCAAAATCTTCGCACACATAATCGACTCTTCCTGGAAGTGTTAGGATAAGACTGAGCTCCTAGAAAATGCATGTCAAATGTGCAAGATGTTGCAACATGCAGATCTGAATTGAGTCTGCGTTCTTGGGACCGGTGTCTAGTCCATGAGGTTTAGGCCCAAATACCATGGAAACCTAAAAGTCGATAACAATAAGCTGATTTTTGCACCACAGATCCCTGGAAGTGTGTGGAGTAATATACTAAAGATCTCCAGAAATACTCCTTGAGCGAATTGCAGAATTTAAGATGGCGTCCTAAGCTGCGGCAGCTGAATAAACCTGTATAATTCTAAATATTTAGGAATATAAGGCACGTGTATATTTCTACTGTGGGGTTTTCAACCATTCTCTATCCAATGACATTTCTCTGACATACACATCCGCCATTTTAAAGATGGCGGTCGTCAATACAAATGTCACCATATCATGTAGAGCAGTAATTTGTATGTGTGGGCATAGATTTGTGGACACCGATTTCCAAAAAGTTAACTAACTTTCGTCGACATTGATATATTCGCCATTTTTAAAGATGGCTCAGGTGAAAGCCTATTATTGCCGTAACTTAAGAATGCCGTAACCTAAGAGCCACATAGTTTATGTCAACATTTTATTTTTCAGGTGTGACGATATCAAATATATTACTTTTGACTTCCGCCAACATTTACACATGTGACATTTTTAAAGACGACTCCCGAGCGCAGCACCACACTGATGAGTTGTTCATGGTATTTCCACTGAAACACCTTCGCTTTGGAGTACAAAGCGTCGCCAACATAAATAATAATAATGTATATTTCAGACAAAGTCCATATATATATACATACAATACAAGTAAATATAAAATTAAATACAAAGATATAGACACACGGAATAAAAAATAGATGGTTAATAGAAAGTATATATAAAATGTGTGTTCAACTTTAAATATACAATTGGGTAGTCCAGTATTTAAACATAGGACTTCTAAAATGTATCAGTATAAAAATAATTCACAAAAAGTAGATTGTCAGATTATTAATTATATGACCCATATTTGCATTTAATAGTGTGAGGTAACGGACGATTATTGAGTGACAGGATGAATAGTTTTCATGTCCAGAGGTTTGTTGTCAATAACCATACAATATGACTTGTTGGCATTATATGTTATTTTAAACATTTTGCCATACTTGGCACAACAATCTGTTAGTTTTCTCAAGCCAGAAACACTACGTGAAAAAATGCAGAGTTCATCTGCATACATCAAGTGATTCATTATGGTGCCTGCATAAAGACATCCAATTTGTAATTTGTTCAGATTTACATTTAAGCCGTCCATGTACACATCAAAAAGGTGGGGAGAAAGGATTCCACCTTGTTTAAGGAAAAGAAAGACAGACTGGAAAACTGTTCTGTATCAGGATATCAGGATAAGAAAATAATAGTAACCAAAAGAAGTGAACAAATCATTATGGTAGAAGATATTGACCCTCACATAATAGGTATAACCGAATCTTGGGCCACCACTGATATATCAGATGCCGAATTGGGACTAACAGGCTATGTAATGTTTAGGAAAGATAGCCTGTTAGTCCCAATTCGGCAAGGATTATTTGTTTAGAAAAGATAGAATAGGAAGAAGGGGAGGTGGAGTTATTTTATATGTTAAAGAATCTATCCAGGCTTATGAAATAAATTAGAAAGAGAAGCAGATTGCGAAGAAGCTGTGTAACATAGTTACAGGAAACTCAACGTTAACGGTGGGGTTAGTTTATCGAAGTCCAAACATAAGCACAGAAGAGAATGAGAAAGTACAAAACGCTATAAGGGAAGTTAGCAAAGGAGACAGTATTATTATGGGAGATTTTAACAATGGTCATATACAATGGAAATCTGTACAGAGTACGGACCACAAGTTTTTAGTTTTAGTACAAAAGATTTTCCTTTTTTAACATGTGCTAGAGCCAACCAGGGGTGAGTGTGTTAAACATAGTTTTTGTCCACAGAATGAATTGGTTGACAATGTTGAATTATGTGAGCCTCTGGGAATTAGTGATCACAACCAGATACATTTTACTATCAAAATAAAATCAGAAAGAAATAATAAAAAGCAGTTCGGAAGAAATTACCACAAAGGAAGATATAAAGAAATGAGGAAATATTTAGCAAAGATAGACTGGAACAACACACTGAAGGATAAGACAGCAATAGAATGCTGGAATATCTTCGAGTGAAATTGAATGCATCGTCGATAAATTTGTTCCGAACAAAAATTAGTTTGTAATATAAAGCATGACAGCAAGAGTTTTTATGCATATGTTCGGAGCAAACAGAAAGTTCAGGATAAGGACGGTCCTCTAGACGATAGTGCAAGAAATATAATATCGGAGGGATTCTTAATGTCAGAAGACCTGAATGAGTATTTGTAGCTCGGTGTTTACCAGGGAAGATATTAGTTCAGACTATTTAGGACAGCTAATTGTAACACCGGAAATGGTAGCTAAGACAATTAGGGCTATGAAGGATAATAAATCACCTGGAGTGGATGGAATTCTGCCCAAACTACTATTGGAAATTGTAGAACAAATTAGCATACCACTTGCAACAGCTTTCAACATGTCATTAAAAGAGGGAATGGTTCCTTTAGAATGGAAAGAAGCAAACAGCGTTATTTAAAAAAGGTTCCAGAAACAAGTCAGAGAACTACAGACCAGTGAGTTTAACATAAGTGATTTGTAAATTATTAGAAAGACTAATTAAAGATCACATGGTGGATTTTCTTATTAAACAAAACTTGTTAAACCCATCACAACATGGGTTTCTAAAAGCGAGGTCATGCTTAACAAATATGTTATGTTTTTTGGAAGATACAAAAAAGTGGGTAGACGAGGGATCACCAGTAGATATCATCTACGTAGATTTTCAGAAAGCTTTCGACAAAGTACCACATCAAAGATTACTGCTTAAACTAGAGGCCCATGGCATAGGAAATGGTTTAATTAACTGGATAAAAAATGGCTAATTGACAGAAGGCCACGGATAGTAGTTGATGGGAAGGCTTCAAACTGAAAATAAGTTTTCAGTGGGGTACCACAGGGATCAGTACAGAAGGTGTTAAAGGCTTAGATTTGGGTTTCTAGCTATGAGGGACTGGAGGGAGCTCTGTCTGTAACACGACATTATATTTGGCCAGGAGCGCTAAAGCTGTCAATTTTCATCTTATCCATTTCGTTCAGATGACTCACCATTTGTTTGACAGCAGCCTTGCCCTGCAGGTCTGCTTCCACCGCATGCAGTTTCTCCAGGGAGGTGATGGGCAGGGTGATACCAGTCGGAAGGCCAACTCTGTGTGCTGTTTCCATGCCACCCGTACCAGTATGGTGTTGCAGAAGAGCATAGTTCTCTGCCACCACTGTGCTCGACCCGCTGCACCAGTCTCTCCACGACAGCAACTAGTGCTACCACAAATGGTGAAACTGTACAAACAGAAGAGCATAGTTCTCTGCCACCACTGTGCTCGACCCACTGCACCAGTCTCTCCACCACAGCAACTAGTGCTACCTCAAATGGTGAAACTGTACAAACAGAAGAGTATAGTTCTCTGCCACCATTGTGCTCGACCCACTGCACCAGTCTCTCCACCACAGCAACTAGTGCTACCTCAAATGGTGAAACTGTACAAACAGAAGAGCATAGTTATTCAATCAGAATCAATCTTCAGCTAACCCGTGACAGACGATGTGTCGTCTGAAGTATATTCAACAACTTTCTGGCAATTTTGTGGCATATCTGCATATTTTATTACATAGAAAAAGGTAATTTTCTTAAATTAGAGGCTGGGCGATAATGTGGGTATGGGCGGTAACCCTGTCAAATATGGTAAATAAATTCTGACAGACCAACACTTTTTAATTTCCTAAAAATTGGTTGATTTGCCACAGAATGACCCTCATTTGTAGTCTTGCTTTGGTTATATCTCGATCATGGTTGAACATGTTTGCAATGCCTGACAAAACGTGATTTTTCAAGACATTTATAATACACCAACATAAATGTTCATTTTCCAGATGTTACTGCATACACACAGACGCAGAAGACAGTATTCATACATGATGTTTAACAAACGTTGCGTAAATTTGAACTGTTTTTTTGCAACGCTGCATGTTGTTTCTAAGAATCCATCTCAACCTACAAAACAATTCAGATTTTGATTAAAATTGAATCATTAATTGATTTAGATTAAAGTATTACTATTCTCAGAAAATATAATTGTTTCTTGACATACCTGTTCCAGGTGTTGCCTGGATAAAGACATCAGTCTGCCGGCAGAGAAGGTCCACCAACTGGCCGACCAGGTGATGGGGCATGCTACCTGTCTCATCAGCCATGCCCGCACTCTTCCTCGTCGCCGACCTTGTCGATTCTCTCAAGGTCAGTCACAGCCACCGTTGTGGGAAAATCGACTGTCTTGTTTTCGCGGTTTTCCAGGCGGGTTCAAAATAAAACCAAATAAACTACTACTACTACTACACTTGGTTCCCCAGACTATCAGATTCAAGATAAACCCAAATAAATTGTACTACTTCATTTTTGGAATTGGGAACGTGTTGAACATCTGATCTGGATGGTATATAACTTATAAGATGGGTGGAGAAATTGTGAGAAAATATTTGTCAGATTTTATTACATGTGGGTATTCTGTGAACACTGATTCATATTAAATGGAAAGTGAAGATATTTTTGTATTAGCATATTCAAGAAGCCGCTAAACATTGTGTTTGTGAAAAGCAGCTAAAAAATTGATAATCAGTTGTCCAGTACATTAAGTTCCATTGTACATTTAACCAAATCATTTTATCCCGTTTCACTGTTTTCAATGTCAAGAGCCAGTTGTATTTTTAACTAATCATTCCCAGCCTAGTCACCATTAAATTTTATGAATTATTGATTTCTTGTTGTGTTTACTTGTATTACCATGGAAGTGAAGATTAGAACATTTCATACAGACATTTATGATCGCAAATGATATTCCTGTAGTGTATATTTCTACAAAAATATTCCTTGAAGTGATCTGTCATTGCTTGAAGTGATCTGTCATTGCTTGAAGAGATCTGTCATTGCTTGAAGTGATCTGTCATTGCTTGAAATGATCTGTCATTGCTTGAAGTGATCTGTCATTGCTTGAAGTGATCTGTTATTGCTGGAGCTTGTCTCTTACTTTCAGTTTGGTCTCTTCCTCTGGGTTCTTACTTACATTGGAGCCTGGTTCAACGGAATGACGCTCATTATCTTGGGTGAGTCAAATGTTTTGTCATCTTTATCAGGCTTTCCTAGATGTCAACATCCGCTCGTGAATAAGCAGGAATTCTCCTTCTCCTCTCAGCTTTAATCTTTTTGCGTTTTTTTGTTTGTCTTTTTTTACATGCTGTTTTTCTGAGTCGTCACTTATGACATAACTCGTTTGCAGTGAATACACACGCAGGAGACCCCAAAATATGTCTAAAATGGTCTCGTGTGGAAGTGGCAAGAAATAGAGCGATTTTACTTTGGCTATTGTTTGTTTTTAAAAGTTACACGTGTGTGGAATCAAGGGAAAAAAGCAGTAGTTTCCTCCAAAAAGCAAAGATGTTGACGCCTATAGATCTATGGCTCTATCCAATGAATTGGCTAGTGAAAAGGAAGATATGGGAAGATGTCCTACACAGTGTATTCGGGGTGTGTGATAAAATAGTATTTTGTATGTTTTAGCATCTTGTGTTTGTGTCGCTGTGGAAGCTTTTTTGAGGATATACTACTGTTGATCTAAACATCTGCGGCACAGACGTGGTAGTCATTATTTAAAAAAATAAGATTTGCTCTTTTCAGATCTATGAAAATCATGTTTGGTTGTCATTCATTGCTACGGTTGTTTGCCAACTGTAATTTGCTTTCTTTATACAAAATTAAGTGGCGAATACACATCCACGCACTGCAGGAGTAATATAATATTCAGGCTGGGCAAAGTGGTTGGTTTATCGTGGATACGTACCAAGACTACTCTGCTATAGGATGGTTGCATCATCTAGCTACAGTGTGGCCCTTCAGTGCCTTCACTATACTCTAATTATTACAAATGAATAGTGCTACCTAGTGTTTTCAGCGAAACTCATCCTTTGTTGATAATGCAGTCCAGTTGGTGGCGCCACTGGTACTACTAGAACCTTGGTTGGTTTCTGAGCCACCAGGTGGTGCCACATGTGCCCAGAGGTGCCAGCACTCTTGTGGTCTTGGTAGTGAACAGCTTGTCACATCACCCTTCTCAGTGGGTTGAGCTATAATTATATATTATTATATTCTGGGGGGTTCTTGTGCAGCAGAATTTTAGGATATTGCTTAACTTACAGCAAGTAAGTGATAATGACAATGCTACCCTGACTCAAGTTGAAAATCAGAAAGCAAGGCCTAAATGTTGAGGACTGTATTCACTGCTATGAAAAATATGGCATATCTTCTTTGTCTTCCATGTTTTGTTCGTGCAGCTGTAATATTTAAAAATTACCTATAATATGAATGAAGGTGGATGTGTTTATCAAATTTGTGTCATGTGCGTGCAGGTGTGGTGTTGATAAGAAATCTCAGTAATTACATAAGTTTTGATGCTGGATGTGATCTACCCAGTGTATATATTTTGTTAACGTTTTGTATTACTTTGCATGTTTCAGGAGTTGTTGGTCTTTTCACATTACCGAAAGTCTATGAAACATACCAGGTTAGTAGGTGTTTGACTAACTAACTATCTTAGGACTGGGTGGTAACTAACATGTTTTATGTTTACTGTTGCAAAAGTAAAATGGCTGCATATGTAAAACAGTTTATTATATTGCCTTTTTATGAGTTTTATATCCAGTTTTAGAAACAGTTTACTAATAAAGTATCTAAAATAACAGATGTACATGACCTTTGCAGAAAACAGTGCCTTTAATGGACACATGATGTCCCATTTATGTATTTCTACTGTCTTATCATTATGGGCGATACTTCTCTACCTATACATGATACACTAGATACAAGTATCATGACACGTAAGATACATGCAAGCATATTTTCCAAAGCGATATCGTGTTGACAGTTGTTGAAACTGACAAAATATTACCAACAAAGTATTTTAAATTCATGATGTTCCAAAGACTTCTCCTACACATGTATTTTATCTCGTCTTTTGCTCCTCTCGTGACAGGTTCAAATTGACAACTACATTGATATCGGCATGACACAGGCTAAGCAGATCTGGAAGCAGTGAGTAGCATACGTAATTTATCTACATTACCATTAATGTCAGTGCCTGAATTGTACCAGTCACAGTCTTCTTACCCCTACTCCCTTCCAGTGTGGGTTCCATGCCACGTGGTGTTCCATTCTTCACTGTTCTCACTTGCCGTCTCAAGGTCTCGTTTCATGCTGTCATTCCATCTCAGTTTATCCTTCCTCTTCTTGTTTTGCCACACTCTTCTGGTTTCCATGCTCGTTTTAACAGTTTATCCTTGCTTATTCTTTGCCAATTTATCAGTCACGTTGACATACCATGAAAATGGGTTTCATGTTTTAATGAACGGCCCTTTTGCAATGGCAAGAATTAGTAGATTACACAACCAGCAAACATCCAGCTTTTTACAATATGAATGACCAAAATAGATGTGTGCATTTAAAGAGTAATGATAATGACATGTACTGTAATAAGCAAAACTGCCTACCCCTACGAAAACAATTTCTACGTATTTATATTTATTTATGTTTTATATTTTTATGCATGTAGACATTAACAAACACGTCTGTCTTCCATCCCAGAGTTCAGTCAAAGATCCCGATGCCAGGGAAGAAAAAGAGCGAATATACAGCCGTGGTTGCCTGCGGAACTGGGGACGAACTAGCCGAGAACTCTGGAAGCACCACCAGAGTTTGTTGGGCCGAAGACGACACCACCTCGCCCTCATTGCTGCAAGCATCGCAACGTCCAGAATCCACCATTCTGTTTGCTTCCGCAGTTCGCCCAAGCCGGCATTACCATCATGCCACTGGGTTTTGTGTGTCGTACGAGTTACCATTGTTATTATCAGACATCTGTGGTTGCTTTAATGTTGTCAGTGCCATTGCATTCATACAATGTTATTGTGAACATCCGAAAGGCCGTAGACGGAGCCATGGATTCCTCAGGGTGGCTTTTAGCATGTTTGCAATTGGGGAGAACCCACAATTAACTCGACAACGTCATTCTGGTAATGTTGTCTGTCAACGGGGCATCCCTCGTCCATGTTTCCAACTCTGTCTAGTTACGTATTGTTTGTTGCTTGCAAACTTATCCATCAAGCACTAGCAGTATCAGCAGTGTTGATTGTGGAAAGGACTGCGTCTAGTTTTCTCGAATTGGCTGCAGGGTTAGCTATAAAACTGCTAATTATAATAATAAACCTGCTGATGATGAGTGGGTACCATAAACGTGCTGCACTTGCAACTTGGTGTGGCAGTTTCAGCGAGATCTACAAGAATTCTACAAAATAATTTTTAAACATTTCAATTTATGTAGAATTAGAATTGCAGCAAAAATCAAATCCCTTAGAAAACCATTGGCTTGGCTCAGGAGGTATACCAGCCGAGTGCCAGAGAAGACGGTTGTCCTCAAGCAGGTTCGGTTGTCTTCATGTATGTAACAGTTTGGTCCATGTTGAGAGGATTTTGTGCAGGCTGCAATACGGTGTTGTTCTGTTGCCTGAAAAGTGGCGTTCATTTCGATGTGCGATGCCAGCCAGCTGGTAGCGAAACATTTCAGTTGTGTACAGTATGCCCGATGTTGTGTTCATGTCATTAATTAAACGCTGCTATTGTGTGTTGTTCTGCTTTTCTTGTTCAACGTAGTACAGATTGTGTGGACATTGATGGCAGCGACAGCATATTTTTTGTTGCTATCAATATGCATGTGCCTTTTGTTCTCTTCTGTTTTGCATAAGATAAGTTTGTTGGACATAATCATATCTGAACGTTAATATTATTTTGCAGTCATCAGAACAGCTGCACCCACTAGATTGTTGCAAGGGCTGAGTAAAGTGCTGTGTTTTGCACTGTGACAAAAATAGAATAAAGAAAAAAAAATACAACCACCGCAAGAAATATTATTTAATGCAAAAGGCTAGTAATATAATTATCTATAATATAGATCACTACGTATGTTGTTTGGTGGGTGACTGGAGTTTTAAACTTAAAGCAGTGAATATTTAGTTCTATTTTGAGAGCTTGATTTATTGTTTGGATTCGGGCAGAGAATATGCTGATGAAAACTTTATATCTTTGTTTGAAACCTGTTTGGGCCAGTATATGTAGGTTACACTGTTAATCCCTGTCTAAGTAGGTAGTCATACAATCTGATGTAATATGTTCACAACCAGACTTGCTCATTTATAGATACAGAGCAGTTTAGCACACACTAACAGAAACTATGTCTTCTGTGGTTTTTCATGAAACCGTATTTAATGACGACTAATTTGTTAAGCCAGTTAAGTGAGTACTTTTTTGAAAATGCAGCTTTTGTGTAGAAATTGTAACACATCTTGAGGGTTGATTGTGTTGTGTCCCTCTCATAAATCTGTTATGCAATTTTGATTCCTGAAATGCAAATGACATGTAATCAGAAAGTAATTTATATTGTAGCTGTGGCGACGGTTGTCTGCAATCCAGTTCACGGAAGATGCGTACTATGTGGTTCTAAAGAGTTGAATTTGCTGCCTGATCTTTGCTGTGGTCGTGTATGTGTGGCCTCGTAGTTGCAGATACATGTACATCTCTACCAGCAGCGTGGACAATAATGCGCACATACCGGTTACATCCCCGCACTGTATTACACCAGCAACGGCCGCCCACCATGCCTTCGGGCGTAAAGCTACGTGTGGGTTTATATAGTTATGGTATGTTGGAAACGTAATGCTGTAAGATATACAACCACTCAATTTGTACGGTGCCTCTTGCTGTGCAGTATGGCTTTTGTGTGGTGGCACAGCTTAGAATAGAGCCTCGCAGCAATGTCTAGTCTCGCACAATCCCACGTGCTCGTAGTTTGTACGTACTGTGCAGTTTCGTGACAATGTTGTTAGTCGTAGCAATGAGCAACATGAATGTGCACCTAATAGGCGTGCATCGATCGAGAGTACTCTATGTCTGCGTGTTGTCTCACTGGTACTACTTATATCCCAATAAACATCTGCTTCATGTAGTGGGGCAGGGCATGAGTACTACGTATTTGTATTGTGGTTGTATTTCTTTTAGTGTTGGCAATAAAACATCCCATTTTACCCCCACTAAAAGATCGTTGTTTGTGTTGTATTCCTCTCCATTTGGGTGTCTAGCGGTGTTTTTGTTTGAGATCCCGTATAATCCATGTAGATTCGAGCCACCTGATGTGCCTAGAAAGTAAATGAATTAACTTCGTTTCCCCAGACACTTAATTCATTCTGCCAGCATAGTGTCAGCCTTGCATTCTGCCAGCTATGCCGAGTAGGGGAAAACTACGTCGCTACCCGTCAATGTGGCATGATGATTTTTACGTATGCAAAATCTTCACACACATAATCGACTCTTCCTGGAAGTGTTAGGATAAGACTGAGCTCCTAGAAAATGCATGTCAAATGTGCAAGATGTTGCAACATGCAGATCTGAATTGAGTCTGCGTTCTTGGGACCGGTGTCTAGTCCATGAGGTTTAGGCCCAAATACCATGGAAACCTAAAAGTCGATAACAATAAGCTGATTTTTGCACCACAGATCCCTGGAAGTGTGTGGAGTGATATACTAAAGATCTCCAGAAATACTCCTTGAGCGAATTTAAGATGGCGTCCTAAGCTGCGGCAGCTGAATAAACCTGTATAATTCTAAATATTTAGGAATATAAGGCACGTGTATATTTCTACTGTGGGGTTTTCAACCATTCTCTATCCAATGACATACACATCCGCCATTTTAAAGATGGCGGTCGTCAATACAAATGTCACCATATCATGTAGAGCAGTAATTTGTATGTGTGGGCATAGATTTGTGGACACCGATTTCCAAAAAGTTAACTAACTTTCGTCGACATTGATATATTCGCCATTTTTAAAGATGGCTCAGGTGAAAGCCTATTATTGCCGTATCTTAAGAAATCCGTAACCTAAGAGCCACATAGTTTATGTCAAAATTTAATTTTTCAGGTGTGACGATATCAAATATATTACTTTTGACTTCTGCCAACATTTACACATGTGACATTTTTAAAGACGACTCCCGAGCGCAGCACCACACTGATGAGTTGTTCATGGTATTTCCACTGAAACACCTTCGCTTTGGAGTACAAAGCGTCGCCAACATATATAATAATAATGTATATTTCAGACAAAGTCCATATATATATACATACAATACAAGTAAATATAAAATTAAATACAAAGATATAGACACACGGAATAAAAAATAGACGGTTAATAGAAAGTATATATAAAATGTGTGTTCAACTTTAAATATACCATTGGGTAGTCCAGTATTTAAACATAGGACTTCTAAAATGTATATCAGTATAAAAATAATTCACAAAAAGTAGATTGTCAGATTATTAATTATATGACCCATATTTGCATTTAATAGTGTGAGGTAACGGACGATTATTGAGTGACAGGATGAATAGTTTTCATGTCCAGAGGTTTGTTGTCAATAACCATACAATATGACTTGTTGGCATTATATGTTATTTTAAACATTTTGCCATACTTGGCACAACAATCTGTTAGTTTTCTCAAGCCAGAAACACTACGTGAAAAAATGCAGAGTTCATCTGCATACATCAAGTGATTCATTATGGTGCCTGCATAAAGACATCCAATTTGTAATTTGTTCAGATTTACATTTAAGCCGTCCATGTACACATCAAAAAGGTGGGGAGAAAGGATTCCACCTTGTTTAAGGAAAAGAAAGACAGACTGGAAAACTGTTCTGTATCAGGATATCAGGATAAGAAAATAATAGTAACCAAAAGAAGTGAACAAATCATTATGGTAGAAGATATTGACCCTCACATAATAGGTATAACCGAATCTTGGGCCACCACTGATATATCAGATGCCGAATTGGGACTAACAGGCTATGTAATGTTTAGGAAAGATAGCCTGTTAGTCCCAATTCGGCAAGGATTATTTGTTTAGAAAAGATAGAATAGGAAGAAGGGGAGGTGGAGTTATTTTATATGTTAAAGAATCTATCCAGGCTTATGAAATAAATTAGAAAGAGAAGCAGATTGCGAAGAAGCTGTGTAACATAGTTACAGGAAACTCAACGTTAACGGTGGGGTTAGTTTATCGAAGTCCAAACATAAGCACAGAAGAGAATGAGAAAGTACAAAACGCTATAAGGGAAGTTAGCAAAGGAGACAGTATTATTATGGGAGATTTTAACAATGGTCATATACAATGGAAATCTGTACAGAGTACGGACCACAAGTTTTTAGTTTTAGTACAAAAGATTTTCCTTTTTTAACATGTGCTAGAGCCAACCAGGGGTGAGTGTGTTAAACATAGTTTTTGTCCACAGAATGAATTGGTTGACAATGTTGAATTATGTGAGCCTCTGGGAATTAGTGATCACAACCAGATACATTTTACTATCAAAATAAAATCAGAAAGAAATAATAAAAAGCAGTTCGGAAGAAATTACCACAAAGGAAGATATAAAGAAATGAGGAAATATTTAGCAAAGATAGACTGGAACAACACACTGAAGGATAAGACAGCAATAGAATGCTGGAATATCTTCGAGTGAAATTGAATGCATCGTCGATAAATTTGTTCCGAACAAAAATTAGTTTGTAATATAAAGCAAGACAGCAAGAGTTTTTATGCATATGTTCGGAGCAAACAGAAAGTTCAGGATAAGGACGGTCCTCTAGACGATAGTGCAAGAAATGTAATATCGGAGGGATTCTTAATGTCAGAAGACCTGAATGAGTATTTGTAGCTCGGTGTTTACCAGGGAAGATATTAGTTCAGACTATTTAGGACAGCTAATTGTAACACCGGAAATGGTAGCTAAGACAATTAGGGCTATGAAGGATAATAAATCACCTGGAGTGGATGGAATTCTGCCCAAACTACTATTGGAAATTGTAGAACAAATTAGCATACCACTTGCAACAGCTTTCAACATGTCATTAAAAGAGGGAATGGTTCCTTTAGAATGGAAAGAAGCAAACAGCGTTATTTAAAAAAGGTTCCAGAAACAAGTCAGAGAACTACAGACCAGTGAGTTTAACATAAGTGATTTGTAAATTATTAGAAAGACTAATTAAAGATCACATGGTGGATTTTCTTATTAAACAAAACTTGTTAAACTCATCACAACATGGGTTTCTAAAAGCGAGGTCATGCTTAACAAATATGTTATGTTTTTTGGAAGATACCAAAAAGTGGGTAGACGAGGGATCACCAGTAGATATCATCTACGTAGATTTTCAGAAAGCTTTCGACAAAGTACCACATCAAAGATTACTGCTTAAACTAGAGGCCCATGGCATAGGAAATGGTTTAATTAACTGGATAAAAAATGGCTAATTGACAGAAGGCCACGGATAGTAGTTGATGGGAAGGCTTCAAACTGAAAATAAGTTTTCAGTGGGGTACCACAGGGATCAGTACAGAAGGTGTTAAAGGCTTAGATTTGGGTTTCTAGCTATGAGGGACTGGAGGGAGCTCTGTCTGTAACACGACATTATATTTGGCCAGGAGCGCTAAAGCTGTCAATTTTCATCTTATCCATTTCGTTCAGATGACTCACCATTTGTTTGACAGCAGCCTTGCCCTGCAGGTCTGCTTCCACCGCATGCAGTTTCTCCAGGGAGGTGATGGGCAGGGTGATACCAGTCGGAAGGCCAACTCTGTGTGCTGTTTCCATGCCACCCGTACCAGTATGGTGTTGCAGAAGAGCATAGTTCTCTGCCACCACTGTGCTCGACCCGCTGCACCAGTCTCTCCACGACAGCAACTAGTGCTACCACAAATGGTGAAACTGTACAAACAGAAGAGCATAGTTCTCTGCCACCACTGTGCTCGACCCACTGCACCAGTCTCTCCACCACAGCAACTAGTGCTACCTCAAATGGTGAAACTGTACAAACAGAAGAGCATAGTTCTCTGCCACCATTGTGCTCGACCCACTGAACCAGTCTCTCCACCACAGCAACTAGTGCTACCACAAATGGTGAAACTGTACAAACAGAAGAGTATAGTTCTCTGCCACCACTGTGCTCGACCCACAGCACCAGTCTCTCCACCACAGCAACTAGTGCTACCACAAATGGTGAAACTGTACAAACAGAAGAGTATAGTTCTCTGCCACCATTGTGCTCGACCCACTGCACTGACATATGTAGCTTTGACGTAGGTGGGTGGGTTAGAACGAATGTAGACTGGTCGTACCAGCCGCAGGCTGTTAAATATGAGACTGGACAGGGTAGCAGGGAGATAAAAGGAGAGGTTTGGGTTAAGAAAGGAGAGCGGAGAGTAGAAGATGATTGTACGCTACAAGAACTCTGTTGTATTCTGACGAAAAATAAACATGTTTGCTATAAAGCCGAACTGTAACTTCTGGCGATTGTCTTATACAAGTAGCGAGGCAGCTTAAGGCCAAATTTTTATATTATCAGAACATGCTGGACAAAAGCACCAAATTTTTTTCTGACAATCTGTGTGCCATAACTTTTCACAATTTTATTGGAACCTTTCTGGAGCCTGTTTCAGCCATTTGAAACAATTTAATTTTTTGAAAACATTGAAAAGTCGTGCTTTACAGTTAAATGCTCCGATTGTCATGTAATTCGGGATCTATACATATACTTTGCACGTTAATCACGAATCTTCTATCAGCTTTCCATTCCGATCCATATTTAGGTCACCAGAAGTAAATAAATGGTTATTTTGTTTCATCTTTAGCCTGTTTGCCACCGGATTACTTGAAGGCCTCTGGGTGGACAACTGCACTGACCCAAGCAGGGATTGCCTCCTGGGGAACAGCGGACTCCTTACTCGAGGACTAGACATGCCCACCAAGTGAGTGCTCTGGCCCTAGTAAAACTCCAGCACAATGCCTTCACACACCCTATGACTGAAGGACCACACGATGAGAGGGCCAACAAAACGTGGAGACTAGATATGATCAGCAAGAACCCAACATTTCAGTATTGGGATACCATCCTAAAGATGGAAATACTTTGTTTGATTTTCGTGCGGGCCAACCAAGAACGAACGGATCATGTCAGTTTGAAGGCGCATGGCCGGTCTGGACCAATCCACTAATCATGCCGATGTATACAATGTTGTATATGAATAAAATCTATGTTGTATATGAATAAAATCTATGTTTATCGTAAGGCAGAAACCGAGTGTGACTATTTACAAAACAGTCTTTGTTTCAGTGTCGTTGGAATTTGGACTTGACGTCGGGGCGGGGGAATAAAACAGCCTTGTTTGTTTGTGGTTCAAACAAAGTTTCTTTGTTCAATAATTATGTGGAGTGAATGGAAGTGTTATTGGCCTTGTTTGTTTGTGGTTCAAATAAAGTTTCTTTGTTCAATAATTATGTGGAGTGGATGGAAGTGTTATTACTGTTTTGCGGTTACATCAAAATTTAGGTATTACATATATGCGGGGTGTTAATACAGTTTTGAAATTGAGTGACTGCTGAATCGAAGATAGCAAAACTCTTCCACAAATAAATGGTTAGTTCTGAAGAGAACTGTTGGTGTCGTAGTGGCTCTGAAAAGAGCCTGCTTCAAAAGCGATATATCTGGGAAATGTGGGTGCAGATGTTGCGGTATGCGTTCGTGACGTTTCCTCCAAATCGATCCATCCACATCCTCTCGTCCAAGTAGCTCGGCAGCTGTTCGGAAGAGACTCCTTTCATTGCTTTGAACTGCGCCCGAGCCCAGTAACTCTCAATGGCTTGCGTGTAGACGCTTGTTACTGGGTCGACGAAGTTGACGCTGTGGTTTAAAGTACCGTACGTGAAGTTCACGTCGTGTTGCAACTGATGATACGCGGCCCACTGATCATTGTGGATGATGGAGCCTGGCTTCACAACTCGCTGGATTATTAGCAGCAGTGTGATAGCTCGTCTGTCACCAACAAGCTCCATGTAGCCAACGTATGGCGTAGGTGAGGTGTCGCATATCCCGAACACCCATTGATCTGATGCTGGTGCTCGTCCGCGGTGGTATTTCGGCTTGTGCTGATTGCCTGTCGAAACAGTGATTCATCTATCTGTACGACAACGTTCTGCACCCCTGGCCCTAGTTGAAGCGGATTGTGGATCAGATGCGTCGAACACACCTCGCGCAAAAATTTGGAAGTGCTGCTGAACACACTGGCGCGACACACCGATTGTTTCAGCAGCAGGCTTCACCTGCGAATTCTGCGCCCAGAGGTATATCATGTGTAGTGTCTTCTGTAGCGACACCTGACTCTTGAAGAAAAAGCTATCTGTTCTGACGGAGTGGTAACGTCGAGAGCCGCACGTCGAGTCTTGGCATCTCCTTGGCATGTCCGTCAACTGCTTTCTCGGCATCAACTTCATGTTCACAAAACATGTGGGACATGCTTTGTGTGAAGCCAG
This sequence comes from Paraescarpia echinospica, assembly GCA_020002185.1. NCBI lineage: Eukaryota > Metazoa > Annelida > Polychaeta > Sabellida > Siboglinidae > Paraescarpia > Paraescarpia echinospica. The sequence continues at coordinate 9,591,357 of CM034538.1, forward strand.
AAGACTATTCCCCATGCAATAGTCTAGGACAGCACGGTGGTCATCGCCGCATGATTAACACAAACACATATTATCGCCCACACAAACATTTCAAAAAGATCAGATTTTCATCCGAACAGTCTGGCTTTTCTGCGTTTTAATTACCCCTTCAGTTGATGTATTGTCATCTCTCCAAAATCCTTGTTTGTCGTGATTTTGCACACAGTGATATAGATAAAATGGAACGTTGAGTGGCTATGCTGTGCATGGCAATCACACACAAATGAACCGGCTACCTCTGACGCCCACTGGTGGGTAGCGTCCTAATCTCAGCTTGAAAGTCTGCCAGCCTATCGGATAGTTGTGGTACTACAATTAATAATTAATCCAAACGGTGGCAACACTGATACCATCGTTGACCTGACATTTTTTTTTATAAATCATTGACAAGCTAACTATTCAGTGGTTACGAGTAAATTGTTATATGAGCTAATACAAAATTTATGAAATGATAAAACTTCGCTTATATTCAGTTAATTCAGCTGTAAGGATGAGTATCTGGTTCTACACAATGGTAGACATTTGTGTACGAACATAGTCTTTGTGCAGTGATTGCAACGGGGCTGAATGCTTCCCACAAAAATCGATATGAAGTTCCATTGAACAGATCTACAAGGGGGTAAAATGTAAAACATTTTTTGTGGGCATATAATCCGTTCGTATTTTGGGCCGGTTGACATGTTTCGTGCAAGTGGTTGTATAGTCTTAACTGGTCAAGACTTAACAAAGGTTCCATTGATAATTACTGTAGACAGACTGATCCTGAACTAAAAAACATTGTATTACCTATTGATGCTATTATATGTACTGATGTCAACTGCAATGATGAGTCTCATCACAAAGCACTTAATAACATGTATGATAATATAACCAGGTGTTTATCTGATGCTAGTGGCTGTTTGTCTACTCACAAACAAAGAAACTATACATGTCGGCCTGGGTGGACTGATTATGTGGCAGATATCCATAAAGCTGCTAATGAAGCTTTCCAACTATGGGACAGTATAGGTAAACCTAAACAAGGTCCTGTTTTTGAGTTAAAAAAGAAAGCTGATGCTAGATGCAAATATGCAATAAGGTTTATTAAAAAACATGAAAATGAGTTGAGGCGTGAAGCCCTTGCCAAGAAGATGGCTAACCATACAAATTATAATTTTTGGAAGGAGATCAAAACTATTAACAATAGTAAAATCCCCTTGCCAACTAATATAAATGGTAACAGTGGTGAAGAAGCTATTGTGAATATGTGGATTCAACACTTTCGTGACTTGTTTAATTGTGTAAATAACAGTAGTGCCAAAACCCTAGCATTTGATGTTAGTTATGAGAACAGCATTAGAGTGTTACCTGAAGAAGTCAAAGATGCTATAAGAAACCTTGACTGTAACAAGAGTTGTGGCCTTGATGGTGTGTATGCAGAGCATCTGAAGTACTGCAGTGAACGCATACTGCCTTTACTGTCAATGTGCTTCACAGGTCTGTTGGTTCATGGCGTACTGCCAAGTACTATGATTTATGTTATATTAGTGCCCATAATCAAGGATAAATCCGGCAAGATAAACAGTACAAGACAACTACAGGCCAATAGCACTGGCAAGTGTTATGTCTAAAGTTTTTGAAAAAATCTTGCTCAGCAGAATGGATGACTTTTTAACAACCAGTGACAACCAGTTTGGTTTTAAAAAGAAGCATGGCACTGACATGTCCATTTATGTACTAAAAGAGGTTATTGCTAAATATCAAGCCTTAAATAGCTGTTTGTTTATGTGTTTTCTTGATGCATCTAAGGCTTTTGACCGTGTAAACCATAGTGTACTTTTTAAAAAGCTAATAGACAGAGATGTTCCTGGTTACATTGTTAGTATTCTAGTGTTTTGGTATACGAACCAACAGATGTGTGTAAGATGGGGTAGTCATGTGTCTGACAGTATTTATGTAAGTAATGGAATTAGACAAGGAGGTATTTTATCCCCCTATTTGTTCAGTGTTTACGTGGATGGTTTATCCACTGTACTTAATAGCTTGCAATACAGGATGTTATGTAGGATATAATTGTGTAAATAATATTATGTATGCTGATGATCTTGTAGTATTTTGTCCGTCCAGCAGGGGATTACAGACCCTTCTCACCGTCTGTGATCAATATGGAGTATCTCATAACATAAGGTACAATGCCAAAAAGAGTATGGTCATGATAATTAGAAACAAGAGTTGTAAGAATGTTAAATTTCCAAGTTTTATGCTTGGTAACGACAAACTATGTGAGGTAGAATCTATAAAATATTTGGGTCATATAATTTCAAATAGTATGCTAGATGACAATGATATATCTAGACAATGTCGCCAGTTGTATGCACAAGGCAACATGATCATAAGAAAATTTCATATGTGTTCAAATTATGTAAAGAAGACATTGTTTACTACTTTTTGCTCACCTATGTATACTGCCCATCTATGGTGGAATTTTCATAACTATGCAATCAGGAAATTGTATGTCTCTTACAACAATATATTTCGAATGGTGTTAGGTTATGACAGATACTGTAGTGCTAGTGAAATGTTTGTTAACAATAATTTACCTAACTGTGCTGCTGTTATTAGAAATTTGACATATAGGTTCATATGCCGACTGCAGTTCTCAAAAAACATATTGATTTGTAACATTATTAATAGTGACGTGAAATACATGTCAAGAATATGGAAATACTGGTTCAATTCCCTGTATATACATTTTGTTGACGGGTGATTTTTCATTCTGTACATTGTAACTATTGTTTATAACACAACTATAGAACCATGATAATGTACTTGTATGTTGCATGGAGTCTGTGAATAAAGCAATTATTATTATTATTATATAGGCTATTGTTGTCAGTCGCCAGACGCGGGGAAGGTAGCTGAAGCCACACCCAGTCGCAGTTTGCTAGTGATCATGGACGTGTCCACAAAGATACATGTACTACAGTTCTCTCGGCTCCGTATTACGAATATCAATATATACACGGTCTGGTGAGTTATTTTGTATGTTTATTCATGTTTATATGTTATATTTATTATAACTTGATTGTTTTTTGTTGCTCCATTACCGGTCACTTTGGGCATGCCAGCTATAGTATGACGAGTTCAGCAGTGTTGTGTCGTATAATGTTAAATTGTGTTTACAGACGACTTACATATTTAGCAAGCATTTTAACTAATTACTGTGATGTATAGGTAGATCGTGTGCACATGTTTGATGTTAGATAATGTGATAGTTACAAGTTAAAATAAGTACTTAGCTAAAACAAGTTTCACCGACTCGTTGTCTGTACTACTTCAAGTTCAAACAAGCATCCATCGGGTGATTGATCAATACATGCGGTTTAACACGTATACTATTAGAACAGCCGATGCAACTTAGTAATGTAGCGTTGGTTGCTTGACTACGTTATTGCGATGTTGTAGTCGCAACTAGCACGCTGTCTCTATGTTTCCCTGCCCCTATCACTCTCTATAAAAGTAATGTCCTTTTTTCCTGTCTCCCCTTCTTAAACTATTTGGTCCTACGCAGAAAAAAACCCTACGTGTCATGACCATAAACTGTCGCTATATAATGAATAAAAGAGCAGACCTGGAAACATCCATAAACTACATAAAAACAGACGTTATCTGTGGCTGTGAGTCCTGGCTTAGTAACGACATTAAGTCCAATGAAGTATTCCAAGATAATTACACCACCTACAGGAAAGACCGCAACTCATATCCTCTACTGAACCAAACCTGAATAGCGACTGCGAAATCATGTGGGTCAAAGTACAACTCCAAAACAAAAAGAAACTACTAACAGGGTCATTCTTCAACAAATCTTTACAACAAATCCCACAGTAGTGACAAACTCTGCTTCAGTGCCAGGGATATCAGACCATGACATCATCGTCACGCATTTTGATGTAAGAATCCAACACCAAAACAAACAACGCAGGAAAATTTACCAATTTGGTCGTGCTGACTGGGATAACCTAAATGCCGATTCCATCACCCAGTCTAATGAAATATGAAATTAAGACTCAATACACATTAGGTGCATGCACAGAAACTCTTTGGACAATCTTCAGAAACGCACTAGTGAAATCCATCAACAAACATATCCAATCAAAACTCAGCTCCAGTCGGTGCAATCTCCCATGGATAAACGCCCCCCCATACCTTGATCCCCCCACAACACCTCAATATATGTGATATTAAAATTGACACCGCCGGAGTATGTAAATTACTGAAGTCCAGCTAACCGCATAAAGCATGTGGCCCTGACCAGATCCCCAATGCTGTCCTTAAGAAGGGTGTCAACAATCTATCCCCTGCACTCCGAGAACTCTTCCAGAGATCCCTAGACACAGGCAACCTACCGTCATACTGGCGCACAGTCAATGTATCAGCTCTCTTTGAAAAAGGAGATAAACACCTACCAGAAAATTACCGCCCCATCTCCCTGACATCGGTCCCGTGGAAAATTCTCGAACACATAATCTACCGCTTCATAGAAGAACACAACATCCTAACACTCCTCAACCATGGCTTCAGAGCAGGCTTCTCTACGAAACATCAATCCTAACCACCTCTTATGACCTATTCTCTTCTTTCGACACTGGAACTCAAGTAGACATAGCACTATTATACTTTAGCAAGGCTTTCGACACAGTCCCCCACACAAAACTCCTCCATAAATGTTCCCACTATGGCATAACCGGAACCACGCTTAAGTGGCTAGAAAACTTCCTCACTGACATGAAAGTTGGCGAAACTTCGAGAGAAGTACCCTTCAAATCCGACGTCCCGCAAGGTACTGTACTTGTCCCCCTCCCCACTACTCCTCTGTCATATAAAAGACTTACCAGAATCAGTAAAATCTAAAATCCGCCTATTTGCAGACGACTGCCTACTATACAGAGAAATCAAAACATTCAACGATCACATGACCTAAAACAACTCCAAAAGTGGGCAAAGGACTGGGGTATTAACTACAATACAAACAAATGCTACATCCTCAGTGTAAAACATAAAACTGACTATTTCTACACCCTAAATAACGCCACCTTAGAACGTGTAAACCGCAACCAACATACTGGTATACCTATCTCCGACGAGATACACCCACATCGCAACAGTAACTAAAAAAGCAAACTCCAGACTTGGTTTCCTATATACATTGCCCTTGTGCGAGCAGCCTTAGAGTACGGAGCCATAGTGTGGGACCCATACGATCAGGGGGATATAGATAAACTAGAGCGCATCTAACACTGCGCTGCTCGTTTCATTACCGGCAACTACCACTCCATACATGAAGGATCGATCACAAACACACTAATAGATCTAAAACTCAATACCCTACACAGCAGATGTCGGCACCTACGACTTAAATTCATGTACACAATAGCGGAAGGATCTATCCCAGCCATTCCCCATTTCGGCCCCAAAGAATAAATAAAAGACGCATCCAACTCAAATATTTCCCAGATCGCGTATCCTCAAACTTTGTACAGCACCTAACAACCAATAACACCAGGTGCTGTACAGTGCCTGCATCCCACACCGACCAATTCAAAAACGTATACTTTGTAAAGATAATAGTAGACTGGAATAATCTAAACGAGCCGCAGGTCCAAGCTGAGATCATAAACGATTTAAGTCGCCTATCCTGCGGCCCAAACTCTCTCTCTCTCTCTCTCTCTCTCTCTCTCTCTCTCTCTCTCTCTCTCTCTCTCTCTCTCTCTCTCTCTCTCTCACACACACACACACACACACACACACACAGTTTGTGTGTTTCTGTCTGTCTGTCTGTCTGTCTGTCTGTCTGTCTATACGTCTCTTCTCCCCCCCTCCCTCTCCCTGCGTTACTACATGATACTATTGTTATGGCAGAAACACCTGCAGATTTACAATCTGCATTTACTGTTGCATGTGATTATTGCCAAACATGCTGCCACCTATATGTTAATACTAATAAAACAAAGGTTATTATGTTATCTCGTGGAAAGGTCAGATCACACCTAGAGGTCATGTTTGCAAAAATTAAATTATAAATATTTGATAGCTACATCTATTTGGGAGCCAGCCGAAACTACAATGGACTGTTTAACAAAGCCATAACAAAACAAGTTAACCAAGCTAGGCGTGCAATGTTCAACCTCACAAGTAAATCAAGGAAGCTAGATTTACCGATAGACATACAGTGTGAACTGTTTGACCAGCGTGTAATGCCAATTCTGCTATATGGTGGTGAAATATGGGGTTTTCAAAATGTACAGCAGATTGTGAGATACCATTAAAAATTCTTGAAAAGTCTACTAAAACTTAACAGAAACTCCGCAAATTGTATTGTATATGGAGAAGTTGGCAGACAAAGTATGACAACACTTTTAGAAGAGAGAAAGATAATTTATGGGTCCACTTAATTGAAAGCAAACAAAGCAAGATATCTAGTATTATGTTTAGGCTGATGAAAATATAAATGATGATATAAATATTCATAATATTTTTAAATGAAGAAGGGCTCGAGAAGTATTTCATCTACTTGAGCTCATCTGACAAAATTCATTGTGGAAATCATAAATTACCTACATCTGTTGGTCAGTATCTCCCTGAAAATGCTCAGAGGCTCTTTAATTTATGAACAATGGAGACCAAGGTGATGTATATCATTATGTACTTGTATGTCCATCACTAGCAGAGGAAAGATCAAACTACATAGAGAAATACTTTAGAAACAGACCAAATACTTTGAAAATGACCCATATGTTTAATGTACATAATGTGAAACAGTTGACATCTTTCCAGATTTACTAATGGAATCATAAAAAAGTTTGTTTATCTAACAAATTACCTGTTAAAACTGTGAATTGCTTAGAGGAAACATTGTAGCTTATATATAATTTACTAGTCATATAATTAAATGTAAATTAGCTCAAATTGTACAATACATGCATAATACTTGGTTTATTTTACATTATTTGGTTTTACTACTGATTATAAAATTACCGAAAACACTTAATACAGTAAGGTCACTGAATGTTTTATGTATGGTGTGTTGTTTCATTCTCCGTCCCTCGTTCCCTCCTCTATTTCCCTCCGTCCCTCTCGTCATCCTTCCCTCTCTCTCTCTCTCTCTCTCTCTCTCTCTCTCTCTCTCTCTCTCTCTCTCACTCTCTCAACCTCCCCGCTCTCTCTCTCTCACTCGCTATCTCGCTAACGCGTTCTCACACACTTCCTCGCTCTCTTATTTCGTCCCGTTTTCCCAGGTATATTACCAGGGGACCTCCCTCCATTCTTGAGCCAACAAAGTTCTTATCCTTATCTTCCCCGTCGCGCTCCCTGTTTCCCCTCTCTGTCTGTCCCATTCTCCGTCCCTTGTTCCCTCCTGTATTTCTCTCCGTCCCTCTAGCAATCCTCCCCCTATCTATCTCTCTCTCTCTCTCTCTCTCTCTCTCTCTCTCGCTCTCTCTCTCTCTCGCTCTCTCTCTCTCTCTCTCTCTCTCTCTCTCTCTCTCTCTCTCTCGCATTCCCTGGTAATTGGGTACGGTCATGGATCTTTGCACATTTAACACAATGACGATCGACGCTATTCCTATATGCATGCCAACTGTGCTTCGCACAAACAATGTCATGGTTGATTACCTCAGAGACAATGCATTGATTCAACTACCTGTGAACATTCTAGACATCACGTGCGAGCCCAACCATGGTACCTTCTTAATCACACGTGTGACAGAGATGCATGAAACGACCAATAGGAATACAATTGTTGAAATATAGGTGACACGAGAGGTTTCAGTACAACACCGACTTAACTGGTGGATGTTGACTGGCCTGGGTGTTGGTCACATTTTATGTATGTAACAAACAATATTCGCTTGACGCTCGACATGGTGTTTCGTGTAACAGGTGATTTTAACTGTGCAACAGACTATAGGACATAAAAACAAATGCCGGAAAAGACACAGCGTGAAGGGATAGCCATTGCAAGATGGCTGCAACAGGGCAACCCGAAGAAAGGTAGGGACTTTGGTTATTTAGAACAGCAAGTTGTTGTAGTCTGTTCTATATATTGCCTTTGTGTATAACAAGAAAATGCGTTATTGTTGACTAGTCTATTCACGGCAGCAGGCACGCGCGCTCAAGAAAAGAACATGGTTATTGTCTTTAAACGTTACTTTTGTATCGTATCATACTGTAGACACATATATACACAGACACGTACATATGCACTGGAGTGATGTGTTCTTAGGCCATCTCGCCAATCACAATGCAAACACACACGCTTGTGCTTGGCCAATTATAGTTAGATTATTTGGCAGTGATCAAAGTACTAGAAACAAATGTATCGTCACTTAAAAGCACACAAAATAAATGCACTAGTTGAAACATTTATTAATGCAACGCACCACATAAACATAAGTTCTCACATCATCTCTCCTCGTATTTAATTCACCATTACTATCGCACTGTGTATTGTACTCGAACAGTTGTTGGTATAAAACATAGACAATAAATATGATTCGACTTTTGGAAGTTCCCCATTGTATGCGCCATCTTGGATTCGCCCCCTATCGTATTCAGCCATAACTATCCATGAACTTGCATACATCAGAATACATATAATAGATTAGTAATATTATTTACGCCGCGTATACATACGTTTACTGCATCATACCATGTAACATAAAATATGGCCAACGTTTCAATACAATTTTAACGAATAAATAACTTCACTACATGAAGATATCCAAGATTAATTAAAGATGAAGTTCACACCACAATATTCGCCTGACTGTGTTTGGCAGGGTATAAAAGCAGGTAAATTTCCTATGTTAATTGCAGCTTGACGTGCTCAATATATAGGGTTATATCACGTGGCATGGATGACCACACCGGTTATGGGAACGCCGGGAAGGCTCGGGGGCCGATATATCCCTCCCCTGCAGAGTGCTACCACACGGTGTGGGTCAACTGTGAGAGATCAGGATTGTGACACTACTCTCCAGAGTAGGGTTGTAAGGAGCTCCCGATGAGATGTCCCGAGCCGATCATTGGTGCAGTTAGCTCTGCATCATAGGCAGTACTGGCTCCAGTGTCTCCCACTTCCCGATTCTCTCTTTTTGTCCTGCAAAAATTAACTTCAATCTTGCTGGGCCATTTTAAAGAGCTGAAAAGTAAAGTGAATAACATCTGACAGGTCCTCTTCTGGCTTGACTAGGCAATACTGCCTCTGTCTCTTACATGCCAGCTCTTGCTTTTGACATCTACTCGGACTGAGCGCATGCGTCTGGCACAATCCAAGGTATGAGTGGGGCAGTGTATTCAGTTTTCTTAGGGTGCTTTTGCTATAACGTATCTATTGTTGCGACAAAATAAATGCACCGATGAAGTGTCAACCACAGACTGTGGGAGACTGTTTCATACATCTTTGCATTGGTATATAAATGAGTTAATTCTAATATTAATCAGCATCTTTTTTAATTGGCATCTCCTCTGAGGCGACAGTATGATAGAGTTGGAAATTGTATTCTCTATAAACGTTCTTTGTATTCAAGGTCTTCGAACCATGATTAATTTAGTTGCTCTGTATTGAACATTTTCAAGCGCAGTAATAAGTTTAATTAAAAATGCCTCAAAATTGATCGATCAATCGAAAGTGATTCCAATATCTTTCACCTTGTCCGTACTTGTAAGTGTTGTCTGGTTGCTTCCCAGTGAATAGCCTTTATTCCTTGTGGATGATGATCCAATTCTCATATGGCTATATTTATCTGGTTGGAATTACAAAAGCGATGTATCTGTCCAGCGTTCTGCAGAAATAAGATCTTGTTGTAGTTTTGTGCTGTCCTCTTCGGTATAAATAGATTTAACAAGATTTAACAAGATTGTCACCCAGAGAATTAACTCTAGGTGGCAGGTGGACAAGGAAGCCCTTTGGCTTATCGAGAGTCCGACCCTTTTATCTATATGTATCCCGCCCGTCTGAGGTATGTGTCGATTTTATTTTTAAACATATTCACGTTACTACCACCCACACAATCAGCAGATAATCTGTTCCATTCATTTACAGTCCTTTGTGAAAATGAAAAACTTTCTTATATCTAATCTACTCTGCTCCTTTGCTAATGTAACTTCATGTCCTCTAATCCTTCTATCTTTCTTAACTGAAAAAATATATATTTCTATCAATATTTTCATAACCATTCAATATTTTAAACACTTCTATCTGATCTCTTCTCAATCTCCTCTCAATCTCCTGGTCTCTAGTGTTGTTAAACCACATTTTTTTAGGCGTATTTCGAAATTAAGATCCCTTAGTTTTGGTATCATTTTAGTTGCTCTCCTCTGCACTCTTTCTAGCATATCTATGTCCTTCCTGCGATATGGCCTCCACGCTTGAATACAATATTCTAAATGAGGCCTAACTATTGTTTTGTACAGCGGTATTATTAGCTCTTTTTCCTTATACGTTATGTTTTGCCTAATTAATCCAAGGATTTGATTTCCCTTTGAAGTTACAATTCTGCACTGCTCTGAAACCTTCATATCAGCACTAATGGTTAACCCTAAGTCCTTTTCTTTTACAGTAGTACTTAGTACAGTACCCCCATTGTATATTCTACCTCTTCGTTCCCATGTCCTGTGTGGAGGCATTTACATTTCCCAAAATTGAACAGCATTTGCCACTTTTCAGACCATTTGATCAACCTGTCAAGATCATCTTGTAAATGCTGTCGATCTCCATCACTTTTAATCCTTCTAAACACTTTTGTATCATCCGCAAATTTCAACACCTTGCTTGTTATTTCATCATCCAAATCGTTGATATATATTAAGAATAATATAGGTCCTAATACTGATCCCTGTGGTACCCCACTCAATACCGATTTCCAGTTTGAAGCCTCCCCATCAACTACTACACGTTGTCTTCTGTCAATCAGCCATTGTTCTATCCAGTTTGTTATACCATTTCCTATGCCATGGGCCTTTAGTTTCAGCAGTAATCTTTGATGTGGTACTTTGTCGAAAGCTTTTTGAAAATCTAAGTAGACGATATCTACTGGTGATCCCTCATCTACCCACTTTGTGATGTCTTCCAAAAAACATAACATTTGTTAAGCATGGCCTCGCTTTAAAAAAACCATGTTGAGATGGGTTGATCAAGTTTTGTTTAACAAGAAAATCCACCATGTCATCTTTAATTAGTCTTTCTAATAATTTGCAAATCACTGATGTTAAACTAACTGGTCTATAGTTCTCTGACATGTTTCTCGAACCTTTTTTAAATAACGGTATAATGTTTGCCTCTTTCCATTCTAAAGGAACCACTCCCTCTTCTAATGACAAATTGAAAACTGTTGCAAGTGGTACGCTAATTTGTTCTACAATTTCCAATAGTAGTTTGGGCGGAATCCAATCCACTCCAGGTGATTTATTATCCTTCATAGCCCTTATTTTCTTAGCTACCATAGGATTGAACAGCTCCATATTATCCACAAACAAGACAATATGAGAGCTGTTTATAAGATTATGTAAATCATCTGTGAATATAACAAAAAGAAGGGGGCCAATCATTGATCCTTGTGGTATATTCCACTGATTACCTCCTGCCAATTTGAAAATGTATTATTTACTCTTACTCCTTGTCTTCTGATGGCCAGCAGAGCTGTAACCCAGTTAAGAATGTTCCCTTGTATGCCATAGCTGTGGAGTTTCTCAATGAGTCGAATATGTGGAACCTTGTCGAAAGCTTTAAAAAATCACAATATACTGTCTATGCATCCTCCATTATCCAGTGTTTCTGTCCATGAATCGAATACTTTCAATAGTGGAAATACTGTAGAATGGCCCTTGATGAATCCAAATTGCTTATCGCCTAGCAGGTCATTTTCTTTCATATATTCAGTGATGGTGTCTCCCATCTATCCTTCCAATATTTTCCCTACTGCGCTCATTAAACTGACTGGTCGGTGGTTCTGTGCTTGGGTTTTACTTCCTTTCTGATGAATCGCAGATATATTAGCTTGTTTCCAGTCTGTGGATAGTTTTTCTGTTGTGAGTGATGTGTTAAATATGATTGATAATGGAGTGCTGACGCTCTTTGTTAATCCGTTTAAGACACGTTGTTGGAGGCCATCAGGTCTTGATAATTTAAATGTCTAGTTTTTATAGTTTTTATGCCACTATCGATAGGTTGATATTACAAGAAGTTATGGTTGAGTAGTGGTGGGATTAAGAGAGCTACCCAACGGCTTGTTTGAAATGGCCAGAGGTTAGAGTGTTTGATATATAGGAAACTGTGTCACAGAGAAGAAGACAGAGAGTTGACAGGCATTTATACAGTGCTCGCGGTCAGTACGCAGGGTCTCCCAGAATGGGCCCTGGTTATGACAAACAAGGGTGCACGTTGTTTTATGGACTTAACCATTTATAAGTGCATCACTAGTGAGTATAATGTGCTTGGTGTTTAACCTGAAAACACGTATTCAACATTTTAATCAGACGCTGTTCAACGGATATTGAGCCAGGTCATAAATGAATAGTAATATGTGGACTTGAAATATACACTTGAAAGTGGATACATCTATAATATTACTATATTCTTATGATATATATAGCTGCATCGATTCGATATTTAGATGTAAAATACAAGTTTTGTAAAACTAATAAAAAAAGCAACACATGTTCATGTTTGTGAATATTTAATAAATGTAATGATACATGTAGTAAAGCAATTGATAGTGTTCTGCATATACACTCGTCACATCACAAACACATACTTAATTTTGGTGACGTGTCTATCCCCTCTCACCACAGACCTCCCTCTGTAAATTATAGATGGCCCTTACATAATGTACAAGTATCTAAATGTGATTTTCGGAAGAGCATCCAAATTAAATTTCCTTTCACAAGTTCATTAGTCATTATTTCATCCGTGCCTGCCACTTAAAAATAAAACTTGAATTCTTCCAATATGTAATGCAAATTTGGTTTTCTGTTACAGGAGCGGGCTGGCAGTTTAATATAATAAGCGAGGATATATACAGTTGGGAGCTTAACACTGAAAAACTGGGTTTATGTTTGTTCAGATAGTTTCGTAACGAGTATATATGGTATTATTTTTCTGTCACATGATACAAACATACAATATTATCTCTTTTGTGAAATATTAACACTCGTTTATCAAATTTCAGATACGTGTATCTACCATATGACTTTTCCAATCATATAAACAATATATTTGTTTGAAAAGGTGTGCCATGGTCAGACTGCACGATTTCTTCGCACTCCTCGATTTGGGGGTGAGAATGTAAGAGAAATGCTCTGAAAGGTCCCGTGTTTTTGCTGAAGTGAACAAGGTCGACTAGTGGACACTCAGGAACGCGGTGGGTGTTAAATTGTGATATTTTCTTGAGCTTGCACGCCGGTAAAATATATCGGAAGAGACCGACCTCGACCACCGTTGAACTTGTAGAACAAATCAAGCTAGCGCTAAGTGACGATGACGTAATCGCGGCCCTTGCTACCCGGATTGCTACAATAGTTGCTGACAAAATAAATAGAAGGCTCGAAAATCTTGAAAAGGAGTTGACAGACAAGGATGCACGAATTGAACAACTTGAGCAAGCTGTTGATAATCTGGAGCAGTACAGCCGTCGGTCCTCGGTGCGCATTACAGGAATAGTTGAAAACAAAGACGGTGAACAAATTGATAAGATTATCACTGACTTGTTTAACGATATGGACATGCCATTAAAAATGGACCATATCAACAGGGCCCATAGGATTGGGCCAAGAAAATCCGCCACAAACAAAAACCACTCGCGCCAAATAATAGTCCAGTTCAAAGACTATAAATCGAAGAATGACTTCATTAAAGCTCGAAAACGGCTACGCACTAAACGATCAAATGTCTACATATCGGAAGATCTCACCCAGAAGAGAGCAAGACTACTGTTCTTGTGCCGGACATTAAAGAAACAGCACAAGATTCTCGACTGTTGGTCGTATGATGGAAGGATTGTCATAAAGGACCTAAAGGGAACAATCAAAACCGTCAGTCGAGATGATGAACTAAATGCACTGTAATTGCGTTGGACATTGGCCCAAGTCACGGTGGATATTTTGTATCTCTAGTCGGCCTATCATGGTGCTTGTTCACATAGGGACTGTACCATTCATGGACTCATTCATGGACACCTTCGTATTCTACATATGGTTCGTGTCTTATTTAATTACTCATATATACTTTATTACTATATGTTATCGATACATATCATGTATTCTAACTAACCTACTACAACTTAACAGATGTCACATAACGTTGTTTTTTATAAAACGGTCTGTAAATGTTATATGCAGCTATAGAAGCATTATTGTGTACCGTGTGAATATGTATGTATATACTGCATTTCATTGCTATGAGCCAATTACGTAATACTACCTTAGGTGATGTACAAGATTATGAAACTGGCAATGCTGCAATGCGGAATATAGATCCCGATTGTAATTTACTCACAACAGATAGCTTTGTAAATACTAAATATTATCTTGAGGATGATATAAATGAAGTTATAACAAGAAATAATATCTCTGATGAAGAGTTTTCACTTATGCATTTAAATATCCGTAGCTTGCCAAAGAACATTAGCAAATTGGGTGATTTCTTGTCACTGATCGATAACAGGTTCTCGGTCATCGGTCTAAGCGAAACTTGGTTACATAATGACAATCTTGATCTGTATGAATTGCCAGAGTACAAAAGTATACATTTGACTAGGCCCTCCAAGAAGGGAGGTGGTGTATCCTTATATGTTCGTAAGTCCCTTGAGTGTACTGAATTACCAGAAATGAGTGTCATAACTGAATATCTGGAATGCGTTTTTATTGAAATCAAGACTCGGTCTAAGACATGCAATAACAAAACAACTGTAGGTGTTGTCTATCGACCACCTAATACAAACATTACTGCTTTCACAGAACATGTTATCAATATTATACAAACTCTCAAGGTTGATAATAAACAGTGTTACATAATGGGTGACTTTAACATTAATCTACTTAATTATGGTAGTCACACGGAAACTCAAGATTACATAGATGCAATGTTCCAACAGGCATTTATACCCCTTATCAGCAAGCCTACTAGAATAACAGCAACAACTGCCACTGTCATCGATAATATATACAGCAATGATTTAATTGGTGCAAATTATCAATTGCATGGAATAATATATACAGATATTTCTGACCACCTACCAATATTTTTGCTCACTAAACATACTGATAGCACAAAGGTAGAAATGACAATAGCGACTAGAATATATAATGCGCAGACTACTGCTACATTCAAAGAGAGTATAGATAAAATATGCTGGGATGACGTTTATGCATGCAGAGATCCACAAGAATGTTATTCTGTATTCATTAATGAGATATTAGTTGCATACAATAATTCATTTCCGTTAGCTAACACAACTATTAGGAAAAGAAAACATAAACCGTGGATTACTATGGGACTCCGACACTCCATTAGAACTAAAACAAATTGTATATGTATTACTTGAAAAAACCGACTGTCTTCAATGAAACTAATTATAAAAGATATAGAAATAAAATAAATTGTCTTATTACTGTAGCAGAAAGAGAATACTATCGACATGAGCTTCAACAGCACAAGGGTAATTTAAAAAAAACCTGGATAGTCTTAAAGAGTATTATAGGAAGGAAGGAAGCATTTTTATCTAATGACAAATTACTAATTGACGGTAAATTAACAAAAAATAAAAAATGCATAGCTGATACATTTAATGAATATTTTACAAGTATAGGTCCAGAACTGGCTGATAAAATACCAGTCATATCAGAGAGACCTGATGAATACCTCCAAGGAGTCTATAAAAATTCAATGTATTTGTCGCCAACCACACCAGATGAGATAAAGGGAATTATTAAGAATTTTAAAAACTCTAGTCCTGGATGGGATGGCATAAAACCTATTATTGTCAAACAGGCCTTCTCCAACCTACTTGATCCTTTAAGTTACATTGTAAATTTATCATTTGATCAAGGATATGTTCCTGATCAACTAAAAATAGCTGATATAGTTCCTGTTTTTAAAAATGGCGATACATCATTAATTAATAATTACAGGCCTATTTCTGTCTTGCCTGTATTTTCAAAGGTTTTTGAAAGATTAATGTACAATAGATTAATGAATTACATAATGAAACATAACATCTTGTCTAATTCCCAATTTGGATTTAGGAAAGGATATTCTACTGATATGGCTATTTCACTGCTAATTGACAAAATTAGTAAGGCAATTGATACCAAAGAGCACGTAATTGGGTTATTTCTGGATTTAGCCAAAGCCTTTGATACCGTTAATCATAATATATTATTGAGAAAATTAACACATTATGGAATCAGAGGAAATATACTCCAATGGATTCGTAACTTTTTAAGTAACAGACAACAACGAGTAAAATTCTATGGAACAAAATCTTCCCTTAAAAACATAACATGTGGTGTTCCGCAGGGTTCAATTCTGGGACCTTTACTCTTTCTTATCTATATAAATGATTTATCTACTTTATCTGACTCAACGTTTACCATTATGTTTGCTGATGACACGAGCATCTTTATACAAGGCAACAATATAGATGAAATGGAAAATGTTTTGAACTCTGAAATAAAAAAACTATCTTTATGGCTTAACATTAATAAACTTTCTTTGAATATACAGAAAACTCACACAGTGACCTTTAGTAATACGATCAGTATAAGAGAGAGGTGTAATAACATTTGCATAGACGGCATACAAATTAACACTGTACATGAGATAAAGTTTTTGGGTTTGCTTATAAATAATACATTGAATTGGAGCACACACATTAAATATATATCAAATAAAATTTCTAAGAATATTGGTATTATAAAAAAGGTGACAAACAAATTAGATAACAAATCATTGTTAAACCTGTATTACATGTTTATATACCCATATATTACTTATTGTAATGTCGTCTGGGGAAGGGCCCCGAATATATACCTTGCTAAAATTCATTTACTCCAAAAACGAGTTTTGCGTGTAATAAGTCATGTAGGATTTATTGAACATACGCAGCCTTTATTTACATCTTATCAAATAATGAATATTTATGACGTAAATAAATATTTATGCTGTATTCTAATGTACAAGCATAATAGGGGTATGTTGCCAGATATATATCATGATGTATTTGTCCTGCAAATATCCACACATAAATATAATACAAGACAGGAAGTAACATATAAAATACCATTCTGCAAGACTAATTGTAGACAACTGTCTTTGGCTTATGTTGGTCCTAAAATCTGGAATACATTTATTACAAATAACTATTTACAATATTGTACATCTATTCATATGTTCAAACAAAGGACCAAGCGTCTAATTCTAGCAAACATATGCTAAATGCTGCTTTAATGTAATTTTGTCATGTTAAGATGTACCCTGTGTTCAGTGTTAGGTACTCGTATAATGTTGTCGTGTTAAGATGTACCTGGTGTTCAGTGTTACGGTACTCGTGTAATGTTGTCATGTTAAGATGTACCTGATGTTCAGTGTTACGGTACTCGCATAATGATGTCATGTTAAGATGTACCTGATGTTCAGACTTACGGTACTCGTATAATGCATTATTAAATAAATTGTTAGTTTATTATGAAGATGTTTTTTTTTTTTTTTTTTTTTACACGGATCATAGATTTCATTGCATATATGACATGAATAAGGAACACAAGCAATGTGTTGCTTCGTTCCATTTGATACGTAATGTATACATGTTTCATGTTACTGCTACATCTGTGATATACTTAACATTATGTATCAATAAAGATTATTATTATTATTATTTGTGACTGAATGCTGTTAGAGTATTGTGTTGTAAATGCAGATATACTTTGTAATTTGTATGTTTAAAAACTGTTAATTGTGTTGTTTATGACAATAGTGTTTCAGTGTTGTGTGTGGCAGGTTCGATCCCTGCTGGCGTTTAGGATCCATACACTACTGGTTGTGCACACACACTTATTCTATTAAATAACTTCAGCCGTCTACAATAACTCCACCTAAACTAAATTAATTCCACTTAAACAACTATTGGAAATAGCACAGCAACTTAGCATGCCACATATAACATGGCAATGGCAGCTAGGTAGGAAGAAACTTCAGAAGGCAAAGCAGACTCAGTCGTGGAAACTAGGGTGGAAGACAAATACCCCAAGTGGAATAAAAATTTAAATTTACACAGAAAACCCGTAAACGAGGGAGTATTTCAACCTGAAGAGGGCATGAATACAACACTTCACCTCCCAACATCACCCATTTGTATATATCATAGCACACCAACATGTGATGCAAATGTTGCCTATGTGCAATGCAGTAAAAAGATGGCTGGAGGAAAGAAGCCAACTTGCATGGTTTCTACAGAAAGAAGTCAATGGGCGACCACATGCTAATATTCGACAACTACAACTGTACTCTAGTATGAGAGGTTATATTGCTAATATATATATATATATCTTCTGGGGTGTTTGCCAAGGATGGGTGCAGTACTTGGATGTGTACTGCTGTAATGCAATAGTCAATTTTGCAAGTTTTAAATGTGTAGTTGTTTGCAAAATTGTTAATAATACCGAACTGTTTTTATCAGGTACTTTTGTTGGTTGTGCAATTTGTACTGACAAGCTTCATACAGTATGGATGTTAATCACTAATGTATTTTTATGGATTTTGAAAGAAATTAATCATGTATACTGCAAGGTATATTATGTCCTGACGTTATGGTTTCTAGATTATCAGGGATTTACTGTATCATATGAAAACTTGCCATAACAAGATAACATTTTTGTAACAAATTTATTGACACATCTATGACCATGTACACACATGCTGAATAATACTAGGCATTGGCAATTGGTAGGACAACAATATCAATATTTCCAGGCAAACATGTGTATTAAGACAGGCAATTCTCTTTTACTTTATCCAGTGATCAAATGCCAGTTATTTATGTGTTTACCATAAAGGTGTATTATATTCAACAATACGTGGCCAGTAAAATCTGTACTGTTATTGCTACTTTGAGATTTTAAATACAAGAGACAGTGTTACTGAATGTCAAATGTTTCAAACAAGTTCAAGTTAGGGAATAACAAAATAATGTTCTTCTTGAGGAAACATTGTTTCTTCATATAAAAATAAATAATACACAAGTTACTATTGATAGCAGGCATATTTTAATCATGTGAAGTTTGCTTATTAACCCCAATATGAACAAAAACCCAACATTACCATCAATAAATCTTTAAATAATTTGCTATGAAACCCTAACGTTTCTTTACCACACACTTTTCACATTTTCATTATAGCATATTGGCATCTAAAATATCAGGCAACAATGCTGTATTTTGAATAAAGATATCATTAAACCACACGTTGTTCATCCAACTCTACAAAACTGCAACAGCAGGCTTGGGACATGTGAAATGTTGCATATTCTAATGAAATACATCACAAGATTTCTTTCCCCTACAACTCTGTTTCTGTATGGTAAATACTCAATAAGTATTTGGCATGTTTGGCATTTGCGTTCAATAAATACTTTGCATCAGACCATCACTACTGTTGGCATGTTCTAGCGGTATGATTGCACATAATTACCTTATCTCTCCATCATATTAACATTGCTTTGTGAATCTGCCCTTCAACATTCAAAGACAACATTTTACTGCTAGAAAATGTGTACAAATAAAGTAAAATTACAAAGAATTAATATCTACAAGCTAATGATACAATTCATTCAGACATTAGTTAACCTCCTGTTTTGCATATACCTCATTTATACATTTCATATCACTGTAGCTACACACAAGTTTACGGTGTCTAGATTCTGTTGGCAACATTGAAAATACAGCGGTTGTTTCTCTTTGGTTGACTTGGCTCCACTACCTAAGTCAATATCTACTCTTCAGCATTTCCTATTACAGCATCAGGCCCGGCAGAACCAACCAACCGATACTCCAACATCTCCCTTCCTGCTGCACAGGCATCCACCTACTTGACATTTTGTTTGCCACTTCTCACGATTTCCGATACTTAATAATTTCATCAGTCAAATAATAGATATTTTTATCATAGTCATTTTCCAGCAAGATGACAACAAAACTGCTTTTGTTTCAAATATCAACCAGCCAAATAAGCTTTGTTTTTCTTCTTGTTCTTATTCTGTTAATAAGTTTCAGATCAAGTATCAACCAGCCGAGATATATAATTTTAATTGGTTACATTTCTGTTAATAAAACTAATAAAGCTGACAAAATAATACATTTTGTTTATGAAGAAAACTGTCTGCAATACTGGCCCCAAAACATAAAGAAACAAGAACAATTTAGAGATATATACAATGTGGGAGTTTGAGTTTGTTGGTTCTGCCAGTCCAAAGATACACTGTAGCAACTGGAAGGCCGAAGCAATGAGGGGGTGTCACTGTACCATGACATACCCCGTCAACGGTGAAGTCAAGGGGTCCCTTGTCCTGGATGTACAGGCTGCTGACACAATCCTCCAGCATCTTCTCGTGCTGGCCAAATGTCATGCCGTCCCGGTTAGGCACGCCGCCTGAAGCATAACAACCACTGTCAACCCTCTGGCCGAACACGCTACAATTAACATATCAATCACGTGACCTGTTGCCTAGCAAAACCTCCGTCAAGTTATCAGAAAACATGGGGTGGGTTCGAACATTCCATCAAATATTTTGTTGAAATTCTGGTCACAAAAGTTTTCTTTATGACAAAAATATAAGACAAAGTTTGTAAAGTGACAACTGTATGTGGGAATGTTTAATTTATGAGATGTCATGCAGCAATAGTAATGTAATTCACGTATATATAAACATTAACAACATTGTTGGCAAAGGAAAGCTTCACAAAGGTCACATGCAAACTTCAATTGTGATATAAGCAAAACCGCGACTTAGTGGATACATCAATTATTACACAAACTAACAAAAATACTTGTCCTTCAGAAGGGATAACTTGGTCATTTGTAAGGTAATAATTTTCATAGTTAGGTAAGAAACCAAGTGCTTAGTTTGGTATTTTGTGTGCATCATGGCGCTACCTACACAGATGCAAGAGACGGTTTCAAGAAGTATTTATATGAGACATTTGATGAAGATTGCATAACTTGGGACAGTTGTATGCAATGCCATGCATGTTTTCTATGATTGTTCCATGCTACATTTTTAAGTACAAGATATTTGTGAGACTTATCAATATACATGTTGCCACGTGTGTTAAGCATGTATAATAATCCTCCAGATTATCCCTCTACAAAGCTGAATCCGTTGATCTCAAGACTTCCTTTCATCCCAGTCCTGAAGTCAACAACTTCGTCCATATCCATCTACTCATATCATAGCTAATATCACAAATACTTTTATTTTTAAACTGAAAAAATGCTTTAAAATTCATATCGGTTAAAGTATGATCTGTAATTAGCTATTAATATGACGTAAAATCAGTATGTTTAAATATTGGGAATCTTGCAACCCTTGTAGCACAGTTATCTAGGTGCATATACTTGCAGCAGACTATGTTCTCTTTAATGTGTATCTAGTTTAATTCAAATAACAATTCTTGGACCATCATACAGTGAAAATGCCACAAACACTACTTTGCTCTGGAGAATATATAGTTCTATGTAAAGGTTCATAACCGATCAATATCATAAACACTTCATACATGACCTGCCATAATGAACCAGGTATTAAGTCGCACAGGTCTATTTTGCACACAAACCAAAAAGAACAGTATAAGTCTTGTAAATTTTTTTTTTTGATTTTTGCAGAAGTGCATACTTTATAATCTGATATTCCAATGTCCAGTTTATTTTCCTCGACAACTAATCCAAAACTAATAAAATACATGCACTTATGAACCCATATATTAAAAATCCCAATAGATAATATCAGTCAAAATTACCTTGTTTCTCAAAATATCACTTTTGAAACGTTTGCTTCAATTTTAGCAATAAATCAAAAACTATTGAAGATATTTCAATAAATGAGGTATTATTTTAAAGCTCAAGTTCAGTGGAATCCAAAACGGTAAAAACTCAATTTAACAGTTTTGAAACTTAATATCCACTTAACTGTGGCAGGCCATATGTGTACATGTTAGATCGTTTTTTTAATGTATGCGTATAAATTGATAAAATATAAATACAGAGTACACCATATATAAACATGACACAAGAAAGTGATCGCACTTGTTTCAATTGTGGTCCATGGACAAACACAGACAAATACATGACACAGTTTTTCATAAAATATGACAAAATAACAAAGACTAAAACAACAATAATTAATAACTTAAATACTAGTTATTATTCAGATGTCAAAAGACATTAATACTGATGATATTGAAAAGAGAGGGAGATTACCTCCTGATTATTAAGTTATTTGAAAACCGACTCATGTACTAGATATACATAATACCAGCATTTTGAGAGGTACATTTTATACATTTATATTTTATGCACAAAATCACACAAATTTTGTAATTCTGTTTTTTTATTAGACTTCAGCGGTTTACCACACAATATATCGATAACAAAAACGCAAACGGAAAACAAGAACACATGCCTCTTATTCCTAAGCAGAATGTGAATAAAGCTACAATAGGATGTAATCAAATTACAATTCGGGTAAATGTTGCATAGATCTATTTACCAAGCTTACAACGACCGGGCACCTGATTGCGTACTACACTCACCGTCATATCTAGCAATGTTGTCCTCTACGTTGTCCTTTTTCGCTTCAGATTTCATCCACCTGTAATTATCACAACAGTGTTTTAAAACAAGCTTACAACAACCCAGTCAGGCATTATAAAATATTCTAAGTGTACCATGTTTTTTAATACATACTTGTAACATATCTTTGGTACCAATAAGGAGCTAATTCAATTCTCTTTCAAGCAAACATAAGTAGAAAACTTTGTGATTATTATGCACATTTTAATAATAAAAATGCACTTCTTTAATGCCTATATCTTTGGAAAATCTGAGCTTAGTGGTGCAACAATTATACATGATTTTAACGAGTCAATTACATGTGTTGCTCTAACATGTAAAGAAATTGATACCAAATATAAATTTAAAAAAGAAATGAATAATAAAAGGCTGTCGAGGTTACATTTTTGTGAAACTGGCATGATCGATTTAATTAATCAATGACAATTGAGTGTCTAGCCTGTGCCAGTAATCTGATGCCAGTCCCTGTCACTTACTAGCACCAAGCTGTGCAGTAGTATGCGCATAGCAGGTTCTTAGCTGGCATACAACTTCTGGCATGTATCAATGCCACCGTAATAAAAGCATGTTATGTTTTTTGTCAGGACTGTCAAACGTGTAATGAGCTATTAGAAGCTCGGTGGATTCTGCCTCAATTTCTGAGTTGTCTTAAGATTACTGCAGGATAAGTGCAAAATGTATACTATTTAAACAACCATTTTGTAAAACTGCAAACACAAACTACTGGTTGAACAAGGCATGGCGAACTACCAAACGTGCACTTACTTCTCCTTCAAATCAACAGCATTATCAAATGGCTCAGCCAGATGTACATCACCAGTTGCAATTGGCTTCTTGTAAACTTGCTGCAAAACAGACAGATATTTATGCTAACAGCGATATAGTTATATTAATAAATCTAATTAGTATATAATTTTGGTGAATGTACAGTATACACCATACTGCCGACCTTGCTGCTATGTTTATCAATTGGCAAACAGTCAATGATTTTACATAGACACTTGTATGTTAACACTTAAAACTGAATGAATGAAAAACTAAATAAAAAGCAAATCAACTAGCCAGTAATAAAGGAGCAGATTGTGTTTACACACCTGTGCAGTTTTTAGCTCATTCTCTGTGGAATCATCCTCCACTTCAACTTTTCCATCTTCATCGATGTCGTCTTGTATTTCATTTGACTGGACCACAGTGGTGGCCAAGAGGCCAGCCAGGAGCATGCCCCACAGATATCTAGTTGCAGACTTCATGCTGCTGTCATCACTGGTTGTGTCTAGATTAAAAATAACATTACATCTGGGAAACCCATAACATCATTTGGGCAGGCATGTGTGAAACTTGCTTAAATTAGTTTTATGACAAAGTCAAACCATATAAGACCATCCTCTCATGCGAGCAGGACTGGGTCCAATTACATAATTGTAATTGTATTTGATTACAAATGCTGTAATTGTAATTGATTATCTTGTGTAATTGAAAGACTTACACAAATTACAGTCAATTACAGAGTTTCATGACATCACACATTTTGTCTAAAAAAAATACTTAAAAACAGCTGTTTCTAATCTACCCAACACCTAAGTTGTGATTCAATGTGTCATTCAACAAATAGTACTAATTACCCTGGCAGTGTCCAATACTACTGTTTGCTCAGATGGTGCATTAGCACCTATCACTGTCAATATCCCCTTTGTTCTTTAACCAGGCTGCAAGATACCACCACAAGTGGCTATACTGGTCACAGTATTTCTTTAGAAGATTCTAGCAGTTCTTAGCAGTTTGCACTGTCTCTTCTGAGAGCAACAAAGGCATTTTATTTCCCATTTCCTGGCTTAATTTAACAAGCCAAGAGAATACAACATTTTAAGAACACAAAGATAGTGTGTAGTGTATGTATGTAATGTATACAGATACTACTGACCTCTCTGACATGATGGAGTAGGCATGGTCTCGTAGCAGACCGATGTCCAGCTCCTCCTTCATCTGACCACCAGTGTCACCAAACCATTTAACAACTAGTGGTGTGACAACTAGTTTGTCAGACGTGGATTCTAGGCCAATTGTGACGTTCTGGTTACATGTGAAAGAGAATTGTAGAGATGACTTACATCAATAGAGCAACCCACCAGGGAGCCCCTCTCTCGAGCATTACGCATGATGGGAAACATGTTACAGGGTAACTGATCACGGAAGTTGAACTTCTCAACCACGCCACCTGTGAAGTCTGTCAGGGCTTCACTGGTGAGACCTCCAGACAGGGTCTCATAGCACACAGGCATCCTGCAAGGTTTAGTACAGTAAGCAATCAATCCATCAGTCAACCAAACCAATCAAACAATCAATCAATCTCTTAGCCAGCCAGCCAGCCAGCCTGCCAGCCAGTCAGCCAGCCAGCCAGCCAGCCAGCCAGCCAGCCAGCCAGTAAACCAAGCAATCAATCAATCTGTTAACCATTCAGCCACCAACCAACCAATCAACAACTGACCAACCAGTCCATCAACCAACCAACCAGTCCATCAACCAATCAGTTAGCCAGCCAATTGCCAGTCAGCCAAACAATTAATCCTTCACTCATTAAATAAATATATAAAATCAACTAAATTAATTGATTAACTAATCAATAGATTAATTAACCAATAAATATATCAAAAATAAATCATCTGATACTTAATTCCAGATTGTCCATGTATACATGATACACTGGTCCATTACACAAACAAAAACTACACTGATATACCATTATATTCACACAGTACTCTAGTGGTTGGATTATAGTGAAACCTTGACTTTGAAGACAGACCTCCCATTTGAACGAACGATCGACCCACATGGAAATAACTATTCTATGCTCTGGCTACAGCCAAACAATGATGATGGTGAAACAAAATTGACTGAAATGTAACATACAATCAGCATATCAACCCAATTATAAGTGAGCACTTGAATTGACTTGGTGTATGCTTTCTCAAGCAGTGGAGTCCAGAACTCGTTTGATTGTCGCGAGTGCATGTAGATGAGCTGACCGTTCTTGGTGGGCAGTCTGTCATCCACACACACGTCCACCCACTGAGTGTACTGCCAGAACCAGAAGTGAAACACTCCTACAACAGTATGAGTGAAGAGGTTCATCAGACTGGGTGGTTCAAATGAGTGATATTTTTACTAATTTCACAGTCAGTTTGTTCTCGTGACGTTTCCTGGTTAAAAAAATCAAAGACAACATGAGTCTACCAGTATCTTCTGAAGAGCATTTGAAACATCACAAAGTATACGGTGACTGAAATAAGTAAAACTATTACCAATTATAAGGCCACTGCTAGTGATTACTTTAAAAATCTACAAGTGTCATACCTGCATAATCTTTCTGGAACGCCTGGTCTGGTGGCACCACCTGGTGGAGAAGTGTATCGATAGAACTGAGCGATGCGATGGCTGACAGCAGCCAACAGTTTTCTGTTTTAAATACAAACAAGTATCTCAAGTCAATAGTTCAATAGGTGTTTCACTTAGGGATCACCTCAGAATGTTGACGTCCAATATCAGACAAAATTACTTTCATCAGCCCCCCCTTACTCCGTCCTCAGATGAAAGTTTGTAAACACTGATATGATGACACGAATATATTAGGACTATCAGTCTGAAATGTGATGTTCGATGCTAGATGAAACTGTTCTTGAAACCCCCTCCCCAAAACAAAAGTAATTTTGTCTTATATCGGCCAGTGACGTTCTCAGATAATTCCTTATGAGGTCATACTGTAAACATTTGTCTATGATAATATGAGTGGTTTATTTGAAAAGGTTTCCTTTATTAGAGATAGCAAGTCCACGTCAATTTATACATTTAACCCTTGCGTGGGATTTTTTGTGGTCAATGTAGCAATTAATCATAACACGATATATGAATTGTTCAAACACCTGTCATTATTTCAGTAAAATGCAGCAGGTTTTCAAGTTCAAGTAATCATTTAAATTGATTTATATAATTATAAATCCTTTACACATATGCATATATGCAGTTTTTCAGCACCTGAGTGCACACCAGTGTAGCGTACTAAATGTTCCAAATAAATAAGGGATACACATAATAAAGTTTTAGTTTTGTAAGAATTCAAACCTAGAATGCCCTGGATGATATCAAAACGACTTGCTCCTTCAACAAACAGCAATGGATCTGAACAGATCTCCTGAAAATAGAAAGTTTAAATGTTACCAGAAAATCATCAATTGATTTATGGATTTTTTTATAGATTATTACTTGGGTAACATAAGAAAGCTATGCATCTGTTATTAACATAAATAGCCACAAAATTATACTTTATAACTAAATTACAATATTCCAATATTTACCCATATATCTACACAAAGATACAGTGCATTCCACATAACTCGAACTCAGTTCAATACATTTTTGCTTAAGTTGACCATTTTTCCTGAGTCCCAGCTGTCTTTGTATCTCATATGGTACAAAATCTGCATCAGTTGATTTCGCTTAAGTTGAAGTTTCAGATAAGTACATTCATATTTCTTTTATTCTGTTAATTCGAATTTCATCAAACTCTACTACTAAACATTGAAATTCCACCCGCCAACACATATATAAAATGCTATTACCATATTGGTAGTTATTTTTTAAGATTAGTTACTCTTCCACATCGACTTTTCTTGCACTGCATTATTTGTGCGTATTTTAGTGTGGATCAGGAAAAAACAGACTTTGTGCAAAGACAACAACATACAAAACAAAACTACATAGATCCTGATAAGTGGAACTTTGGATAAATAGAAATATTTTCATGGGTCCCTGCAGGTTCGACTTGTCGAGTGCACTGTATTTTAGCATTTATCTCGCATTTGATAGACAGATGCTTCCTAGAAGAACTGACTTACGTGAGGATGTTTCCATTCCACCGGCCACACAGACGGTTTCTCCTGGAAGTACAGGGATTCATCACAGGCCGGGAAGCTAGGATCTTCACAAAGGCACCCCTCTTCCAAACACCTCTGTTTGATCTTCTCACAGGGTTCCTCAATGTCCCTGTCTCCTTGACCCTTTGACCTCTGCTATGACCTCTTTTGTTTCAACTTTGATTTGGACCCCATGCCGAAGAAGTTCCAAAACTTGTCACCAATCGAGTGCTGTGCAACCTGCTCTGTTTTGGCAACAGGTGGAGCCACTGAATCTGTGACTTCGTCGACTAGGGAGTTTTCAGACGACTGTCCTGTCTGGAAATCAAAATAAGTTGATGGATGAGTTTGTATGTGCATGCATGAAACAAGATGAGATATCAAGGTTGGCAATACTAGCATCAAAGTTTCAGAAAATGTATAAAACAAACAGTATATTGCTGATTTGTTTGTTTTACTGCAGTGATACCACACAGCTCATGTTAGTGCATATAGTTCACACAGAAGCACTGTCTAAAGTTTTATGATTATTAACATAATCAATACAGTGGAACCATGCTGAACTGGAAACCATGGCATCCATGCATCATTTCCTGGGAACAGAATTTCCAAATGCATGCAAAAGTGCACACATTGAGGACAAAAGTGTTCTGATCAATGAGGCTCCAAGGTAACCGTAAAATTTAATAACTGACAGAAGAGAAGACAGACTAATGTGGTTTGTCACATATTTTTCAATTATAAACACACAGAGGCACACACACACAGACGATACACAGACACATAGACAAACAAACACACACACGCACACACAGACACACACACAGACACACATCCACACACACTGACCCTCTCATTACCTCAACTGGCACCAGTCTTCTTTCATCCACTCTCAGCTGTTGCCTTCTCTCCATCAACGCCTGCAGGTTTGTTCCCATCTGCTGCAGAGCATCCCATGGCTCCACCTCCCCCCCAGAAATTTATCTGCGTTCCTGAGTCATTGACAAAATTCATAGCTGGATTGGAATCCCTCAGACGGTTGCAATCAGATGTCGCTACTGCACCAGGAACTTTGGCCGCAGCTGTCTTCTTCACCACTTGGTTGTGATATTGTTTGGCAGTTTTCTGGTTGGATTTCGCACTTCTTGAGCCACTGCTCAAACTTGCGACATCATCATCGGTTGCCATGTTTTCACCCAATCCAGCCTTGCTCCGCTTTTTCCTGATTGGTTTCTCTCCCATGACCTTCCTATTTTCCTTGTCTCCGTTCGTTGATGCGGTGACCTTTGCACTTTCACTCTGTGCCGACAAATGTCTCTCAGCGATGTCATCGCTGATAGCAGAAATGTCGCCGCTTGCAAATTTGTATCCCAGTTTGTATTCGATGTCAGAGAGGGGTGTATGTCTTCCTTCCTCCTTCTCTGATCTTGACAGTCCAGCTTCTGGCATAATGGCTGTTTTATGGTCAATCACAGTATATGTTTTGTCTGTGTATGCCCCAACACTGGGGCTGTAAACCCTGTGGGTGCTGTCCAAGAACTGGGTATGTCTGGAATCCTCCAGCAACCAAGCTGGGGAGAGGTGACCCCTCAATACAGACCAAGGTGATTCGTATCTACGGTGCGATTGGCTGTTGTCTGTAAAAAATTCTGAAAAAAAATAGTATACATGAAATGAAACAAACATGTTTTAGCATTAAGAATATTTACACTCAATTTTATCAGTAAGAATACTATATAAAATCAATAACTAAATTGCAGTATTAAGTACATTTTTCTCAAAATAATTTTTTCTTGAGTTTTGTTCCCAATTCAAGAAAATTGCCTTAGTTTTACACATATTTTGAATGTTTAAAAGAAAAATGTTCCAAAAAAGAAATTATGACCTAAGCTAAGAAAGTATGATCATATTAAAAATAACTAACTTAATATTTGATTTAAAATTGGACAAGAATCAAAATCAGGGCCAGCTGACATACAGGGAAACAAGAGGAGAACGATAACAAGTTAACAGTAAACATGTTTCTGATAAATTTAACAAATTATGGTCTGCTAAAATGAAAAGGTTGGCATATTGACAACATATAATAACAAACTAAGTTGGATAATTTTACCTGGATAATCATCTTTTAAATAAAGTGACTTCCTTCATTCCCGACCTTGACTCTGAAACAAACATAAATGTAAAATTATTATTTTCAAAGAATGATAGTTTCGTTGCATTAGTACTTCTGCAGAATCTAGCGTTATTCCACGTTAATGTCAAATGAAAATAAATCAAGTCATTCTTGTCAATTGTCTTAGTGTACATGATATTGTTATTAGTTCACTACAAAATCTGGGCCTTTTAACATTTTGAATTAATTGTATTTACATGTCTATGTCTGCATATTTCCAACTGCTATGTATGGATGCAAAACTTGGACTCTTAAAAAGAACATTACTAAACGTATAAAAGCATTTGAAAACAAGTGTTATAGAAAAATATTACGAGTTTCGAGGACTGAACATAAAACTAACGAATCTATCACAGATGAGCTTGGTGTTATGCCCGGGACTTTATTGAACTTTGTAAAGAAACAGAAACTAAGTTATTTCGGCCATATGAAACAGCATCAATCTCTAGAGAGGCTAGTAATGGAAGGAAAAGTGGAAGACAGCAGAAGCAGAGGAAGACCTAGGAGACAATGGGAGAAGGACAGAGGAATGGATGGGAGCAGACGTCTGGCGAGTGGGGAGATTAGCAAATGAAAAAGCTGTCTATAGACAATCCATCAAGGCTGCAACGTCCAGAATTGAATAAGCAAACCCAACCAACCAACATGTCTGATTTCAAACAAAAAACGCAAACACTGGTCGGACACAAATAATTTGAGACAATTTACAAATATGCACCAAATTGATCATATACTGCCATTATCACATTTCAACCCCAACAATAACCGATTATCTAATGTAAGTTCTGAAATGTCAACACTGCTCAAAATAAAGAAATTCAAGATGTTAGATAAAAATCTGTTGTTCCAAGTCTTTCAACACCATACTCCCCATAAAATATCATATTACATTTTATTATTAAATAAATTTGTAATAGTATTATTAGACTATACAACGTATTATTATAAAAAAATAATCTGCTATATTAGTGTCATATTTTAACATAATACAGTTGAACCTCGCTTTACGGTCACCTCAGTAATACAGCCACCTCACAATTAAGGTCACCCTAAGATAGACCCAAATTATTTTATAACAGAAAAGTATAGGAAATTAGTCTTGCTAATATGGTCACCTCGTTATTCAGGTCACTTCTGCCAAGTCCCAGAGGGTGACCATAATAATGAAGTTCCACTGTACTAGCATAACATTACTGTTATTAATGGCATTAAAATATATATCATTTTATTGTTATAAAATTAAATTATAAAATGTCAATAATATTTTTACATCTTCGCGCAGTGGATAACCTGCGTAGAGACGTGTCCCCTGGGTGGCAGATGGGGGAAGCCTTTAGTATGAGGGCTTGCACCGGATAAAAGAGAAGAAGGTGCCGTGGACCAAACTTACCATAGGAGAAGGACAACTCTGATTTTAAACCCAGGCAGACCCAGCTCGTTAACCTCGTCAGGTAGTCGGTCTAGGAGAAGGACAACTCTGATTACAAACTCAGGCAGGCCCAGCTTGTTAACCTTGGCAGGTAATCGGCATAGGAGAAGGACAACTCCAATCTCAAACCACCTGTTGTCTCAAAGGTTGATGGTACATTGGTGCCAGAGGCTAGAGGCTAGGCCCACCGCTTATAACTGTGGTTGGCGGCAGGAAGGGCATCTGGCTAAATATTGCTGGATTAAATAGAGTGAATGCCCGTGCTAGGGCATATCCTGTAAACGACGCGCGAGACCCCCGCCCGAGCTCAGCGATAAATGGACAAGGGCTACCGTCTGAAGAACGAAGGAGGTTAAAGAAGTTAATCCAAACAGGAAGGAGAATGAGGAAGATTAAACTCGCAACACTGAATTTTGGGAGTATGACTGGAAGAAGTGCAGAAGTAGTACAAATGATGCTAAAGAAGAACCTGCATGTATTGTGCGTACAGGAGACAAAACGAAATGGGGGCAAAGCACCATGAAGAAGATGGGACGAAGAATGGAGTAGGAATTGTACTATGTGAAGATCTGAAAGACAGAGTACTAGCAGTGGAGCGACCATGCAATAGAGTGATGAGAGTGAAACTAGAGATCGAAGGGGAAGTGTGGAATGTTATCAGTTGCTATGCACCATAAACTGGATGCACAGAAGAGGAAAAGGATGAATTCTGGGAGCACATAGATGGTGAGATGAAAGCTGTACCAAGTTGCGAGAGAATGTTGGTGGCAGGAGACCTAAATGGACATGTCGGAAGAGATCGGACAGGATATAATGACGTACACGGAGGACACGGAATATGGGTCGCAAACGAGGAAGACATAAAGATACTAGACTTTGCAACAGCATACCAGCTGAGGATACTGAATGCAGTCTACAAGAAGAGAAGGAACCACCTTGTAACCTATAAAAGCGGGGGACGAGAAACCCAAATTGACTACATCATGGTGAGGAAAGAGCATGCTAAGGAAGTGAAGGAGAACTTCAGGATAAATATAGTGGAGAAACTATCAGATAAAGATGACGTAACAATGGAGAACGTGGAAGAATGGTGGGAAGAAACTGCGGAGCAGATCAGGAAGTGTGGGGAGGAAGTATGTGGGAGGTCAACGGGGAAGAAGAAGCCCGGAGTAGAAAGCTGGTGGTGGAATGTTGATACTGAGAATGCAGTTAAGGAAAAGAAAGACAGGCTGAAGAAATGGAAACGAACAGGAGCAGAGATAGACAGAGCTGAGTACAAGAGAGCAAAAGCAACGGCTAAGAAGGTGGTGGCAAAAGTGAGAGAAGAAGCAGTAGAGAGATTGTACGACAACCTAGAAACTAGTGATGGT
Source organism: Paraescarpia echinospica (assembly GCA_020002185.1). Classification (NCBI taxonomy): domain Eukaryota; kingdom Metazoa; phylum Annelida; class Polychaeta; order Sabellida; family Siboglinidae; genus Paraescarpia; species Paraescarpia echinospica. Next base: position 9,624,154 of record CM034538.1, read on the forward strand.
CAGAAGGACATCTATAGAATAGCAGCAGCTAGGGACCATGCAGGAAAGGACATAGGCCAGATACGTACAGACAAAAGTGCACCGGGAGAAGTATTGATGAAAGACGATGACATCAAAGAGAGATGAGCCAATACTTTAACTGGCTGATGAATGAGGAAAACCCGAGAGTAGAAACCGAGGAGAGGGATGTGAATCAACGAATGGTAAGGAGTATTAGTGATGAAGAAACAGAGAAAGCACTCAGAGGGATGAACAGTGGAAAGACTGTAGGAGCAGATGAAATACCAACTGAAGCTTGGAAATGTATGGGCAACTTTGGTGTAAAGTTACTGTGCAGACTATTTAACTGTGTCATCACTTCATGACACATGCCATCGGCTTGGCGACAGAGCATACTGGTCCCAATCTTCAAGGGGAAAGGTGACATTCAGGAGTGTTAGAACTACAGAGGGATCAAATTCCTAACACACACCTTTAAGATATGGGAGAGAATCATAGACAAGAGGATGAGAGAATGCACAGACATACATGAAAGAAGGACATCAGAATGGTATTTATTGACCTGGAGAAAGCATATGATCAGATAACAAGGGAGGAGATATGGAGATGTGCGAGAGAAAGGAATGTACCAGAAAAGTTCATCAGACTGATACAGGTTATGTACAAGGGGTGTTACTGTTAGGCAAAGGTGTGCAGTGTGGCTGGTGAAAGCAGCAACTTTGGCGTAGAGGTTGGGTTGCACCAAGGATCTGCATTGAGTCCATACCTGTTCCTCATATTGATGGACGTCATGACGGAGAAGGTGAGAAAAGATGCACGAGAATCAATCATGGTCGCAAATGACATTGTGCTGTGTGGAGGAATGGAGGTAGACATGACAGAGTACCTGGAGACACGGAGGAAGGCACTGGAAGAGAGAGGAATGAGGGTTACCAGGTAGTCGACCAAAAATCCAATTCATGGACTTCAGGTTCGAACAGAATGAGGAGATAGACAGACCAACTGTAAAGATACTGGGAGACGAGCTAGAAAAAGTGACACACTTCAAATATCTAGGGTCACTCATGGAAGAGACAGGAGGCATGGAAACGGAGATCAAACAGAGAGTGAGTGCAGCTTGGAGAAATCGGAAGAAATGCAGTGAAATGTTGTACGACAGGAGGATGCCAGTGAAGTTGAAGGAAAAGATCTATAAAACAGTAGTCAGGCCAGCAATGCTATATGCTGCAGAGACCTGGATAACAACGAAAGGACAAGAAGCAAGGATAGAGACGAATGAGATGAGGATGCTGAAGTGGATGTGTGGAGTAACAAAGAAAGATAAGATCCAAAACTAATATATTACAGGAGCAACGAGAGTGACACAAGCATCCAAAAAGATAACAGAGAAACGACTGAAATGGTACGGGCATGTGATGAGAAGGGAAGAGGAGCACACAGTGAGAAGAGTGCTAAATGCAGAGATACCAGGAAGAAGAAGGAGAGGATGACCGAAGACCAGATGGAAAGACACATGCAGAAGAGACATGGAAATCGTGGGTCTGAATACAGATGTCGTGATTGATAGGGCGACATGGAGAAAGAAAATTACCAGCCATACCAATGGCCCCAGATGACGTGAAATTCTTACATAATGTCATATTATTATATGATATCATATTATTATCACTCACCCTACTGTGCGAACGGGTCCTGTTGTTGTTCTGTTGTCGACGGGCCATTCTGAAGTAGTTTGTCACTTCCGAGTCGATGTCAGATTCATTGGACGTCCACCCATCTTCTGCTTCCTCTTGCCAAACTTGCCCTGTCTGCCCACGGTAACCCCCAATTACCCTCGGATGATTCTTCTCAAAGTACGTATCCAACTCCCTCACCGTATTTGGGCATCGGCTGTAAACCTTTCGCCTGTGAACAATTGAATACAAGCGTTACAACTGACACACTATCTGCCCTTTTCAACATAAAGACTGGTTTATTATTGCATGTTTTGAATTCTTGTATTGATATTGTTCTTGTTAAACTAAAGACCTGATATCTATTTTTAAAACTTCATTTACAGTACAAGCTTGCGTAAGAATGAAGATTTTGTCATAGTCCCTTAAGTATTTACTACTAACTGAAAATAATAATTTGCATGAAAACTCCAAATATCTACAATTAGTAGGAAAACGTAGGTTTTAAATATAGGAAAATATACAAAATAAAGAAAGACCATTAAAAATATAAAGGAATGCTAGGCACCTACTTCTAAGAGAAAAAAATGCATGCCACAAAAACCTTTTAATATTAATCAAATATGTATATCAAAAAAATTATGTAACAATTTATTCTTGAAATATTAACAACTAAACATCAACAAAAATAGATTCACCGTTTACCTGGGACTGAAGTAAATGTCCGAGACATATATCTCTGTGATGTCATCCCCCGTGCTTGGGGAAGGTTGTCTGGTGATCCTGTCATTGAGTGTGTAAGTGTTGGTGCTCACAAATGAATCTACGTCGGATAAGATGATTGAGCTGTCGTCCTCTAGTCCAGCATGACTGTATCTGTTGACATCTTTCATGTCGAATAGTTGTCATTGCGCTCAGTCTGCCTCTACTGTGGATTGGAAATATAGACATCCATAGTTTGTTACATCATTAGACCCTTTGTGAAAACTGTATATTGTATCACTGAACATTCTTCAGGATAGTTCATTTCTTATGCAAACAATTTCTTTTTGACATATCCAATATGTGATTTTACCTTGTAGACGTAGAGTCTTTAGAAAAAGGCCACATGCGCTTTGAGCAGTCCTGAGGACTGGATACTGCGCTGTATAAAAACTTCCCTTTACTTTACCTTTAAATGGATCAGAAAAGCTAGAACACCAATCAATTGAGATGAGGTGAATCACAAACTATCTCACATGTACGATGACATCATATGTCACATGTACTGAAGAAGTTGGTATGCTACGCTGACGAAAGACTCTACAACAACTTGGTAAAATCATGTAGTAGACATGTCAAAAAGAAATTGTTTGCATAAAAAACGTTATTTTGTAGTCCCTTAAATATTAACAATAATCCTAGACTGATGCAGAGACCCGTCATCTCGTCATTTGGATGGGCTGAGTCTGCTGGGAGTGGTAAGAATTTTGACTGATGGGTACAAACCCGTCAACTATGTATAACAGTCTGTGTAAGAGGTGCCGCACACCTTTCTCTGACGTTGGCACAGCCTTTATAGGCATGGTGCAGTCCTTGGGAATGCTCAGCGCAAGGAGTCAAGGACACACTGTTTGACCTGGCTGTGGTAGACCGAGGAAGTAGACTATGGCTATGGTGGACATGCTCACTACATCACATGGTCACTATACCACTGCCGCGTACACTTGCGATAATCGCATCTTTAATCTTAATAGGCGCGTACACTGACGACGCAACCGTTGGCCAATTACTTACGACTACGTACCAAAATCCTGGTTTTAAACCGCGAACTGCATGCACGTGCACCCTCTTAGACTTAGCTTCTTAGGCCTCTACCATATGATATAGCCTATATTATATATTGTAGCCGTCAAAGCATGGGCGATATTACGGATAAGACGTATTAAACACTTCAATTAAATACTCCAACGCTACACAAATTGAAAATAACACAAACAATCACAAATAAAAACATATTAGTATTGGCGATTTTATATACAAGCTAAATTTGCGATGTTGCGCTATGTGTATCCCTTAAAATAAAGACACGAGTAGTCCACGACCACACAGTCACAGGGTTTGTTTACCTTGACATCCTTAGCCTCGATCAAAACATTTATTATCGGTTTTATGTAGAGACGTTGGTAGAGTCTCCACATGGAGCTAGGTTTTACAAGAAAAACATAGTTCTATATTAGTTTTGTCCGATGTTTGCCGGGGCAATATTTTATTGTTAATTTGTTTTGTTGGGAGCAAACAATTCTTTGAGGCTACCTTCCATGTGAAAGAATACAGTAGGGTGGGGCAAAACGCCCAAGTATGTTCAACTTCAAGGTAGATGGAGCCTCTTATCAACATGACTGTCTGGTTCGGTTGCAGCAGTAGCAACAAAAGCGCGAGTGTTTCAATTTGATTTTTTCCCCTTGACAACTATACAAATTCCACATTTTATACCTTTGACGGTCAGTGACAGTATAGTCTGAGGGTGGTACGTGTTTGTTTCGAGATCTTTAACATAAAAGAGTTCGCTTTGTCTGTATTGTACGTATACTGGCAAAATGTCCTGAGGACACATCACGCCAGTGCGCATGGTGGCTCACATGGTTTATTTTTTAGATGCTTGACGAGATTACTCTGAAATGAATTAAGTGATTTACAATTAAGATGCAATGCTTGAAGGTAGAGGATCCCACTCTTTTATTGTGGTTGGAAAAAAACTATTTTTAAATATGTTTGTTGAGTGCCTGATTTGTCGGAACTGGTTATCATGTTGGCGTGAGCATAGTATTGTGTTTGATATATTGTTCAAATGGGATTTTTAAAAGGTTGTGTTCAATCTTATATAATATGCTTATTCTTTTCATTTTGATTGATATTTGGAGGGTGTCCCACTGGAGGTCTTTAAGGAGTTGAGTTATTGTTCCTGGCTCTCTAGAGTAGTTGTGCTTACAAAATCTGGCGGTTTGTCTTTGAGTTTTTGCTATAGCTTTAATATTCTTTAGGCAATGTGGGTCCCATGATACTGAAGCGTATTCAAGTATTGGGCGGACAAGGGTTGTTTAAGCCACGGACTTAATTGAGCACTTATTTAGTGATTCGACAGATTTCAGTTGTTGTCTGCAGAAGGTGTAAAGATTTGGTGTGGGTTTTCTCGAGACTAGGGTCATTGTAAAGCATTTACTAGGGTTGAATTTCATAAGCCAAGTGTCATAAAGTATTTACTAGGGTTTAATTTCATAAGCCAAGTGTCCATTGCCATTCCTCAAGTTTGAGCAGATCGTTTTGGAAGAGAGATGTGTCTTTGTCTGTTTTAATCGGTGAATATAAGAGGCAATCATTAGCGAAAAGGCAAACATCTGAAGAGGGGTTGTTATGCAGATCATTTATGTAAAGTAGGAAAGGTTTAGTGGCCCCAGTACAGTATAACTGTCCTCTGTGGTACCCCATAAGTAATTCGAGTTGTCTGGTACGATACGTATGTATAGCTGCAGATGTTTCAAAGAACGCTTGAACACAGCCTATTAAACAGTGGTTGTTTGCTTTATAAAGTACAATCATAAACTAGTATGTGACTAACTCTTGAAGTTTAAGTATTTTTGAGCGACGGAAAAATACATATGTTCAATATGTGACTGATATAATGTGCATAACGCTTGTCAGCCAAGAACATGCACAGTTTTACATAAAACTGCTATGCTTTTCGATACTTTAGTTTCAACCATTTTTATTTGTCACATGTACTAAAGGAAGATGGCAGCGTGATGTCTACAGTGTATCGGAAGAAGACACACACTGACCAATACCTGAACTTTGCGTCCCATGTCGTCAGAACCCTGATGAATCGGTGTAAGACGATAACTTTGGAAGAGGGGAACAAGAAGGAAGAGGAGAAACACATAAGAGGAACCCTGACAGTTTGTGGCTATCCGTCCTGGGCCTTGGGAAAGGTGACGTATAGCAACAAGAAGAAAAAGACTGAAAAAGGAAAGGGACAAGACCTACAAAAGTCAAGTATAGTCATCCCATATGTGGAAGGAGTCTCAGAGAGGGTACATTGAGTACTGAAGAAGTATGGGGTAGCAACAGCCATGCGTCCCCACACCACCCTCACGCGCCTGTTGGTACACGCTAATGACAAAGTGGAGCCAGAAGAACAGGGCGAATTGGTGTACCAAATACCATGCAAGAACAGTGGTGGTGGATATATCAGGGAGACGGGAATATTGTTCAAAACAAGACTTGAGGAACATAGAAAGGATGTTGACAACACAAGGAAAGATAAATACACTAGAAGTGAGAACAAATCAATGTGGACCATCAACAAATCCGGCCTCACAGACCACGCAACAACACAAAACCATATCATAGACTAAGAAGGGGCAATCATAGAGTACAATGAAGCCAACAGAACAACGCGACAAATAAAAGAAGCCATGTGGATCAAAAAGTCCAAGACACCAATCAACCGAGACGAGAAGAATTACGAACTATCTCACATGTACGATGACGTCATACGTCACATGTATTGAAGAAGTTACCTTACCTTATGATACCTTAGGACTGTTCGCAGGATCCTCTCGGTTCCTCAACGAAGTTGGTGTGCTACACTGACGAAAGCCTCAACAAGGTAAACAATTCACGTATTGGATATGTCTAAAAGGTCTAATTTGCCATAGTTAAATGTTGACAACAATGTTCCCCTACGACCAGTTTGTCAAATGAGAGGTATGCGAGTTTCCCTTCATCCCGGGGCTCCATCGTTTTGGGCAGCAGCTCTTTCCGTTTCGCCATATCTCTCCGCGAGTACTTCTCATTCACGTAGGTACTAGGTGCCACGAGGCCGTTTATTCTTCGCAGCCTGCAGGACCAACTTGCGTTCCTTGTAATTCGCGAGTTTGGCGACGATGGTCCTGGCTCGCGTCCCCGTGCCGCCCGAAGATGGCGCGCACTTGTGCTTCGAGAAGCTGATCTGAGAATGAAGCCATTGTTCTACGCAATGACATCAGTTACGTCGGCACTTGAATAAATATGTTGTACGTCACCAGCAGGGGCCGCAGTTGCACAACCTACACTGGTCTTGGGGGGCTCAGCCTCACACAAGACCCCCACAGTCCTGGCGCCCATGAAAGACCTTTACTTAGTACGCTCCCAACCTAATCCTAATACACACCTTGACCAATACATATGGTGGTACTGGTAATTTATTATCTTTTTAGTGTTGACGTCATTCGGACTACATAAATATTATATAATAACTCTCAGCAGTGCGAGGGTTTATCTGACGTCTTCAAACACATCTAACGGCACGTGCTATACCACGTGGCCACAATACATTGACGACATTGTTGGTCAACAAAGAAAACTTCAGTTATAGGCAAGTTACCAGAACAAAGGTTCACTAAAATACTCACGGAGAAAGGATAGGCGCCAGAACGAAATTAATATTGGGTGGGCTGAGCCGAAGCTTCAGCACCAGCACTCTGCTCTCGGATCACAATTTGAAAGCTCACCAGAAAACTTCTGTTGCACCCCTTTGAGGCTTGCCAAAACCCCACCTTGAGGATCTCAAAAACTTCGACTTGTACCACTCCTTCAGGCTCTCCAAAAACCTTGATTTGTACTCCCTTGAGTCTCGCCGAAAAACATCACCTTGATGCGTTCCAAAAAACCTTGATTTTGCAACCCTCTTTTAAATTCGCCAAAAACAACATCTTGAGCATCTCCAAAAACCTCAACTTGCACCCCTTGAGGCAGGCAAAAACACCTTAATGCTCACCAAAACATCAAATATCACCCTAAAATGCACCCCTTCCCTGAATATTGGGAGCTAATCCTTTTACCAGCCTCCCACCAAAACATTTACACCCAAAACTACACATCCAGTCCCTATATATTGGGGGGCTAATCCAGCTTCCCACCGAAATATTGAGGGGTCCAGCCCCCAAAGCTCCCCCAGTCCCGACACCTACGCATGTTCGAACCATTCATCATTAGCAGTTCGCTACGACGTTCGACAACTGCGTATTTTTGCTTCTAAAATTTACAATTTACGAAATAGCAAGTACCGTGATAGAAGGACACAACGCATGATGATATTTGGCACAAAGCCTGATGCAAAATAGCATGTAGCATGGTGGATTGTTTGCCCTAATATTGTTCAACAATAATGCGAGAACATCAGTCTGTTAATTTAAATCTTTGATATAAGCTTTGGCTAACTGTGATTTTTCATGAGACACCGATAATGATCGTTGTTGGAATTTGCAGACTTTGCCAATCAGTGTAATTGTCTTTCATGGTTATAAGTACCGTAGGCGGATCCGGAGCGCCTAATGGCAGGTACTCCACTTAGACTTTTTAAATTTAGCTGCGCAATACTTGCGCAAGGCCTGACTTGCCAAACCTAAACCGTTGGCAAGTGCCCTGCTAGATCTATGGAATGTGCCCCTGTTTTGACGAGTCTCAGGAAAACTTCAACACCCTCCCCCCCCCCCATCGTCCGATGTCATAATTCGACAGCGGAGTGGTGCCAATATTAATTTCGTTCCGGCGACAGTGAACATGATATCTTACCCCTCTTTTGGTGACCGTAATTTCCGTATTACTCAGGCCGATTTTTGGCTCATGCTTATGGACACCTCCGTCCACTCTTGGGTAACTCGTGTAATTCCTATTTGTTCTCCGCCACATCGGCATATAGGCCTGTATTGTAAAATCTCACGGGCCGACGCACACGAGCCACAAATAGAGTAGTACACTGTATATAATTTCTCATCGGTTCATTCCATTCGTGGTTGCGTTTTGACGTCACGAATAAATTAAAAGCAAGCGGAGGTTTGTTTGTATGGCAGAAAGGGCAGGCTTCAGGCGCTGAACACAGAGAACTCGTGTTTTTATTTTCGCGCTCGAATCAAATTAAAATCAATTCGGCCAAGTTGTAGTGCGACTGGATGCACCAATCGCTCGTAAAATGTCTGTACCGTTTGATTTGATCGGATACCACTAAATGGTGAGAACAGATTTATATATTGATCTGAGCTATCTAACGCTTGAATTGGACGCCCAACGAACATACCAGGGCATCTAGCAATCAGTTTTGCACTGGTATAAAAAAAAACTTGTTGGGCTTCAAACGAGATTGTAAGCATATTACTGATTTTAATAGTAATCAGTGGACGTTTACACTTTCTAGAACCAAAATACCAACCGTGAGACTCTCCAAAAACCCGCAGTTGCACCCATCCCTTGATGAAATACAAAAATTGTGGCTCTCCAAAAACGTCCAATTGGACTTACAATCCCCCTTAATTAAGGTTCGCCAAAACAGGGGCACATTCCAAAGGTCTAGGGGATACGTAAGGCTAGCGCGAGCACATACCAAAGGGCTAAGACACGTGCAAAACAGGCCCCCTGGATCCGCCTATGATTGCGGCGTGTGGCAATGGCTTCAAATGGTTCGTCTAACGCCGAACAACATACACATGACACATGACATCCACCACCACAGCTGTCTCCCACTGCGCTTCTGGTAGACCAGGAACTCTGATTACCTTCAATGGTTTCTACTTCCAGAATATCTACGCGACTGGCCTTTGCACAGGTCTAGTGATCGCATAGTTCTCCATTGCACAATGACTGAGGAATCTGGCTGCATTCAGGTTTGCCAATGAAGTTGACAATATCGACGTCGCCGCCACCAGCAATGATAAGCATCATCCACAGATGGGCAACAACTTCATCTCTTCTCCCTAGAGCAATTGGCTGGTCTTTGGAGTGAAGTGTGTTTAGTCTGACGATGGTTGTCTTCTTCTCGTCACCAGATATCGAATCAGGTCACAATGTCTTCATACCAAGTTGTTTCGCATATTGGTCAGGTGATCCACCATTTCTTCCACTGTGCGTTATAATGGTTGACAGGTTGATACAACGGGTGAGTGTTGTCGTGAATGGGTTTGGTACTATGACAGTCATCATATTCCGTGCCCCTTGCCATACATCTGCTACAATTTCCATTTCAAAGTTTTGATCGCTGTGTGTCTGCAATTTTGACACCACCAAGAGAATTGTTCGGCACTGATTCCATACTGACTTTATCTGGGAGCCACACTTCTCCTGGAAACTGCTCCATCAGACAATCCATCACAACCTCATATACATTATGTTGCACCGATCTACTGCTGTTGAAAATATGTCGCCGCCGCGCCGCCATAAAGTTCAGTTCTTCAGCATCTCCGCTGCCTCTTGATTCCACTGGTGACATCGGAAGACGGGGGCGGGGTGCTGTTGAAAATTGTTCGCCGCCGCGCCGCCGCGCCGCCGCAACTTCAGCTTCTTCTAACCTAAACGTTCTAGATGGGCTTGAGTCCCTCAGGCCTCCTGGATCCGCCTATGGGTATACGTGACACATGCAAACCTACACATTTTTAGAAAGCTCATAAACCCGGCAATCGAACTATGGTATATCTGGTGAGATTTCATTACAAAAACAGTATGGTTGTTATGGTAACGGAATGTTTTACTGTTAATTAATTTTTTTTTATAAGTTTAAATGAATTTCAAATTCTTATTAGTCTAAGAATATTATATTATTGCTATGTCTATCAAACTTTAAGAAAAAGCATGATGATTACATTATAAATAAAATAATGAGAGCTTTTGAAGATAAACATTATATGTATTTTTATACTACTCCTATCTTCCAGCAAAACTGTCTAACAAATTGAATATTTCAGAAAATAATGTTTTTTAAGGAACCCCCGAATTTCAGTAGTATACACAGGGTTTTTAGTGCGGTAAATAAAGTAGGGGTAGGCGGAGTGACCCCCCATCGATACGGTGTGAATGATAAATACTAGCCAGTAGGGATATAGTTAGTAGTTGTAGCAGGTAGCTGCCGGAGACAATTAAATAATATTGTTATAACTATTAGTGAGACTACTAACAGGTCGGTGAATTGTAGATATTCTGTAGCAGTACAACTGGGGCTGACATGCTTGCTGTGAATATGTGATTCGATTATTGTATTGATGGATACATAATCTTTGTTACTTAATAAAAGTAAATGTCATTAAGTTGGCCTATTTCAATCTACACTGGACTTGCGTTGTTGTTCTGCATAAATTATCTTTTTGATGCAATCAACGTCTCCTACAAGTTCATTTATTTAATTAACAACTAAAATATACTTGCCATCTCGGTGATTATTTATATGGCAGTTTAGTCTAGCTCACTGACAATTGGAGCCTATTCTGTTGTTCCACAAATTCCCCTGTTCCCTCAATCTGCATGTTTGTGAAGGATCCAGTTTGAACAGTGTGTTGGCTACGACGTAGAGATTAAACAAGATTTAACAAGATTGCCACAATATGCGGGATCAGAGATCCAGAAGGTTACGAGAGAGTTCATTCTGGTACATTGCGATAACTATACATACATATATAAACTATTGTGAAATGCACCTGGGTTTGCGCTCTTCTGATGACATTTTCATCGTTCAGCTTAATTGGGGAAATGTAACGCACGTGTTCGTGTGTGCGTGTCTGCTGGTGTGGACTTTGGTCGAGAAGACTGGTCTCAATTACGGTCAGCTTTGAACGAAGTTCTACGACATACCCGCTACAGTCGGTATACGGCGTGTTTTGATGTACCCTTTCTAAATGTACGGGGATCTATCAAAATCGGCATATTTAATTAAAGAAAAGAGTGCAACAATATCCAGATATTTATTCGCAATAACAACAGGTTAGACAACCATAACTACCCGAACTGCCCGTACGTTGTTGGACTATTCGGGGAGTGGGTGTATTTTCTCAAAAATGTATCACAACAGCGCGTTAAGCTAGTTTAAGGCTGGTATTTCAACCGAACGTAGACATTATTTCAACAATAATAAACATGTATTTCACAACATACGATATTCAACAATACTTTAACAAGATTGACATACAAAGTAGACAAATCCGGACGGCATGTGAAGCATTTGGCTAAGCTAGAGTCCAACGATGTTTCGATCATTTCTATAATGTAACTCATACGTTTGAGACATTTGTAAATTAGTTATGCATGTTGACGTAGCGAGCATTTACACAATTAGCAGATGATTTGTTAATAACCATCTTTATAAAGTGAACCTATTTCTAAAGAGATTTAATTTCACGCAGCCGTTTACTTCATTCCGTTCAGCGACCGCTGTACGGTAGTTTGTAAACGGCGGGTGTCAGAGTTCAAAGCCAGAAGAGAACGACATTCAGGAAACTTGACCAAACATCCTTCTGTTCGTTCTCGTACAACCCTAGCACAGTCGAACCTCGCTTTACGGTCACCTCGGTTATACAGCCACCTCACAATTAAGGTCACCCTGGGACAGTTACAAATTATTGCCATAACAGGGAAGCATGGAAAATTAATCTCGTTAACACGGTCATCTCGAACGAGACATCTGTCATGGTTGAAGGTCACACCGAGTATCACCCTCGATACCAGGCTCTGTTTTTTGTAGTGGATGATGTCGAAAATGTTGTTCAGAGGTAGGAATGTAAACCAGAGTAGGCCGATATATGGAGCCAAGGGCCGGAGTGACGGACCAGTCACGGACAGGCTACACTCACCAGGGCGTATCACGGGCCGGCCATGACGGGAAGTGGATAGTGTGACAAATGAGATTATGATTGATGAGACTTAGGATGGACCAGAAGATATCGGTAATTTCAATTGTCACACTTATTTTTTATAGGACAGGCCAAGTATGATGCTGAAAAGGCTGTATAATAATCTTGAATTTGAAACTATAACTTTTTGTATACGTGTGTGTGTGTACGGTCGTGCGTGCGTGCGTGCGTGCGTGCGTGCATGCATGTACATATACGCATAAGTTTCTTTTTTATCAAATGAAATATGCAGTTCGTATCACGCATTATGCTAACTATTAACATTGACACCCACAAAGCATTCTCGCAGACACTGATATAAAAAGCTTAGCGGGAATCTAAAAAATAAAACCCACCGGGCGCATATTTCGTAGACATGTCACGAGGGACCATTGGTAAACGTATGCTGGATGCTGATCGGAATTATATACATTTAAATTCACGTGTAATTAATGTGATTAGAACTATCAGATATAATTGACATGATTGTTTCGTTCATGTCCGAGTATTCCCCGTCGTTCTTCACCTCCGAACATTTGCACACCGACTTCTGGTAAGTTTCGCCGAACGCCTGTCGCAATTCTGAAGACATGAAGCTGTACAAGATCGGGTTTAGACACGCGCCGACGAAGACGAACGTCACACCGGCCATGTCTGCCAGCTGGTAGACAAACGCCGATGTGTCGACCTCGGCGAACAAGTAAAGTAGGACAAATAGTTGTATGGGCAGCCAGCAGACGGCGCGCACAATCATGCTCACCATGACGACCATGATGAGTTCTCGTTTACGCCGAATCTCGGACAACTTCTCGTCGTCGCACGTGGGGTCGCGGTGACGTCGGTAGCTGAGCTGGCTGTGCAGGACGAGTGCCGAGAGGAGGCAGATAGTCAGCGTCGGGAAGAGGAATGCACATGCGAGAAAGGTCAGCCACAAAGTCCGAAGCTTCACCGGATCGCCTGACAGCAGGTCGTCAGTGTGCACGCAGATGAACGCCTCCTGGAAGATGGCGCCATCTTCCGGCAGCAGCAATGTCAGGTGCGAGCAGACGAACGATCCCCAGATGACGACACAGGAAATGACTACATTCGTGCCGGACAACATGGCCGTCGACGTCCGGCTGCGCACGCACTCGCCGAAGTAGGTGAACACGCACGTGACGACGAGCGTGTAGACGCTCACGTAGATCGTCACGAACATGACGTAGTGCACGAACTTGCAGACGTGCACGAGCCACGCGTGCTGCACGAGCGCGATACCTGCGCTCGCGTGATTGACAGCCGACATGGGGACGACACACGCGACAAACACGACGTCCGCGCATGCAATATTCGCTAACATTAAATTCGACCCGGTGCGCATGCGCTTGTATGACGTCACGTTGTAGATGACGTAGGTGTTTCCAACGATGGCGAAGACGCCGATGACGGACAGGAGGAGCGGCAGGACGACGCGGTCAGTCGTCTCGCCGAACAACCCCCATGTGTAGTTACCGGACAGGTCAGTATCATTGTGTCCGGCCACAGCGCTATCGTTCATGTCGTCGAAGTACATGACAGCCGACCGGTTGCTGTCGACGACGACGGCAAAGAAGGAGTCCAACACGCGGTCGACGTAACCCATCATAGACGGGCGATATCGTCGTCTCTGCTTAGTCTCCGTTAATCGGCCGCCTCGCGACTATTAACTCGAGTAATCGGCACAAGTACCTCCTGCTGATTGCCGTCGGCTACTCTCGGGCTGCGTCGAGATTGCCGCGCATAGAAAGCAGATACGGCAAGGAGGGAGCCGTTTTGTGGCCCCGGGTAGGAGGTTGCTACGGCCGAACTTTTGTTGTCTGTCTTTACCCTGCTGGCGTTCCGTTACTGAAGTCGGGTCGGCCGTAAAATAAACCCGCGATTAGAATCGTTTCCGCCACGCGAACTTGTACGCTCTACTTTTAACTTATCGCCGTCACCACCGCAGTGTCGTCATAAAACACTTTCAGAGAACTTCCACGGTATTCCTGTCTTCACACCACGTGTTTCCTCTCTACCACTGACGCAATGCGAGGTATGTTAGAGTACCGAAATCGTTTCCTAATAATCCCGTCGACGCGTTTCTGTAAGTGCTGAATCTCCGACGGCGTGATGTTAGCAGGAATGTCGGGCGAGTTGATCGGTGCTGTTAGCGCTCTGGATCATTCGTTGTAGTACGAACAACAGTGACAACACTCATGAAACCAAGAATCCAATTTCTAAAGACGACTGTAGGTATATCTACTCTGCCACAGTGTCATAGTTTGGAATGTTGGCTGGTGATTAATAGGTGATCGTACTAGTAATTAATATATGATAAAAAAAATAAGAAGTTCACCTGTCATTGTGTTCAGTAAATCACATTGTCGTTCTGCGAACCGTGCACAGTTCACAGTAAGGTATTCGGTTTAGAGTTGGTGCAAAATTGTCCACGATCCGTCACACAGTTCTCGGACTTCGCCGTACGTGCTTCGCCGCTGACCGCATACTGGACACGACGAGATAGATGGCCAGACTTCCTTGCTCTGGGTGTGGCCGAGACGTCCGCAGGAAGCGATGTCCAGACACCACCGGAAACGACGTCCGTATATCTCACCATGCGCTGATAAACCACGGTATCCACGGCGCCTCGCTCACAACACGCCTCGTCGTATCGCCAGTAGTTCTCCGATAAACGCCGACTGTGTTCGCGGGCGCATTTATCATCAATTGCCCGGGTTTTCAGCTGCAGTGCAACGGATGCATATCGAACTGTGGCGGGGCGACAGTTAGTGAGTCGAGTCAGCCGTACAAAGGCGTACGCCACCAACACCCACTAGCACAGTAATGACAGGCCTATATCTCACTATGATGTCGTCCTCTTTACCGCGCCACGTGCACTTGTTTGACGCACCCGGGTCTCGTTACCCCCGCGTGATACCTCCTCACCAGGAGGTCCTCCCTGTATGGCATACTCGCGCAGAAAGAGACACGGCGGGAACCACGGACTGGACATTCGGTTTGTTACAAGCTCACACATGCACATAAAAACACACACGCACACGCATGCGCACACACACGCACGCACACACACACACACGCACACACACACGTAAACACGCACACACACTCCGTTCCTCCGTTCCTCCGTCCCTCCGTCCCTCTCTCCCTCCCGCCCTCCCTCCCCCCATCTCTCTCTCTCCCTCTCTCTGTCGCTTTCTCGCGCTCTCTCCCTCTCTCTCGCTCTCTCTCTCTCTCTCTCTCTCTCTCTCTCTCTCTCTCTCTCTCTCTCTCTCTCTCTCTCTCTCTCTCTCTCTCTCTCTCTCTGTCTCTCTCTCGTCTCTCTCTCTCTCTCTCTCTCTCTCTCTCTCTCTCTCTCTCTCTCTCTCTCTCTCTCTCTCTCTCTCTCTCTCTCTCTCTCTCTCTCTCCCTATCTCCCTATCTATCTCTCTATAAATATTTATCTCTCTTATTCAGTTACATTTTACTGGATTAGCCTTGATTATCGTTTCGTATCATTCAACAACAAAGCAAAGAGATAGGAATTAATAATTACCACAGACCTCTCATAAAAGTGTAAACCCTACAATAATTGAATTATTCAATCAGCTTTGTAATTTTACAGAAGATCGCGAACCCATTCATGGAGAGAGCGACACAGACCAAGTGATTTGTCCCCCCCCCCCACTACCCGGCGTGGATATCAAGGAAGAAGAAGATGAATGTATCTAGTAATGTTCTTATTATGATCCCTCAGACGTGCCGTTCCATATGGATTACACGGATTTGGGGATGAAATAGTCGTAACACATAAGGATAAGGATACTTTTATTAGTCCCGACAGCCTAGTAAGACAACACATTCAAATATACACAGAAACATTGAAATGTAAAACATAGTGCAAATTTATATAAAATAAACATAATATATATATATATATAGTACCAAAAAACAGAAGAAAAAAAAAAAATTCCTGTGTGACGGGAGACTCCTACTAAGATCACAATTGGTCGCTACCATAGGAGCCACCCAAATACAAAAAATATAAATTCTATATGTTTCTAATCCTAAGTTTAATAAAGAAATAAAACTATATATTTATATTATAGGGAATACACATAATCACTTTTCCGGATAGGCATATTTCCTGTAAAAAATATTGTAGCCTGATAGATGTCAGTACTCGATCTGCGTCGGAAGTAAACTCTATCTAAAAGAATTTTTCTGCGGAAAACCTAGATGGTATTGTATGGGTACACCTGTCTGCCTAGATGGTATTGTTTGGGTACACCTGTATGCCTAGATGGTATTTATGGGTACACCTGTCTGCCTAGATGGTATTGTATGGGTACACCTGTATGCCTAGATGGTATTGTATGGGTACACCTGTATGCCTCGATGGTATTGTATGGGTACACCTGTCTGCCTAGATGGTATTGTATGGGTACACCTCTATGCCTAGATGGTATTGTATGGGTACACCTGTCTGCCTAGATGGTATTGTATGGGTACACCTGTATGCCTAGATGGTATTGTATGGGTACACCTGTATGCCTAGATGGTATTGTATGGGTACACCTGTATGCCTAGATGGTATTCTATGGGTACACCTGTATGCCTCGATGGTATTGTATGGGTACACCTGTCTGCCTAGATCGTATTGTATGGGTACACCTGTATGCCTCGATGGTATTGTATGGGTACACCTGTCTGCCTAGATCGTATTGTATGGGTACACCTGTATGCCTATATGGTATTTATGGGTACACCTGTCTGCCTAGATGATATTGTATGGGTACACCTGTATGCCTAGATGGTATTGTATGGGTACACCTGTCTGCCTAGATGGTATTGTATGGGTACACCTGTCTGCCTAGATGGTATTGTATGGGTACACCTGTATGCCTAGATGGTATTGTATGGGTACACCTGTATGCCTACATGTTGTAGCTTAATGGACGTTAAATCGGATTCCGGCCGATTAACAAATGAAATAAACACACTCCATGTCATAAATACGGGTTTAAACCTAAATAAAACGGTCTGTCTGTCACCTGCCAATGCGTGCAGCCTCTTCATTTATCACCATATATATAAAACATAATAAATGTGTTTAATAAATCGCCGATGTGGCATGTTTAAATTACCCAGATGCACAGTCCGACTACATGCACAGACAAACCGCATTAGTCGGCATCGGCGGCAATTTTGCTCGGCGAATGGTTGCAGTCGGATCCCGCCCCGGGCGAAGTCTCTCACACTTATCTCGGCCGGGGCTATATATCATGCCGGTTTTATCTATAACCATGAATCTGGGGTTATTTAAAGATATTTTGTTATAAATATAGTTTTCAGCCAGTGCCTCGACAGACATAACATTCCATATGTTAAACAAAATATTATTATTTTGCTCTCAACCTGCTAGGGAAACATTCGCTTTTATTCTCCAGATAATGCAGAAAACAACAAAAGACCTGTAAGTGCAGTGGTGTACTTAGGATATGGGGAAGGGAAAGAGTTAGTAACCCATTAGTTTGCACTGGGGTGTAGTGGAGAAACGGCATGTGTACGTAAAAACGTTAAAATAAATGCCAAAGGGGATGACCATGCCCCCTAAACACACCCACCTAAATAACATATGGGCTGGCAGCCGTGCACTAAAAGTAAAGTCTGCTCACTACAAATTGTGGCTATTTAAATGTGGCCATCACTCTGTTCACAAACGTATTTTTGGGAGTTAGCACATCCATAAAATGGCGCCGTTTCAAAATTACTGGCACTTCGCGCATTTTAGTATGTTTTTGCAGGATAATTTCCTGTAGTGTTTAAAATTATGGACCGGATAAAAGCTTAAATCAGAATTGGTGGAAATAATCGGAGAAGACACGAAGTTTGAAAACAAAACATATTTAATTAGACTAAAGATCATAAAATTGTGTTATAGCCATTTACTAAAAAAATAAAGAAAAAACGCAACAGAGGAGATCGGTGAAGGACCAGACTCTTCTTGACTTCGCCGGGCAGCGTTCTGTGGATTGTTCTTCTAGCGGATGTCTAGCGGATGCCCGTGACGTCTCCGTTCTTGCCTAAACACACTATGTTCCCAACACCACACCGATCTAGAGTTTTAAATTTCCCCATCTTTGCCCGAACTGTCTGGTTGCGCGTGTGAAGTACGACACCGCACCCGTGCGTCCCATCGGCACCACGGGAGGGCTGGTCGCGTGTAGCACAGAAGTTACGATCAGCCTGTGCCTCTAAAATAATATCATGGCATTATTGTTACTTCGCCAGCGCCAAACTACGATAACCACACAACACACCATAACTATAATAATTAGTTTCTCTTTATTGTAATATTTAACATACGTTTGAATAAAAATATACGCATATCAGCTTCCTCACGGATGATGCTCTTTAATATAAACTTCAGGCGTTCCAAATTAATTCGACTGAGTATTGATATAAATTGGGTTCCGTGCAGAAAAGGTCACTGAACACTGGTTACGACGTCCTGCTCTTAAGTGATACTTGTAAACGTGTACCAAATACAAAACTTAACATCAGCAACACGTAATGTGCAATCCATTCAAATCAACAGGTAAAGCCTACGTTATTTAAAATGAAGATCCCACAAGACGAAACCGTATTTAGACATTCTAGGAAGAGGGCTTACTTGTTCGATTCGGATTTCCGTCGTCGTTTGCAGTTATATAGGCATAGAACTAAGACCTCACTTTGCTTCGGATATCATTGTAATAATGATTCTCGATAAGCCAAAGCCTTCCTTGTCCGTTTGCCATCTGGCTTGTTTTGCTCTGGTTGACAATCTTGTTCAATCTTCTAACTAGGCCTACATTATTATTATTATTACTTATCGTGGGAGGAAAAAGAAAAGTGTGCTAGGAGACGAGGAAGAGGGAAATTAAGATGGAGAAACATTGTCAAAAGATAATTTATCACACTTGCACCAGAACGAAATAAATAATGGAATGACTGAGCCGGAGCTTCAGCACCACTCCGCTGTCTCGGACCATGACATCGGAAGAAGCGGGCGGGGGTGCTTTTGAAAACAAATCGCGGTGACGTTCACATTTTTAAGCTCACCAAAACGTCCAACTGCACCCCTTTTACCAACATATTGGGACTAATCCAATCTCCAGCCCCCATCAAAAATATTGGATATTTGAGGGCTCACCCCCAACGCCATCCCCATGCATCACGAAAAGACCGGGGTGGGCAGTTGATAACAGGAGAGAATGACATTTATATATAAGATTGTGATACATGGAGAAGTATCATTGAGAGCAGGAGGGGATTCAGAGCGGGTAGTTTGGGGGAAGGCACAAAACCCTACACTAGCGGCCCAACTAAATGGTGTAGTTGTAACTTTTTGCTCCGCGCCGCCTTCAGTTTCTCCGCTGGCTCAACTGTGACCATTGGAAGACAGGGGGGGAGGTGCTGTTGAAAATATTTGAGCAGCCGTGTCGGCGTAACTTTAGCTTATTGTAGCCTGAGCGGGGGTATATTTCTAGCGGGCACGGTCGCGTGGGCTCATTATAAAAGGGCTGTGGGCACGCCAAATTCCTATGGTCTAGGAGGGCACGTGCCCTCCAGGCCCTCCTGGATCCGCCTATGGAGAGGGCAGAAGATATCAAGTGGCAGGAACCGAAGGGGGAGGAGAAATAGGCTCACTGTTATATACCAGTGCATATGGATTAATGAGCGGTATGCGGATTGCCAAATGATAATCCCTCCGACTCGTCCCATACGTTTAGTTGCCAAGTTTTTTTCTTGAAATCCGGGAGATTTTCATCAGCAGTTCAGCTCGCTGTGTCGTCGCGCTGTGTCGTCGCGCTGTCTTTGATCTTGACATTGAAAGACGGGGAGAGGGTGCTGTTAAAAAGTGTTCGCCTCCGCACCGCCGTAACATGTGTTTTTCAGCTTCTCCGCTGTCTCGGCTCGACTCATGACATCGGAAGACGGGGGAATGGAGGGTCCTGTTGAAGATGTTCAGCGGAAATCCGGGATAATTGCCTGTATTCCGGGAGACTGGGAGACATACCCAAATTCCGGGAAACTCCCGGATTTTCCGGAAGACTTGACAGGTGTACATAATGTTTACAAAACTCTAGCGTGTTGCATACAACAACAACCATGATATGTTTATTTTGTGTAAGCAAAACTGTTGCTGCTGTCTTATCACACAAATGACTACTAGACATCGTACTTTCCCGCCAACACACCGGACGTGCCCCGTTGTGATCTGTTAACACCAGTAAGCCGTCTTCATTTGCCGCGTTGTCAGGCGAACCGCCATTTTATCGGTGTTTTATTGGATCGTCTGGCGACAATTCGCTGCTTGCGCCGCGAAACGTAGCATTAATTAGGAACCCCGTTGCGAACTTGGAAGAGATCCATCATGCCGGAACGATAATATTCCCTGAAATTCCCGAGGCTCCGCTCTCCATTATGGGTGTCGACAGCTAACGAAACGCTGTCCGTTTTAGAATTATCGCGCCATCACCACTTCCGTGGCATCAGCGATCGGCTGTCTTTAAAATACGATACAGGCCTCTGTAATTATTTGGTTTGCATTCAGGAATAACATCCCGGATGATCGATACTATAGCATGTTTTTTTAAGTGTGTCTGTATCGTCAGAGGTGCCACCATTTCCATGATTATGCGAAGGAACCAGTCAATCTTATTTAAGTCCTAGGCCTACATGGATATCGGGGTAGGTCTACATATACACATGTATATATGCCACATCAAACTTTGTGCATTCTGATGCTCTTAAAATGTGTTGTTACAAAAAAAGCCAAATAAAAATACTCGAATGTCACTCACCACTTTGCAAGTAAGAATGTCCTGCAGTCGAATTTCACAGTAGCTGCGAGTAGTAATATAGGTGGTTCAGCGCGTATGTTGGATTCGGATTAGAGCAAGAGCAAAAAGTAGATCCGGTCCCCATGTTAAAAGATACGGAAATACCCGGATGTTGATGTCATTTGCTCTTGCTCCACTCCAATCCAATCCAACTTGGACCCATTTCGTATAGGTCTAAAAGGGGTAAGTTGGACTTTGAAAATAGGGCAAAACGTCAATTCGATTTATTGTAAAGGTATATGACGACTTTTTGACCTCGATGTACCATTTTACCCCTAGATTTTTAGTCGTTCAAACCCCATGTTTAAACATAGCGAAATTTATCTATATTTATATTTTTCGAGGGTTCAATTTGTTCCAAACGGCTTAAAAAACTCTCCTCCCAATTTCCCCATGTTAAAGCATAGGGAATTTTCACCATGTTAAAGGATACGAAGGTTCCGAATTACCCCAAATTGTCCTCTGAAAGCTGTCCTACCAATTTTTCTCATGTTAAAGCATAGGGAATTTTTACCATGTTAAAGGATAGGGAATTTTCACCATGTTAAAGGATACGAAGGTTCCGATTTACCCCAAATTGTCCTCTGAAAGCTGTCCTACCAATTTTTCCCATGTAAAAGCATAGGGACTAAAACCCGTACTCGATGACAATGTTATAGCAGAACATATAGCCTCGTTTTTTTTAACAGAGCGACCATCTTGGAATTTATAGGGAATTTTCTCCATGTTAAAGGATAGGACATTTTTTACATGTTAAAGCATAGGGAGTTCGAGACGTGTCTGACTTGTTTGTTTGTTGCGAGCGTGAGCGCGCGCACCCTGTATGACGTCATGGTACGCGCAGTAATTTTGTACACGAGGTGAGTTGGTTAACCAGGTAGTGATTTGGTTAGCCATTGTTTTGAACTTGCGCACTTGAATATAATTCCATCATGTGACGTCCTGTATATCGTCAAAGCTATCATTGTGATTTGGTTAGCCAACATTTGTAAGAACTATATTAGAAAATTCAATCATGTCCTTCAGAGTAAAACATCGTTCATCACACTACAGCTATATTACGCTATAATCAAACTGGTATGAACCGGTAACCAAGCCCAAGGCTCTATGTGTTGGAACAACATCCGTGTATTTGTCTCGTGTTAAGCCATAGGGAATTATAAAACAGTTACTTATCTGTTAAAACTCTCAAAGTGCCAGCTATTTACGTAGGATTTTGGTCAATCCCTTTGACCTGTACTTATCAGCCGTATCTCATTTGAGCGTCGCTTGAAAACTGAGTCCAAACTGGTTCCAAACTGTTTGGAGTGGAGTTCCCTGTTCAAGTCTCATCTGTGTTTCGTCTGCATCTAGAGATCAACAGTATTGTTTCAACCTTTTATCATGCTATGATTCTTAACCCACACGTATGTACATATGTAAAGAAGTAAACACAATCGACGCGCTATGTGCGAGACACGATGTCAACTCTTCGACCTTGACATCAAACTTATCGAGTAAAAAAAATTGATTGCAAACCTCTTTTTCGAAACATACGCGTAACAAAGTGAAGCGTTATGATCAACAGTATATGACCATAATAATCTCCCAGATAGGATATACCGGTATTTATATAGTTTACCGTATTAATGGTCAAGTGTATAAAGATCCATTAGATCGTTTTTGATCTGTTTTCATACTGTAGTATTTAAATTCGTGCTTGTTCGGTAAACCTTTCAAACAATATTCTCTCATAACCTGGCATCGGTAACCGAAAAGGGACCCATAGAGATATGTGTTTTCGCCTATCAATGTCTCTTATTACTTGCATACGTCGACTGCTTCCTGTATTATCAAAGAGGTATTGGTCAATTTGTGTGTACTATTTCGTCTCTGTCATCAGCTCTAGCAAGCTCCCATGTTAAAGCATAGGGAATTTTCTCCATGTTAAAGGATAGGACATTTTTCCCATGTTAAAAGATAGGGCAATTTCTCCATGTTAAAGGATAGGGGCTAAAAAGTCCATGTTAAAGCATAGGGAATTTTCACCATGTTAAAGGATAGGGAATTTTCACCATGTTAAAGCATAGGAAATTTTCCCATGTTAAAGCATAGGGAATTTTCCCCATGTTAAAGCATAGGGAATTTTCCCATGTTAAACCATAGGGAGTTCGAAACGTGTCTGGACATGTTTGTTTGTTGCGAGCGTGAGCGTGTGCACCCTGTATGACGTCATCAAACTGCTACGCGCAGTAATTTTGTGCGCGAGGTGAGTTGGTTAAACAGGTAGTGCTTTGGTTAGCCATTGTTTTGAGCTTTCGCACTTGAATATAATTCCATCATGTGACGTCATGATGCAGTGATATCATTAAACTATAAAATGCTACGCGCAGTAATTTTGTACGTGAGGTGAGTTGGTTAAGCAGGTAGTGATTTGGTTAGTCATTGTTTTGAGCTTTCGCGCTTGAATATAATTCCATTATTTGACGTCATAATTTTGTACGGGAAGTGTGTTGGTCAAACACGTAGGGCTTTGGTTAGCCATCGTTTTGAGCTCTCGTCACAAAAGAGTATTAGCTATTCTCATAGGCTAGAAATTTGTGCTTGTTCGGTAAACCTTTCAAACAATATTCTATCATAAAAGGCATAACCTGACATGGGTAACCGAAAACGGACTCATAGAGATATACATAGATACATTATGAAACAAATGGTGCTGACAGTAATGGAGGGTGACATAGATAGAGGTCATTAATTCAACTGCAGTGGTGAACGACTGTTTGAGTGTTTTGTTAGATGCCGGTGTGAAACTATCCGACGTGACAGTCGAACAGTTGTGTAATATCAATACTTGGTTGCAAGAAGCCGTTTCGAAACAGTGGCGAAACACTATGAAACAAATGGTTCTGACAGTAATGGAGGGTGACCTGTAAAGAACTTTCTTTTGTCTTGTACATGATTAAACTTTGAAGACTCTGTATCAATGTCTAGTCTCTGGTTCTCGTAGTTATGGAGCGTGACATGTAAATACGTTTGTGTTGTTCACGAATAAACTGTGCAAACCTTATCTTGTGTCTTTACTTAACCAAACTAAGACCAACGACTTCCACGAATCAAACTTTGACTAGCAAGATGCACGAACCAAGCATTCAAACAAACTTGTCGGACAAACGAAATACCAAACACTTAGACCAAAGAGTGACAAGAAACAAACAAACTTATGTGGTGGTGGTGGTGTATGTGTGTGAGTGTGTGTGTGTGTGTGTGTGTGTTGAGTATTGCCATCTACCGGCCATGATAGATCTCTATTCGTTGACACACTTCCGGGAATACCGGAAGCATTGAGGCCGCCATGACAGTCAACTAACTTCCGGTGCGACGTCACTTCCGACGTACCGTCCCTAGTAGAGGCGGCCATGACAGTCAAGTGACTTCCGTTATGACGTCACTTCCGGCTTAGCGCCCCCTAGTGGATAATCGGAGTACTACGTCAAATGATTGCGTCATCTAGCGGGTAAAAATATTTAATTAGGTTAGTTAGAGAAAAAATAGTTGGGGTTAATCTCGCGAAAATGTTAGGTTTTTGTCCCTTTGGAACAAAAACAGAAAATTTTCAGAAAATTTATACAATAACCACCTTGATGGTTGTTGTTTAAATTTCAATTTTTTCTCTAACTAACCTAATTAGATATTTTTACCCGCTAGATGGCGCTATCATGTGACGTAGTACTCCGATTATCCACTAGGGGCGCTACGCCGGAAGTGACGTCATAACGGAAGTCACTTGACTGTCATGGCCGCCTCTACTAGGGACGGTACGTCGGAAGTGACGTCGCACCGGAAGTTACTTGACTGTCATGGCGGCCTCTATGCTTCCGGTATTCCCAGAAGTGTGTCAACGAATAGAGATCTATCATGGCCGGTAGGTGGCAATACTCTGACTAATTACATTGGTGTCCGTTGAGTGGCGTCGGATGTCGCCTCTTTCAGAAACGTGCACAGTTTTTGTGTTAAGGAAAGTCACGTGATGTACGTTCGGTCTGATTGGTTATGTAAATGAGATGACGCCGAAAACTAGTGTATATACCATACTTCCGACGATTCTGGTCTTTCCTTTTTCGACTCTCGAGAAGGTCGTATCGTGTCTGATCGCTCGCACTATTTGTAAATATAGAGATGTTACGTTGTAAAGACGGATGTTTCATATACATATGTTTTCCGTTAAAAGAAGCGATACCTCATACGAGTCCTATGGTCGTCTCGATGGATGTGAATCCGAACAGATGATTATCTCTTGACATGAAGGTATGTGATGTTTGATTCTTGTCGTTCGTTGATCTAAGTGTTTGGTGTTTCGTTTGTCCGCCAAGTTTGGTTCTCGTCACTCTTTGGTATAAGTGTTTGGTGTTACACAGATGTCGTAGTGAGCTTCAGGACAAGTGATTTAAGCAATGTAGCGTTTGACATTACATACCACTCTGAAGTCAAAATTCACTTAGGTATATTGAACACCACCCACATTGATACGTTCACAAAAGAATTGTTGTCACTGAAACGGGTAAAAGTGAGGTGTATCTTGATGACTATGAAAACTAAAAACAAACACACTCGTCCAAAGCATCAACACGATTTTATTTGTCATTTCATATATTTCTGATAAATAATGGACAGAATATTCCCGACATGATGTCTGTTGCACACTGTTCCTGTATATTCCAAATCGGTAATGCTAATAAGGTTCCCAACGTGTGATTTGCAAAGGTGTCACCGAATGAGCTGCGCGCCGCGATGATGCAGGTCGTCTACGATTCCGATGACGATCGCTGTCGAATGGAATGCTTTTTCCCTTTGACATATCGTCGTCCAATGACGCTGTCTGCATGTATAGCCAACGATCTGAGTTCCCAACTAAACCCATTAGCCTGTTGACGTCCTTGAGACCACGAGCGAAGGTTCCCCACCCCACCGGTTCAAACGACTTCCGTTTTTTTAACACGTCATTCACAAGGTCCACGATATTACTTCCGGGAACCGCCTTGTTTCTGTACATCAACTCGCCACGAACGTTCCAAATTACGGCACCTTTCATTTTATCGAGTAGTCTTCGTGCTTTCTGCTTCATAGTTTTTGGAACGCTGTCGATGATTTCGTTTTCGATGCTCTCCTTTTCGACGATTTCATTTTCGTTAGCAGGTTGTACTTTGTTTTCGACTTTGCTGGGAATTTTCTCGATGACCACACGCACGGGTTCTTGCCTACGTTTGTCGGAAAGATCGTTGTACCGATTCAACACCTAGTTATACAACACAACCTTTTCCCTCTCGTGTACATCGCTTCGATCCAATATGTCTTGCATTTCGTTGTCGAGTCGTTGCAAAACACTTTCGATAGGGTTAGCAGTCGAAGGACGTTGCGGTTGAATGTTTTCCAAAATACGGGGATCGACCAGGGCCATCTTCTTTGTATACACCATGGTCACCTGAGATGGAGACGGGAATGTCGAGCTTGTCGCTGGGGCCAGAGACGTTGGTGTCATAGCGGGCCCCGAGACAAGTGAATTCAGCGACCTAGCATTTGTTGACGGTCCACAGCAACTGCAGACACTGTTCCGTTTCCAGCTGTCCCGACGCGAGAAATATATCTTGCAATCTGGGCACTGGAACGATCATGGTGTGGACTTGTTGACAGCTGGTAGAATATGCAATAAGCTCATGATGTAGGTGTTTACGGTTCAAATGTAAAGAACGGAATTACTATTGGAACTCGTCAGTCTAAGTATAAGTTCCGACTAGTGAATTGGTTACCCGTTAGATGGTGCCCGCGTATTTATAGACATGAAGCGCTACGCTAGAAGTTCCGTCACACCACAAGTCATGTAACTGTAATGGCTGACTGTACAGTTCTAACAATTTCGGAAGTGTGTCGACGATGGAGTAGTTAATACACACACACACACACACACACACACACACACACACACACACACACACACACACACACACACACACACACACCACCACCACCACCACCACCACCACCACCACCACCACCACACCACACACACACACACTCACACACACATACACACACACACCACCACCACCTCCACCACACCACACACACACACACTCACACACACACACACACACACACACACACACACTCACACACATACACCACCACCACCTAGGTTTGTTTGTTTCTTGTCACTCTTTGGTCTAAGTGTTTGGTATTTCGTTTGTCCGACAAGTTTGTTTGAATGCTTGGTTCGTGCATCTCGCGAGTCAAAGTTTGATTCGTGGAGGTCGTTGGTCTTAGTTTGGTTAAGTAAAGACACGAGATATGGTTTGCACAGTTTATTCGTGAACAACACAAACGTATTTACATGTCACGCTCCATAACTACGAGAACCAGAGACTAGACATTGATACAGAGTCTTGCAAAGTTTAATCGTGTACAAGACAAAAGAAAGTTCTTTACAGGTCACCCTCCATTACTGTCAGAACCATTTGTTTCATAGTGTTTCGCCACTGTTTCGAAACGGCTTCTTGCAACCAAGTATTGATATTACACAACTGTTCGACTGTCACGTCGGATAGTTTCACACCGGCATCTAACAAAACACTCAAACAGTCTTTCACCACTGCAGTTGAATTAATGACCTCTATCTATGTCACCCTCCATTACTGTCAGCACCATTTGTTTCATAATGTATCTATGTATATCTCTATGAGTCCGTTTTCGGTTACCCATGTCAGGTTAGGCCTTTCATAATAGAATATTGTTTGAAAGGTTTACCGAACAAGCACAAATTTCTAACCTATGAGAATAGCTAATACTCTTTTGTGACGAGAGCTCAAAACGATGGCTAACCAAAGCACTACCTGCTTAACCAATTCACCTCACGTACAAAATTACTGCGGGTAGCATTTTATAGTTTAATGATATCACTGCATCATGACGTCACTTGATGGAATTATATTCAAGTGCGAAAGCTCGAAACAATGGCTAACCAAAGCACTACCTGTTTAACCAACTCACCTCGCGCACAAAATTAATGCTCGTAGCAGTTTGATGACGTCATACAGGGTGCACACGCTCACGCTCGCAACAAACAAACATGTCCAGACACGTATTGAACTCCCTATGCTTTAACATGGGAAAATTCCCTATGCTTTAACATGGGAAAATTTCCTATG
Organism: Paraescarpia echinospica; assembly: GCA_020002185.1. Classification (NCBI taxonomy): domain Eukaryota; kingdom Metazoa; phylum Annelida; class Polychaeta; order Sabellida; family Siboglinidae; genus Paraescarpia; species Paraescarpia echinospica. The sequence continues at coordinate 9,652,557 of CM034538.1, forward strand.
CTTTAACATGGTGAAAATTCCCTATCCTTTAACATGGTAAAAATTCCCTATGCTTTAACATGGACTTTAGCCCCTATCCTTTAACATGGAGAAATTGCCCTATCTTTTAACATGGGAAAAATGTCCTATCCTTTAACATGGAGAAAATTCCCTATGCTTTAACATGGGAGCTTGCCAGAGCTGATGACAGAGACGAAATAGTACACACAAATTGACCAATACCTCTTTGATAATACAGGAAGCAGTCGACGTATGCAAGTAATAAGATACATTGATAGGCGAAAACACATATCTCTATGGGTCCCTTTTCGGTTACCGATGCCAGGTTATGAGAGAATATTGTTTGAAAGGTTTACCGAACATGCACGAATTTAAATACTACAGTATGAAAACAGATCAAAAACGATCTAATGGATCTTTATACACTTGACCATTAATACGGTAAACTATATAAATACCGGTATATCCTATCTGGGAGATTATTATGGTCATATACTGTTGATCATAACGCTTCACTTTGTTACGTGTCTGTTTCGAAAAAGAGGTTTGCAATCAATTTTTTTTACTCGATAAGTTTGATGTCAAGGTCGAAGAGTTGACATCGTGTCTCGCACATAGCGCGTCGATTGTGTTTACTTCTTTACATATGTACATACGTGTGGGTTAAGAATCATAGCATGATAAAAGGTTGAAACAATACTGTTGATCTCTAGATGCAGACGAAACACAGATGAGACTTGAACAGGGAACTCCACTCCAAACAGTTTGGAACCAGTTTGGACTCAGTTTTCAAGCGACGCTCAAATGAGATACGGCAGGTAAGTACAGGTCAAAGGGATTGACCAAAATCCTACGTAAATAGCTGGCACTTTGAGAGTTTTAACAGATAAGTAACTGTTTTATAATTCCCTATGGCTTAACACGAGACAAATACACGGATGTTGTTCCAACACATAGAGCCTTGGGCTTGGTTACCGGTTCATACCAGTTTGATTATAGCGTAATATAGCTGTAGTGTGATGAACGATGTTTTACTCTGAAGGACATGATTGAATTTTCTAATATAGTTCTTACAAATGTTGGCTAACCAAATCACAATGATAGCTTTGACGTTATACAGGACGCGAGCGCGCTCGCGCCCGCAACAAACAAACAAGTCCAGACACGTCTCCAGGACACAGTAGCACACAGTAGCGTCGGTTTTGTAGTGTGTTGACAAAAGTACTAACGAAACTTCTAGATTGAAATTTTACAGGAATATTGACCATAACGTTACGTGATGGGGTTATATTCAAGCGCGAAAGCTAAAAAACAATGGCTAACCAAATGACTACCTGCTTGACCAAATCACCTCGCGCACAAAATTACTGCGCGTAGCAGTTTATAGTTTAATGATGTCACTGCATCATGACGTCACATGATGGAATTATATTCAAGCGCGAAAGCTCAAAACAATGGCTAATCAAAGTACTACCTGTTTGTCCAACTCACCTCGCGTACATAATTACTGCGCGTACCATGACGTCACTGACCATGACGTCACATGATGGAATTATATTCAAATGTGCAAGTTCAAAACAATGGCTAACCAAATGACTACCTGCTTGACCAAATCACCTCGCGCACAAAATTACTGCGCGTAGCAGTTTATAGTTTAATGATGTCACTGCATCATGACGTCACATGATGGAATTATATTCAAGCGCGAAAGCTCAAAACAATGGCTAATCAAAGTACTACCTGTTTGTCCAACTCACCTCGCATACATAATTACTGCACGTACCATGACGTCACTGACCATGACGTCACATGATGGAATTATATTCAAATGTGCAAGTTCAAAACGATGGCTAACCAAATGACTACCTGCTTGACCAAATCACCTCGCGCACAAAATTACTGCGCGTAGCAGTTTATAGTTTAATGATGTCACTGTATCATGACGTCACATGATGGAATTATATTCAAGTGCGCAAGTTCAAAACAATGGCTAACCAAATCACTACCTGTTTAACCAACTCACCTCTCGTACAAAATTACTGCGCGTACCATGACGTGCAGGGTGCGCGCGCTCACGCTCGCAACAAACACACAAGTCAGACACGTCTCGAACTCCCTATGCTTTAACATGTAAAAAAATGTCCTATCCTTTAACATGGAGAAAATTCCCTATAAATTCCAAGATGGTCTCTATGTTCGAAAAAACGAGGCTATAGGTTCTGCTATAACATTGTCATTGAGTACGGGTTTTTGTCCCTATGCTTTTACATGGGAAAAATTGGTAGGACAGCTTTCAGAGGACAATTTGGGGTAAATCGGAACCTTCGTATCCTTTAACATGGTGAAAATTCGCTATCCTTTAACATGGTGAAAATTCCCTATGCTTTAACATGGGAAAAATTGGTAGGACAGCTTTCAGAGGACAATTTGGGTTAAATCGGAACCTTCGTATCTTTTAACATGGTGAAAATTCCCTATCCTTTAACATGGTGAAAATTCCCTATGCTTTAACATGGGAAAATTGGTAGAACAGCTTTCAGAGGACAATTTGGGGTAAATCGGAACTTTCGTATCCTTTAACATGGTGAAAATTCCCTATGCTTTAACATGGGAAAATTGGTAGGACAGTTTTTTTAAGCCGTTTGGGAGAAATTGAACCCTCGAAAAATATAAATATAGGTAAATTTCGCTATGTTTTAACATAGGGTTTGAACGACTAAAAATCTAGTGGTAAAATGGTACATCGAGGTCAAAAAGTCGTCATATACCTTTACGATAAATCGAATTGACGTTTTGCCCTATTTTCAAAGTCCAACTTACCCCTTTTAGACCTATACAAAATGGGTCCAAGTTGGATTGGATTGGATTGGAGTGGAGCAAGAGCAAATGACATCAACATCCGGGTATTTCCGTATCTTTTAACATGGGGACCGGAACTACTTTTTGCTCTTGCTCTAATCCGAATCCAACATACGCGCTGAACCACCTATATTACTACTGCTGCGTGTTCAGTCGTAAGACGGACGGACGGACGGTCGGACCGACCGACAGACAGACAGACCCACAGACAGGCAGATAGATTGCATGGGATGAAACATTTCAGCTCTACAAAGAGGATGAGACTGTGGGGATTCTTGGGCTGAATTGTTTCAGTTCCCCAAAGAGGGCGAGGCTGTGATATTGCTTGGGCTGAATTATTTCTGTCTCTCTCTCCTTCTCTCTCTCCCTCTCCCTCTCCCTCTCCCTCTCCCTCACCATCTGCTTCTGCCTCTTCTTCTGCTTCTGCCTCCCTCCCTCCCTCCCTCCCTTCCTCCCTCTCTCTCTCTATCTCTGTGTGTCTGTCTGTCTCTCTCTCTCCCCCTCTCTATCTCCGTCCATTTACCCCCCTCTCCATCTGCCTGCCACTCTCTCTCTCCCTCTCTCCCTCATTCTTTCTCTCCTTCTCTCTCCCCTCTCTGTCTTTCTCGCCCTCTCTCAGTTCGCGTGAACTCCCTATTTTGCGAACCTACATCATAAATGATCCCTATTAATCAAGAAAATGTTGGATGATAGTATGATATTGTATTTGATATGTTATGATACACTTAACAACTGTAGGCCCACTCATACTTGCGACAGACGTTCTAAGCATACATGCCAACCTTCAGTGATCCACACCTGTAAGACTATGGGCAAAAATCCATAAGACAGCCATAAGCAAGCTGCAAGTGTAGCGACAGGACAATACAGCTGATATCTAATATACCGGCATTAACAACAACACCTGTTCACACAACTCTCTTTATTGACCTTCACTTGTCAGACATGTGCTCGAGCTTATCCTCATAGCACGCGTACTTTGCGTTGCGGAGCATCGCCGGCGACACCTTTAACTGATGACAGCAGCTGTCAAAGTTAAGTTTGTATTGTAGGTATGATGTGATTGTGTCTGGGTGTAGGTTGCTGCGAGAGTCTGTGTGTATTTTTCTTAGCATGGAGAATGTTCGTTCCGAGTCAGCATTGCTGTGGGGCAGGCTGAGTAGTGCAGTATAAACGGTTGCGAGGGTGGGAAAGCGCACTTCCCCCATTGCCGTATTCATCGCCATCACGTCCCCCCAGATGTGATCAAGTCGCCGATGATGGCCATCCACTGCGGTGACGACAGCATCGTCTTCTAGAAGCTGGAGGTCTTCAAATTCGTCCTTCAATGCCTCACCATCAACATCGGGAGTGAACTTTGTAGCCAGGCGCAACACTACAACAAGTGGGCGGGGTTGTTCAATCTTAGGGAGTAGGGTTCCATAATTATGCATAAAACATTGTGAAAAATAAAAACAAGATAATTAGTCACAGAGCACATTCAAGTAAAACAAAGTACGTGGTGCATATGTGAACTCTGTGCGCCGAGAGATGTCCAGTACAGCGAGATCCTTCAACACGGCGTCGTCGAAAGGAAAGCGCTGCACCATCTTCTGCAGGACGGCAGTGTAGAATTGACGAACTTCACTGGAATGGAGTGCACAAAATTATCAATTTATTTACCAAACTGGCCACCAATACCACACTCAATTATTTGATAGTGATCACTGATCACCTTAGCACAAGTCAGCAAATTAAGATCAGCAAAACTAAGATCATTAAATTAACTGAACAAAATTAACATAGACAAAGAGAAACTAATCTTAATATGCAAGCACCAGGAATACAACATGATTAGATTCGGCTGAAAATGGGCAATAATAATTATAGTAATAAACAGCAGCATACCAGATAAACTTCGCCTCTTTCGCAGGTTCGAAGTTCTCTTCGTCCATGAACGTCCTTGCAGCCATTCCAATCGCAACAGTCGCATCGTCGTGCTGGTTTTCCCGCAGGTGGAACTCGACCTCTCGGAGACCCGTCTGGCCACGCACGAGTTGCAGGGGCACAAACTTCACCATGAGTTTGCGTAGCAAGCGGTCCATCTCGGGGAGCAACACCCCCACCTTTGTCTAGTCTGCCTGAAAACAGTGCAACATATTTTTGATCATTCAGTGCCAAAATAATGATGTGAAGCGCCACGGACAGCAAGAAACTTGATCTCTGCAATATATGATGTTACACGGTACGACTGTAGGATTTTGGATGTTATTAAGGGGTCATTTATCTTAGTCAACAGCGACCTTGCGTGCCTTAGCAGTTAGCAAGTAAAATTATTGTCAGCTTGCAGGATACCGAAGTTGCATTTACCGAGAACCATTTATAATTAAAAATTACACTTACTTGAAATAGCTTGTTGAATTTCATCAACACGGGGAGGATATACTGCAGAAATAGCAGTGTCAGTTTGGTATATGGATCCTTGAAGCGATCCATCACCCGCTTAACTCTGCCCGGTTTTTTCTCCATCCTCATGGCTTGCGAAGTAGGCAGACAGAGCTGGATATTGGTGGAGGAGCCGCTCGACAACCCTCAGCAGAAACAGCCAGCGTGTCGGGCAGTGCTTCAGAATTCCCAGATGCTCGATATCTGCGAAGTCCTCGAACTCTTGGAACAGTTCGCGTCTCTTGGAACTGAAAGCAAACAAACAAAACCTCACCACCCCCGCAGACACGATGTCACAAAGGACAATAATAATATCATGTTAGACGTAACAAGTCATCAGTTCAAATTATATCATGTGCATCGACGATTGCGCCGCAATGATTACATGGATTTACATCGTGACGACACATGATACTTTATGCACATTATTTCACACATGTGCCTGGCCAGATCGCCGTCCTGTAGAAATATGTACAATATTATACAGGGAACATATTATTTATTATCTACAGATGCTATGCGGAGGGAGCAATAAAAACATGGCATAAACTTACCTGTGTTGAAAGTGGAAGTGAATATCGACGAACAAGTCATCCACAGACATCGACAGCTGCTTCACTCCAGACTTTACACACAGATCCGCCAGGTGGCAAATACACCCAATGTTGAAGACATCGGGTTGTCGCTGCCGAACGCGGGTGAGAACCGAGTTCTTGGCCCCGATCATAACATTGCAATTGTCAGTCGCGAAGCCAATGCAATTTCTCCACGGGATCTCCTGTTTGCTGCAACAAAAAACAACAACTTGAACAACCCGTCTATGAAAATAAGTCATAAGACAATGCTGCTACGAATCGTGGTAAATGGTTCAGCATACCACTATACTATTTTATTGATTATTATACTATAAAGTAACTAGGCTTAATTGATGCAGTAAATTTGTAATTAGGCCTATAGAAGACTATACGGTAGTCAATAAGCTACCATGGCCATGGTTAGGCAGGCCTATTCTTTAACATTTTAATGTCAACCGTTAATCGAGAATAACGTTAAAAAAAAATTGAAAGTCCTGACAGACAATAAACTGAATGTAATGAAACAATTGTTAATAGGACTAAGACCGAGTACGAGATAGAAAATTACCTCAGGACGCCGTCCATGACATTGAATATGTCCTCACTCGTGCTGCCATTGCAGACCGGCATGTCTAGTAGGCGCGTGTGTGCCGCCTTCTGGTCAAAGTATCGAACCAGGATCACGAGCCTCTTGTCAGTCTTTCGGTCGGTGCTTTCATCGATCATAATCGAGAAAGGTCCGCCACGACAGCGGTCTACGACGGGCGTCGTAGCTGCCGGCGCCAAGCACCGTTTCACGATCTGGGTTGTTTTCGTCCTCTTACACTTGAATCGCTTAGCGATCTCACTATCTGGGAACATTTGGCGGGCCAGGTCGGTAAAATGGTCTGCCAAAAGTGCGGGCAGGTTGTGCTCGGCCACAAAGAACGAAAACAATACTCCGCTTTTGTGGTCGAGTCGGTGGAGTCCGTAGACTTGGGCTTGAAAAAGCTGGTTACTTGCGAACACAGCAATTGTCGTTCGTGCGTCTTCGATTTAATGTGCTCGCGCACATCGTACACGCCGGCGGCCACTTTAATGTCTCGACAACAGACAGTACACCATGCGTAGTTGCTCCCATGCGTAGTTTGCTTTCACTAATGATGCCTTTAAACAAGCCATTCCAACTGGACTGATACGTCCCGGCATACTGCTTCTGTTTTCGCTTCTTCGCCGGAATCTCCATCTTCTTCGAAATTTACATGCGGTACGAATTTTCGCCAGATGGTTTGCCGCGCATGCTCAAAAGGTATCTGCACTGCAATCTGGGTTATATTCTTCGCATCTCGCGAGACTTCGATTAGCGCACTGAACTCCGCTAAATGATCTGGACAAATGGTCGTTTCTCGATTCAGGAAGGATCATTTAGTTAGATGATAACGAGTCATATAACCAAATAATAATAAAACAACTAAATACATGAAAACGCGTGTTACCCGTAAGGAATTTGTCCTACGCCCGTAAGACCGTCAAATCTTAGAAAACCGTAAGACTTACGGGTGATCCGTAAGAGTTGGCATGTATGGTTCTAAGCATAATATTATTTCGTATCGTTGGAAATGGAACCACAGACGGCAGTGCGTCCAACATATAAAACGGTTATAAAATGTTTTCTTTTTCATTTCACTATTTTTTCAAGTGACGCCGCATTAGCCCTCAATGGACGCTAGGCCTGTATTTTGGATGTTCACTGTGGGAAGGTATCTACCTACTTACGAGTCCTCTCTCCGAGGGAAATTTTTATAAAACATCATTGTCACGTGGTGTCATTGTTTATGAAGATTGTACTTACTATTTCTAATGGTGTGAATATTTCTCCCCGTCTTTTAATGTGTAGGTGAGTTCAGTATAAATATTAACGCAATGGATGTATTTATGAAGGCACTACAGTGAACCAAATGTATGCAAATGACCTTTGTAATTTATCAACACGTTTCTGGGTTGGTAACACTTGCAAATTGTTGTACTAAATATGATGATAATTTTAATTACGATATGATCTCTTATAATGCCAAGCAACCTTTTTGATAATCAACTTGAAGATAGGACACGATGCACAGTGTTACATTCACGCAACAATTTTAACAATAAACAATCGTTTAGGCCTATATGCTGTTCTACCATTGATTGAGACTGCTCAGTTTCTGCCACATTGCTGTGCAGTCTTTGTTGTAAGTTTGTAAGACAGGGTTCAATAATAAAGCAGTGTTCCCCCTGGTATATAACAAGCGAGGCGGGCCGCCTCGCCCTTTTTCTATGCCGCCTCGCCCAAAATATGCCGAATTTGCCGCCTCGTAGCTATGTCATACGCCCATTCTTTTTCGTTCTTTCGCGATATATTCAGCGTCAACGAGCGGCACGAAATGACATCACAAAGTCACTTATGTTCCTGCAAAATCACAGATTTGTAGCAACGTCGTTTAGTCGTCTTAACGTCGCTCAGAGCAGTTAGGATTTAACTCCATTGGACGACGTGAAAGATGTCAGTTGTCCAATCACGGAATATTCCTGCGGGATCCCCGGTGTCTCCAATGGTGACACGTTGCGGAATTTCGACATACTAGAAATCTAGACATTCATGTAAAATGGCGCCCAAACGGTAACTTGCGTTTTGGTTTATGACGGTGGTGAGAGTGAAAACCTTGCAGGCGGATGGCACTACGTCACTTGTCGGCACTTGTGTCGAATCCGGACTCTTATGAAGCCCAAATAAAAACCGTGCATCCTATTCACTAATCGGCACTTGTATCGAATCCGGACCCTGTTGAAGCTCAAACAGCGACCCGGTTTGCGCTACTCTGTGCCGCTGAGCTTGTGGCCGTGCGTTACCGCACAGCGCGCTTAAAATGAGAGATACAGTATACAACAGCGTATGTTGATAGAAACCGGGGCGCTATTTACGCCTCAAATGGACGTAAGACGCAATATACTTAAAGGTAAATATGCCTAGGATAATGCTGTGTGACGGAACTGTAGTGTATCTCACTGATGTATCAAAGTTAAGCAAAACTCAAGTTATAACGGCGAAATCAAAGTGGGTCCGGATTCGACGCAAATGCCCACAACTCACAAGTCTATTCAACTAATAATATGTTCTATGCGGTTTTGTTTGAGCAAAATAAGGAATGTGATTCGTAAGATATCTTTGTGCTAAATATATGATACATATTCAGACAAAGTTGTGCAAACTAACTTTTGGGAAAGTTGATTTGAGTGAAATACTTACGAATAACAACCACCGAAGTTCACATCTCATAAAAAATGCCTACTACCCAAAACCGTGCTTACTAACGGGTTCTCAGTAACTTGGGTTAGACAATGATATGTTTGCACAGTAATTGGATATACTAAACAACTTATACTGTTTTATAAAAAGGACACAGTTTGAGAAACGTTCTTGCGATTAATATAATAGAAACATACTTTTGTGGCATTCCATAAATCACTGTTTAATTAATCGTATAGCATTCTAGCAACAAATAAAATATTTTTTTAACATAAACCACCAATTTACCATATTATTATGATATTAAAATTATTTAAAGGTGATGATGAAAGAGTCTTCAGATGATACCACTGGATGCTTCCCAGAGAAGTCGAGATGGTGTTCGACTGAACAGGTCTGCCAGGGAGTAATGTGTAAAGCGCTTTCAGCAGTCCAGCGCTATATAAGAACTTACCTTTTACTTTTTTACTGACTCTGTCAGCGAGGTCACAAGGCCTAGGGTTAGTGCAAGAAAAACATAACCGTAACCAAGTGCCAGTGGTCAAGTGGAAACCACACCTCAACACGATGAAACAGTCATGATTACTGACTTTTATCAATCATGATTACTACATTACTACACAAGTAGTGTCTTGTTGTTTTATATCTTCCCCTCTATATTCAATAGTAAAGGTTAAAACGTACCTCAGAATGCACCATTTTAAAGCTAGTTTTTAAAAATCTCAGGGGGAGCATGCCCCCGGACCCCCCTAGCAACGCTTCGCGCCTGCGGCGCTCGCGTACCCCACTCCTACCACCTCGCCCATCATTTTACCCAGGGGAAACACTGATAAAGCACCATTGTTGCATACAATAACATATTTAGAATATTGCACAGTTTGTCGCCACCTTATACTACTAAATTATACTGCAAGTTATAGTCGATCTTTGTAATAAATCCTATTTCAACGAACCTGTACTGGATTAATCAATTGTATACTTTAAATGTATAACGTGTTTGTCATTAATTCAGTTTTTTTACTTGCATTTTGAAGACACACATGCGTAAATTTATATTTATGTTTACTTATGTTTCTATATACACAATTGTGTTTTATTATCTTTACCTATATTGATATTTTAAACTTGTCATTCATGTTAATATATTTTTTTATTCTACAACATATATATATATATGATTTTTACATGTATTTGTGTATGTACAACTGAGACTGACAAACTCTTTTGTGCGTGGCGATTAACTGTTTTGTATTGAAGCGCCTCTGAGCTTGGTTTCCAACGATTTTGACGCAAAAGAAATTACCTTATTAGTATTTTATTACTACATCTACTAGCTGGATGAATGTGGTTCAGTTCCCAACAATACAAAGCCTAGACGTACGCCTAGATCATCTGTCAACAGTCTAATAAACTCCTGACTTATGAATGTAGTATTTCGGTGTATAATAGGAAGAATACAATTTAGTGTTTTCATAATCCAACATTGTCCTGCCATTGTCCCGAGAGAGAGGGGGGGGAGTGAGAGAGAGAGAGAGCGCGCGAGAGACACGCAAACATAACAACAGATCAGTGGCGGAGATTCGTAGAATCAGCCATTTTCCGATTACGTAATCAAACGTGACGTCAAGTCAGACGACGTAGCTACAGCAGCCTAGCCACCACACTTATCGCTAGTGTAACGCCGATGTGTACATTTGCTACTATAGTTGTCAAGTTGCATTGCAAGTCAACAGAACAAATATATTTTTTCGCGATAACATACGATAACATTTACGACTATTTTGTACAACACGTGACTGCACAGACGCCCCTAGGAAACGCAGCCTAATCGTCAACCGACGGAGGTGACAAACCGGCTACAGCTGAAGTCAAACAAGGAGAAAATCAACAACATGTTACAAGAAACTACAAAAAGATAAGTATAGTAGATTAAAGGCCTTATCTAATATATATATATACAGCTGTATATATATATTATACATTAAACGTTTAGCGTACGTCCAAACTCAACCCAAGCATTCCCCCTGCCTCGCACTCTGTGGGGAACTAAAGCAATTCACCGCAAGCAATTCCACAACCTCGTCCTCTCTAGGGAACTATAGCAGTTCAACCCAAGCAATCCCCTGCCTCGCCCTCTGTGGGGAATTAAAGCAATTCAACGCAAGCAATTCCACAGCCTCGCCCTCTGGGGAACTAAAGCAATTCAACCCAAGCAATTCCACAGCCTCGCATTCACCGGGGAACTGAAACAAATCATCCCAAGCAATCCCACAGCCTCGTCCTGTCTGGGGGAAGTGAAACAGTTCAACCCAAGCAATACCACAGCCTCGCCCTCTTTGAGGAACTAAAGCAATTCAACCCACGCAATTCCACAGCCTCTCCAGGGAACTGAAACAAATCAGCCCAAACAATCCCACAGCTTCGTCCTTCTGGGGGAATTGAAACAATTCATGTCGAAAACATCACAGCCTTGCATTCTCTGGGGAACTGAAACATTTCAGCCAAAGCAATCCAATAGTTTCGCCCTCTCTGGGGAACTGAAACAATTCAACCCAAGCAATTCCACAGCATCTCCCTCTCCGGAGAACCGAAACAGTTCAACCGAACTTCACCACAGACTCGCCCTCTCTGGGAAAATGAAATAATTCAACCTTTGAAATCCCACAGCCTCACCCTGTCTGGGGAAGTTAAGCAATTCAGTTCAATCAACACCACGGCTTCGTCCTATCTGGGGAACTGAAACCGTTCAACCCCAGCATTCCTATAGCTTCGTCCTCTACGGGGAACTAAACAATTCAATCCAAGCAATTCCACAGCCTCGCCCTCCTTTGGGGAACTAAACCAAGACAATTAATCCCAGAGCCTCACTCTCTCCGGGGAACTGAAGCAGTTCAACGCAAGCAATCCCACGGCCTCGCCCTCTCTGGGGAGCTAAATCAATTCAACCCAAGCAACATCACAGCCTCGTCCTCTCTGTGAAACTGAAACAATCCAACCCAAGCAATCCTCGCTGGGGAACTAAAGCAATTCAACGCTAGCAATTCCACAGTTTCGCCCTTTCTGGGGAAATAAAGCAATTCAACCCAAGCAATTCCACAGCCTCGTCCTGTCTGGGGGAACTGAAACAATTCATGCCGAAGACATCACAGCCTCGCCCTCTCTGGGGAGCTGAATCAGTTCAAACCAAGCAATCCCACAGCCTTGGGTACCGGTGGGGGGTCCAGTGTAGTCACCCATCACAGGCCCGTATCGTGGATTATTTGTAGGGGGCGACGCTTTTCTACTTGTGATTGCAGGCTCCCAAAAAATCACCTGCACCCCTCCCCGTGACGCTCCCACAACACCTCCAAAACGCCTCCTCTCGAACTCCAACTGCACCCTGAACGCTCCAGTAAACCAGCAACTATACCCCCTCTCTCGAGACCTCCAACTGGACCCTGAACGCTCCAATAAACCCGCAACTGTACCCCTCTCTCGAGACCTCCAATTGCACCCTGAACGCTCCAGTAAACCAGCAACTGTACCCCTCTCGAGAGACCTCCAACTGCACCCTGAACGCTCCAGTAAACCAGCAACTGTACCCCTCTCGAGAGACCTCCAACTGCACACTGAACGCTCCAGTAAACCAGCAACTGTACCCCTCTCGAGAGACCTCCAACTGCACCCTGAACGCTCCAGTAAACCAGCAACTGTACCCCTCTCTCGAGACCTCCAATTGCACCCTGAACGCTCCAGTAAACCAGCAACTGTACCCCTCTCTCGAGACCTCCAACTGCACCGTGAACGCTCCAGTAAACCAGCAACTGTACCCCTCTCTCGGGACCTCCAACTGCACCCTGAACGCTCCAGTAAACCAGCAACTGTACCCCTCTCTCGAGACCTACAACTGGACCCTGGACGCTCCAGTAAACCAGCAACTGTATCCCTCTTTCGAGACCTCCAACTGCATCCTGAACGCTCCAATAAACCAGCAACTGTACCCCTCTTTCGAGACCTCCAACTGCACCCTGAACGCTCCAGTAAACCAGCAGCTGTACCCCTCTCTCGAGATCTACAACTGGACCCTGAACGCTCCAGTAAACCAGCAACTGTACCTCTCTCTCTCGAGACCTACAACTGGACCCTGAACACTCCAATAAACAGCAACTGTACCCCTCTCTCGAGACCTACAACTGGACCCTGAACGCTCCAGTAAACCAGCAACTGTACCTCTCTCTCGAGACCTACAACTGGACCCTGAACGCTCCAGTAAACCAGCAACTGTACCCCTCTCTCGAGACCTACAACTGGACCCTGGACGCTCCAGTAAACCAGCAACTGTACCTCTCTCTCTAGACCTCCAACTGCACCCTGAACGCTCCAGTAAATCAGCAACTGTACCCCTCTCTCGAGACCTCCAACTGCAACCTGAACGCTCCAATAAACCAGCAACTGTACCCCTCTCTCGAGACCTACAACTGGACCCTGAACGCTCCAGTAAATCAGCAATTTTACCTCTCTCTCGAGACCTACAACTGGACCCTGAACGCTCCAGTAAGCCAGCAACTGTATCTCTCTCTCGAGACCTCCAACTGCACCCTGAACGCTCCAGTAAACCAGCAACTGTACCCCTCTCTCGAGACCTCCAACTGCACCCTGAACGCTCCAGTAAACCAGCAACTGTACCCCCTCTCTCGAGACCTCCTACTGCACCCTGAACGCTCCAGTAAACCTGCAACTGTACCCCTCTCTGGAGACCTCCATCTGGAAAAGCCCCCTTTTGAAACCTCCAACAGGCCCCTGGAGGATCCCCAAAAACCTTGCAACAACACCACATGCTCACCAATCACATTCCCAGCACACGGGCCTGCATTATGTTACTCTGCTATCATGCAATTGCGCAACAAGCAACAAACACGGGGAAATATCAAAACCAAAGAAGTAATGACACAGTGCCCTTCTCTCATCATGTAGACAAAGATGCAGACTGATTCTTCTATACGAGATGTTGTCCTCAACCATCCGAACTAAACTTACGCACACGTGGATGTGTACAAGCGTGTGCGTGTATGCGTGTGCGTTCGTGCGTGCGTGTGTGTGTGTGTGTGTGTGAGGCCATGTATGACAGCACCAAGAAAGCCATAGGTCCTACTCAGAGCAAGACAGCCCCTTGAGGTCCTCCACAGGCGAGCCCATCCATGACAGGAAAAAGCTAATGGAGAGGTGGGTAGAGTACTTCTCAGAACTATACTCCAGAGAGAATGCTGTCACCAGCTCAGCCATGGATGGCATAGAATGTCTGCCCATTCTAACAGAGCTGGACGAGGAACCAACCGTCGACGAATTCAGCAAAGCTATTGACAACCTCTCCAGTGGAAAAGTACCTGGAAGCGATGGAATTCCACCCGAAATCACCAAGTGCGGCAGTAGATGATATCTACTGGTGATCCATCGTCTACCCACTTAGCGATAAGGATAAGGATACTTTTATTTTTCCAACAGCTATTAAACAAATACAAATTATGTAAATATATGCACACATATACCTGTATATACTTGCATATGTAACAATATCAAAATGCGAAAAATACAAAACAACTGAAGATATGAAGAAACCCATGTTGAGATGGGTTTATCAAGTTATGTTTGACAAGAAAATTCACGACGTAAGCTTGATTTGATGATGTAGTGTAAGCTGTGACCAGGTGATGGTCACTTTCGACATCTGCTCCTCGCTTCACTATCGCGTCTAATAGAGAGTGGCGCCATTTGGTTTGGTTTGGTGAGTACCAAGTTAGTTTGTGGATGTCAGGGTGTTTACTATAGTAAACTATAGTAAATTTACTTTAGTAAACCGTAGTATTTTTTTAGCAGGGCGCCTACCCCCCACCGCTTTTAATTAGTTTGTATCCTATTTTATCCTGATTGCTAGCCTGCAAACATCTCCCACTGTGGGATATTGTCCAGTATTGGGCTAACCATAATATTAATTTTTTTACCAGTCCTGAGGACTGGATGCTGCGCTATATAAGAACTTGCCTTAAAAAGAAAGAAAGAAAGAAAGAAGAGTGAATGTGAGAAGAAACAGTCACGCCATCTAGTGAATATGGTCAAACCAGGGCATAAATAAAATAACAAATAAATAGACAGCATTTTGCCATGTTATCCGTCCATAACAACAACGAAATAAGGACAACTTTTACTTTGTATTTATTAATTTTACATATGACATGATCTATTCCAAACAGTTGTAATGTGCGGCATATGTTGCTTCTTTTATCACATATCTGATGATGTCAACAAAAAGGTAAATCATGCAGCAGTTCGTTTGAACACATGGCTCTCTGTGGGCGATATCCTAACTTGTAATGATTGTAATAAATCCACACACATCAAATGCGCCAGGATATCCAGACAAGAATTTAACAACACTTACAGAAACCAAAATGTACCATGGCACTGTTCAAATTGCTCAGCACCGTGTGGCATTTGCCATGGAGATGTCCTAAATGACCATAAAGCAATTCAGTGCGACCACTGCCTAAACTGGATCCACTCACAATGCTGTGCAATAGATGACAATGAATACAAACGATTAATAAATTCCTCATGTTCGTGGG
Source organism: Paraescarpia echinospica (assembly GCA_020002185.1). Lineage (NCBI taxonomy): Eukaryota > Metazoa > Annelida > Polychaeta > Sabellida > Siboglinidae > Paraescarpia > Paraescarpia echinospica. Next base: position 9,668,279 of record CM034538.1, read on the forward strand.
CCTGCCCCGAATGCAACAACTTCAACTTCACAAATTCTTTCTTCAGAGATACAGAAATCCCAACGGCAAATCCCTTTTATCCACTGGACAGTAACTGTCATAACCTAAACGAAACCACCAACAACAATACAACTAATAGCAAGAAAGCATATAGACCAAAAAAGAGACCAAACTTCAGATGCATCCTCATAAACTGCCAAAGCGTTAAAAAGAAAGCCTCAGACATCGAAGCACTAAACAATCTGCATAACCCAGACATCATCTGTGGCACTGAATCATGGTTAGATCCCTCAATAAAAAATGGAGAAATATTCCCAAGCAACTTTAACGTCTTTAGAAAGGACAGAGAAACAGACACTACTGGAGGGGGGGTATTTCAAATATCAAAAGATGACCTCATAACAAGCCACCTACCAGACCTAGACACTAACAGTGAGAGCATTTGGACTGAAACCCAGATAACAGGAATGAAACCAATAATCATGTGTACCCTCTATCGTCCCCCAAATGACTCTCATGGAACTCAAATCGAAGAACTAGACCTAGCCCTTTCTAAATTAGGTAACAAGATCAACACACATAATGTCATCATTACTGGCGATTTCAACCTCCCTAACATCAATTGGGAAATTCACCAAGTCACAACTAACAATGGATACAGTACAGCTGCTGCCAATAAATTACTCTCTCTTACAGAGGAACATGGTCTGATCCAACATGTCAAGGAACCCACGCACAGACAGGGAAATGCCAACAATATTTTAGATCTTGTCTTCACCAATAGACCTGGGTTAATAAAGAAGATAAATGTAGTAGACGGAATAGCAGACCATAGCACAGTCATTATTGATGTAAACATTTCGCCCAAACGCAAACATCGTCCAAAACGTAAAGTCTTCATTAGAAATAAAGCCGACAATATTAACATCCAGAAATCTCTTGAAAACTTTACACATGAATACTTCTCTCAAAACCAAAACATGACTGTCAATGACAAGTGGAATCTTGTTTCCACGAAAATCATCAACATTATGAACCAATATGTACCGCACCGACTTACTACTTCAAGACACAATCTTCCCTGGTTCAATAAAGATTTAAAGAAAATGTGCAAAATAAAGAAACAGCTATATAACAAAGCAAAAAGAACTAGAAATCCAGAAGACTGGAAAGAATTCTGTGACATCAGGAGAAACATGCATAAACACCTTCGTTCTGCTAGACTATCCTACATAAGTCAATTCCTGACAACAACAATAACAGAGAAACCTAAATCATTTTGGAGCTTCATTTCTAAACTTAGACAGGATAACCAGGGTATTGGGGACCTTAACATTGCTGGTAACATCATTAGCGACGACAAACATAAAGCAGAAGCCTTAAACAATCAGTTCCAAAGTGTCTTCACACACGAAGGAAATTCCACCCTACCAGATATGGCCAGAAGTCCACATGGAGAAATCCCCAAACTAACAATTACACTTAAAGGAGTACTTGATCAACTTTCCAAAATTAACATTTCTAAATCGCAAGGACCAGATGGCATTCCACCATGGTTCTTAAACAGATATGCCTCTCATCTAGCACCAGTAATACATGACATTTTCCAATCATCTGTTGACTCTGGACAAGTCCCCAATACCTGGAAAGAAGCCAATGTAACAGCAATTTTTAAGAAAGGAAGTAGAGCAGAAACATCTAACTACAGACCAATATCCTTAACACCTGTGGTTTCTAAACTTCTTGAACACATCATACATAGTCACATTATGAAACATCTTGAACAGCACCACATTCTAACTGACCACCAACATGGCTTCCGTGCCAAAAGATCAACTGAAACACAATTAATTCAAACAATCCATGACATAAGCAAATCACTTGATGAGAAGAAATCTGTAGACATGGCCATCCTTGACTTCACCAAAGCATTCGATAAAGTTCCACATAAAAGATTAATCCACAAACTCAAACACTATGGCATCACAGGCCCAATATCATCATGGATAAATAGCTTCCTTACAGGAAGAACTCAACAGGTCGTTATAAATGGATCTAAGTCAACATCAACTCAAGTCATTTCTGGGGTACCACAGGGCACAGTACTGGGGCCCCTACTTTTCCTACTTTACATAAATGACCTGCCAGACAATCTTTCCTCAACTGTTCGCCTTTTTGCAGACGACTGCCTGTTATATTCACCGATTAAAACTGACCAAGACACATCTGTCCTCCAAAACGATCTGCTCAAACTTGAGAAATGGCAACACACGTGGCTTATGAAATTCAACCCCACTAAATGTTATACAATGACAATAGCCTCAAGAAAACCGACACCAAATCTCTACACATTCTGCGGACAACAACTTAAATCTGTTGAATCACACTGTTATCTTGGCATACATATATCAAATACATTAAATTGGACAATACAAAGCAACTCGGTCACAAAAAAAGCACAACAGACATTGGGAATGATTAGAAGAAATTTAAATAAATGCCCAACCCAAATCAAGTCCATAGCCTACACAACCCTTGTCCGCCCCATACTTGAATATGCGTCAGCATCATGGGATCCACATTGCCTAAGAAATATCAAACTCATAGAAAGAACCCAGAGACAAGCCGCCAGATTTTGTAAGAACAACTATTCTAGAGAGCCTGGAACGGTAACACAACTCCTTAAAGATCTCCAGTGGGACACCCTCCAATCACGAAGAAAAACCCAAAGACTTAGCATATTATATAAAATGGAACATAACCTCATAGATATCCCACTAGATCAATACACCAAACGCAACACCAGATGCTCACGTAAACATAATAAACAGTTAGTACAAATCAGGCACTCGACAAACATATTTGGAAACAGCTTTTTCCCAGTCACAATAAAAGAGTGGAATTCTCTACCTCCAAGCATTGTATCAAGTACGTCACTGAATTCATTCCAGATTAGCCTAGCCCAACATGTAAAAAATTAATCCATAAGAGCCACCATGCGCACTGGCGTGATGTGTCCATAGGACATTTTGCCAGTCAAAATACAGATACAGATATTAAAAGAAAGTACCACTCACTGTCCCGTGTCCACTGCCATTACTGGCATTATATTAGAATGATTAGTGTTTAATATAAATTTATTTAGTACGCATTTACAGGTTCTTACATGTCCTCTCCTGGCTTCTACGCTATACTCATAATACTGCCTCTTATGCCAGCTCTAATATTTATCGTCAGTTCGAACTATACGCATGCATTGCAATGCCAATCGATCTGACGAATTCCAAGATTGATGGGGCGGGGCGGTATAGGCACAAATAGCCACTATAGTCAAAGGGGCACATGTGTAGAATCCGGACCCATCTCGATTTCGCCGGTATAACTTGAGTTCTGCCTAACTTTGATACCTCAGTCTCAGAGCGTTAGTTCCATTACTTTTTGTTGTGTGTGTGTGTCCTTTAGCACATAGCAGTACCATCCATACTGTAGCACTTCCTGACTAACATAAATACTAGGTTTTACACTTACAGGATGTTTTACCTGAGTGTTGTTTTTCTCATGGTTATATTTGTAGAGATTAAAAATAGTACGAATGACTGTTATGCAACTTCACATGAAATTTCTGTAAACACATCAGGATCGATTTCTCTCATCAAGGCATTGTCCATCAACTTGCTGCATAAACCAAGGATGTCCAGAGCAAACCCCCAAAAATTCCCATCATACTTTATGCTATATCTTCTTGTACTGGCAAACGACATTGAATTAAATCCCGGCCCCAGAGCACCCAAGTACCCTTGTGGTGTTTGCCAAAAAACAGTAACTTGGAAACAGAAAGCAATTTGTTGCGACTCCTGTAATACTTGGTTCCACACGCAATGTGAAAATGTCAGAGACACAATATATGAAACGATGCAAAACACATCATGGCATTGCCTAAAATGTGGAATGCCTAATTTCAGTAGTACCCTTTTCAATTATGATGACATTGAACTTTCTGAAAATATATATCAACACATCTCTCAATCAAATGATGACTCCATTCAACTCCCTACAACACCAGCAGGGCTAGGACCTCCACTACATACATCATCTCCTTCGAATCAAAGGAAACAGCACAATTACCGTCATACTCCTAATACTAAAAAACCATTGAGAATCATCAACCTAAATTGTCAATCACTAAAAAACAAGAAGGCAGAATTCCTTTCACTCATTGATAGCTCCAAACCAGACATAATTATTGGCACTGAATCCTGGCTTAGCAATAGCATATTAGATTCTGAATATTTCCCAGATAAATTCAATGTATATAGAAAGGACAGAACAGATGAACAGAGAGGAGGAGGGGTATTCATTGCAATACATTCTGACCTGCTTAGTGAAGAGGAATTTGAATTAGAGACAGACTGCGAAATCATTTGGGCTAAGATTAGCATAGCTGGTTGTAAATTACTTTACATATGTGCCTACTACAGACCTGACGTAAATGATGAACACAGCATAGAACAATTTGAAATATCTCTAGGCAGAGTAAATCAAAAGCAACACTTATTCATTGCAGGAGATTTTAATTTTCCTGGATGGGACTGGCAGAATGGAATATTAAAACCAAACTGCCAAAACGTACTACTTCATGATAAATTTCGAAACATTCTAGATGACCTTGGTCTTATCCAGATTATAGACAAGCCAACAAGGGGAGAAAACACTCTAGACTTAATGATCACAAATAACCCTACCAAAGTCAACCGAACAGAGATATTACCAGGAATCACAGATCATGACTGTTGTTACACAGAGCTAGACATAAACCCAATGAAACACAAACAGAAACCTAGAAATATTCCCCTTTTCAATAAGGCAGACTGGGACAAATTTAGAAAACATATGAAAGATGTAAGCAAAAATCTTCAAAATTGCTATGAACAAAACAGTGCAAACAAGTTGTGGTGTATGTTTCGGGATAGCATTGTCAAAGGTACTGGGTTGTATATACCATCCAGAATGGCTAGATGTAGGGACGGATACCCCTGGATTACACCAACACTAAAGAAACTTATGCAAAAAAGGGACAGAATGTACAAATGTCACAAGCACACTCCAAAATACAAACATCTAAAACAAACTATACAGCAACAACTGAGAACTGCCTACTGGAACTATGTAAATGAAATTGTCACCTCTACTGAAGATAGTCAACAAAAACAAGGTTATGCTAAGAGATTCTGGACTTACATGAAACACTGCCGTACAAACCACACAGCGATATCGCCTCTCAAACAAAATGGAATCCTACACTCAAACCCTAAAGCCAAAGCGGAGATACTAAATCAGCAGTTACAATCAGTCTTTACAGATGGCCCATCTCCCCAAGTAACCAAACTACCCAATCCAACACTACCAGAAATGCCAGAAATAGAAATTACAGAAGCTGGTGTACTAAAACTCCTACAAAATCTTAAACCGTATAAAGCACAAGGACCAGACAACATCAACCCAAGAATTCTAAAAGAATTGGCTGTTGAAATTGCACGATCGCTAACTTTAATCTTTCAGAAGTCATATGCTACAGAAGTCCCCACAGACTGGCTAAAAGCAAATGTCTCACCTATTTTCAAGAATGGTCAAAAATACATAGCTTCAAATTATAGGCCCATTTCCCTGACATGCATAGCATCAAAACTAATGGAACATGTCTTGGTTAGTAGTATAATGAAACATGCACATTCACACAACATTCTTTATCATCTTCAACATGGCTTTCGCTCCCAAGTATCTTGTGAGACACAGCTTATTCAGTTCATACATGACTTAGTTACCCATATGCAGTCTGGCATGCAAACGGATGTCATAGTGATGGACTTCTCTAAAGCATTTGATAAGGTCAGCCATAAAAAACTGATTTACAAACTCCATCACTATGGCATCCAAGGCAAAACAAATTCCTGGATTCGATCATTTTTAACAGACAGAACTCAAAGAGTCATAATAGAGGGCGAGGCCTCCTCTGAGGTACCCGTAACATCAGGAGTACCACAAGGCTCTGTACTTGGCCCTTGTCTATTCCTCTTTTACATAAATGACATCCCAGACAATATTACATCTACAGTTAGACTTTTTGCTGATGACACCATAATGTATATAGCCCTTAAGCCTAAGACAAATACAGCTGTGCTCCAGGAAGATCTTCACAAACTTGGAAAATGGGCCATAACCTGGAACATGGAATTCAATCTTCAAAAATGCCATGTCATACCTGTAACAAGAAACAAAACTGTCATTAACAATCAATACATGCTTCACGGTCAAACACTAGAAACTGTTTCACAGGTAAAATATCTTGGTATAACCATAACCTTGGATCTCCGGTGGAATGCCCACATAAATAACATTTGTCTAACAGCAAATAGATCATTAGGCTTCCTCCGCAGAAATCTCAAAGTTCCGTCAATTCAAATAAAAACTCAGGCCTACTTCACCTTTGTCAGACCCATCGTGGAGAACAGCTGTACTATCTGGGATCCATATACCCTTACACAAATAAACAAACTAGAAATGATTCAACACCGTGCAGCCCGATATGTCATATATCGCCACCACAATACCTCCAGTGTAACAGACATGCTCCAGACATTAGGATGGAGATCCTTATCAGACAGAAGAACTGATGCAAAACTATGTATGATGTACAAGATAGCAAATGGCCTAGTGGGTATACCAGCAAACCAATACCTTATTCCTGTAAATATAGTCACTAGAAAACAACATTCCTTATCTTACCTTATCCCTCACTCCAGATGCAACTACCACTTGTATTCTTTTTTCCCCAGTACCATTCGACTTTGGAATTCCCTCCCTCAATATATTGTAAATCAAAACAGCCTGTATGCGTTTAAAAGCAACATCCAGACTTTGCAGTACCCCATGTTTTAGACGTTAACAAGTTCTTCTGCACGTATTTATGTTTATTTACATGATAATTTGTGTTCTTATATATTGCACTCTAAAAACAAAACAAAACTTTCCTGTTCGCCTGCCATGCCACGGCACCGCCTGTATCCTCAGCATGTTGAGGCTAGGCGTGTATTGGAAGAAGAAGACATTAGCCCCTATTAGGCACTTCAATGAATCCTGCTACCGCGATGTTTTTACGTGCGCGCAGCGGCGTTGCAGCAGCGCCGTTTCGTTTTCTCGGCACCTGGGTAGTGGTTTTTTCAACCTCTATTTTCGTGCTCTTTTCCTGGTCGTTTACGTCATTCGCAGCGAGATTCCTTTTGCGGGTAAGTCGAACTTTCTGTACGTCCTTTTCTTTTTCAAATTTGATCAAAATTATGGTAAATTTAATCGATTTGATGACATAGCTGTGTTTCAGTTGCAAAATTTATAGTCTAGTAATGATTTGTATCGAACGATTATGTTTGTAGGTAGATCTATAGGATTACATTAGTATGTGTTGAAAATTTCGTTGGCGTGAATGCTCGTGCAATGTGGTTTTTGCGCCATTCAAAACATGTGACATTTGAGCGATCTGTGTCAATATGACCGAGAGTGCGTCACCGGAGACGCGGACCGAGATCGTGGAGCGCCTTGATCATGACATATTTATTTAATTAATGTCTGTGCCTTTTAGTGAAAACAAAAACAACAGTATCTGATTTAACTTTAACTTAAGATAGGGCCTATAATGATAATAATATTACTTAAGTTATTAATTTATTTAATGATTATAATTTATAGTTATACGTGTCAAGCCAATTCTACTAGTATTATTATTAATTAATATGATATAGTATTACTATTATTACTAGTAATAGTAGTATTATTAGTATGATGTTGTCAAGTAGTAGTATTTGTTAGTCAGAGTTAGGTTTATACATTTTAGTTTGACTGAGTTAGGCTTGCTAGAATTTAGAAAATACAAATTTTATATCCAGTCCTGTTAATATTCAATTTGTTTTGAAAGGCTGATATTTAAAATAACCAACAATCAATTAATTGTTTTATTAAATAGATTATTTAACCAGTTTGTCACTTTAAATTAAAATTATGTACCGTGATTCATCAAAAGTTGTCAATGTGTTTAGTATTTCTTTGACTTAAAATCTCTACAAAACCAATACTATTTATATCATATTTAAATAATATCCTTGTCAATTCTGCAATACAGAATCTTATATTTAGGTTTGCTAGTTGTAGAAATATGGCCCATGCCAGCCCATACTACAGGCCAAGCATGGTAGTCTTAGCCTTAGGCCAGGGTTGGTTACTGTTTATGCTTGGGTTTAGCATGGCTTATTCCATTATTTATGGTTATGCTTTTATTTAGACTTAGAAATAATATAAATTTCATTATGTAATAATTTTAATTAATTGTTGTTACCTATTAAATCAACAGTTTGTTAGAAAAGTTGTTTTTGTGGTCAAATACGTAAATTATTTGACTTAATTTGTTTTAAAAAGTGTTTCAAGATAAACAGTCACTGCACAAAATTTTGTAAAACATGTAATACAAACCATAAATGCCTTGATCAGTTGTAGCATCATTTGTTTCATTGTGTGACAACACGCAATACATTTAAACACCACAGTTTTACATCTCAAATATCACAATTATTATGAATTTATGTGTGACATAATGCATTATAATAGAATTTCACACTGCTCTCTTGAGTAACAGAGGCAGGGATGTGAAAAGTATTTCACAAGATTTGCATGCAGAATCAAAACAGTTATCATAATATGATTCACAATTGCCTTTTTATTTCAGATATTGTTCGCAATTACATGCAGTGACACTGATCTTGCACTGATCTGTGTTTGACTGTGAAGGTACCGAGCCACAGAGTCATCTGAATATGACACCCATCACCTGTCTGCATACGTACACATTTAATCTGACTGATTATATATCTAATATCTAGATTGAACAGTGTCCATTCAACACGACATGAACATTACTTATAGACATCATGCTGAAGAACACAACGTTATTTTACAAGATACTGAAATATGAACCTTGCTGCACAGATCTTGCAGCCTACTGGCATTAAATTATGAGACAATCAACTTCCAATATTACAAAAAGACTATTAAGAGCAGAACAGATTTCTTCATGGCTTGACTCCCATGGGCCATGGGGAGTAATGCAGAAAGCAATCTTCCATTTGGCGCATTTGGATTCAGCGACAGAATACTGTGAACAATTTATAAACATTAGTTCATCAAGTTCATGTTAAAATGCAGAACATTACATTATGAAGCAGTAACAATTGATTACTGGTGTGTACAGAGCCTGCAACAGTCATCCAACCTGTCATGACACAGTCACACATAGACACAGTGAACTAGGAGTATGACTATTGTATTTCATTGTCATGTATTGATATGTTGAGTTTGTGTGATATTTAGCCAATATTTACTTATTAATAAAGTTACTGTTAATGCTATATGACTGGTTAATGTATATTTATTATAATGTTTAATGTGGTTATAAACATTGCATAAATTATATAACTGTCTTCATAATTATGGACATTCCAGCCTTTCATCGAAATGTAGCGGTCAGTTGTTAAGCGTGCTAATATTAGCCAATATTAACTTATTAATTAAGTTACTGTTAATGTGAAATGACTGGTTAATGTATATATTTATTACCATAATTAATGTGGTTTACTGCATGCATAAATTATACAAATATTTTCATAATCATGGACAATATGGCCTTTTACTGAAATGTGTCGGTCTGTCGAGATCGCGTGCTAATGACCCAATATTGACTAATTAAATCATTATTAATTGATTTGTTAATGACTATTTATTACCATCATTAATGTGGTTATACACATTGCATAATATGTATAAATATCTTCAAAATCATGGGCATTATGGCCTTTAATTGGAATGTATCGGTCTGTTGAGTTTGCATGCTACATTACTAAAATTAACTAATTAATTGCATTAATTTGGTTATAATTATTACTAAAAAAATATTAAATATTGTAAATTCATTACTCTGGTCAATGTGTTTGAAAACCCTGAAAACAATATTTAAATATATGTATAAATAAAAAAGTTATGACATTTTAAAGCAAATATTTATCCACAGAAAACAAAAAAATGAGTCCATTTTGCCATTGTAAGAGGTACACAAAAATTAAGCAGTTTTTCTGTCTTAAAATCGCAATATCTTTTGATCTATTAAAGGTATCTTAATAAAATAAACAGTTATGTGATCCTTAACCTATTACCTTTAATTTAAGCCCATTCTCAATGTTCTAGCATGATATTAAATTTTTTGTTGAAGTGCCTACCCCTATTCAACATTATACCAGGCATATTGGGTTTGACTAAAAGGCGCACGACCACGAAGTTGACGAACGACCACGCACAACCACATAATATACTGTGTTGGTAGATAGTTTGGCCGTTGATGGTATATACATGGTTTGTATGTGCATTATTAAAAATTTTGAGTCTGTATTTCACCCAGGAGTTACACAATTTAGGCATTTTATCCGATCTTCTGGACAAGCATTTAGTCTTGGCACCATAGCGCCACCTGGCGAATGGAACCGACGAGTTACCACAAGCGATGATAAAAGTTGCGAATTTTGTTACTCCAATGTGAAGAACATATGTGAAATTTAGCGAGCTGCACACACATACCTCCTACGTGCCACCAACAGCTCGCTTGGTTACCAGCACTACATACATTTTGGCCGTGCATGGTCGTGCACCTTTTAATCATACCGGGCATATTTACTTTTAAGAATATTGCGTCTTAGTGCAGTTTTGTGGCGTAAATAGCACCCCAGTTTGCATGAACATGTGCTGCTATATCGCTCATTTTATGAGTGCTATGTGGTAATGCACGACCGCAGCGGTGCAGACTAGTGCAAACCGGGTCGTTATTTGGGCTTCAAAAGTGTGCTACGACAATATTTTCGTAATGTAAATATGAGTGGGATGATGTTGAATGATGGAACAAATGATCTGAGGTATCAAAGTTAGGCAAAACTGAAGTCATACCGACGAAATTGAGGTGGGTCTGGATTCTTCACACAAGTGCCGTCAAAGGGGAATGAAACACCCGAACAGCAAAATCACAAGAACATACCATTTAATATACATATCACCATGATTTGATGAGTACGGTACCACGGTATATCTTAAGTAATTTTTCAAACTTGGTCATCATCGACACTGGGAGGCGCCATCACTATCTAGCAGCCAGTGGTTTGAGTCGCGAACTGCCAGGCACTGCTGCACACAATAATTCAATAGGCGATGCAGCATAGCTTCCAGAAAAAAACTACAAAATGCATGCAAAAAATTACAATAGCCAAATTGAATGCATTGCATGGTAACTGGATATACTACACACATGCTAGGAATAACTTTTCGCAAACTTTCAAAGAAGGATTCCCAGAGAAAAACAGGTTATAGATGATGAAATTGGCATGTCTGCCTGCAGCAAGCTCTGCTAAAATCGGTGGTGGTCACTTTCGAATGCTGATTTCAAGACTAAATACTAATGAGATGAGCATGGAGAGAAGGTGAATGTCAAAACATAATTCTTAGTCAAAGACACGGGTCCCTCTTTGGTCAAGTTTTTCTGCAAATGACTGCATCAGTGAAGTAATGTTCAGCAAATCTGTTATCTTTTGCTCATTCTGAGTGCACCTGCACTCCGACACCCTCAGGCTACATTTTCATTAAGTAAATCACAGTATTTTTTTCTTTTTTATGTTGATTGCCTAAACAATTTATTTGTTGACCAGTACAAAGAATACCATGTGTAATGAGGCTCCATATTTTAATTTTTTCCCAGGAATGTCTATTTATGAAATATATTAAACAAAATAAAAAATTTCCATTAGTTAGATAGGTGCAACTCAAACTACTTGCTTGGAAGTTGCATTAAAAATAAGATGGTGATACTCAGTGCTCTAGTTTGCCGCTTTTTAGGCATTGAACAAAATAATTTTTTCAGTTTGTCTCATAAATGAATAGGTTTCTATCATTATTAATGCATGTATACTATATTGTACATATTGAAATGAAACAGCTGCGTTTTTTCCTTTTCATGAAAAAAGCTTTTACTACTACCTCCATAATGACCACGTGTATTTGGACACCGTATGTTTTCGGACACCCTAAAAATCTAAAAAAATAATTATTTTTCTGTACCGTATGTTTTGCGACACCTTAATAAATATAATTATTTTTTTCCCTGTGTATTCGAACAAACATGATATTAGGCCATTGGACACTGAAAAATAGTTAGTAGCAGGGTACGAGACGAAGATATCATAATGTTAGGACTCGTTCATGTCCCTAAGTATGGGGACAGTGAATCTGAGATTTATTTTTGTGCACCGTATGTTTTGGGACAGTTGATAATTTAATTATCTTTAAGTGTCCCAATACCAGACCTGGGACCGAGTACATTTTTATGAGTACGAGTACGAGTACTTTGACGATGGATAAGTACGAGTACGAGTACATTGCTAAAAGCTGAGTACGAGTAAAAGTACGAGTACATTCTCACGAGTACGAGTAAAAGTACGAGTACATTAAAAAAATATAAATATTAAATAATAACATATTTTTAAATTATTAATTAATCTAATTTATATAACTCAGCACAAGTGAATATGTAATGGCAGTTGATTAATCTTTTATGAGGAAACCTAAAAAACCTCTATTTCATCAACAATGAAATTCACTTCATTGGCATTCATTTCAGTGGCATCGTATGATCTTATCATCTATTTGCCATTGCACCGAATGAACATGATTTGTGCACAGGTTGAGTCTTGCAGGCTGCACTGTTCAGGGCAGAATACTTTCTCCGCTATGCTAAATACCCTTTCAACTAAGGCTGATGAGGCTGGAATGCTGAGATGGTGAGGGACCAACTGAGCCAGAGTTGGAAAACTCAGAACTGCAGTGGGTCACTGTAACAATCTGTACATGGCTGACTGAGGTATCCGTTCACCTATACAATCAGCAATCTGCTGATGTTATAAGTTTGCAATTTATATTTTCTGATCGTAGACTACTAGTTGTTGAGAGGGTTAGCACATGTCCACATAACAGGCTCAGCATCCCCTTTGGACTTTTTAGCCAGGCTGCTGGCATGGGATTATACTAGTTTAGGAGACAGTCTGACTTGAGCCACCTTACTTCTACAGAGGAAGACTGGCAGTTCTTGTTCTTAGCAGTTAGCACTGTCAGCTAGTGGCATGGTCTCCATACTACATCAAAGGCATTTCCTGTCTAACTGGTGGGTTAACTGCTAATTGACTCTTTATGGCTTAATTAAACAAACAGGTTTATGGCCTGAACTGCTAGCTTACAATTATTGTTTGCTTAACAGGGTGTTTCTGACTGAGAAAAGATGCTGCTTGTTGCCATGTTTGGGTATCATAGTCATTGTTATCAGAGAATGAGGATGTGCTGGGATGTGTATGGATGGTAAGGTTGTATACTATCAGAAATAACAAAGTATTTAAAAAATAGTTGAACATTAAAATATTTCAGGAAAGTTTCATTTTATAACCAAATATATTTATTTTCCCCAGTACATATTGAGAAAGTACTCAGATGTACTCGTAGTGTACTCGTAAAATCGAGTACGAGTCCATGACCCATAAGTTTCATGAGTACGAGTACTTCAAAAATGTACTCGAGTACATGAGTACCGAGTACTTCGGCCCCAGGTCTGCCCAATACATACGGTCATTACAGTACTATTGCTGCTGCCGCCGCTGCTGCTACTGCTGCTAGATAACTTCTAGCACTATAGTGGCTGTACATGATATTTAGATCAAATGTTTGCATTAGATGTTTGATATGCTCAGATGCATGCATGATGTAGTAATTTCGACCAATTGTTCACAATGTTTTCTGCTATTGTTCTAGGTTGCGTAAATACAGATGCATTACAAAAAATTCATGAAGGTATAGAAATGAAGCATAGTGTAGTGGCCCTTTGTTTGACAAATGTAAGCTCTCAGTATACGTATAGATGTGTGTCCCCTCTGATCACGGTGCAAAGTTTTGTTCGGAATTCCGGATCAACCAGCAGATGTAACTGATGGGGTAACTACAGGCAGACAGAGAGACAGACAGACTCATATTTTGCTTTTGTATACTATTTTATGGATTGATAGAAAGTACACATCAACTAAAGAGAACTTGATAATATATAAAACTGGCTGTGATGATAATAACAGTGTTATTCCGAGCTGTTAGTAGTAAGCAGATGGCTAACATGGAACTACGTCTGGTGAAGAAAGACACATTCTAGACTGGTTGATTTATAGCGACGTGCTCTGTGAATAAGTGCCTGCCCCTATTCCAAGCTCTGCAAGTAGCTAGCTTGTTTAGAGGTATAGGAGAATCTCACATGAAAGACATATACTTGGGTATGTTGAGATTTGATAACTTAAATGGTTGGTTTACTGAAGCCATTTCATCTTTCCTGTCAGTTCATTGAGTCATTCATGCAAACAAGATCATCCTGCGATTCTTGGTAATGATGCTAATTCAGTCTGCGAAGCCATTTCACTTCTAGTTCAGTAATTGGTGCTTTGGTACAGGCCTTGTAAATGTCAGGGTATTGGTGCTATTGGGCGTGAACATATTGAGATGCCAGGTCTATGAGTTAATACACACACATTTACCCCCTGGGCCCTTTCACTTCCCCTGGCACAGACACCAGGGGAAATTAGTTTTTGTGTTTATTCTGAAAAACATAAGCAGCGTGGCATAGACAAAATTGACCATGTTTTGAGTTTAACCAATTTTTTAAACAATTGGTCATCCTTATTATAGTGAAACTGTTTGTTGTTTTTATCCTAAAACATACTTTGAGGCACACAGATTTCAACAAGGCCAGTTAATAAGTTTCTGGATGTTTCCATACTTTTGGCCCAAGTCCAGCCAGATTTTGCCAGCTTTTGTAGTTACACACATGCTCATTGGTCAGAATTAGCCTTGTGACATCAATCCACATTGCTATGTATGTCATCTACGATTTTTGTGAGTGCCTTAGCCTCAGCACTGTCGTCCATGCATACTAAGGAGCAGGCATTTGATTTGTTGGATAGCTGCTAGCACCTACTTAAAGAGCTCTTTATATACAGGAAAAAGTTTCTTTAATTGAAACTATTTATCAAATGTTCAATTATGGTGCACACGAAAAACAGACGAAAAAAATGCAATGTATTTTTTAGAAATGCTTTTTTTTATAAAATTCACCTGCTGTGACATAAGTGCATTTGAGTAGTCAGATTTTCCGGTGTGATTGTAGAAGCTGTTGACAGTAAAATAGTGCATTGGTAGCTGATTTTACTAAGCGGAAGGGTATTTGGCAGCAATTTGACTAGTTGACCCTTTAGCCAGATTACTGCCTGCATCCATTCGTAAATATTGATGGGTGTCACACGTAGAGGCATTTTACTAGAGCTAGAAATATTAGATTTTGACTAAACTCAACCAGCATGTCTGAGATGATAATAACAGCAGGTGAGAAGTTTAAGAAATTTTATAGGTCAGATTTTCTTATACACCTGTAATCACCCAAAACGTTAACATGGCCGCCAATGGGAAAACTAACAATGTGCTGAGGCCAATTAGAGAGCCTGGCAACGGAAGCACGCTAATCATTGCACAATTATGGAGAACGCGTTTTACTTCAAATATCTTGAAACAATTATTGAAAATACGTGTATAGCAAAACAACAATTGAATGGGACAAACCGTTTTTAGTCCTTTGGGCCGAAGGTCCAAGGGACTATTGCCATCACTCTGTGTCCGACGTCCGCCATTGGCTGCCGTATCTCAGAAACTGTTCAGCAACTTTTTTTCTAATTTTATATAGGCATATCTTAGGGTACTGCCACTATGCACAAGAAATCTATATTTGATTGAATCATTCTAAGGACCCCGTAGGGCCCCCAAGGGCCCAAAAAGCTGGTAATTTGTCACATTTTGTCTATTTTTTCAAAAACTGTTTAGCAACTTTTTTTCTAATTTTGCATAGATGTATCTTAGGGTGCTGCCACTATACACAAGCAATCTGTATTTGATTGAATCATTCTAAGGGCACCTCAGGGGGCCCCAAAGTGCAAAAGTGTTACATTATCTAGTGATATGGTTTTGAGAAGGGCCCTTGAGACCACCCCCAACAGTAGATGTTGTGTATTGTGCCAGAAACTGCCCAGGCCTCACTCCACTCTGCATTGTTCCATTGAGATCTTGACTAATCTTTAATTGGTCACAGGCAGAGCAGACACATTTGACCCCTGTTAAATTCAGTTGCCTGCAGCTTTTAAACTGTATCTTCAAAACTATTGATTTTCTATAATTGCAAGTTGTGTTTATTTTGATAATAATTTAATTATTATAAAATGGTGTGACTGTGGTGTCTACTGGTTAAAGATGTATTGTCACATGTAGGTGACAAACATAGAAAATTAATATTCTGGACAACTATAGAGTGAAATATCCTACACTTTATTGATATAAAATGCATTCTACTGTTCTGTTTACACTTGCCATGCCTTGTGTAGACATGGTACTATGTAAATCAATTGTATCAATATAGACTAATAATTACAGATTCACAATGTAGTTGACATTTGAAACAACCAAATGTCAACCATTAGAAGAGTTGACATAGTTCCGCTATACACAAGAAATCTGTATTTGACCAGCTGCCATGTCAAGTCCCTTATAATTATGACTGACAGTGTTCAACATTCAGGTAAATAGCAAATAACAAAGGAGACAAGAAGTCTGAGGAGAGTGATTAGCTGTATTTGGTAAATTTTGGTTATAGCCTGAGCCTGTTATCAGATCTGTCTACTGACTGGACCTTCTGGCCAATCAAGCAAGTGACATTGTTTTCTGAATGTCTGCTAATTAGGCTGTATAATATTATGCAATTGAACTGCTGGAGACGTCTGGTCTTTGGGGAATTCACACCCTAAGGTGACTTTTGTTGATGTTTACCTTTAGAAATAGGGCACAAGGTAAAAAAATCAATATAAATGTTAATGTAACGTACCAACTGGCTGTATTAAATGTTCTTATAAAACACATATTGGACTTTCTGGAAAACTGTATCAGGAGTTCATAGTGCCACCTGAGAACATTGTGCTGGATTACAAATTGTCCAACAGCAAAGTGCTGATTTTTCTGGTGCATTGCCAAAACTTGGCACCTTTAAAATGTGCATAAAACACAAACACGTGGAGGGATTACAAAAAATAAAATTGCAGAGTGCGTGTAACATGGGTGCCTACAAAGTGTGTTGTTTTCAACATTTTTATCCAAAATCACCATGTCAATTTGGGGTCAGGACACTGTTAGACTTCCTGCTTGGAAAAAAAGTGCAATGTATTTTTGAGAAATGCTTTTTTTATAAAATTCACCTGCTCTGACATAAATGCATTTGAGTAGTCAGATTTTCCGGTGTGATTGTAGAAGCTGTTGACAGTAAAATTTTGCATTTTTAGCTGATTTTACTAAGCGGAAGGGTATTTGGCAGCAATTTGGCTAGTTGACCCTTTAGCCGGATTACTGCCTGCATCCATTCGTAAATATTGATGGGTGTCACACGTAGATGCATTTTACGAGAGCTAGAAATATTAGATTTTGACTAAACTCAACCAGCATGTCAATGAGATGATAATAACAGCAGGTGAGAAGTTTAAGAAATTTTGTAGATCAGGTTTTCTCATAATCACCCAAAACTTAATGTGGTTGCCAATGGGAAAACTAACAGTGTGCTGAGGCCAACAGTATTATAAAATGTTAACACAAATGCTTTATAGCTTACCGATATAGTAGTGCAATAGTTGAGTTTTCTTTACGTGTGACACTGAAATTATGCAATTTTTTTAAATTAACTCTTCATACAAGTTATAACTTGTACAGTGATTGTTTATATTTTATCACAGATACATCTGCCACATACTAAAAGTACTGTATCGTGTTGACTGTGTCTTACAAATGTACATAAGAAAGACCGTATTCAAGCCAATTGGATAAAGGCACCATATGTAACAGCAATGTCACTGGTAATTACTGGTTTGGATTGCATGTCTTCGCAAGACTTCTTGGTAACATAAAGCATGTTTGGGCTTAATTACTTTAATACGTACTTGAGAAGCGTGAACATGAAAGGCAGTTAAATTGACCATACTCTTCTTATACATAGCCTCTGATGTAGCCAAATGGGTCAACAACAAAATGTATCAGTTTATTAACTATTCCTTTAGTATTCCATCCATTACCAGAAGCTTTTATGTTGTCAGCAAATGTATTAAAGTAGGACTTCCAGGTAGCAAAGTGGAACTGTTTAATCAGCAAGAATTCTTAAACGTGGCATGTGACCAAAGGTTAGATGTAATATTTTCTCTCAGAAAATGTAATCTGCTTTATTACTAGATTTGTTCTGTAGGAATATTTATATATATATAAGATACACTAATTTGTGTATGATTCAGTAGAATGACTGTTACCTGGGGTGGTTCGTGTCCATGTATTCATTTATTTTCACCAGTTGCATTCAGATTCAGGCAGTTTATTGCCAGGTAGCATTTGAATTTGTGGCATCAACAATTCATATACTCTTTTCAACATTCAAATACTTTTTTTATGCCTTTCTCCCCTACCCTCCAACATACCTACACACTCACAAAATAAACAAATCAGAAACAAATACAAAAGAGCCAACTACATCCCTCTAAGTTGCGACTGAATTGGTTGCATATACGACTGTTTTTTCTGTTTGGCGACTGACACGTCATTATGTACGGTCGGTCACCCGCTGGCAGCCACGATGAGTCTGTAATAACAGATCATGCGTTGTTATTTGCTGTTTCATAAACCATGAGGAAGACCTCTCTGTTCAAGTATACCACAGACTACGGGTAAAACCTGTTCTTAAGCCTTGCCGTTAATGTATGACATCATAGACAGATATATATATATATATAATATATAAGCAAATGTCATTAGGCTGTGGCAAAATTCCATGCACATGTACACGCAAGCTAACATGTCACATTTAGGTCACCTGTCAATATTTATGTTAACCACGTTTAATTATCGCATGACCTGCAGCTCTACATGTTTTGTAGCTGGATCTTCCTTGATGATTTGGACACATGGAGCGCACGTTAATAGAATATTATGTACTTATTTATAATAATTTTTTTTATGTAGTGAAGATATCTGATCCAGCTGCCAATAACAAAGCTCTTCTTTTGGTGTGGTTTTGTGGACTGTGCCATGTATGTATGTTGCAATCCTGGGGGGAGGGCACTGCCTATACTAGCAGTACTGTGGATGTGCCAACTTCAAGGGTAGTTTTTTTACTGAGGCTCCCTAGATCAAAGGTCTGTTTTTCACATGTTCTCCCTGGAACAAGGGCCAACGTTATACAGATGTTCCCCAGACAAGGGTATCAATTCAAGGTATATATTGGCAACTACTCAGGGCGATTTTTGCGTGAAATATATATGTTTATGTTTATATGAATTAAATACTTACTTAAAATTTGTGGCTTTCTTAAATTTGTCCCTAGATCAAGGGTATACTTTTTGATATTGGATGCCCTTATCAAGGGTAGGGGTATGTGACCTTCAGCTGCACACCCCTACCCACATTTAAAGGTAGTGCACCCCCGGGGTTGCAATTGTCAGAAACCATCCCATGAGATCAAGTACATGCATATACATGGATTAATGGAGCATTCCTGGGCATGATGTTTAGCAACATTACTGTCTTCAAATACCACGTGAACAAGGAAGTCATTAATGCCTTATTGAGTAACAAGATTTAACAAGATTGCCACCCAGAGAATTAACACTAGGTGGCAGGTGGACAAGGAAGCTTTTTTGCTTATCGAGAGTCCGACCCTTTTATCTATGTGTATCCCGCCCTTCTGAGGTACCGGTATGTGTCGATTTTATTTTAAAACATATTCATGCTACTAGCACCCACACAATCAGCAGATAATCTGTTCCATTCATTTACAGTCCTTTGTGAAAACGAGAACTTTCTTATATCTAATCTACACTGCTCCTTTACTAATGTAACTTCATGTCCTATCTTTCTTAACTGAGAACAAAATATTTCTATCAATATTTTCATAAACATTCATTATTTTAAACACTTCTATCTGATCTCCTCTCAATCTCCGGATCTCTAGTGTTGTTAAGCCGCATTTTTTTGGGCGTATTTCGTAACTAAGATCCCTCAGTTTTTGTATCATTTTAGTTGCTCTCCTCTGCACTCTTTCTAGCATATCTATGTCCTTCCTGCGATATGGCCTCCATGCTTGAATACAATATTCTAAATGAGGTCTAACTATTGTTTTGTACAGCGGTATTATTAGCTCTTTTTCCGTATACGTTATGTTTCGCTTAATTAATCCAAGGATTTGATTTCCCTTTGAAGCTGCAATTCCGCATTGCTCTGAAACCTTCATATCAGCACTAATGGTTAACCCTAAGTCCTTTTCTTTTACCGTAATACTTAGTACAGTACCCCCCATTGTATATTCTACCTCTTCGTTCCCATGTCCTTCATGGAGGCATTTACATTTCCCAAAATTGAACAGCATTTGCCACTTTTCAGACCATTTGATCAACCTGTCAAGATTATCTTGTAAATGCTGTCTATCTTCATCACGTTTAATCCTTCTAAAAAAATTTGTAACATCCACAAATTTCAACACCTTTCTTGTTATATCATCGTCCAAATCGTTGATATATATTAAGAATAATATAGGTCCAAGTACTGATCCCTGTGGTACCCCACTCAAAACTGATTTCCAGTTTGAAGCCTCTCCATAAACTACTACCCGTCATGTGTGTGTAGCCTATCCTTTTACCAGTAAACAGACATTTCAGTCCTTTCACAAAGGTTTCAGTCAAATTTGTTTTCGGACATATTCACAGTGCTTTTGAGAGATTTTCCCATTAATTTATCACAGTCTGCAAAAATTTGTTCTGTCTCACAACCAATCTGCACGGTTCTTTTATTAAACGGTACTTTGTCTTTTCGAATTCTTTTTCCTTCGCTTAAATAAAAAAAATAGTTCTATCAATTTGTTTAATACAGTCTTCATTCTTTAAGTATTAAACACTTTCTCCTCATCTCTAATTCTGTTAAATCAAATTCTTTTAGGCATTTCCACAGCTTTGGTGCTTCATCTTCATTCCTAGAATCGGCTAAATTCATGAGTTGATATCTTTTCTATTTTAAAGTATATATATATATATATACTGCTTACACGCTAGGCCATATACCTCAAGAAGAGGTTCTTCTTGAGGTATATGGCCTAGCGTGTATGCAGTATTCTAATTAAAGGCCTTATACATACAGATAATAAGTTTTTTTTTATATATGTTATATTTGTTCTGACTTTCATTAGCATTCACTACCACAGACAGCCCCATGTACTGTTCAGCCCCATGTACTATTCTGAAAGTATAAAGTTGTTGGTCTTTTCATTTATGGTTGACCATAGAATACCAATATCCCACTGTATATCTCACATCTATATTTCCAATCCTCTGTGTAAGCATTTATATTTCAAACAATTCAATATCAGCCATCTAAGATCTTTCAGATGTTTTGACTAATTTGTTTAGATCATTATTGTAAATTATATTCATCACCTTCATGTTGTGTGCAATTTCCAGTTCGTATCTCATCTTCCAAGTAATTGACACTTATTTAGAATAGTATGGGTCCTAATATTGATTCTTTTGATACCCCAGTCAGCGTTGACTTCCAGTTTGAAACACCTCATTTAGAACTTCTCATTTGATGTCTCTTTTTGGCCATTTTCTACCCAGTTGATCATGCCATACCAACTATACCATGAGCATATACCAGTAGTACAAGCAGCAGTTCTTGGTGTCTCCTGTCATTTGGTTGGATTTTATGATGCTGTTAGAAATATCATGACATGAAGTTCAGATATCATTTGTCTAAGAAATTGTATATTTATAATAACTAGCAGATACTAATATTATTTTAATTATGTTTTAGATTTCAGGTGGTGTCATTTGAAGCTTTATCCTAGAAGTAGTTTTTTAAATAGAAATGTGTTGACATATTAATATCGTGCTGCGATACCGTTAGATGTCTAGTATTCAGCGTGTATGTTTGATCAAAGCTGACATGTTGTTTACATTACAGTAAAAACCTACCAGATGTTGCAACAATGCCTGTATGTTTTTATAAAGTACTAAGAACCGAGGATTGCCAAGATTGTAAGTTTCACCATTGAAATCATGGTAGTTATTGTTGCTCTCGTGTCATGTTTTTACCCTTCAATGTTGGGCCACTTTCAAGGTATCTGTGCTCCTGATGCAAACTTTCAAAGACCAAGTAAAGTGTATTCAGAATGAAACATGTTGTGTTGGATAGTGGATGTGAGATAAATCAAAATGAAAGTAGATTAAAAAAAGTAAGGGATGGTCTCATAACTGAGCAAAGTCCAACAAATATATAGTCTTTAGTAACAGTTCAAGCCAAGCTACTCACCAAATATGCCGGCCGGGACTTCAAATAATGCATGTATTGCCAATTTGATAACCATCTTTTATGCCAGAGCATAAAGACGATAGCCCATGCATGCAATATTGAAGTGAATACATAGGAAGGAGACAAGCCCCAGGCCTCGCTGAGATTACTTCTGTGGATTTACAAACTACCATTTTGTTTCGCACATGACAATTCATGTATATTATTATTTTTACTACTTACATTTAAATAGCGCCATCTTATCTTGGCCCAGCGCATTCATAGTATTCACATTATAAAATGTTAATGGAACCATATGAATCATAAGAAACAAATTTAGAAAAATATATCAGCCAGTAAAAATAAGAATTATTAGATTGATATTAAAAAGACTAGATACATTTAGTAACTAAAATACATGGCAGTTTCTAAAATATTAAAGAAATGGTTCTAATGTAATAACATTTATAGATATATATTATATAATAAATGGATAAATTAATAACAAATACATGTTCATAAAAAGTGTCCTAAAACGCAGGGGCCGGTTTCATGAAGCAACTAAGATCATTCTTAACGCTAAGACGATTGTCTTAATAAATGATGCTGTTTTTTGTAAATAAGCGAACGTAGGAGTTTATGCAAACGCGTGACAGTAAGTTACTGCCAGTTGCGTAACGCTTCAGGAAACCAGCCCCACTTCCACAGTAGAAGTAAGCTAGTTTTAAGGAGAATCTTTAAAAATATATTTCTGACCAATTGCAGCAAAGGATCTATGACATATCATTTTTACGTGTCTCCACTCAAACTGGCCATTTTAGTTGGTTTTCTACGTGTGTGCACACAATTGTCATGCAATAAAAACATGCAGTGATCCATGATGGCCGCCCATAGCTTGAGGGGAAGTCATGGTTGCTCTGATAAATAGTCTGGTGTAAAAAGTAATTACTGCTGAGATTGTTGTTGAGTGTTGACACTAAATAACTTTGTGTGTTTTTGATGACACGGAATGAAACAGAAAGGTATTTGTGTGGGAGGGTGTATTTAAGTAGGATAGATCACCCCCGTAGGTGTAATTATATGGATAGTTCCTGTAACCAAAGTGTGCTGTATTCAGAGGTATACACCAAACAAATTTTTAATTAATTTAAAGAATAAATTCTTTGAAATACTATTTAATCTAAGGTACGAAAAACGAGTTTGTTTACCAGTTGACCACACATGCATGCTTTGACACATTTGCTCGCACACCCACACATGCCCACACACACCCACACACGCCCACACACACCCACACATGCCCACACACCAACCAGTTTGTCAAGGTATTGTTTGCATTCTTGCGACATCTTCCATAAAAACTTTGAAAATGATATCAAACAAACTGGCGACTGAGGACTGAGTGGTCACAATGCACAAATGAGACAGAATTGTCACCACTTGTACATAAAAACTCCTGCCAGATGGCTGTCCATTAGGGACACTTACTTACCCAGATGGCTGTCCATTAGGGACATTTACTTACCAAGATGGCTGTCCATTAGGGACATTTACTTACCAAGATGGCTGTCCATTAAGGACATTTACTTACGCAGATGGCTGTCCATTAGGGACACTTACTTACGCAGATGGCTGTCCATTAGGGACACTTACTTACCCAGATGGCTGTCCATTAGGGACATTTACTTACCCAGATGTCTGTCCATTAGGGACACTTACTTACCCAGGTGGCAGTCCATTAGGGACACTTACTTACCCAGATGGCTGTCCATTAGGGACACTTACTTACCAAGATGGCTGTCCATTGGGGACACTTACTTACCCAGATGGCTGTCCATTAGGGACACTTACTTACCCAGATGGCTGTCCATTAGGGACATTTACTTACCCAGATGGCTATACATTAGGGACACTTACTTTAATGGTCAGCCAGTCTGTTTGTGAGTGGTTCTGACACTGAGTGGACAGTTGCAGATTAAATAATTCATGAACATTAATACACTGTTAATGCATGAATGCTAATGCAGGAAATGGTGATAAGTAATACATGAACTTTACTAAGTACCTCATTGTAAATGACAAGTGGACACAGAGTGTAACCATTATAATTATATATAAATGATTACTGAACTGTCAGTTCAATATTTTAACAGTAAACATTGTTTAAGTTTTTGTAGAACTGGTTAATGGGTACAAGCAAAGGATGAGTGCATTCGAGAATACTGATCCTGAATAAATTGTGTTCTGCTCTTTGTTGTTATTTGTTGGATATACAGGTGGTGTTAATTTTGGCTTCTAAGATTGTGTTTAGAAATATTTTCTATTCATTGACGTGCAGTCTAAGAGTTGGCCATCAGTGCATTTATACACAGTTCCCATATTTGGTGATTATTAAGAACATCAAAACATTTTTTAAGTTTTTAACTTTGAAAATTGAGATATCATACATGCATATTTTATATGCTAAAGGAGTACGCTTTGAGTTAATCGATCAACTCAAAATGGGTATAACTGATCTTTGTGACTTGTGTCCATGGAAAATGGTTATATTTTAATCCACTTAACTTAAAACACGTATCTTTTGACATAAATCTCAATTTTGTGTGGGATAAAATAAACATACTCATAAAACATGGAATTTGTTGCAAGGATGGTACACTGATAGGTTCTATTTTGTGCCCCCCTCGCCGGCCCCAAACAACTTGCAACCATTCTCAAACTCCAAATTGAATAATTACATAAATTTGTGGTTTATTGTTACATTAAATTAAATGACGCATTCAATTCAATATACAATAGGTAAGTATTACACTTGACCAATCAACCAATTTAATATACATAATATGATATTTCACAATGTAAAACATCACTCATTTGACTTTTGAATACTTTAACACAATTTGGAATGAATTCAGGGACAGTGCATAAGGCATCTTCAAGTTTAAATGTAGTTTTGAGAAATATTTAGAAGAATTTATATAAAACAACCTTTCACTTTCACGTAATAATGAGATTAGTAAGAAGCCAACAATTCAACAAACTATTGTATACTGCGTCACTTAAATCTCAGCAATGCTCCTTAATTTTATGCAAAAACTGTACATGTATATTAACATAAATTAAGCATATACTGCTTCAGTAACTGAACACACTTAGTTAACAGAAATGTAATAAATTGGGCACAATTCAAATAAAGCAATAATTTACAAGTTGTGTCTTATATATTACTACCATGTCAAAAGAGAGCACCTGATTGTAAAGTATGAAAAATGAAGAATAACATAAATACAGAAGGTTCACTTACAATGTATCTGCATTAATAGACATGGATGCATCTAGACGTGTGCGAATAACAACCAAACAGTTTGAAATAGCTTGTGATGCAATTTTAAATATATGTGAAATTATCCCATTTTCACGGAGGTTTGTGGGTTGTGGATGAGACCTAATTACATTTTTCAAATATCATGAATTTGAGTTTATTATACATGTTAAGTTGTTTTGGAAAGTGGTATGGTACCATCAATGGGGTATTGTTCTACACATAACCTTTGCTGCAGGTTGCTGTTTTAAACATTTTGATTTGTACAGAAACATCTATCGTTTAAAATAAATACATGTATGTAAACCGTTCAATATGCAGTACATCTACACCCCACTTCAAACATTTATATAATACTGTGAGCACCTCAATATATTTCAATTTTTATCTTCAAATCCATGTTGTTAGTGGTGAATTACTGCATATCAACATTATAACTATCGCATTCTACCACTATCGAAACACAAAATGCTCCCCTTACAAACCCCACCTTCTGATGCATGGCACCTGTTGGCTTATATTACTGTGAAATCATATAAACCGAATCACATAGCATTAATTGAAGTTGTCCGCAGAATGTCCACAGTGCATGCTTTGCTTGTAAATTAAAAATAAACAGGCAAGTTCCAAGCGAAGAACTGTTTGTTTTTAGTATTATGGTGTCATGATAGAGCATTCAAAAGCAAAATGAGGTTGCCCCCAGAGGTTTGGTACGAAACTGAACAATAGACCGAGTGGGTGTCTGGCCTATTAAGATTGTAATCTGACATCTTCAGTACTGATTTTCACCAAAGTTTTCTGTATGGTTGCATATGAATAGACACTATCTATTTTCAACCTTAAGCTTTTGTTATTTTTAACATCCCAAGCTTGAATGACCAGGGGGTGTACTCAGGGATCAAGGGGGGGTGCTCTGGGCTACGGGTAAGGCCAGTAAAGGTGAAATAATGACACATGTCATGTCCTTCATAACCCCAGGTGACAAATGACAACCCAGTGATCATCGCGATGTGATTCATATCTTCAATGTATTATATATATACTTTGACAACTACGAGCTATTTGCTGTGCATTGAACCGAACCTTATTTCTATAGCCCATCGATGTCATTGGCGGCAGACTGTGCATGTGAAATAAAACCCTTCAGTGGATTGTTAACCACTAACTACCCTGGGTAGCATGTGAGCGCGGAAAGTGTTCGTTACTCGTCATGTATAGAATGGCATTTAACAGTAGTTTATTCAAAACATGCAACATATGTGAATTACGTGATAACATTGTGGCATGACACAATGTCGCTGAAGTTGTGTGGCTCCTAAATGGGCTATGTCCTTCTTGAGATGAAAATTAATAATTAATACAAAGTTCGGTTGAGAGTTAAGTATCCATTGATAACTTGATAGAATCAATATACTGACAGTAGACAGTAATTGTTTTAATTAATATACTACCTTAATTAATGTCACCCTCTGAAATCTTCACGATTTTCATTATATAGTTAATACTTCACTACAAATATGCAATCAGAATCAGAAGTGTTTATCTGACTGACTTTTAAAACAAAACGGTACAATTTTCAAAACAAATATCTACAGCTCAATTATTAAATAACATGTACATGTATTGAAAAAAACAGCAGGTAATACATACATGTATTATTAGCTAAAATGTGTGACATAAAAATAGAACACTAATGGTTTAATGTACGGAATACCGAACTGACAATATCCTAACCATGGACTGTCATGTTGCTGTAGAGAAGCTAAACAGGGTTCAGGGAGACTGCCACTAAGACCATTGTTGGTCGCTCTCGTAGCAACCACCCTGAAATTTTTATTTTCAGCAAGTTACATTTGGCTCACTTAAACACTTTCGAAAAATAATAACAACACAAGTGCATAATTTCCAATGCAGTAAGGGTTTCACAAGTATTTCATTTATGTTACCAATAACTAAAGGCAAAATCTGAAAGAATAAATAAGTACTTAATTTATAATCTAGCAAATAGTTACAGATACATCTGACATACTAATTATAATGTTGATTTACAGAAGTATAGAAATTAAAACGCAATGTATTATCTATTGATTATTAAGAATATCCACTTACAGTGTATATAACAATTTGGCAATGAGATATGACAATTTGTTTCCTCTATTTACACTGTTTTATACTTAACTGTGCAAATCAAATTTAAATTACATGATTGTCAAGTTGAGACTACAAGGTTGGGTCATAACATATATGTATATATATATATATAAATAAATTGAGATGTTTCTATTTTAAGTGTATGCCTGGTACATTGTGTGTGAAACCTGGTTCAAACTATTAAAATAAGTTGGCACAATTTCCATGTAGTCTATATAAAGCGCACAATGATAAGGAGATAAAAGATAAGTTCTTATATAGCGCAGTATCCAGTCCTCGGGACTGCTCAAAGCAGACGTGTTCAATTGAACACAATCTTGACTTCTCTGGGAAGCATCCAGCCATGCTTAAATTAATGCACGAAGATTATTCGTACACAAATATCCACCACTGTCTATAGCCAGGTACTCATTCATACAGCTGAGTGAACTGGAGCAACTTAGAGTGAACGAACTTGCCCATGGTTCGACACCGCAGCACAGGATTCGAACCCAAAGAGAGTCCAAAACTCTAGCCACTGCACCATGGCACTACACACAGATGGTATCGTTTCAGTCAGCAGATATGTGCAGACAGTTCTGATACCAATCTTGGGTTGACCCAGCAAACGAGTCTCTACTCAATTGTCATTTTGAATTTTTATTTCAAGTTTGCACAAAGCAAATTTTCCAGCCTGTGTTGTGCCAATGTTCTTTGGCATATCATCTTAATAATCCTATTTTGTATGCTTTCCCAGCCCGTGGTTTAACTAAAGAATGAAAAGAGTAACATCATTGATTATCAATGATGTTTTTGATGAATACATAATGGGGGATACTATACTAGGTAAAACCATAAAAAGCTTCATGAATATGTTTAAAAATCAAAAATTGACAGATCTATATCTGATAAAGGCTTATATGAAAAAGTGTTGTACTTGTCCAGAGGCCCGTTTCACTGACATCGTCTGACCAGGGCCCATTTCACTAACATTGTCTGACCAAGGGTCCGTTTTACTAACATTGTCTGACCAGGGCCCGTTTCACTAACATTGTCTGACCAGGGCCCATTTCACTAACATTGTCTGACCAAGGGCCCGTTTCACTAACATTGTCTGACCAAGGGCCCGTTTCACTAACATTGTCTGACCAAGGGTCCGTTTCACGAACATTGTCTGACCAGGGGCCCGTTTCACTAACATTGTCTGACCAGGGCCCGTTTCACTAACATTTTCTGACCAGGGACCCGTTTCACTAATATTGTCTGACCAGGGCCCGTTTCACTAACATTGTCTGACCAGGGCCCGTTTCACTAACATTTTCTGACCAGGGACCCGTTTCATTAACATTATCTGACCAAGGGCCCGTTTTACTAACATTGTCTGACCAAGGGCCCGTTTCACTAACATTGTCTGACCAAGGGCCCGTTTCACTAACATTGTCTGACCAAGGGCCCATTTCACTAACATTGTCTGACCAGGGGCCCGTTTCACTAACATTGTCTGACCAGGGCCCGTTTCACTAACATTGTCTGACCAAAGGCCCGTTTCACTAACATTGTCTGACCAGGGGCCCGTTTCACTAACATTGTCTGACCAGGGCCCGTTTCACTAACATTGTCTGACCAAGGGCCCGTTTCACTAACATTGTCTGACCAAGGGCCCGTTTCACTAACATTGTCTGACCAAGGGCCCGTTTCACTAACATTGTCTGACCAGGGCCCGTTTCACTAACATTGTCTGACCAGGGCCCGTTTCACTAACATTTTCTGACCAGGGCCCGTTTCACTAACATTTTCTGACCAGGGCCCGTTTCACTAACATTTTCTGACCAGGGCCCGTTTCACTAACATTGTCTGACCAGGGGCCCGTTTCACTAACATTGTCTGACCAGGGGCCCGTTTCACTAACATTGTCTGACCAGGGCCCGTTTCACTAACATTATCTGACCAAGGGCCCGTTTCACTAACATTGTCTGACCAGGGCCCGTTTCACTAACATTGTCTGACCAAGGGCCCGTTTCACTAACATTGTCTGACCAGGGACCTGTTTCCCTAACATTATCTGACCAGGGCCCGTTTCACTAGCATTATCTGACCAGGGCCCGTTTCACTAACATTGTTTGACCAGGGCCCGTTTCACTAAAATTTTCTGACCAGGGACCTGTTTCCCTAACATTATCTGACCAGGGCCCGTTTCACTAGCATTATCTGACCAGGGCCCGTTTCACTAGCATTATCTGACCAGGGACCGTTTCACTAACATTGTTTGACCAGGGCCCGTTTCACTAACAGTCATATGAATTCATCAAGCCGATTTTGTTCCTTAAAACTTATTTCACTCCTTAGCAACGATCTTGTATAATGAAAACGTTCAACACCAGGATATGCACCTATACACTTTCATCAATGTGACATGTGAATAATGTCTTCAGTGTGGACAGCAGATTTTCACTTTTTTTTATAAAGCTCTTTATTGGGTCGTCATTGCCTGTCTCTTGGAGGGCGCCCTCAGAGCCCAGTCAACAAACCTGTCTCACAAGTGCGTCCACTATCAGGGTGTTACGTCCCTCCAGTGCTAGGCACTGCGGATAATGTAGAGTCAAATCTCACTTCACGTAAACCCAGTAATGCAGCCGTATTGCAATTATGGGCACCCTAGGGCTAACCAAGATGATGGGCACCCTAGGGCTGACCAAGATTATCTACATAACTGTAAAGTCCAGTGGAGCCTTACTATTAAGGTCACCCACTAAAATGGGGCAATGTGACCAGATTGGAAAGGTGACCACATTAGCAGGACTAATATCATATACTTCACTGTTACGGAAATAATTTGGGAGTGTCATAGGGTGGCCGTAATTACGAGGTGGCTGTATCAGAGAGGTGGTCGTAACATGAGGTTTGACCACCTCAATAGGAAATGAGAGCCGCTAATATATGGTCATATATTAGCGGCTCTCATTTCCTATTCAGACTTTGACTAAGTCCCAAAAGGGCAGCATTAACAATGCAATTCCATTGTACGAACGCACATGTCATTGTAGCTGTGATTGCTGGCATCATATCTTTATTACGACCGTGCACTGTTTGTGATAACCAAGATCTTCGTTAGGCGCACGTAAAAGATAATCTCAGTGTGTAATAAACCATAATCACAATTCACAGTTTTATTCATGATTCACAATCTGCACTGTGAGATCTTTATTTATCCAGGCTGTGCAACACAATCAAAGATCAGTTGTATCCACATCAGTGCCTCAAGTGTCCACGTTGAAAATTACATATCGTTTTATGAGACTAGTTATGCAAATGGAGCATAAATAAAGATATGTTGGCACTGGAGAAAACAACTGGCTGTCCAGACACAGCGTCAGTGTCAGAACCGAAACAAGAGTCGTTCATTGTTCACAGTTTAGTCCAGCAAGGTAACAAAGACTGAAAGACGCTTCAAAAGCAAAGTAGTGGGTTAGTTATTAACCCAATCCTTCAGCCGGAGAAGTCAGTTGTTGGTTGACTTCATGCCTTTTTTCCAGTGGTGCCTGTCTTCTTTTAAACAAATTGTGCGTGTGTGTGTGTGTGCATGCGTGTGCATCTGTGTGTGTGCTTCTGGGTGTGTGCATGTGTGCGTCAATGTGTCGGTGAGTGATTGAGCAAGTAAGTGATGTGTATGTTTTGTGCATGTATGTTTGTGTGTGTATTTGTTTGTATGTGTGTGTATGAGTATGAATATATATATATATACATATATGAATATATATACATATATGTATATATATACATATATGTATATATATATATATATAATATTATTATAGATATGTTATATGTGTACAAATATTAATTATAAACACATGCACACACATTATGTTGTGTCTCGTTTGACATACAGGATGGATCATTTTAAAACAAACTTAAATTAATCCATCACCACATGAACAGTGTCTGCCTTAAAGATGACTCCCAGTATTGAGCTCTCTGTCAGTGTGGTTGGATGTTGCAGTCACCGACACACGTTGACAAGTGTCACCTGCGTCGCCGCGGCCCAGACAGCAGTGACACATTGACAGTTGACGTATCGAACCGTGTGCAGGCGACGTTCTGTGGCTGCACCCTGCACTTCCAGGGGGCTTTCACCGTCCAGCCGATCCGCGATGACCAATCAAATGTCCTACTATGGAATGGAGAGATCTTCGGTGGGATCAAGGTGAGAAATGAAGTCTGATTGGTGATTTATTTAACTACAGTGTAACACACAACAATGGAAGCGTGATCGATATGCAAACACACAGGAGATTGTCTCATGTCACGATAAATAGCACAAGGCTTTATCACTGCCAAGCAAACCCTACTAATGACGACACTGATGTATTACTCATTTATAACAATCATGGCAAACATGAGTCATTTATTGATATCATAACGCCTTTGAGGCATAATATCTTTCCGTGATCCTCCTCACGTACGTCTGTGTAAAGCAACAGTCTTGAGTTGTTGCAGAAATCATCAAAGTTTTGTTGCAACAGAAATATTTCTGAACACAACATTTTCGCAATGTACAATGATTGCTGTTACTATCACCCGATTGGATATAGAGATATAGCGATGTTCGTAACATTGAGGTCGGATCACGGAGCAGTCAACTGTCACACTCATCCTGCATTGCACTGCAGGAGCCTCACGATCGATGGGTCACTCTTGGCGCCCTCTATGAACTCTTCCAGTGACAACTTGCCATCGTGGTCAGTGTCCATCTTCTTGAATAAACTGTCGACGCGTTGTTCGGGTGAGGCTTGGTCTTCTGGCATCTTCATCACCGTCCCCACCATCTTGTAGATGGCCTGCAACATGTCACAGCGTTAGGGCAAAGATCAACCACCATAAACCAGAAATATCAAAGGTGCAAGTAAAGAGGAAGACCACAGTTGAGATGGGAGGACACTGCAAAGAACAATTTGAAAAGTCTGAGATGAAAGGTGGAGGAGGAGACTGCTGACAGGGAGCAGTGGGGGCAGCTACGGCAACAGAGCAGTGCAAAGTAGAGGAGCTAGTTCTCATCCCTGTACGTAGGAATTATGAGGAAGAACACGGCAGAGAGAACAGCAAGACCAGACCAGGATTGTTAGCAAATGCACGTAAAATGGCAGCCCCAAACATGCCAAATGGAGGGAGACATGACAGCACAAGGAAACATAGAAAGAAACACAACCGCAAGTTGGTGATATATAGCATTTAGTTTCACCCTATGGACAATAAAGCTTTTATGCATCAGTGGGCGTGTACTTTCATACATCACCTCAAACTTCTCATGGAGCAAACAACTTGGCTGCGTACAATTAACAGCTGTTGAGCATTATAAAAGAAGAGGAAGAACGCGACTAAGATGGGAGGACCTTGTGAAGAGAGATTTGGCGTGATTTGGACGGGAGTGAAGGAGGAGGGTGACAGGGAGACAGTAGTGCGGGATAAGTGTGGGAAGAAGGAAAACAAACACAATTCAAGCACCTACATTGATACCAGTCTTCCCCTGACTACAGGAATAAAGAGGAGAACAACATCTAGAGTTAGTTATCCGAGGAAATAGAAGTGATTGGGATAGAGGAGAAACTGTCCAAGTTTGAATGTTAGAAAGGTGATTCTTACTATTAGTCTAAACTAAAGATAATGATTTTAACAAGTTGGTTATACAACAGCTGTGACAATACGTACATATTTACATGCATTTTACCTGGTGACAGACAATTTAAAGAGCAATTAATCTGATGTACAGACATCTGTAATTAAGGCAAGATTAATTAGATGACAATAGCACTGTATTAGGCATGTATCCAAAGTGAACAAAGGTTTCACAAATTAACTAATGACGTATTTTGACTGGGGCCACGATCCCTATACCGGGTACAGGTGTATAATAGTACAGGTGTATAATAACATGTGACATTCACTCAGTCATAACCTTCTCTTTCTATGCTCCCAAATGTGTAATTATAGGCTACTTGAAGTGGGACATTTCTCATTGAACACTGGAGACATAGTTACATGTTATCAAAAGGCGAATAGTTAGTGTAGCCCGAGAAAAGCTTGCTCCAAACCACGTCTCATCAAAGTAATAATAAAATATGTTTTATGCAGTGCTAGTGTGGCACTTTATGTTACCCTTTCTGGGAAGATGCAGTAAATGTGCAAGAGTGTATTACATGTGATGTGTGACTGTCTCAATTTGTCTGTCTCAGCACACTTTCATAAATCTCCACCAGAAAATTGAGTCGTCCTCAAAGGTTTCCGTTTCGCAACTTTCAGAAGTGTGGTTACCTGGCGCATATGTTGTTATTACATTAATATTATCTTTCTGCCAGTTTCTGCAGCTTCTTTGTGGCAATGATATGTTTTCGTCTAGACACTTTATACCGGTATTTACTCATTATTATTTAATGATGCTACCCTATAGACATGGACATGCCTTGGGCCCCCTTCTCTTCATGTTTGTTAGCTGGGAAGTGTCTAAACAGGAAGGAATTAAAAAGGTACTGTATGTGGACAACGCAGTAGTAGATGATGACAAAGAGGATATGCAGAAAGTATTGTAAGAGTGGAGTAATACCACTAGAAAACATGGCCTCCGAATGAATCTTGAAAAGACTGGAGTAATGTGTATGGTTGAATAGGAGGTGGATTTGCATAGATTGTAGTCAGTTGAAAAACAATAACATAACTTTGTATAATTGGCTGGAACAGTGTATGAGGATGGAGAGACTGGCAAGGAGGTGGAGTGGCAGCATGGAGGAGGGTGGGATATTATGTGGGACAGAGAGTCAAAGAAATAGCTACAGGGAAGTGTGTTGGAAGCCTGCATCGTACCAGGTTGGGTACATGAGCTGGGAAGACGGACACTGACAGAGACAGGAGGCAGGGCTCAACATTAACACTTGTCCACTTGTCCCGGACACTGACAGAGACAGGAGACAGGGCTCAATATTAACGCTTGTCCGCTTGTCCCGGACGCTGACAGAGACAGGAGGCAGGGCTCAACATTAATGCTTGTCCGCTTGTCCGGGACAGGTAATTACCAATGTCTGACAAGTACATTGTCCAGGACACTTGTCCTATGGGACAAGTTGACTGAGTCATAATATTAAAAGGGCTTGAAGTTGCTATTATCTCCTTGCATTTGCGAGTATAATCTTATGCCTACCACCTAGATAAATTGTTTTCGTTGCAGTGTGCAATTTAGAACTTTGTCCATTAATTATTGTCCTGCCCGTGGGTGACTGACATTTGGGTGCTTGTGTTGGCAACCAGTTACAGAAGGACGCAACTCTTACCTATCTAGCTAGTTATTTGTTTAAAGTTTAAACTCTGAAATATTGTGTGCCTTTGTAAAATTCAACATAAAGCCTGTGAGAATATATAAAGAGGAGAGTGTTCCCTGTGTGAATACTGTGTGGACATACATACATTCAAAATAAATGTGTATAATTTCATAAAAGCATTCAATTGCTTAAGTAATTGTTATGGTTGTAAATATCAACATAATTACCAGGTAGCATGCATGGCTAGGTCCAATTACATAACTGTATCTGGAATTTATTACAAACAATATTTTGTATTAGTAGCAGAGATGATAATTCAGAATGTTGTACGTAATGTTGATATAAAATGACACGTTTAGCTTTGCATTTTAATTAGTTACAAGGAGGCAGTCTGTTTCTAGTCTTTAATTAATTAATTAATATAATGTTTTTAAGACTACACTAACTATGTTGAAGGTATACTGCCCGCCAGGTTGTGTTTAGTAAGCCTGTAACGACGTTCATCATTTGGAAGATACAACCCCAGAGCCAGTTATGGCAATAACACTGGCGTTTTATGTTTAAAGCAATTTTTTGGTGGGACAAGCAAATAATTTCAGTTGGGACAAGTAAACATGAATTAGTACTTGCCCTATTAAACAAGTGCTTTATGGGAGTTAATGTCAAGCCCTGGGAGGAGAAGCTACAGGCGCCATAACAAGTGCAACCTGATATGAGAAGACTAAAGGGCCAGACTCTCGATAAACCAAAGGGCTTCCTTGTCCACCTGTCACCTAGAGTTAATTCTCTGGGTGGCAATCTTGTTAAATCTTGTTAAATGGAGGAATTGAGAGAAGAGATTGAAATGAATAACACCTGAAAAATAAAATAGTTAGGATGAGATGGGCTGGACATATACATAATTATACACACACACACGCACACACACGCATGCACGCACGCACGCACGCATGCATGCACGCACGCACGCACACATGCATTCACACAGAATGTGTGATGAAAGATTGATAAAGAGAGCAATGAAAAGAGAAGATGGTAGAAGGTGAAGAGGAAGACCAAAGTGAAGAAGTAAAGACAGTGAGTGTGGAGAGAGATCTAGAAATGGCAGTGGTGAACGTCTAGACATATGAGATCATTGCAGAAGATCATGAGAGGTGGATCAATGATATCATTAAGAGGCTGCAATGAACTGAATGATGCAGCCATCACCCCACAAGGGACCAAGGAGAAAGAAGCTGCTTACCGTGATAATCTCGAGCATCTCGAGTCTTGAGATGTATCCGTTGCCGTCCAAATCATACATATTGAAAGCCCACTTGAGTTTGTCTTCGAGCTTCCCCCGAGAAGTGACACTCAGTGCACAGATGAACTCCTGGAAGTCGATAGAGTTATTGTTGTCTTTATCAAACGTACGAAACACGTGCTCTGCAAACACCGATGCATCTCCGTAGGGGAAGAAGTTGCCGTAGATCTTCTTGAACTCGTCAATAGTGAGTTTTCCCGAGGGGACGTCCTTGAGGAAGCCTTTGTACCACTGTTCGATCTCCTCCACGGAGAACTCAGATTCTCGGCTCAGCTCGGCTAGCTCCTGCGGCTTCAGCTGTTTGCTGCTGTTATGTCCCATCTTCCACTGGTCACACTGATGGTTGTCTGCTCCGTGTGCCTAATGAAAGCCAAGCAGGTTGCTGATTAGATTATTATTCTATACTCTTATCTAAGACATACGCAGTAACATAAAATAAGATACATCGTCAGTGAAAAAACCAGGATAGATTATTTTATTATAAATATAAGATGTGTGTTCATAGAATGTGGTGCGGTAAGCAGTATTTTATGGTGTTTAGGTGTGGGTGAGGTCATTGTGGTTGATTGCGTGTACACATGCAGGCATAACAGTTAATGTTTGTGCACGTGTTGTTGAATGAAATGGTTCTTAGCGTAGTTTAAAAACCATGTAAACTGTGTGTATACAGTTCAGCTATCACACTAAGGGAAGTGTTGTTAATTGTGTTTGGTAAACTGTATTTAAGACATAGTTTTACAAATGAATGATTTGTACCGTAAATGTGAATGTTGTGTTGGTTGCATGTATTGTGTTAAATGATATTTGGGTGTGTAGAAAACCATGAATTTAGATTTAGTTACGTTAAGAGAAAGTTTATTTATTTCTAGCCATTCATTAAATTCATGGAGTTCTTCATTAATCATTATTTCAGCATTATCGGTGTGTGAGATTGTGAAATTGCTCTTTGCACTTAACAAAGTAGTGTCGTCTGCATAGGATATAAAATTGAACATTTGGCTCGCTTGAGAAAAGTCATTAATATAAATACTAAACAGAATTGGTCCAAGAATGGAGCCTTGGGGTACTCCGGTTTCTATAGATAAGATATCAGATTTTACATCATTAATTTCTACGTATTGTGTTCTATTTGATAGATAACTTTCATAAAGTTTCACAGACACCCCTTCAGTGCCGTAATGTTTTAATTTACAAAGTAATGTATTGTGGGCTAATGTGTCAAATGCTTTAGAGATCAAGAAATATGCTAAAAGGTACCTCATTATTATCCATGTAGGTTGTTATTCGGTCTACAAGGTCTAATGCAGCATATTCCGTCGAGTCACCAAAACGGAAGCCATACTGGGATTTCGAAAAAGTTACTTTCGAAATAGGAAGATAGTTGATTTCCTATAATTTTTCCCAATACTTTAGATATATATATAGCTGGCAGAAGAGAAATTGGTCTATCGTTGTTGATTATTGATGGGACACCATTTTTAAATAACAGAATGATTTTGGCCACCTTGAGTTTTTCAGGGAATATTCCTGTGTTAAAAACTTGATTTATAAGTAGCGTTAAAGATTTAACAGCCATTATCACCATTACAGTATTTTAAACTTAAACTCGTTCCCGCTGACCGTTTATTTTTGTTTTCACCAGTTACAGCTTTGCATGCTGCAGGTAATTACGCAGAGTGTCCTTTCATTATCTGTGATGCTGTTATTTTTGTGAAGTCATTTTCTGTCTACCAGTAACATTATTATCTATGATATGTTTTGTCTACCAGTAACACTATTATCTATGATATGTTTTGTTTACCAGTAACACTATTATCTATGACATGTTTTGTCTACCAGCAACACTATTATCTATGATATGTTTTGTCTACTTGTAACACTATTATCTATGACATGTTTTGTCTACCAGTAACACTATTATCTATGATATGTTTTGTATATCAGTAACACTATTATCTATGAGATGTTTTGTCTACCAGTAACACTATTATCTATGATATGTTTTGTCTACCAGTAACACTATTATCTATGACATGTTTTGTCTACCAGTAACACTATTATCTATGATATGTTTTGTCTATCAGTAACACTATTATCTATGATATGTTTTGCCTACCAGTAACACTATTATCTATGATGTTTTGTCTACCAGTAACACTATTATCTATGACATGTTTTGTATACCAGTAACACTATTATCTATTACATGTTTTGTCTACCAGTAACACTATTATCTATGCTATGTTTTGTCTACCAGTAACACTATTATCTATGACATGTTTTGTCTACCAGTAACACTATTATCTATGATATGTTTTGTCTATCAGTAACACTATTATCTATGAGATGTTTTGTCTACCTGTAACACTATTATCTATGATATGTTTTGTCTACCAGTAACACTATTATCTATGACATGTTTTGTCTACCAGTAACACTATTATCTATGATATGTTTTGTCTATCAGTAACACTATTATCTATGATATGTTTTGTCTATCAGTAACACTATTATCTATGAGATGTTTTGTCTACCAGTAACACTATTATCTATGATGTTTTGTCTACCAGTAACACTATTATCTATGACATGTTTTGTATACCAGTAACACTATTATCTATGACATGTTTTGTCTACCAGTAACACTATTATCTATGCTATGTTTTGTCTACCAGTAACACTATTATCTATGACATGTTTTGTCTACCAGTAACACTATTATCTATGATATGTTTTGTCTACCAGTAACACTATTATTTATGACATGTTTTGTTTAAATGTATTTATGTATATATATGGTCTCTTGTATTTGCTTGATATTGGGCTGGTTTCCTTTGTGTTGACCTATGTTCAGTTGTGATGGCAAACACAATTCCTGTACCTCAGACAGTAAAGATTATGCATATTATTAACCTAGAAAGAGGTGAACGGAGCCCAGCCACTGATTAGAAATTATATCATTGCTGGTTTTAACTTCCTGGTTTAGAAACCATTATAGAATAACCTAATTCATGGTCACCTTGGCTTATATAATAAAAGTATTATAATACTACTACTACTACTAATAATAATTATTAATAATTAATAATAATAATTAATAATAATAATTATTATTAATAATAATTATTATTAATAATAACACAACAATAAACATTCTTTGATGTGTCATATCAGGCTTTCTCCAATCACAGCTTATACAAATTAAAAGTCCATAGTTAATATAAGTATAAAAAAGTAACTGTATAAAATTTTATCTACCGGCCGATCAGAAATTCCATTGACTGCCTACATGTTGATGTATCAAAAGAGGAAGTACTTTGAACATGTTCGATAAGCCAGATCACCTGGCATTTATTAGAGAAACATTGACAACAATTGCTCAACTCACCAGGAGTGAGGAGGTTGGGTTTGTAAAGCAAGCGTAAACATGTAAATAATGTAAAATATAAATTATGACAGTCTGCGTATGGATACGTATGTGTGTTTGTGCATGTGTGTGTCACTGTGTGTGCGTGCATGCATGCATGTGTATGACACGTGTGTGTATGATGTATGCATGCATGTGTATGACACGTGTGTGTATGATGTGTGCATGCATGTATATGACACGTGTGTGTGTGTGATGCGTGCATGCACACAGGCAGATGGGCAAGCAGACACCTCCACTTTACATAACACTTGGTAAATTCTGGCATTTATGGCACTTCTGGGGGTAGAATTAAGATTTACTGCTGAGAGCAGCTTGATGACATATGGGGGAGTGTTTACAACCAAAGTGTGCTAATGAATCATGCCATGGGTGAGTGTCTGGTGAGACAGTCTGCTTCATCATTGACTGTTGACTCATTCATTGGACATGAAAAGTAAGGGCTTCCTTTCACTTGGAACTGCAGCTATCGGCACGAGCCACAAAGGTCCTGGCTGGTGTCACAGATCCAGTTCTTCATGTTAATGTCTGAAAGTTTTATTTGGTTGGTCACAAAGGATAAGTCTCGCCACTCTCAGTAGACACTGCATAATGATGTCTTCCCTCATTGCATGGGACTTGTAACATTCACTCTCAGTAGACACTGCATAATAATGTCTTCCCTCATTGCATGGGACTTGTAACATTCACTCTCAGTAGACACTGCATAATGATGTCTTCCCTCGTTGCATGGAACTTGTAACATTCACTCTCAGTAGACACTGCATAATGATGTCTTCCCTCGTTGCATGGGACTTGTAACATTCACTCTCAGTAGACACTGCATAATAATGTCTTCCCTCATTGCATGGGACTTGTAACATTCACTCTCAGTAGACACTGCATAATGATGTCTTCCCTCGTTGCATGGAACTTCTAACATTCACTCTCAGTAGACACTGCATAATGATGTCTTCCCTCATTGCATAGGACTTGTAACATTCACTCTCAGTAGACACTGCATAATGATGTCTTCCCTCGTTGCATGGGACTTCTATGTCTTCCCTCATTGCATGGGACTTCTAACATTCACTCTCAGTAGACACTGCATAATGATGTCTTCCCTCATTGCATAGGACTTGTAACATTCACTCTCAGTAGACACTGCATAATGATGTCTTCCCTCGTTGCATGGGACTTCTATGTCTTCCCTCATTGCATGGGACTTGTAACATTCACTCTCAGTAGACACTGCATAATGATGTCTTCCCTCGTTGCATGGAACTTCTAACATTCACTCTCAGTAGACACTGCATAATGATGTCTTCCCTCATTGCATGGGACTTCTAACATTCACTCTCAGTAGACACTGCATAATGATGTCTTCCCTCGTTGCATGGGACTTCTAACATTCACTCTCAGTAGACACTGCATAATGATGTCTTCCCTCGTTGCATGGGACTTCTAACATTCACTCTCAGTAGACACTGCATAATGATGTCTTCCCTCGTTGCATGGAACTTCTAACATTTACTCTCAGTATTCATTGCATAATGATGTCTTCCCTCGTTGCATGGAACTTCTAACATTCACTCTCAGTAGACACTGCATAATGATGTCTTTCCTCGTTGCATGGAACTTCTAACATTCACTCTCAGTAGACACTGCATAATGATGTCTTCCCTCGTTGCATGGGACTTCTAACATTCACTCTCAGTAGACACTGTATAATGATGTCTTCCCTCATTGCATGGAACTTCTAACATTCACTCTCAGTAGACACTGCATAATGATGTCTTCCCTCATTGCATTGGACTTCTAACATTCACTCTCAGTAGACACTGCATAATGATGTCTTCCCTCATTGCTTGGGACTTCTAACATTCACTCTCAGTAGACACTGCATAATGATGTCTTCCCTCATTGCATGGGACTTCTAACATTCACTCTCAGTAGACACTGCATAATGATGTCTTCCCTCATTGCATGGGAGTTCTAACATTCACTCTCAGTAGACACTGCATAACGATGTCTTCCCTCATTGCATGGGATTTCTAACATTCACTCTCAGTAGACACTGCATAATGATGTCTTCCCTCATTGCATGGGACTTCTAACATTCACTCTCGGTAGACACTGCATAATGATGTCTTCCCTCATTGCATGGGACTTCTAACATTCACTCTCAGTAGACACTGCATAATGATGTCTTCCCTCATTGATTGGGACTTCTACCATTTACTCTCAGTAGACACTGCATAATGATGTCTTCCCTCATTGCTTGGGACTTCTAACATTCACTCTCAGTAGACACTGCATAATGATGTCTTCCCTCATTGCATGGGACTTCTAACATTCACTCTCAGTAGACACTGCATAATGATGTCTTCCCTCATTGATTGGGACTTCTAACATTCACTCTCAGTAGACACTGCATAATGATGTCTTCCCTCATTGCATGGGACTTCTAACATTCACTCTCAGTAGACACTGCATAATGATGTCTTCCCTCATTGCATGGAACTTCTAACATTCACTCTCAGTAGACACTGCATAATGATGTCTTCCCTCATTGATTGGGACTTCTAACATTCACTCTCAGTAGACACTGCATAATGATGTCTTCCCTCATTGCATGGGACTTCTAACATTCACTCTCAGTAGACACTGCATAATGATGTCTTCCCTCATTGCATGGGACTTCAAACATTCACTCTCAGTAGACACTGTATAATGATGTCTTCCCTCATTGCATGGAACTTCTAACATTCACTCTCAGTAGACACTGCATAATTATGTCTTCCCTCATTGCATTGGACTTCTAACATTCACTCTCAGTAGACACTGCATAATGATGTCTTCCCTCATTGCATTGGACTTCTAACATTCACTCTCAGTAGACACTGCATAATGATGTCTTCCCTCATTGCTTGGGACTTCTAATATTCACTCTCAGTAGACACTGCATAATGATGTCTTCCCTCATTGCATGGGACTTCTAACATTAACGCTCAGTAGACACTGCATAACGATGTCTTCCCTCATTGCATGGGAGTTCTAACATTCACTCTCAGTAGACACTGCATAACGATGTCTTCCCTCATTGCATGGGATTTCTAACATTCACTCTCGGTAGACACTGCATAACGATGTCTTCCCTCATTGCATGGGACTTCTAACATTCACTCTCGGTAGACACTGCATAATGATGTCTTCCCTCATTGCATGGGACTTGTAACATTCACTCTCGGTAGACACTGCATAATAATGTCTTCCCTCATTGCATGGGACTTCTAACATTCACTCTCAGTAGACACTGCATAATGATGTCTTCCCTCATTGCATGGGACTTGTAACATTCACTCTCGGTAGACACTGCATAATGATGTCTTCCCTCATTGCATGGGACTTGTAACATTCACTCTCGGTAGACACTGCATAATGATGTCTTCCCTCATTGCATGGGACTTCTAACATTCACTCTCGGTAGACACTGCATAATGATGTCTTCCCTCATTGCATGGGACTTCTAACATTCACTCTCAGTAGACACTGCATAATGATGTCTTCCCTCATTGCATTGGACTTCTAACATTCACTCTCAGTAGACACTGCATAATGATGTCTTCCCTCATTGCTTGGGACTTCTAATATTCACTCTCAGTAGACACTGCATAATGATGTCTTCCCTCATTGCATGGGACTTCTAACATTAACTCTCAGTAGACACTGCATAACGATGTCTTCCCTCATTGCATGGGAGTTCTAACATTCACTCTCAGTAGACACTGCATAACGATGTCTTCCCTCATTGCATGGGATTTCTAACATTCACTCTCGGTAGACACTGCATAACGATGTCTTCCCTCATTGCATGGGACTTCTAACATTCACTCTCGGTAGACACTGCATAATGATGTCTTCCCTCATTGCATGGGACTTGTAACATTCACTCTCGGTAGACACTGCATAATAATGTCTTCCCTCATTGCATGGGACTTCTAACATTCACTCTCAGTAGACACTGCATAATGATGTCTTCCCTCATTGCATGGGACTTGTAACATTCACTCTCGGTAGACACTGCATAATGATGTCTTCCCTCATTGCATGGGACTTGTAACATTCACTCTCGGTAGACACTGCATAATGATGTCTTCCCTCATTGCATGGGACTTCTAACATTCACTCTCGGTAGACACTGCATAATGATGTCTTCCCTCATTGCATGGGACTTCTAACATTCACTCTCGGTAGACACTGCATAATGATGTCTTCCCTCACTGCATGGGACTTCTAACATTCAGTATGAGGAATCTGTAAGATTAACATCCACAATTTTATCTTCAAGAAGTTGGGGTGGTGTATCTTCAATGTGGGCTGCCACAAGAGTGTACTCATGCTGAAAGAATTACTCAAATTTCTCTAAATGTAAATGCTTGTGTTACCCCAAAAAAACAAATTACCCACTATGGGGTAATTACCC
Organism: Paraescarpia echinospica; assembly: GCA_020002185.1. Taxonomy (NCBI): domain Eukaryota; kingdom Metazoa; phylum Annelida; class Polychaeta; order Sabellida; family Siboglinidae; genus Paraescarpia; species Paraescarpia echinospica. The sequence continues at coordinate 9,712,793 of CM034538.1, forward strand.
CTGAGTTACGTACCACTGCTCTAGTCAGAACGTATAGTTGTGTTTCTGCATCATCTTGGCTACCTACAGTGATAACCACAATATATGACAATATATGCTATTGTCTGCATCTCAGCCGTGACACATCCAAGTCTCACTTACCTGATGATGTTTCTCTCAGTCTGCTAGCAACGTTCTCTCTCTGACAACATAAACTGTGCAATTCTGTAATCGACTAAGCGCATCTGATCCAGAGCACAGACTACTACCGTCACAGGCGTCTTTGTTATTTAGGACCAACCCAGAATGACGTTGATTTTACCGACACTACTCCACAAACGTTGGTGCACAGGTGGCTCTTTCAATGTCGTGTGATAGTATCTCTCTGCAGCTCTGCGGGGCCAGCCGGCGATTGATTGGGACGATCTGATTAGTAATGTTTCACGCTTGACCAAATGGCATTAAAGCCTGTTTCATCATCCGGTACAAAGCGTCATTTAAGACAGACACAACCAGAATAGTCATGTAATGTATTGCATTACATTTCCCTCAGACCCTCAAGTTGGTTAGTGCCTGAAAACCATCTTAATAGACACGACAAAGTGATGTGCTACGGTAAATAATTCACGTCTTGATCCCTCATTGACAGGGAGACTGTGTCGTGTTATTAGTGAGCTGATTTGACCTAACTCATTTCAGTCTATTACTGGATGAGGCGGCCGTCGAGTTAAAGATAATCGATCATCATTGTTCTAATAATTTTATTCAGATAAAATAGAAACTTTGAAAAATGAAAGTCAATTAAAAATTGGGTTGATGTTCAAGCATAAGAGCAATATTTTGTTTGGTAAGAAAATTGCCAAAAATCGTTGTGCCTATTTTTTATGTATAGATATGTCAACAGACTGCAGCATAATTTATGGCAACAAAATACTGAGGTTGCCATTGAAAGTTTAGAGCTGTGCCAGCACAAGATACTGAGGTTGCCGTTGAAAGTTTAGAGCTGTGCCAGCAAAAGATACTGAGGTTGCCATTGAAAGTTTAGAGCTGTGCCAGCACAAGATACTGAGGTTGCCGTTGAAAGTTTAGAGCTGTGCCAACACAAGATACTGAGGTTGCCATTGAAAGTTTAGAGCTGTGCCAACACAAGATACTGAGGTTGCCATTGAAAGTTTAGAGCTGGTCCAACACAAGATACTGAGGTTGCCGTTGAAAGTTTAGAGCTGTGCCAACACAAAATACTGAGGTTGCCATTGAAAGTTTAGAGCTGTGCCAACACAAGATACTGAGGTTGCCATTGAAAGTTTAGAGCTGTGCCAGCACAAGATACTGAGGTTGCCATTGAAAGTTTAGAGCTGTGCCAACACAAGATACTGAGGTTGCCGTTGAAAGTTTAGAGCTGTGCCAGCACAAGATACTGAGGTTGCCATTGAAAGTTTAGAGCTGTGCCAGCACAAGATACTGAGGTTGCCGTTGAAAGTTTAGAGCTGGTCCAGCACAAAATACTGAGGTTGCCATTGAAAGTTTAGAGCTGTGCCAACACAAGATACTGAGGTTGCCATTGAAAGTTTAGAGCTGGTCCAACACAAGATACTGAGGTTGCCATTGAAAGTTTAGAGCTGTGCCAGCACAAGATACTGAGGTTGCCATTGAAAGTTTAGAGCTGTGCCAGCACAAGATACTGAGGTTGCCGTTGAAAGTTTAGAGCTGGTCCAGCACAAAATACTGAGGTTGCCATTGAAAGTTTAGAGCTGTGCCAGCACAAGATACTGAGGTTGCCATTGAAAGTTTAGAGCTGTGCCAACACAAGATACTGAGGTTGCCGTTGAAAGTTTAGAGCTTGCACAAGATACTGAGGTTGCATTGAAAGTTTAGAGCTGTGCCAGCACAAGATACTGAGGTTGCCATTGAAAGTTTAGAGCTGTGCCAGCACAAGATACTGAGGTTGCCGTTGAAAGTTTAGAGCTGTGCCAGCACAAGATACTGAGGTTGCCATTGAAAGTTTAGAGCTGTGCCAGCACAAGATACTGAGGTTGCCATTGAAAGTTTAGAGCTGTGCCAGCACAAGATACTGAGGTTGCCGTTGAAAGTTTAGAGCTGGTCCAGCACAAGATACTGAGGTTGCCATTGAAAGTTTAGAGCTGTGCCAGCACAAGATACTGAGGTTGCCGTTGAAAGTTTAGAGCTGTGCCAGCACAAGATACTGAGGTTGCCGTTGAAAGTTTAGAGCTGTGCTAGCACAAGATACTGAGGTTGCCATTGAAATTAGAGCTGTGCCAGCACAAGATACTGATTTTGCCATTGAAAGTTTAGAGCTGTGCCAGCACAAGATACTGAGGTTGCCATTGAAAGTTTAGAGCTGTGCCAGCACAAGATACTGAGGTTGCCATTGAAATTAGAGCTGTGCCAGCACAAGATACTGATTTTGCCATTGAAAGTTTAGAGTTGTGCCAGCACAAGATACTGAGGTTGCCATTGAAAGTTTAGAGCTGTGCCAGCACAAGATACTGAGGTTGCCGTTGAAAGTTTAGAGTTGTGCCAGCACAAGATACTGAGGTTGCCATTGAAAGTTTAGAGCTGTGCCAGCACAAGATACTGAGGTTGCCGTTGAAAGTTTAGAGTTGTGCCAGCACAAGATACTGAGGTTGCCATTGAAAGTTTAGAGCTGTGTCAGCACAAGATACTGAGGTTGCCATTGAAAGTTTAGAGCTGTGCCAGTACAAAATAGGAAAATTGCCAATAATATCACAGAAATAAAACTATTGTTTCACCCAACAGAACTTAACTATATTTTATTAGAATAATCAATAACAAGAAGATGCTATGTCATACAATGTTAAGGAATTTTTATGTTGACATTGACAGTTTTGAGTGGCAATTCAAAATTTATATGAAAATTGCTTAATATTTAACAAGACAAGATTTAACAAGATTGCCATCCAGAAAATTAACTCAAGAAGGCAGGTGGACAATGAAGCCTTTTGGCTTATCGAGAGTCCAATACTTTTTATCTACGTGTATCCCGCCCTTTTAAGGTATGTGTCGATTTTATTTTTAAACATATTCACGCTACTAGCACCAACACAATCAGGAGATAATCTGTTTCATTCATTTATAGTCCTTTGTGAGAATGAGAACTTTCTTATAGCTAATCTACACCGCTCCTTTGCTAATGTAACTTCATGTCCTCTAGTCCTTCAATCTTTCTTAACTGAGAAAAAAATATTTCTATCAATATTTTCATAACCATTCAATATTTTAAACACTTCTATCTGATCTCCTCTCGATCTCCTGTCTCTAGTGTTGTTAAACCAAATTTGTTAGGCATATTTCGTAACTAAGATCCCTCAGTTTTGGTAACATTTTAGTTGCTCTCCTCTGTACTCTTTCTAGCATATCTATGTCCTTCCTGCGATATGGCCTCCACGCTTGAATACAATATTCTAAATGAGGCTTAACTATTGTTTTGTACAGTGGTATTATTAGCTCATTTTCCTTATACGTTATGTTTTGCCTAAGTAATCCAAGGATTTTATTTCCCTTTGATGCAGCAATTCCGCACTGCTCTGAAACCTTCATATCAGCACTAATGGTTAACCCTAAGTCCTTTTCTTTTACAGTAGTACTTAGTACAGTACTCCCCATTGTATATTGTACATCTTCGTTCCCATGTCCTGTGTGGAGGCATTTACATTTCCCAAAATTGAACAACATTTGCCATTTTTCAGACCATTTTATCAACCTGTCAATATCATCTTGTAAATGCTGTCTATCTTCATCACGTTTAATCCATCTAAAAAAATTTGTATCATCCGCAAATTTCAATACCTTGCTTGTTATATCATCGTCCAAATCGTTGATTTATATTAAGAATAATATAGGTCCCAGTACTGATCCCTGTGGTACCCCACTCAAAACAGATTTCCAGTTTGAAGCCTCTTCATCAACTACCACCCGTTGTTTTCTGTCAATCAGCCATTTTTCTATTCAGTTAATTAAACCATTTCCTATGCCATGGGCCTTTAGTTTAAGCAGTAATCTTTGATGTGGTACTTTGTCGAAAGCTTTCTGAAAATCTAAATAGATGATATCTACTGGTGATCCCTCGTCTACCCACTTAGTGATATCTTCCAAAAAACATAACATATTTGTTAAGCATGACCTCGCTTTTAGAAACCCATGTTGAGATGGGTTTAACAAGTTATGTTTAACAAGAAAATCCACCATGTGATCTTTAATTAGTTATTCTAATAATTTGCAAATCACTGATGTTAAACTCACTGCATGGTCTGTAGTTCTCTGACTTGTTTCTGGAACCTTTTTTAAACAATGGGACAATCATCCTTACTATTTATACAGTGTTGCAATCATCAACAAGTTTCATCAGATTATTTACTTGTAGGTTAGGATAACATTGTAAACAAAACAGACATGGCATGACACGTACCACACCTAGTAATTCAAATGTCTGAACTTGAAGCGAGAGGATCTATTGTCTATAAATTGCCCGACAGCACCAAGCAAAATCTGCGTTGTAACACACATTAAATAAATAAATTGGCAAAAAGTCAAACATCTCCACTCCTTGATCTTTCATATGTGTACCATGCACCGTGGAAATGATGTATTTGCTCGTTCAGTTTTGTAGCCCAAAGTCTGCATCCTGTACGGTGATTGATGCCAAATTAAATTTCCTGTGACTCAAATCTGAGTTTACTGACAGGGATATTAATCAACCTCTTCTTTTGCCCTTTCATTTGTTGATGTACCAGTTAAGTGGATTCGTGTGACTAATTTTAGATGAATCTCTTATGAAATTTTCATCCATCATGTAGTCATATTGTATGTGATATAGATATCGTGCTTTAATAATTACATTATGTAAATTATCTAAAAAGTGCCTTCTGTCAAATTATGACATCAGCTCCATTCTAGGTGTCAGCATTCTAGGTGTTGGATTGGAGATCTAGTCATGTAGTTCAAAGCTTCTGGATCAAGCAATGCAGTGATTGATTCATTATATAAAGGAATTGCAATTTGCATTCCATAAAATCGCCAGTCATGATCACAACATAAATATCACTGAATTCATCCAGAAACCATACAAGCCTACACGACCTGCAATTTGTGGCATTAATAAATCAAACCATTTGACAGTAAATTAATGATGTAAAATAATGTAGTGTAAAGCTATCAGGTTGTCCATCAAATCCATCCTTGTAAGCCATTCATCCCAACACTCAGGCCCTTGCTTGAGGACCATTTATCCAAATACCTGGCCCTATGTACTCTATTCAACAATTAGCCTCTTGTGGACCAGTCATCCAAACACCCAAACCCTTGTAGACCATTCATCCTAACCCCTTATATACCATTCTGCCAAACACCTATCCTGTTGTAGACCATTCATCCAAACATAGCCCACTTATAGACCATTCATCCCAACCCCATATAGACCATTCATCCCAACTCCCTCTCCACTGTAGACCATTTATCCAAACACCCAGCCCATTGTAGAGCATTTATCCAAACACCCAGCCCATTGTAGAGCATTTATCCAAACACCCAGCCCATTGTAGAGCATTTATCCAAACACCCAGCCCATTGTAGAGCATTTATCCAAACACCCAGCCCATTGTAGAGCATTTATCCAAACACCCTGCTCATTGTAGAGAATTTATCCAAATATCCAGCCCATTGTAGAGATTTATTCACACACCAGCCCATTGTAGACCATTTTTCCAAACACCCTGCCCATTGTAGACCATTTATCCAAACACTCGTCCACCCCATCAGCAAAAGTACTTTGGTCGTATAAGAGAGGTGACATATAATAAATATAGTGCGTGGCATAGTGCGTATTTATGCATCATTGGAAGTGATGAAGAAGATCAGCAATGGTTAATAATTTTATTGTAATAATGCGATATACATATAAATAAATAAACGTTTATGTAACAAGTTATAATATCATAAATTATGGAGGAGAGTTAGTGATCTCTTGCTTCATTGTCATCCAGCAAGTGGCCATTGCAGAAAGGTGAAATTGCATGAAATGTTGGCCAGGTAGTTGCTTATCAGGGATTAATTTTTAATTTACTGACAGAGTGCTTAATGCATTCGAAATCTGGTCACTGTTGGCAATCGCAGTTGCTCAACAGGGGAACTACTGTATAGCATGACGCTTTGTCACAGCCAAGCAAACCTTACTAATGACCGCACTGACACATTAGTCAATTAAGACAGTTATTTGCAGCATGAGTCATTTGTTGAAGTGGCAACGCCTTTGATGTTTTCTTTGATGTTTTCTTTGTGATCCTCCTCACATGAGTTTAAATAGTGCAAAGCAACAGCAAGTTTCACCCAGCTTGTTCCATTACTAACAGCACAGTGTATTTGCAATGTGCTGTGATTGTCACTATCACCCTGTTGGATTTAGATGTTCGTAACGTTGAGGTCAGATCACGAAGCAGTCAACTGTCACACTCATCCCGCATTGCACTGCAGGAGCCTCACGATCGACGGGTCACTCTTGGCGCCCTCTATGAACTCTTCCAGTGACAACTTGCCATCGTGGTCAGTGTCCATCTTCCGGAATAAACTGTCGACTCGCTTCTCTGGTGACGAATCTTCTTCCGACATCTTTGTTGATGGCCCCACCATCGTGTATATGGCCTGTAACAGAGGAACATGTTATAACTGTGAACACTGCAGCAAGTCAAAATTGACAAATGGAAAACGGGAGAGGCTGGCGAAAGGAATAGAAGGTGGTGAAGAAAGGAATAGAGAGTGGCATTGGACAGAATGTTGAAGAAACAGCTATCGTGAATGCGTTTGAAGCCTGCGTTGTACCAGGTTGTATATATATATGATTTGGGAACAGTGGCACTGGCAGAGAAACGGGAGAAGATACAGGTAGCAGAGAACTACTGAGTCTGAAGAAAAACATCACAGTTAAGGTAGTTGGGAACAGACTTAGATCACCAGATGGGCCGGACATGTAAAGAGAATGAGTGACGAGAAATTGACAAATGGAAAACGGGAGAGGCTGGCGAAAGGAATAGAAGGTGGTGAAGAAAGGAATAGAGAGTGGCGAAAGGAATAGAAGGTGGTGAAGAAAGGAATAGAGAGTGGCGAAAGGAATAGAAGGTGGTGAAGAAAGGAATAGAGAGTGGCAAAAGGAATAGAGGATGGTGAAAGGAATAGAGGGTGGCGAAAGGCATAGAGGGTGGTGAAGAAAGGAATAGAGGGTGGTGAAAGGAATAGAGGGTGGCGAAAGGAATAGAGGGTGGTGAAAGGAATAGAGGGTGGTGAAAGGCATAGAGGGAGGCCAGAATTAAGAAGAGGAGACGGTGACAAGAGTGATTTTTAAAGTGCAGGTTGGAAGAGAGAAGGAGACAACATATCAAATGGCAGTTTGGAAAACACTTCACTACAAGAAATATCTAGAATGGTATGGATGGACAGTGCGATAGAACGAATGAAAGAAACAATCGGTATAAATTTGGAGAGGAACCTCGATGTTGATGCAGAGTCAAGATTCACAAAATGTTTAGGAGAATTATAGCTAATTTGACTTGTATGCAGGAATTTGTATAAGGATTATGTAGGTAGAAACAGCACTAGAAGAAGCATTTACTTTGACCTTGAGGATTATACAGGTTTTTACACTTCAATTCAAATTAAAGCTTCTTATACATACCCAGTGACGTATTTTGGCATGTGTCATTAAGTCTACCCCGGTATCTAATAGACCATTTGTCTATCATACAATCATAACCTTCTCTTTTCATGTCATACATGTGTAATAGTAGGCTACTTGAAGTGGAACATGTTGTGGACCAGACAGGCCATCTAATATAGGATCATCTCATAACATTGATGTCCGCTATCAGATGAAATTGCTTTCATCTGTGTGTGAAATTGCTTTCATCTGGCCTTAGCCCCCAGCTACCCCTCAGATGAAAGTTTGTAAACATTGATATGATGATATCAATATATTAAAAATATCGGTCCGAAGCACAAAATATCAATGTCCAACACCAGACGAAACTGTCTCTGCCCCTTCTTCCCAAACAAAAGGAATTTTATCTGACACCATACATCAACATTATTCTGAGATGATCCCTAAGACGGGCCAGATTGGCCATCTATCTCAAAGAAAAACAAGAAGAAGAAGCTGCTTACCGTGACAATCTCGAGCATCTCGAGTCTTGAGATGTATCCGTTTCCGTCCAAGTCATACATGTTGAAAGCCCACTTGAGTTTGTCTTCAAGGTTCCCTCTCGACGTGACACTCAGCGCACAGATGAACTCGTGGAAGTCCAGCGACTTATTGTTATCTTTGTCGAATGTACGAAACACATGCTCTGCAAATGCTCTCGCGTCGCCATTCGGGAAGAAACCGCTGTAGATGTTCTTGAACTCTTCGATGCTGAGTTTTCCTTTCGGACAGTCCTTAAGGAAGCCTTTGTACCACAGTTTGACTTCTTCTGATGAGAAGCCGGACTCCCGGCTTATCTGAGCCATGTTGTGTGGCTTGAGTTTTGTACTACTCGTGGTGCCCATTTTCAACTGGTCACGTTGGTGGCTGTGACTTCTTTATATCTGCTGAAAGATAGGCAGTTTGCAGGTTAGACGATTCTCTATTGTAAGCTGGATTATTGCTGGTTATAACTTCCTGGTTTGGTGACTGGAAAACCCTTTCATTTACTTTCCTGCTTGAAAGACTGACAGGTAATTGGTTTAAAACTTCCCTAAGGCCACCTGGGCTTATAAAAGAAGTACTCTGCCAGCCAATCAGAAATAACATTGACTGTCTACATGTTGATGTTTCAATAAAGGAAGTACTTTGAACATGTTCGATCAGGCATACTCTTACACATAACATATCTCCTTTTGTGACGTGCTGATCGAGTGTCGTCTAGTGACTGTGTTATTAGTGTGCATGCATGCATGGCAATATTAGGTTCTAGGTGTTTTTCAGCTTGATTTCAGCTATGAACAAGCAATTTCATATTAGGAAAGTTTGGATCAGGAAGTTTTGAATGTCTGTGCATGTGGGTTTGTGTGTGTACATAAGTGCATGATACACACATGCATGCACGCATGCATACATGCACACGCATACACATACACACACACACACACACACACACACACACACACACACACACACACACACACATACACACACAAATTGAGTTGATCAATAAACAAGTCAGCCCGGGAGTGAAGTACTTTCAGTGATCCTACAAACTTACCTTTTACCTCTCCAAGATATGGATATCTTTGAGTTTTGTATGTTTTAAAACCAACACTTCATGTGCAGTATTTTCCAACTCATTATGATTCAGCTTAGTTGTTTCCATCCAATTCAACAATGTCCTTGTAGCCATATTGTATTAAAGGCTGAATAAGCCAAAAACCTACGATTTGAACTGAGTAACTGATCTCAGTGCAAGAATCTTATATTTGTTTCAATTACCCTGGTGTCTACATATAATATAACTATAATTCAAGATATTTCTACATCTCTGCTGTGGCATAACCAAGTCTTACTTACCTGATTCAGTACCTTTCAGTTTGCTAGCAACTTTCTGTGACTGACAAGATAGACCATGCGTTTCGGTAACCAGATGAGCACAACCGACCTTGCACACAGACTACTACCAAGGTGTCTTTGTTGTATAGCGCCAGCTCAAAATGACGACAGTTTTTGCAGGAACTTCTTTTATATAGCTGACCCACATGTGTGATTGTGTGCCGATTGAGTGATACAATCTCTATTCAGCTCCCCCGGCCACTTTTGATTGGTTGGTAAGACGTAAGTTGAAGTTGGCTGCAATTCTTCCTCCTTTACAGTTCATACATCTGGCTCAGTCATGTGTTACTTGACTAGAGCTGAAGTTACTCAGAGTATTTTTGAGATGCCTGCATTGATAGGTTAGCTATAAAGACAACTGAGAACACTGACCACACAGACACACGCCATCAATCTATAGATAAATTCTCGTGGTATAGAATAGTTATAAAAGAGTACAATAAAAACAAATACTAAGAATCACCAGTCAGTATAAGTCACAACCATCAAAAGCTGGGGAAATAAGTTATACACACACACACATCCACCCCTCCACACACACACACATATCCAACCCCCCACACACACACACACCCACATGCGCACACACGCACACACATACACACACATGCACGCACACACACACATGCATGCACACACCCACACACACACACCCTCACACACACGCACCGACACACACACATGCATGCACACACCCACCCAACCACCCACACATACACACACACACACACACATACACTTACCCTCACACACACACACACCTACACACGCACCCACACACACACACACCCACTCTCACACACACACCCCAAACACACACACACACACTCACCCACACACCCATACACGCACACCCACACACACACGCACACACACATACACACACCCTCACACACACACACACACACACACACACACGCACACACACACACACCCACTCTCACACACACACCCCAAACACACACACACACACACTCCCACCCCACACACCCATGCTGAGCACACACACACACACACGCACACACACACATGCACGCACACACACACTGCAGCACACACCACACACACACACACACACACACACACACACACACACACATGCACACACACACACACACACACACACACACACACACACACACACACACATGTGCACACCTTATCATACCTACAACATGATTAAAATAAAATAATTTTCTGATTAAAATAAATGAAATGTTTTCATTATAACTTATAAAAAGCATGACAACTGTGGTCAAGTAGCAGCAGGTGGAATAGACTCTATTGACAATCAGGTGCTTCAGTCACTACACTGCCAAACCAGGACACTTGGAACAAATGAATATATGTACTTGACTAATGGTAATAATACAACATTATTTGCTTGAGAAAAATAGTTACGCAGAATTAGATTAGACCCGGATTCGAATTTTGTGATTGCAGAGAACTGACGATTTTCATCAGTAAAAATGCTCTTGAAAATGCAGGCTGGTATCGACGAGAGTGGAAGCTCTCTGGGTGGAGGGAGGAGAGGAAGGCGATGCTGAGGTGGGACGAGAGAGAAGATTTTGCGGGATTGTGAGGGAGAATAAGAGGGTGAGGTAGCGGAGGTAGATGATGGAGACGGCAGTGAGATGGGACGAGTGTAGTAGTAGTAGTAGTAGGTTTTATTTGGAATTGTATAAATCATACATACAAATATAAACAATTCGTAAAGCAATTGACAGAATGATATACAATTCCAGGATGACAGTGGAGCCAATTAAGGCTGTAACCAGTTTGTTTTAATTATTCCAATATAAAATGATAATGATTACATAAACTAGTCGCCATCATCCCCAAAATAACTATTATTAACAATGATTTCACGTGCAGTGTGTTGGTTACGTTGCTATAATTAATAGAACATATATGTAAATTTAATAACATTAATATTAGATGATAAATGTTCACATAAGTAGTCTTGCGGAAAAAAAACAATGTGTGGTTATACCAAGCTTCAGTAATGGTATAACACCTACGTAGAATAGCATTATATCAAACACATATGTCAGACGTGTCGGGGTGGAATGAAATTAAACTAGAACACCATACCCCCGTACAACATTTGCCTTTAATGATAATATAAAACTATTTAAATTGGGTTTATTTTGTATAACAGTTGGAATTGTATTCCAGATCATCGGACCTTTACATAGTAAACTGTTCGAAGATCTTTGAGTAGAACTGATAATAGGACGTATATTACAGGTTTGTCTTGTTTTGTAAAAGTGAATGTCATAGGTAAATGTAAAAATATCCGATAATGAATGTGGCAGACTACCGTGGACATAATTATACATGAATTTTCCAACTTCAGTTTCATAAATATAATGCAATTTTATTAGATTTAAACATGTAAAGAGGGGATCTGAATGTTCCCAATAGTTTGTGTTAAGAATGGAACAAACTATTTTTTTGGCATAATGAATACTTTTTCGAAATGTGTTTTGTATGTGGATCCCCACAAAATGATTCCGTATGTCAAGTAGGGGTAAACTAAAGTGTAATAAATTGTTTTAAGTGCAGCTACTGGAAGGTAGCGGTTAACTTGATGAAGAAAGACAAAAAGAAACAATGATGGGCCAATATTGAGGTCAGCATCACAAGACAAAGAGAACAAGAACTCTCTCAGAGTGCCTCATGGCAGTTGCTGGTCTACTCAGTTTTTGCCACTCAGGGGGTGTATTGTAATTATGTACACTCGAATACACCTACGATGCTCATTTAACCATACTTATTATACCGTACAATCGCACGCACACATCTCTAATATGATTGCATAAAGCAGCAGTCAAGTTACATCTGTGCACGCTGCATGAACACGACCACATATCTTCATTAACACGTGTCGTTGAGCACATATAAAATAGGGCAGTGGCCATGGGCCAAGGTTAGGTGCACTCTTACAAACCTCCTCACTAGCTCAGATTACACGCAACTGGGGCTCACTGCTCAACAACAGATGTGTAAAATGTTACAGAAATAAACTGCAACAAAACACCTTGATGCACCCAAACAAACACAAGCAACATTCAACTTTCTTGAAAAGTAGAGTAGTATTACTTAGTAATTTCACATTAAATGTAAGATGTACAACAATTAGACATGAATTGTGTGTGTCTTTTTAGATTGCAAACTATTTAAAAATTTAACTTTGGAAAAAAAATTTCAAATAGCATGTTACATATTCGGCTAAAACGGAGAGTTTGCAGCTGGCTTACTGGAGTCTGTCATCTGTAAAAGATTACCTCGGCTCCATGGACATTCACAGTTGGATGGATTTCAGGACCGGCACATTTCATTCTGGCAGTTTGCCCATGGCTTTCATTATTCGGATAATGAGAAAAATTAATGATGAAGGCCGTAGATTCGACTACGTGCATCCGCATTGGCATGACAGGTAATCATGGCGACACTGGAATATAATTGTCAATATTAATTCACTCGGATGTTATTGTGGCTGGATGTCGTGAGCGCTGGTGAAAGTCCATCTGTGGACATCTCGCGTTGATTGTGTTGTGTACAAACAAAATTATTAGTTTACGCCTGTTTGAAAACATGTTTGTTTGTTTATGTGGTTAGCAATGTCATTGGTATTGGTTTGTGATGCGATAAAAAACAGATATTGCGAAAACCACTGGATTAAAAGAATGGAGGAATTGAGAGAGGAGGGCGGTGTAAAAGAAAGTCTTAAAAGAAGAAGTTGGTGAGGAATGAATTGGTTTGGACATGTGGAGAGAAGGAGTAGAACGGTTGGCAGAGAAAGCAGATGTCCACCAGAGTGTGGAGAGGAAAAGGAGGCGAGGAAGACCTAGACTGTGATGGGAGGAATGTAAGGAGTGATTTGGAGGGTTTGGGAGAGGAGTGGAGAAAAAGAGGGAAAGACAGAGGGCAATGGAGGTGGTTGGTGGAGAGAGCCATGCAGGATCAATGAGGGAAAAGATAACAGAAATGGAGGATCGGAATTGAGGCCAGCGTCATCCCTAACAAGAGGAAAACAACAATATTACATTGTGATTGCAGACACATTCTTATGATTATAGATAATTCATTACCACAATTGACACTTTCTTACTTTATTACAGGACCGTTGATGCTATTACAGACATGTCATTACAATCACAGACACTTTGTTACCATAACAGAGTCATCATTACCTTCAGAATTGTATTAGTTAAAACTTTGGCGTCTCACTCGTGTGAATCAGGAAGGAGTATCTGGCTGTAGATACCGGTGGATATATGTGAATTACTAGACTTTATGTAGTCATTTCAACATAGCTGAATGCTTCCCAGAGTAGTAAAATTGGTGAATGGATGAACAGGTCTGCCTGGAGGTGAAGTGTAAAGCGCTTCAAACAGTCCTAAAGACTAAATATCGCGCTATATAAAACTTTATTGTTTTCCTTGAATTATGTAAATGACCTTGTTTGCAGGTCGCAGCGTCAGAGAATGATGGCCGAGTGTTACTTTCGCTGTTGGCCCTCTGTGGGAATCCAGAAGAACTACTTGTTACGATGGCTCAGATTCATGGACCCTGGGCATTTGTGTACTGGCAGGCAAGTGTAGCGTGCAAATATAGAATCAGAAAGTGTGTAGTAAGCATGTACAAAGTGAAGCTTACTGAGAACGTTAAGGGTAGCCACTACTCAAAAACGGCCATAGGCCATATCTCTGTTAGTACTGAACATATCTTAGCCAAATTTGGAGTACTAATTAGTTAAATGAATAGTACATGATATGTGGAATGTGGGCTCATTTGCTTGTGCAGTGCCATGACAATCAACGTTTCTAGTGTGATAGAGGGGCATGCATCCTTGAAAATTATTCTGAGCTAACAACTGTATGTGTGATCATGCAGTTGTCAAAAATCATTAGCTAGAATACTCCTTTGTGCAATAAGGTGGTTTTGGTCAAGGAAGTTTGACTGCAATGACTGTTGTGAGATGGGACTTTAGGTTTGAGCTTTTTTCATGACGTCTTGAAAAATGCTCAAACCTGAACAACAGTCACTGAAGTCAGATATCCTTGCCCAAAACCACCTTATTGCACAAAGAAGTATTCTAGTTAATGATTCTTGACAGTTGCATGATCACACATACAGTTGTTAGCTCAGAATAATTGTCAAGGATGTGAAAATCCATCTCACTTGAAACGTTCATTGCCATGGTAATACACAACCAAACGTGCCCATATTTCACACATAATATACCATTCATTTTTCTAATCAGTGCTCCACATCTGGTTATGATAAGTTCAATATTAACAGAGATATGGCATATTGGTTATATGGGCGTTTTCGAGTAGTGGCTACCCTTAAAGCATCTTTTCACAAAACAAGGTGATTTTGACCCGTTGTCTACATTAGTAGATATATACAACAAGTGCCTTGTTCCTTTGTTTCACCAATGTTATTGGTTATATATATCTTGGCCTGTGAATTTAGTAACATCAGTAGTAAATCAAATGGTGTATTTTTTAAATTTTATATATAGCCATCTATTTTGATTATTTTATTATCATTAATTTTACATAAATTATTCATTTTGAGCATATATATATATATTATCTAATTATGCACGTTAAGCGCCTCTTAATGGATTTGTTTAGATTTATAATGCTATGTAAGTGTTCTTATTATTCACATGCAAATATATGTATTGATGTACACATGTGTACATGCATGTATATATCATATTGATGACACCGTTGTTGTCAGTGTCAGATATTGATGACACCGTTGTCAGTGTCAGATATTGATGACACCGTTGTTGTCAGTGTCAGATATTGATGACACCGTTGTTGTCAGTGTCAGATATTGATGACACCGTTGTTGTCAGTGTCAGATATTGATGACACCGTTGTTGTCAGTGTCAGATATTGATGACACCATTGTTGTCAGTGTCAGATATTGATGACACCGTTGTTGTCAGTGTCAGATATTGATGACAACGTTGTTGTCAGTGTCACATAGCCTACTTTCCTCACACACTATTCAGTAATGTGCCATGTTGATGACACAACTGTCATAAATGTTACCGGTGTCTTTCAGTCATCTAGTCGGCGACTCTGGTTTGGCCGTGACGTTCTGGGGAGGCGGTCTCTTCTCTATCACCTGTCCTCGGACACTGGTCAACTGAGCCTATCGTCTGTGTGTCTTGACCCTCTGGTATGTCCACTTACATGAGCAAACTCTTCTTATAGAGTTGCTAAACTAATTTGCTAGAAACTTTGTACATTTTAATCCAGTAATAACTGGTATGTTGTTTCTTTTACATTTCGTAAGATGCGTTGCAATCCTTTATGCAAGATAACATTTTCACCAGTTCAAAATGTCCTTGTAGATACTTGTGCTTGTGTGAGCTGGTACAATCCAGTCCAAATGTGCATATATTACAGAAATACCATACATGTATACGTTTGACACACAGATTTTCAAAGTACAATCCTCAAATTTCTACCCGTCCAAATTCAAAATTCAACCCCAAAATGATGGATGGACAGGTCTCAAGAGAAAGCTGATGTGTTGTGTTACAGGAAGTTTGAGGATGTCAAAATCATAATGTAGTTTAAATTTATGATCTGAACAAATTTCTTTTGAATGCATATTCTCATTCCTTACTTTCGGGCTACAGAAATCTCAAGTAGAAACCTACCATATTTTGCACTGGTTCATAGAATTAAATTCCAGTATTAACACATTGATAACAACAAAGAGTCTTGTCAGTGAGTGTGTTATGGCTTGGTTTCTAGTTTGTTGACAGACTTATAAAAGTTTACATGATTGCTGTCAGCAATCTGCCTCAGTCTCGTGACATGATCATCACATGACTCAACAGAATGACACAGTGGACTGGGAGGGGGGCGCATTTGTAGACAGGGAGTCGGACAGGAGAATAGGGAGCATCAAAGAAGCAATCTGGATAAGGCAAACCACTGACAACGTGAATCGAGATGAGGGCTGATACTGACTCTCACATATCTATGATGATCTACTGAAGAGGCACCTCGGCCTTGGCCGGAGGGACACACATCAGAGTGAAACATCTGCACAGAATGACTACTGCAGCATCATCTAGCAGTAGCCATCTGAGGAAGTTTGTTGATAGAAGTTGAAACGTCATGGAGAAAAGGTAAACTGTATGTGAAATAAGTAAAAATATTACCTATTTGAACCACCCAGTCTGTTAGTGATAATAATAATAACTTCTTCACTCGTTTACTTGACTTGTTTCTTCAGAAGCCGTGGACAGAGGTGCCAGCCATGGGTATCTATGCTGTCGACTTCAGCGACACTTGTGTCTCAACTCGCAATGATGTCCTACACAAAATTCTCTGTTACCCCTGGGTGAGCCCCCCCGCACTACCCAGTACCCTGGGGTGTGGTGTCTCTAAGGGGGGTGTAGTGAACGCAGTTAATGCCGTGCCCTTCTGTGGGGATATTAGTCATCGGGAGCAGGATTGGCATGGGGTGCCGGTGAGGTTGGCCGAATTAGGGGTTGTTGCCCCTTTAGGGGTATTCAATACGACCTTACCTGAGGGTTTGGATGAAATCAGTGTGGCTACAGCTCAAAGTGACCAGTCAGTTGATGGGGTGGACATGAGTGGACATGAGCTTAGGGGGTGTGAAGAAGGTGATGTGCTGTCCGAGTGTCCAGAAGATAGGACAAGGTCAAGCACCCTATCATCATCACATGACCAACAAGCTCGGCCAGTGTCACTAAATGTCAAGGTCTGTTGTGTCAACAACGATTCGAGTCCATACCACGATCAGACAGAAACAACAACTGCGTCATCAACGTCGAATAGTGACAGTCATGTGTCCAAGGATCAGCCAGAGGGCGCTTCTTTGTCGCTATTGAAGTGCGCAACGGAGAGACAGTGGGGACTTTCTCAAAAACTTCTGGATGTTCTCACGGAGGCTGTGAAGCTGAGAGTTCAGTTACAAGCCAGTAGATGTCACCAGTGTCTGGCACGAGATCTCTGTGAGAGTCTTGAAAGTGAGGCTGCACTGGACGGAGTCGCTTCCGTAAATATTACCGACACATCTTGTAGGACTGAAACTGTTATCTCCACGTCTGCTGTGCCGACACATGGCAGTACCCCATACTCCAACAGCACTGCACACTCGAGTGAACACTTGCGCCGTGATGGTAAGCATGGAAACCATTGCCATGACAACATCGATGGACCCTCTGCTATTGCTGAGGAAACAGATCCAACAGAAAGAATTGCACGTTGCGTTCAGCAGTCAATGTCACCAAAAGAAACGAACGACGAAACAAGCGAGTTTTGTAACCATGGCAACGACCACTGCGGCCATGCTCGAGTTGCTGTGCTCTTTTCTGGAGGAATTGATTCGCTGGTTCTTGCTGCTCTAGCTGACAGGTGAGACCATGTGACTTACCAAAACTTCAGGAACTAAGTTAAATGAATGTTAAAGGAAACGTCGCATCAGCTGGTGGTGTATTTAGTGGGGGAGGGTAATTGGCTGTAGCCCTGTTTGGCAATTTATTTTTTGAGTACTGTATTCTTTCCATTAAATTTACAAGCCCTAATTAGCATGCACCCTCCTTTTCACAGCATCTGACACCCTGACAGCAGCTAAGGCCGACCTTCACTACTGAATCCATCATTGTACTTTAATTTCTACCAATGTCACACTAGATTCAAAGCATTAGTGATGAAAATATATCGAAACATCCACCTAAATGATCAGACTTTACGGTGTTCTGGTGTCCTGCTGCTCATATGTCAGATGCATGAATCACTTCCAGTCACATCTGTTGAGATGGCTCTACCTAAGAACCCCGGGAACCTAAGAACCCCAGGAACCTAAGAAGATGGAGCAGTAGACCTGTTTGTTACATCAACAACAAGATTTATTTGTTTGTACATATCCACCACTCTCTAAAGCTCATTTGTTTGTACATATCCACCACTCTCTAAAGCTCATTTGTTTGTACATATCCACCACTCTCTAAAGCTCATTTGTTTGTACATATCCACCACTCTCTAAAGCTCATTTGTTTGTACATATCCACCACTCTCTAAAGCTCATTTGTTTGTACATATCCACCACTCTCTAAAGCTCATTTGTTTGTACATATCCACCACTCTCTAAAGCTCATTTGTTTGTACATATCCACCACTCTCTAAAGCTCATTTGTTTGTACATATCCACCACTCTCTAAAGCTCATTTGTTTGTACATATCCACCACTCTCTAAAGCTCATTTGTTTGTAAATATCCACCACTCTCTAAAGCTCATTTGTTTGTTCATATCCACCACTCTCTAAAGCTCATTTGTTTGTCCCAGTGAAGTGGGGCAATGTAGAGTGAACACAATTATCCAACTTTTCAAGTGGCTGCAGGTGGAGTTGGACTGTGGGCTTTTCCATTGGCAGACTGTCCCTCTTACTGCCAGGCTACTGCAGTAGCTCCATTTGTATGCTGACGTGTATATTGTAGACATGTCCCGTGTGGAGAGCCGATTGATCTACTGAATGTAGCGTTTGAGAAACAACCACAGCAGCAAGGCACTCAGAAGAGGCACCAGAACGACAGGTATGGCTTAACATAAGCTTAACACATGCTTGATACATGCTTGACACATGCTTAACATATATGTATGTTAACATTTTCCTCGTAGACGGCTTGGATCTCACATACCAAACTTTCAGGGATTAATCTACAAACCTACGAGTTTAACGTAACCCCTCTATTTTTTCAAAATATCCCATATTTCAAGAGTTCTTGGTTTTTAAAAGTAAAATCATTTGTTCACTAGTAACATGTGGTCAGACAGTCGAGATGCATGCATGGTGACCCTCGCTAAAATTTACGTCTTGACATCCATACGAATTCAGCAGGAAACGTTTCTGCATTTTTATGTCCATCAGAACGGTTTCTTATACCTGTTAATTTCTGTTGCCTTTTGATATTTTTGTGAATTTCACATTAGATACATCATTAGTCACATATATGTTATTGATACCAAATGATATCTGTCATGAGCTCCGTCGTGACTGCTTTTTTCTAGCGAGACGGTTATGTGGCAACTTTGAGTGTGCAACTCAACAGACCAACGTATCTATATAATTATATTAGCTGTAGTGCCATCCAAAGGATGGGCATTTTTGCTGGTTATATAACCAATTAACTCTGTCGTGTAATTCTGCTGATTGATATTGGGATGATTAGCAAATACGTGACATCTGGTCTCGTATCCTAGCAACGGGCTATACACAACAACTGCATCCTGGTGCATCAGCGTCTATTGCATTCAAACGAGGGAAACAGTCCACTATTTTTTCACCTGAAGAACTTGTTTTTACCGTCATCCTTCAGAGGTAGCATTATCCATTAAACTCTGCACAACATTCAGTTGTGTGTAGCCAAGATGGCAGATCACTGTGATGACCACATACCAAGTAAGGGCAATGGCATACAACTGATGGTCCCAATAAAAGGAACGCGATGGAAGACAGTTCAAGAAATTATCAAAAATTATACATCCCACATATTTGAATAGGTTCATCAGACTTGTGGTTTGAAATAAATATCGTCTTTTTGTATTCCGTGGTCAGATTGATCTTTTATTGCATCAGTTACATTTTGGCAGCTGGCAATGAAAGCTGCTGAAACACAACTGAACTAAAATGGTATATTTGACTGTTAAGTGCAAAATGGAATAACTATTTAATAAGAGTCATACTTTATACCGTACTACACTCACATAACATATTTAAAAAAATATTCCATTGGTAAAATTAGAGATTCATCCAGAGTATATATGCCCACTCAAGATTACTGGCAGAACTGTTTGATGCATAGTAATTCCAAATTACCAGTAATTCATGATGCATGCTGACGATGACATTTGTCATGGCTACATTTTAATCAACACATTCCCAACTACATAACCTGCAAAGCCTTTCTAAAGTAACAACAAATGTATTACTTCCTCTTACTTCCTCCTACCACGTCGAAGCCTGAAGGGGTGTAATAATTTGTAGTTATAACTGTCTGACAAATTATATTTCCACTTCCTGCTGACCGTGCTGGTCCGTGTCGTGTGTCAGGTAGTTACAACCCACCACAATGCTACCTTGGTACAATAGCAGGAGTCAATACCACAGCAGACAGGGAGATAAAAATCTGTGTTTTGAAATGAATCGGCCATGCATGTCGACATACTTAGCTGCCTAGTTATCAGATCTTTCATGTGGCATGTCACAGATTAAATATGAATAGTCAGCTGTTCGTTGATGCGGGACCAGCAATCAGGGGATTATATTAAATAATGAATTGTGTTTAATGTAGCTTCACAGATTTTGAATTGTTTTTATTATAAAAAGGAACATTAAGATGTAACTTTAAGGTGTGTGTGTGCGTGCGTGCGTGCGTGCGTGCGTGCGTGCGTGCGTGCGTGCGTGTGCGATTGTGTATGTGTGTGTGTGTGTGTGTGTGTGTGTCTGAGTGTGTGGGTGTGTGTGCGAGCATGTGGGTGTGTGTGGGTGGGTGAAGGATGTGCATGCGTGCGTATGTATGTGCATGTGTGCGTATGTACGTGCATGTGTGCGTATGTATGTGCATGTGTGCGTATGTATGTGCATGTGTGCGTATGTATGTGCATGTGTGCGTATGTATGTGCATGTGTGCGTATGTATGTGCATGTGTGCGTATGTATGTGCATGTGTGCGTATGTATGTGCATGTGTGTGTTAAAATGTGGATTTTCAAAACATTAAAATGCACTATTTATTTTTCTGCTATGGCTTGGTTTGAAACTAACTTTATTGTTTAATCGAGTCCATTTGTAGAGTGAAGTGTTATAATACAATAGATGACATGTATTATGTGAAAACTGCCTCAAATATATAATCATGACTTGTATAAAAAGTACTATAGCTACCTTACAGGGGCTTAGTTATCTGCTCTGTCGAACTTTTGGAATGTTCTCAGTTCCTTCATTAGCATTAATGTGGCAGCCTACCGGTGTCATGTGACCATGATGGTGGTTGTCACATGACAGCACTTCGATGAAAATTAGTTTTGGGGACTAAACAGCAAACAAAATGTGATTTCGTTCACGTAATTAATATTCCACATTGTGCCTACAAAGTGGAAATGCTTCATTCTGTCAATGTGTGCATTTTGTAACAATTGCAGCTGCAAAACTTCCACATGTTTTATACATGTATATGTTTCAGGCCGCCAATCCACCCTATTCGTTCAATTGGAAACAGTGGGTTTTGTATGTATACAGTGAAACATCATACTTTGGCTGTCTTTTCCTTCTAACCTGACTTAGCATACCCAGAATTTGGTATCATGTAACACATAACACACATATAGATAATGAATATTCATATTTGTGATCTTCGCCGTGTTCGCCAGTATATGTCATTTTCTGTTGCTAAAACTATTGCAACAGCTCTTGTTGGCAGCAGACTTGACTATTGCAATTCCCTCCTTTATAATATCGCTAGCAAGGATATCACACAACTTCAGCGTGTCCAAAATTGTCTAGCAAGAGTAGTTACAAGATCTCCTCGTTTTTCTCGCTCTGTACCACTTTTGAAGACTTTGCATTGGCTTCCTGTATGATATTGTATAATATTTAAGATCTGTACCATTACATACCAGGCACTGTCCAGTAAGCAACCATCTTATTTGCATTCATTGCTTACTCCTGTAAGAAAACCTATCCAGCTTCGATCATCTAGTTCTGACCTACTTTTTGTTCCTAGAGTCAACACTAACATTGGAACTAGGGCTTTTTTTGTTGCTGCACCAACTCTTTGGAATATGCTCCCTCTTAGTGTGAGATCAGTTGAAAATATTACAAAATTCTGTCATCATTTAAAAACTTATCTTTACAACCTTGCTTATCCACCGTAGCTCCCTAGTACCTTGACCCATCTGTTGACAACTGGAATACTACTTATGGATTTTGAGATTGACCAATCCTTTTGTTTTGATGCGCCTCTGAGCTTGGTTTCCAAAGATTTAGGCGCAATAGAAGTTATCTTATTATTATTATAACCCTAGTTGCTCCAATTTCAAATTAATAAAATCTTGTCTCCCGTGGTATAGACGTTTGATTTCACTAAACTATCAACCATTGGGACTAGCAGCGACATAGCACAGGAATGTCTGAGTGGTTCCGCATACCTTGACTGATTAATGACACAGGTGAGAGTGATCATACAGGTGTTAATGGTCAGCTGGTGTTACGACAGATCGGTCTTGTCACCCCAGCGATTTGATGTGCCAGACCGGATCACTGGTAGAGAGGGCCTTGATCAACTCAACCCTGACCGCTGCTGGAACTTTGTGGAGGTAATCGGCCATGCAGAACCAACCACATGGAATCGGCCATGTGGAAGCAATCCATGTACAGTGTATCAACAAGGGAAGCAGTTTACCACCATTGCAGTATCTTCATGAGATGTATTCCCACTGCTCGTGTAATCTTTGCTTTCTTTTATGGCATCGCATGCAACAAATAAGAATTCCATGATAAATCATACATAACTCCATAAGGCGCAATGTTTGTTTTATCAGGAAATTATTATGCAATGCCAAACGCGATGACAGCAGAGACTGCGTATTCAGTTGGAACGAGTTTAAGATAAGAAATACTGTAATGGTAATAACTGCTGCCCTTCATATGTCGCTCTATGAGCGTGTCTAAGCCAGTAAAAAGAATTTCTAGTTTCACTAATTATTAGAACGAAATGCAACTTAGGTAATCCATGGGAAACCATGCATGGTTTATGGTGGGACGACATGTACCAATCAGTGTGTAAACATGCAGTCTGTTTCTGTGGTATTAATTAAGTACAAACTAATTATGAGATTCTTAAAATTATATAGTTGCTGTAATAATTACAAAACAAAGGCAAATATGTGGAATAATGTATACTTGTTGGTGTCCAGAACTACCTGGTTTGTTTTACATCTGTTACATTGCAACCAGTGAAGGCATTTGTTGTAATGTTGTGCTTGCTGCGTGCACATATTCATCTACGTTTGGTCGGTAATGATACTTAGCACAATTATTTTAAATTTTTTGTTAAACAAATATAATTTTTAGGTTAGGTCTTCCAGAATGCAGGACAAGCACATCTGTCAGTGGATGTATGTGTATTAGATTAAATAAAGTAAATTTACTCGGTGAACGTGTTCTTTAATATTACAGACCACATTAGTGTGTGTACGTGTGCATGCATGAATGCATGTGTGTACATGAGTGTATGTGTGTGTTTACAGATGCATGTGTGTACATGAGTGTATGTGTGTGTTTACAGATGCATGTTGTTGCTTACAGATTGATGTCACCTTGCAAGAACTACAGGAAGCCAGGTGAGGACAGTTTTCTACGATTCAGTCTCATGAATAAATTTTGTACATTGTAGTTCAGTAGAATTTGTTAATGGAATCGCAGTTAACAGAATCAGCCATTTAGTAGAATCAAATACTTTGCCCGGGATAGAACCATTCCGTATTCTATTATATCTACAAATATTATGCCGGAATATAGAAAATGATATATTTCCTGAAACATAATTACATTGTTTTGATTTGTGTGTAGGTCAAGCCACGTGCGTCACCTGATATACCCGCTCCAAACAATTCTCGATGACAGCATCGGTTGCGCCATCTGGTTTGCGGCGCGTGGACGAGGACTTGTTACCAAGGCAACGAGCAAGAGGGTGGAATATGTATCAACAGCAAGGGTGAGATTCAACTCACAATTTGATAGTAATAACAATATTGGTTTTATTTAGCACCATATCCACTGCCGTTAACAATGCTTTACAGAGGATGTTGAAAATAATAGTTTTTAAATAACAACTTGTAACATCATGAATAAAATTATACGTAATTTTTAAGTTATTGAGATGGCCATGTAAATATAATAATTAAACATAAAAAGATTAATATAATACCAGCTTTGCATATGGCATAGAATAAAATAAAATAGGTTAGATGTGAAAAAATAAAAGTAAATATAACGCGTACTCGCATCAAAGCTGGTGACAGTTCGTTCGCGGTGGCCGCTGCAACTTTCTCGAACAATCTGTCTAATTACATTAAATTTTCGGACACACTTGGCAGTTTTAAATGTCAACTAAAAACACATTTATTTAGAATATCATTGTAGACGAACGCTAGTAGCTTGTTTGAGACTTTCCTCAGTGATCCAGTGAACTTATTTATATTAGTAATATTTTAGAACTATCTATTTATTTATTTGATTTTATACTACTATATTTTAGTGATTAATTTATGCATTATTATTTATTAATTATGTTATATTGTATTGTGTTTATTTTAACTTAATGTCTTACTACCATAATCCAATTATTTTGTTGCCTTTTACTTAATTTATTTATTAATATTTTTATTACTAATGTATGGCACAATTTTTAATTTAAATGACTGTCTTAGTACTAATATTTTAGTTTAATTACCATGACATATGATGTATTGTAAAGCGCCACAAACAATAATTATTGTGGATCTGACGGTATAATAAATTAAATATATTATTATTATATTGACATCTGTAAGAGTGGTTACAGGGAGGGTCAGTTTGGTTAACCAAAATCTACCTGGTGGTAATCATGAGCAGGAAGTTCACTAAATCAGTTGTACTTCAGCCGACTGTAGCTTGATGTGTTGGAACCAGAGAACTTCAAAGGTATTTATTTTGCATAAGGCCACATGTCTATGAAATAAGTGCTAAATATAGGAAATAAAGTTTGTTTAGTAATTGGATGTTGTGTTAGTAATTTGAATGTTTCATGGCACAACTTGTAAATTGCAAACACTGTTTTAGGATTAATAAATGCAATGCACCAGGCAATATACCTTCAGCATATTTGTTATAGTATTAAAAGTGTTAATATGTTTTTTATTGGCTACACACATTGTAAACTACACAAAATTGGCATGCATATGAATCATGGAGAGAAGATGACAAACTAGAACAGTGGTGCGACCAAAATTCTACTTGCAGGATTTAGAATAGAACAGAACATCATTTATTTGATCACACAAGTGACATACACCACATAATGAGACGTTCAGAAGGCAACGTTTGCAACTAAGGAGATCCTCTTAATATATGATAAACAACCTTCCTTTATAATGTCACTGAATTCCACCAGACACCAGAAGATGACTCAGCAGTTTAGTAATGGTGGCCTTTATGGAAGGTAACAAGCCCCCTCCTTTGATATCAGTCCAGGCTGCAACCCCATTGTGCCAGTGTCAAGCCTGTGTCATGCAAATACTGGGACGGTCCCCTGCTGCTAGAGGGACTGTCCCTTGTCATTCGAGGGACTGCCCACTTCCTCCTCTCATTCTACTCAGGTATTGGCTTCTAAAGGATATTTAATTACTTCCTCTTTCTTGCTCTTTGTGACTAGGTTGCTGGCCTTTACTGGCCTATTAGAAGCCCCAATATTAACAACATTACTGAAACTCACAGGCGGATGCAGTGACCAGAGCTTCCAGGTCTCAAGTAGTTGGTGTAAGACTCGTCAATTTAGCGTCCCACTAATGATCTCATATGGCTACCTGTAAATCTTATGCATTTTGGCCATTTCAAAAATATAAAAACAAACAGGCTAACTTTCATCCACATGTTGATGATATATTTTATTTATAAGCATAGGCGGATAGCACAGTGCACCCATGGAATCCATGACATTATTCTTATCATAGATAGTGAAGTGTATAATATGTTGTCTTTGAGGAAATGTGAATAACTAAAAGAGCTGCCACCTGGTGTCCTGTTGTGAAACTGGAGAGCTGGCACTTGTTCTGTTGGAAACTCTGAATGGTTTTTGACAGAATTTTGTTTGTCAAAAAGTATCTGGTTTCTGATTAGCTACTCATCAACTCAATGTGCAGACATAAATTATACATGTTCAATACATTAATACCTCCAACAAATCTGTGGACATTTTGTGGTGTCTTAGTTTCTTAGTTTGGTTATTTTATGCCGTTCATTAGTTTGTTTGTTCATTTCACGCCGCCCAATACTTGGTAGTTTCTGTTTCATTTCTTTGTCAGTTAGGTTCTCTATAGACTATTCATGCTGTGCCGTTCAGTAGTTTCTGAGTTCGTATTGCCCTCTCCATTATTTTCTCTTTCATTTTGCCTTGCCCATCATTGCCATTCCATTTCTGTTTTCATTTTGTGCTGTTTATCAGTTTCCACTTTCATTTTGTGCTGTTTATCAGTTTCTACTTTCATTTTGTGCTGTTGATCAATTTCTGTTTAGACTTTGTGTTTTCCTTCAGTTACTTTTTTCATATTGTGTTGTACATTTGTATGTTTAGTGTTGCTGTATGTTTGGTTCTATGTTCTAGGTGGTGTTGGTTGGGATGGGAGCGGATGAACAGCTTGCAGGGTATTCAAGGCACAGGATGAAATTCCAGTAAGTTTGCTTTCTGGTGTGCTACCCTTCATGCGAATCCTCATAGTTTCAAACACAAGTAGAAGTAACGTAACTCAACACAAACATACATGAAGAGATTCGTCAGCTGGACGGTTCAACCGGTATACTTTCTATGTTTTTCACAGTCGATATACCAGGTTTTTTCGGTAGCGTTTCGATTGCTATCAGTGGAGTTTAGACAGCTAGATGGAGACATGATAGTGTGACCTCCCAATATGACAGTCTCCTGAAGGGCCACCCAGGGTATGGCTGGAGGGGTCACACCAGTGACAGCACTGTGCGGAATGACTGTCGTGTTGCCATCAAGTGGTAATTGCCTGAAGAATTTTGTTAATAAAGATCAAAACGTTACAATAAAAAGTAGTGACTTACAAAAATTGTAAAAATAATACCAATGTAAACCAAAATCTTAAACCTTTTGACATATCTCATACTTGCATACCAGGTATGTGCATTTGCTGCCGGATCTTTGTAATAACGCACACTCATTCACCAGGAACTGCGGAGTACTTTATCCATCACAGATCGACCCAATAATTTGTTCTTTGACCTAGTTGCTGTCTTAACCAATAATCGTATGAGCCAACAGAACTTTGATCTATATATGGCCAGGAATTTTGTGGAATGGGTCTTTGATGTTGGGACTGGTTCCTGGAAGCAGTGAATGCCTGTCATTGCCGTCACATTTTATTAGATAGGGTCACATTGGCTGTGTCACATCAGGACATTTACTGATTCCAGGAAACGAGCTTGGCAATAGCAAGCAATTGGGGGGTGGGTGGAAATATATGTTGGATCAACCACAGCTGAGCTGTAATAGGGAAGTTGATTGTGTGTGTGAAGGCCAGCCAAGTCAGCAGGTGGGATGAGGTACAAATTATTCAGTGCACATTTTGTAGGATACTACTACCACCTCTCGACTTCTATGGGAAGTTTTAAGCCATTCTGCAATTGTTCAAAGACTATTAGTCACAAATATCCACCACTGTCTGTAGAGACACACACATGCTTACAGCTGAGTGAACTGGAGCAGTGTAGGGTGAACGAATTTGCCCCAGATTCAAAACAGCAACAACAGGATTGAAACCCGGAATCTGTCGATCAACAGTCCAGCACTTTAACCACTGTGCCACAATCCCTTTTTGCTTCATTCACTTAATTATGAAATCCTTATGACACAGCCAAATACAAACAGGTTATATTTAGAACATCTTTTGAATTCTTAGTTCACTTTTTCCATGCCGCTGCCAGTTCAATTATCAACCCACATCCTTCATGCCCTCAGTTCGTTTTATTTGTTGAGGGTATATCATAATTCGCTCGCTGCCTTTCCTGAATGCCTCTCATTTGTCAGGAGAGTAAGGTATGTCGGGCTGACAGGGACACATTGTTAGGCGGGCTATTACATCAAAATTTCAGCAGCTCTCATGGCAGGCCATCACTCAACCGCCCTAATTCTGTGCTCATTACTCATTCAAATTGTCAGATGCTACAAATAATTGCAGCTGGTGTGTGTTTGATGACAACTTCCTTCAGAGTGTCATAAATTACTCAGAGTGTCATAAATTACTGCAATCTCTAGCCAATTCCCTTCATGTCCACAAGAGATGCATACCTAGTGGGTTGGTTGAGAATTAACCAGTCAGTGATTGAATTTAGGAGGGAATAATATTTAATTTCCAGATTTTTAGTAGACAAACGATATGCTAAGATTTTGAGATGGTGTCCATTGTGGTGATTTTTCTCTCTGTAAAATTATTTTTTAACAGAAATGTGGTCATATTTGACAATGACACTTGTGTTATGCAGAAACATAAATATTAAATTGTAGTCTGGGCTGGCAACATTTGCCCATGTCAGTAACTGTAGGATTACTTGTTAGTGAAAACATAATGTAATCGTTATGAACGCCATGTGACAGGGGGAATTTTGTATGTTGATTTACTGCATAAATAAATGCAGAATGTTACAAAGCGTTCCAGCTGGTTAAAATACAGTAGCGCCCTCTTGATTGGCCGCCCCTTCTGCAACGGTACTTTGGCCGTATAAGAAAAATGGCTGCCCTATAGGGGGACACATAGTCAGCCTCCTGTCTTCCACACAGGAGATCATACACAAAATATTTTATGTGGGTACTGGGTGTACGGTAATGCAAACCCTGTTGGATATACATGAAGGATTTTAATGTAACATAGCCACAATTTAATATGGTCACTTGCAACCAGACCGTGCGAGAAGCACAGTGGGAATCATGTTGCCTAAAGGGTTAAACAGACGTTTTAATGTTTTGCAGATTGAAAATAAGTAGTGATCCATTACCAATTTATACAATTGGAAACTTTCTTGCACTTTATGACAAGCGACTTGCTTTTAAATATATCAATATTTGTTATTTCAATGCATCTTATCGTATGGTATCAACCATTTGTGTGTACCTAGTCTTATTTAATCTGGTGTCATCAATATCTGATTATGATGCTGTTGTTGTTGCGTTCAGCAGCCTCATTCACCAGCAGCCACATTCATATTATAAAACCACTGAAAATATGTAAATTAAAGTATTTGGCCATGTTCAATTTGTTTGCAGTTTTCACAGGACAGACTAATGCTTTCTGCCTTCACACATACACAACTGTCTCCGAGTCTGACCGTCCTTATCCTACTGTGCCAACCCTACTTCTACCATTGAACAACTTTCAACCCAATTTCATAAAACCTCAAAATTTACCACTTTCTCAAAATGTACAGTGGTTATGTAGTGCATTTTGTCACCAAGCCGTTTACTATTATATGAATTATGCATTTAACAAATTAGCTGTGGCTCCACCTGTTGATCAAAAGTGCAGTTACAAATTAACATTATAAAACTCTGTGAAGATTGGAATGTGTATATGCTATGTTAACATCCGCAACTCACTATTTCAGGAGCGGAGGGTGGGAAGGTCTCATTGAAGAGGTGCAGATGGAGATCGAACGAATCTCCTCACGCAACCTTGGACGAGATGACCGAGTGATCTCCGACCACGCCCGAGAGTCACGTTTCCCATTCCTTGACGAGAACGTAGTGTCATTTCTCAACTCGCTGCCTCTACACGAGAAGGTAGGGTCATTTCTCAACTCGCTGCCTCTACACGAGATGGTAGGGTCATTTCTCAACTCGCTGCCTCTACACGAGAAGGTAGGGTCATTTCTCAACTCGCTGCCTCTACACGAGAAGGTAGGGTAATTTCTCAACTCGCTGCCTCTACACGAGAAGGTAGGGTAATTTCTCAACTCGCTGCCTCTACACGAGAAGGTAGGGTAATTTCTCAACTCGTTGCCTCTACACGAGAAGGTAGGGTCATTTCTCAACTCGCTGCCTCTACACGAGAACGTAATGTCATTTCTCAACTCGCTGCCTCTACACGAGAACGTAGTGTCATTTCTCAACTCGCTGCCTCTACACGAGAAGGTAGTGTCATTTCTCAACTCGCTGCCTCTACACGAGAAGGTAGGGTCATTTCTCAACTCGCTGCCTCTACACGAGAAGGTAGGGTCATTTCTCAACTCGCTGCCTCTACACGAGAACGTAGTGTCATTTCTCAACTCGCTGCCTCTACACGAGAAGGTAGGGTCATTTCTCAACTCGCTGCCTCTACACGAGAAGGTAGGGTCATTTCTCAACTCGCTGCCTCTACACGAGAAGGTAGGGTCATTTCTCAACTCGCTGCCTCTACACGAGAAGGTAGGGTCATTTCTCAACTTGCTGCCTCTACACGAGAAGGTAGGGTCATTTCTCAACTCGCTGCTTCTACACGAGAAGGTAGTGTCATTTCTCAACTCGCTGCCTCTACACGAGAAGGTAGGGTCATTTCTCAACTCGCTGCCTCTACACAAGAAGGTAGGGTCATTTCTCAACTCGCTGCCTCTACACGAGAACGTAGTGTCATTTCTCAACTCGCTGCCTCTACACGAGAACTTAGTGTCATTTCTCAACTCGCTGCCTCTACACGAGAAGGTAGTGTCATTTCTCAACTTGCTGCCTCTACACGAGAAGGTGGGGTCATTTCTCAACTCGCTGCCTCTACACGAGAAGGTGGGGTCATTTCTCAACTCGCTGCCTCTACACGAGAAGGTGGGGTCATTTCTCAACTCGCTGCCTCTACACGAGAAGGTGGGGTCATTTCTCAACTCGCTGCCTCTACACAAGAAGGTGGGGTCATTTCTCAACTCGCTGCCTCTACATGAGAAGGTGGGGTCATGTGACGATTCACTTCATTCAAACTGCTTCGGTTGTGCAAGGTATTGTAGGGTTCACCGAATCACATGATGGACATTTCACATGATGACTCGTGGTTGTGAAGTCCACTGCAGGTTACTCCTGTAGCCCGGTTTACTTCCCCTAGCACGGACATGAGGGAGAAGGCACCAAAGGTGTTTAGTTCCTCTTCCAAAGGACAAATCCATAGTGGAGTGAACAACGCTGCCATAAAGTTTTATTTTTGAAGTTCTTTTTAGTTAAGTTTACCAACAATTTACACTAAATAATTGTGTTTAGTTGGGTATTTTTAACTGTATTTAATCAGTTTTTAAAAATAATTTTTTTACATTTTGTAAGTTTAGTTATATATGTATATATATTCCTGACAGCAGCATACGCAGATCAAATATGCATACAGCGCCACCTTAGGCAGACCACTGTTTTCAAGCATACAAAATCCAGTCTGCTTAGTTTTGACCCCTGATTGCATGGATAAGTTTTATTTTAAAATTTGAACTGTTAGTGTGCATTTTGAGAGTAATGTTTTCAGCGGTTTATATCCTGTCTCTCATAGTGGAGCTGTCTGCCCTTATTATTATATTATATATATTACAAATCGAGCTTTAAAAGAAACTGCACTACACAAAAATTTATAGTTATTATATTTCAGACGAACCTGACACTGCCGCGGGGCGTCGGTGAGAAGTTGCTGCTGCGATTGTTAGCGTTGCGACTTGGGCTCGCCCGGTCAGCCACACTGCCCAAACGGGCAATACAGTTCGGTTCTCGCATTGCTAAGATGGAGAATCGTAAGGAACACGCCAGCGACACATGCGACAGACTCAAAGACAAGTGACACAGTCATCACCAGAGGCCAATGACACATGCGACAGACTCAAAGAGAAGTGACACATTCGTCACCAGAGGCCATCGTAATCAACAGCAAGTTTATAAATCCAAATCTGCAGAACGTTAGTTACTGCTATTATAATCAATGTATGAGCAGCTATGGAATGATGAGTTGTGACCTTTATGCAAGTTCAATATGTCACAAATTCAATAAAAAACACCTGTAGTAGCCATTTATTTAAACAAAATTATGTTGTGATCGAACAATGTCTTTTGATTAAATATGCACATTGTCCAACAACACAATGTACTGCTTGTGTTTTGAAAATTCCAATTTTAAAGACCATTTTCAATCTAATTTAATGTTTTTAGGACACAGTGATAGCACACACATGCAGCTAATTATTTGGGACAAATGTCATGAAAACAGTTATTTTTTCATTGCATCTTTATCAATGTGAAGTAATTTGTGGACCAAAATGGTAACGCAACATCAACAGTACATTAGGCACACTTTATTGTTAAGATTTACATGGCCTTTGTTCATCGTTTGAACAAAGGTGTGCTATTTAAACTTTATATACAGCTGCCAACATGTCAACAAAATGTAATATAACAGCAATGATATCTAAGATATCGGTGATACTATCAACAAGTGCATCGATAGATGGCAGCACGTGTGGCGCCCATCGGACAAAGACGGCACAAACACGTACTGAATATGCAGGAAGGTCAATGGGTCAAGCGTTACGGATATCCTGTATTAAAACGTAATTTAAATTATGTCAAAACTACTTCTTTTTCACACAACCAAAATTCTTGTCAACATTTATCAACTCCACAACAATTCGTTTATAAAAAATGTGTCTGGTAGTACAGTGGAGCCCCGCTTTATGGTCACCTCGACAATACAGCCACCTCGCAATTAAGGTAACATTGGGAGTCACCTTGCTATTCAGGCCACTTTCACCCAGTCCCAAGGGTGACCTTAATAGTGAGATTCCACTGTATAGTATGAACTGCATTTATTCACTGCCAACCTGACAAGTTTATTGCTTACGGATCAATAAATAATAGTTAAATCAGTGCAAACCTGTGCATATAATGATATACATATACAGTCGACATGACACCTACGGACATTGTTTCACTGCAGTGCAAGTTCTGTGTCAATCACTTGCAAGGTTTTCAGAACCTAACAAATGAGACGACCTGTGAGAAACTGCACAGTGGGACACCCAGTGGAATCCCCACTTGTAATCACCCAAGTTTGTAAATGTAGCAACATGACATCAAACTGTAGATTGTTGTCAAAAGATTCTGTACCAATTCCACGAGGCGTAATCAATCCTATGGCGACATATTTGTATACAAGACGTGCTCTGGGTGAAAATCTGTACAGTGAGCAGTATCTCATTAGTGGTCTGTAAATATGTGATGCAGTATTTCGTATTCCTTCTCGCAAGTCAGCAACATTTAAAAACGTCTAGTTTCATACTTGTCCAAACCACCTCCACCAATACGTCGTGTGAGACTCGACATTTTCAACGATCGAAAATGGTTTCACAACTACAGCCTACAGCCGCCGGATTCAAATGACATGACATGGTTGTCTAGACATTACTCACCACGATGTCCAGTTCTCATTCACAATAGTGTCAATGTGCATACATGTTCCACTCGATAGGTGGCACCACTACAATTTATTTCCCCATGATACATGGTGACGAACAGGCCGTCATACACGTTTTAGCTTTCTGAACTTATGCGACTGCCTGCTAGGCTGCAAACCAATTCTTTTGCATTTCATTTGCAGTTGATCACTAACTATAGCCATGTGCCTATGTGCATGAAAAACAATGTGGTTTTTATTTGTCAACCGGATTGAATTTATTCCGATTGAAACATTTCAACTGTGAGCATACATTGGCTGATGGGTACTCCAATCTTGCTCAAATTTGCTAATAGAAGGCTGTGCAGATACGAATCATTGTATACCTGAGCCCACAGACAAGCAGCATGCATATCCACCCCCATACACAGCTCAAACCGGTGGTGTCGCAAGTCGATGTCAATCAAACCGCAACTTGATAACTGTCTACCTGAATTAACTACTTAAAATATAATACAAGTCATTCTTTGGTTCCCGGTTCGCAGGTAAAAAACTCCCACGTCAAAAGTTAGTTTGAGATAACAGTCGATCTAAGCTAACAAGTATATCTATACATTATCAACGACCATTGCTACATCTCCACGTTCCCCTAGAGCATGTGTAAATATACATCGGGCAGACCAACCACTAACAACTAGTCTCTCTCTCTTTCTCTCTTGTCTCGGCTGTACACACATAATTTATCATCACAATGTTAGTTTTGTAATTGCCCCACGAAATTATACATACTGTGCAAATGAATGTTGCTAGCTTTATACTGGGTATATATTAATTTTGTAAGTTCAGCTGTAAGTCTTCGCTTATGAATTGCAACCTCTGGTTGCAGTCTTTGTAAATACATAAAAATACACCAAACAAAGAACAGAGAAACTGCTTGTTATCAATATTATCATAACGGGCATCAGTTTACTTTTTTGGAATAAACTACATTCGAAACCAGACCAGGTTTAAGGACTTCACGGTGAGAATAGGTAGCTGATGGCAGCCACAGGGTAAGTTTCATTGATTCTTAACACAACTCAAGTTATCACTGATAACACGGCCACGTGCACACACAATACTATAGTGTAACAACATGTGACCTATCACACGGGGAACAGCGCACATGTTTGCCATCACACGCCCGAGGCTGTCAGTTTCTGGAGATGCAGTCAGCAGTGAATGGACGCGTCACATGTTCGCCGTCACACGCCCGAGCCTGTCAGTTCCTGGAGATGCAGTCAGCAGTGAATGGACGCGTCACATGTTCGCCATCACACGCCCGAGGCTGTCAGTTCCTGGAGATGCAGTCAGCAGTGAATGGACGCGTCACATGTTTGCCGTCACACGCCCGAGGCTGTCAGTTCCTGGAGATGCAGTCAGCAGTGAATGGACGCGTCACATGTTCGCCGTCACACGCCCGAGGCTGTCAGTTCCTGGAGATGCAGTCAGCAGTGAATGGACGCGTCACATGTTTGCCGTCACACGCCCGAGGCTGTCAGTTCCTGGAGATGCAGTCAGCAGTGAATGGACGCGTCACATGTTCGCCGTCACACGCCCGAGGCTGTCAGTTCCTGGAGATGCAGTCAGCAGTGAATGGACGCGTCACATGTTCGCCATCACACGCCCGAGGCTGTCAGTTCCTGGAGATGCAGTCAGCAGTGAATGGACGCGTCACATGTTCGCCGTCATACGCCCGAGGCTGTCAGTTCCTGGAGATGCAGTCAGCAGTGAATGGACGCGTCACATGTTTGCCGTCACACGCCCGAGGCTGTCAGTTCCTGGAGATGCAGTCAGCAGTGAATGGACGCGTCACATGTTCGCCGTCACACGCCCGAGGCTGTCAGTTCCTGGAGATGCAGTCAGCAGTGAATGGACGCGTCACATGTTCGCCGTCACACGCCCGAGGCTGTCAGTTCCTGGAGATGCAGTCAGCAGTGAATGGACGCGTCACATGTTCGCCATCACACGCCCGAGGCTGTCAGTTCCTGGAGATGCAGTCAGCAGTGAATGGACGCGTCGGGGCACAGGAAGCAGTGGGACTGACCTAGACTCGGCTAGCATCAGGACTGTCGACAAGTGGACCTCTTTGACTTCTGCACCGCCACCTTCTTGGCTGCAGAGGGAGATGGAGGGACCAGCTGGTGTGGCTTCGTCACCTTCTCATCTGCAACACGTACATGGGCAATAGAATCAGTGTACACAATGTCAACGGGTATACACTCAGTCCATGGTGCAATGTACACATTCTCAATGGGGGTCAGTGTAGTAATACAGACTACTTGCATGACCTGCACATACTTCCAGCATGACCTGCCCAGACTATTTATATGACCTGTACAGATTAACTTCCATTACTTCTACAGACTACTTGTATGACCTTTACATCTACTTACATGACCTGTCCAGACTACTTCTGTGCAGTGATGGCAATAATTGAGGGCCCTGTGCTCACGATTCCGCTGTCAGGCCGGGCCCACTACGGCAAGTCACAGGCCCTTTGGCTTGCACAGTTTTGGGTACTACTAGCCAATCTTGTCGTAATGGCAGAGAACAGAATGGAATTACAAAAAGCACACCGCAAGATTGGAAGGATGTGCTTTAAAATAGGTGACAAAGATCAGCCTTGATAAGACATCCAAGTGTGAAGCTAGCTTTGTGTGCAATGGTTAATAATGGTGTGCTTTGGTAGGTAGGAGTGTGGGGAAGGTGTATTCAAGATGGTGTGGATGTATGGTGGAAGGCAGAGGGAGTCAGAACTGACAGGAATATATGAGTCAAGTTGAAAGTCTTAAGTGGATAATGCTGCAAGGCATAACTACATGTGGGCTGAAGATGGAGGCTTTGACAGAACAGCAACAACAGAGGTGGCATATTGGTGAGAACAAAATTAATAAGACCAGAGAATTACAGACTACTTGCCTGAACTGCATGGCTTATTCTTGTGATCTGCTCAGACTACTTTTACAGACTACTTGCAGAACCTGTCCAGATTATTTGATCTGCAGTGACTACTTGTATGACCTGCAGACTACTTACCCAACACAGACTACTTGTAAGACCTGTAGACTACTTACCCAACATACAGACCACTTGTATGACCTGCAGACTACTTACCCAACATACAGGCTACTTGTATGACTTGTAGATTACTTACCCAACACAGACTACTTGTATGACATGTAAACTACTTACCCAACAAACAAACCACTTGTATGACATGTAGACTACTTACCCAACACAGACTACTTGTATGACCTGTAGACTACTTACCCAACACAGACCACTTGTATGACCTGTAGACTACTTACCCAACATACAGACTACTTGTATGACCTGTAGACTACTTACCCAACATACAGACTACTTGTATGACATGTAGACTACATACCCAACATACAGACCAGTCGTATGACCTGCAGACTACTTACCCAACATACAGACTATTTGCATGAACTGCTCAGAGTACTTGCATGACCTGGATAGACTATTTATGTGATCCACACAGACTAATTCCACAACCTGCTGACTACCTGGATGACCTGCATTGAGAACTTGTATGATCCATCAAGATTACTTGCTTGATTTGCAAGGACCGCAAGACTACTCGCATGACGTGCACAGTAAGATAAGGCACTAGAGATGTTACACACCTTCAGGTTCACTATCATCTACACTTTCAATGCGGTGTAGATCCTCAAGGTAAGGCAAGACACTCATGCGGTGGTTCGTATCCAACATGTCATTGACCGGTGGTGATGGAACGCGCTCCGTCGTCTGTGGATGTTTCCGCCTCATCCAACTACAAAATTGTGGTCAGAAAGTGTCATTTTTTAATGATGTGAATACCAAATCTATACTATAATCGAGCTAACTTGTGTGTGTGTGTGTGCATGTATGGGTGGATGTGTTTGTGTGTGTGCGTGTGTGGGTGTGTGTGGGTGGATGTGTGTGTGTGTGTGTGCGTGTATGGGTGGATGTGTGTTTGGGTGTGTGCGTGTGTGGGTGTGTGTGGGTGGATGTGTGTGTGTGTGTGGTGTGTGTGTGTATGCATGTTTGTGTGTGGGTGGATGTGTGTGTGTGCTTGTGTGTGTGTGTATGTGCGCACTCCTAGGTGGCTTGCATTTTACCCCCAAACTTTCAGAGATTAATTGACGACCCCTCGGAAGAAAAGTAACATTTTCCCCAAAAAATTCACCTATGGCCAAGGGTTTTGTCATGGTGTTAGGGTTCATACCGGAAGTTAGAATGACTGATATTGATGGGTAACGACGTTAGGCATGGTTCTGAGCCACGTGAATTATCTGCTGATCAGTTGAGCACATTATACGTAACTTGTGTTGTGAATTGATCCTAACAAATGCCATCTACAAATTCTCTGGGAAATTGTCTTCTTAGCTCGTGTATCTGTGGCACAAACCAGAGAATGGCCGTTTTAGCTAGTTGCTATAATAATTTATTAATAAAAAATTACTAAAACATTTAACATTCTACAAACGTCTTTCCAAACAGTGCTGGATAGCACGTTTTGACCAGTTATGGATATCATGAACATTTTACTGCATGAATATCTGACTTAACCAACATACATTTTCATTCCGTATGAGTGCAGTGCTGAGAGGCAGACAACATCACCAGTGAGTGTCCGCTACATAAATGCAACGCGCCTGGCTTCAGGATCTATAGTGTGACAGAAGACAACCCTCCCCATTGAATCATATGCAAGAAGAATAACAAGACTGACGTGTAGCCTGTCAGCGACACCAAGTTGTAGATGGGGTCGGGGAGGAAAATGGTGGAGCAAATTTTGACTTCTATGCAGATTGACTTACCTGTATTCTCTGATCTGTTTGATTGTTGGCCTGTTTGCTGGGTTATATTCTAGCAGGTCTGTAAGCAGAAGAACTCAACCATTACCAGCAGCGTAACCTGGATTCACATGTTTGGGGTTTCCAAAACGGGTGTCACTGTCAAATCTATGGGCATACTGCCCCAGAATTTTCTCTCATAGCTAGATGTCATTTTGTTCATTTGTGAGCAAAATATCAGTATTATCAAAAGGTCTTATCAGGATATAGAAAAGAGCTGTCAGCATTTTATTTCAAGATTTATTATATATCGGTGGCATGTCAAAACTGGAAATGCGCAGCAGATATGTCTACAGATAAGTAATATTTTTCCACATTTAAATCACTGTTAAAGTCATTCAGGACACACTGTGTGCAAGGTTATGAAACTGTACCCTTTGAAACATCTTGTTGTCCTTCTGCAGTTCAAATTACGCCATGTCTTACAATGTTTTTCCAAACAAATCAACATGCAAGATGTTGCACATCAATAATATTTCGATTATAGAGCTGGAGACGGATCTTGGAGGTTTAGGGGCAAACGTAAAACCTCAAATGGTACTTTTACTTATTCACCAACCTAAAGTCAACAATCTTTAGCTATATCAGCAGCATTCAGGGATTCATCACCTGGACTGTTTTTCTTGGGTATTCACTATTCTGTGATACTACTGCAATAGTTATGATACTATCACAATAGTATCGCAATAGTAAATCTATACCCAAGATAACCTAGCAACACCTAATATCTACCTACGTCGAATCAACTCAGCCAGCGAGCTGTCCATCTCACTTGGTATTGTGTATTCACCGCTGGCTATATTTTCAAACAGCCGGAAAATATTGTCACCCTCAAATGGATACTTCCCGGTTGTGAAGTTGTATCTGCAACAGACACATAGAGATAGTGTAAGTTGTATCTGCAACAGACACGTAGAGATAGTGTAAGTTGTATCTGCAACAGACACGTAGAGATAGTGTAAGTTGTATCTGCAACAGACACGTAGAGATAGTGTAAGTTGTATCTGCAACAGACACATAGAGATAGTGTAAGTTGTATCTGCAACAGACACGTAGAGATAGTGTAAGTTGTATCTGTAACAGACACATAGAGATAGTGTAAGTTGTATCTGCAACAGACACGTAGAGATAGTGTAAGTTGTATCTGCAACAGACACGTAGAGATAGTGTAAGTTGTATCTGCAACAGACACGTAGAGATAGTGTAAGTTGTATCTGCAACAGACACGTAGAGATAGTGTAAGTTGTATCTGCAACAGACACGTAGAGATAGTGTAAGTTGTATCTGCAACAGACACATAGAGATAGTGTAAGTTGTATCTGCAACAGACACGTAGAGATAGTGTAAGTTGTATCTGCAACAGACACGTAGAAATAGTGTAAGTTTGAGATAAGCCAACACGACACAGGATGCTGGGCATGTTGGTAGTTTCTTCCATTGTATCGAGTCTTCCTAGCTAATGGTGTTGCCATGTGAATATCCTCTGGTTTCAAAATTAAATATATAGTTGAATGTTAATGTTTGATGAATATGGCAAATTATGACAATTTTCTCGTTTTGAGAACTATGGCCAGTTCCGTGTCTCAGTCTAAAGCTAAATAAGGGCCAGTTTCATAAAGCGAACATAAAATTACTCAATTGCTTAGCATCACGTGTTTGCGTAAACTCCTATGTTTGCTTATATTAAAACAATCAACTTAGGGTTAAGAACGTTCTTAGCCGCTTCATGAAACCGGCCCCTGGTTTCAACGCGGGAAAATTCAACTTTGACAAAAAGGGGCGTGACTACTGACATAACTGACAGACAACCAAGAAGACGGCGGTTCTTTTGATACCAAACAAAATGGCGTACTGTGAACGAACGTGGTCATTGTCAAGACATAAACATGGACTACTTTTGGCTATCAGTGTCAGAAACTGAATGAAACAAAAAAGTCATACAAATAATTTTTTATGCATTTCACACTGCTGTGTCTGTCATTAATAGGATGACAAGTAACACTGGAGATCGATATTAATTTTCATGTAGCCACATATCTTATTATTTAAATGTTATATATTTGAACATGAACTATGATCTTTTTTCCTGACATTTTAATTTTATTCTGATTCCCATCACTGCTTTTCGGGACAATTCTGCCCGTAAAACATGTAATAAAAAAGTCTGGCCTTTTGTGGCCAATAAAAAGGAGTAGTTCAATAGAAATAAAAACTGTCTTGGAAATGTTTCTTTCTGACAGGAAAATGTACAAAATGGCCACCATAATTGCAATATCTGGTATATATATGTATATACACACATTAATATGACCATCCAGCTAGTGCCTTGGTTTTTTAATAGTACACATGTTCATACTGACACCTACTAATGTTCTATGAAGAAAAAATATAGAAATCAACTGACATGATACC
Source organism: Paraescarpia echinospica (assembly GCA_020002185.1). Taxonomy (NCBI): domain Eukaryota; kingdom Metazoa; phylum Annelida; class Polychaeta; order Sabellida; family Siboglinidae; genus Paraescarpia; species Paraescarpia echinospica. The sequence goes on from CM034538.1 coordinate 9,753,918, forward strand.
CGGCCCAGCTACCTTAACCTTTAATAGTTAGGAAAACATAAATATGTTTTTTTTTGGTAAGAATAACGACACATGGTTTTAGAAAACGCTTAGTTTTCAAGAGCTGTATCAATTCTGGCTACATCACTTAATACAACAATGCAAATGTGGCGCGCATACGCAGTATTCTACCAGCGGCCATGTTTATTGCTGCGTTGCTTATATACAACCGAAGTCTGAACGAGTTAACTTTGACAGAAACCAATTGGTATCAGACAAAAGCAGTAACATAATTACATTAAATTTGGACGTCATCTAAAGACCTATCTTTTTCACGTTGCTTATCCACCTTAGCTCTGTATATACCAGTTTCGCAATGTACCGATCTTAAAAATGCCCAATCCTTTTTCGTTTTGTTGTTGCATCACTCATTGCAGCCTCATGGTTCTGAGGACATTGGCGCGATATAAAATAAATTATAGCCTATTACAGGTATGCTATATTATTATGCACCTGTCTGCTTTTATCAACAGAATAAACTATTAGGTAGGTACATGCTTCTACTTAGTTGTACTGTCTGCTCTAGTACTACACGTTGTGTGTGTAAGGGTATGTTAAGCAGTAACAATGTTGACGATATCATGCAGACTAGAAATAGTAAACAACATTTTTATTTAGTTCAAACAACATAAATAATTCAGTGTCAGTGGTGTATATAAATAATTCAATGTCAGTGGAGTATATAAATAATTCAGTGTCAGTGGTGTATATAAATAATTCAGTGTCAGTGGTGTATATAAATAATTCAGTGTCAGTGGAGTATATAAATAATTCAGTGTCAGTGGTGTATATAAATAATTCAGTGTCATTGGTGTATATAAATAATTCAGTGTCAGTGGTGTATATAAATAATTCAGTGTCATTGGTGTATATAAATAATTCAGTGTCAGTGGTGTATATAAATAATTCAGTGTCAGTGGTGTATATAAATAATTCAATGTCAGTGGAGTATATCAATAATTTAGTGTCAGTGGTGTATATAAATAATTCAGTGTCAGTAGTGTATATAAATAATTCAGTGTCAGTGGTGTATATAAATAATTCAGTCTCAGTGGAGTATATAAATAATTCAGTGTCAGTGGTGTATATAAATAAGAAGATATCACGAAATAAAGCAATGCTATACATCCAATTAAATCATGTTATTTGCTATTTATTTTACAACAAAAATCATAACATTAAATTAAATGACAAGTTTATTTTTGAATATTTCATCCATATAAAATATAGACTAGACTAGACTGTAACTAAAAACTGTACAAACCGGGTATATAGAAACTTTTGCCAGTAATGACACAGGTGGAGTGTCTAATGTATCACTAATCGCAATACTCTGTAATATTGCACTGCCCGATTTAGTTACACACTCATCAAACTGCACATAGTTTACCTGATCAACATTTTGCTGGTGGGTAATCCTTGTAGGCCTACACAGTGCACAATGTGATTAGAATAGACTACACTTTACAAGTTTACAGCTTCAGTACACCGGTAGAATGTTCAAATCAAGGCATAAATTATCTTGTGTTGCCTAGGCATATGCCATATCATTGTCACAGATCTTTATAGTGATAATGTGTCCAAGATATTTACATTTACTAAGTCTTGGCAATGTTTCACCATTTACAACAAAGTTTGGGATGTTTATAATCTTGTATCTTTTAGCATTATTTGTTGGTATTATTTAAATTGTCATCTACCAGGTAGTATCCTTCACTTCAGGAAGTTGATTGTATACATCATATTAAATAATTCAATAACTTTATTCTGGAATATTACATCCACATATAAAATATAGACTAAACTGTGATTAAAAACTAAATGCCGGGTATATAGATATTTCTGCCAATGATGACACAGGGGTGGTGTGTATAATGTATGACTATTCATAATACATTGTATTCTGTAATATTGCATTGCCCAAATTAGCTACACACATCATAAAACTATACATTTTAGCTTATCAACCTTTTGTAGGTACATGTACACATTAATTCACAATATTCACAGATTGTAGTAGTAGATGACCCCAAAGATGCCTTGTGACATAATGACCATCCATTTCTATGCGTCAGTCACAGCAGGTCCTTGACCAGAGAACCATTGTCCCATTATTGGAATGGATTTTTTCAAAATTGCAATAGGTTTTTATTTTCCAAAAAAATAATGGGTCTTTTGGTCTTTGGATAACAGGAAGTTTTTATTTTTCAGATACCATATCTTGTGTTGGACCATAACATGGTTTTATTTTCCCAATAACAGGTTAAAAACAGTGTTTGCATTGTCATAAAACTGGCCTTGTACTAAATGTGAAAGAGCATGCACAAGTGTAGTTTGAAGTTTGAGTATTTTGCGAGTGTCAGTAGGATGCAGTTGGAGGTTGTCAGAGAGCCTCAACCCCCTGAATAGTCACCACGTTCCAACGCCAGTGATCAATGCACATGTAACGTGGTTTTTCATGAGTATAACAGGCAAATTGGAAAATTTCACAATCCCGGATAAGGGTCTAACTCACAGTGTGACGCCAGACGACCAGATGTCCACTTTGAAGCCTGAGAACTCCTCGTCACCGTTGGCAATCTCTGGCGGCTGGAAGGCGGGAGACCCTTGACTTGTCTTACATATGTCACTCGTCTCATAGATGTCCAGCACCTGACACAAACACAGCAACATGGGTGCCTTAGATAGACCTTGCTGCATGTTATTGGCAATACCCTTACAATAATTACAGAAGTTTCTTAGGTTTTGTCAATTATCCCAAAAATCTATTGAAAATATGATGATGCATGTACAATACTAAACTACCACGTACCAAAATCGAGCAAATAAGTAATGCATATAGTGTACACACACACACCACCCATCCACCCTCCCCCACACACACATATATGAAGAATTTCAAAGTAAAACACAATTAAAGCCAATTCGGGTGATATTTCTGAGTTGGTGACAGTTCATAATTGAAATCTATGATTTTGTATTCTTAAGATATTCTAATATCACAGACACGTTTTCGTTTACGCACTCAGGACAAAGGGCACAAGTGTTTTTTCCTTCTAAAACTAAATATCAATAAACATCACAATATGTGTTGTATAATTCTCACTTCAGAAACTAAAAAGATGTAGCAATCAGTGTGTATGAGGTTAAATTGTCATTATATAGAATTAAATTATCATCAACAAACCTCTGCCACTCCAAGATCTGTTATCTTGACAACTTCATCGTTGGCGATGAGAAGATTGCCGGGCTTAATGTCCTTGTGAATGATGCTCTGACTGTGCAGGTACTCCAGACCCTTCAACAGCTGATAGAAGTAACTGAAAACATACCCAATCAGCAGTCAGTTACGCACAAGTGTTTATACACTGTAGAACACAACTAAACTGTCTCATGGTCCAAACCTTGCCGCGGTGAGACGGCTTGTGTGTCTCATGGTTCAAACCTTGCTGCGGTGAGACGGCATGTGTGTCTTATGGTCCAAACCCTGCAGTGGTGAGACGGCTTGTGTGTCTCATGGTCCAAACCTTGCCGCGGTGAGACGGCTTGTGTGTCCCATGGTCTAAACCTTGTGTGTCTCAGTGACCCAAAGAGCTAAGCCAGCCGGAACCTTGGCTCTTGACAGGGTTACCCAAGATGGACAGGTCAAAAGGTAAAGACCAGACAAATAGGGACCACCCTCTCTTTGAAGCTAAGAGGTTTGCTTGGGGCCAACAACCCCAACATTTACGACAAACGGCTTGGGAGATGTTGGACTTTCAAACAGAAGCAATATGACGCAGTACAGTGAAAGTCGAGAGGACGCTGTACAACCGACTGCCCTACTGAAAATCAAGAAAACCACAAAGATTGCTACCTGGAACGTCAGAACAATGTATGAAGCAGGGAAAGCAGCACAGGTAGCAATGGAGATGAAGAACTACAAGACAGACCTGCTTGGACTGTGTGAGACCAGATGGTTACAGTCTGGCCAAGTGAGACTTACAACAGGAGAGATGGTGCTGTACTCGGGACATGACAACGAGGATGCCCCGCACACTGCGGGTGTAGTCTTAATGCTGTCTAGGGAGGCTCAGAGAGCACTCATTAGCTGGGACGCGATCAATTCCACAATGATTACTGCCAAATTCATGATGAAAAAGAAGAATATAACGATTAACGTGATACAGTGCTATGCTCCCACAAACGATGCGGACGAGGAAAGGAAAGACGACTTCTACAACAGACTGCACAGTATACTTGAAGAACAAGGGCCGAAGGACGTTACCATTCTCACGGGCGACTTCAATGCAAAGATAGGAAACAACAACACAGGTTATGAGCAAGTTATGGGCACGCATGGATTAGGACAGAAGAATGTAAATGGAGAACGGTTCGCATACCTATGTGCCTTGCACAGCATGGTCATAGGAGGAAGTGTCTTCCCACATAAAGACATTCACAAGGCAACATGGAGATCACCTAACCATATTACTAAAAATCAAATAGATCATGTGTGTGTTGGACAGAAGTTCAGACGGTCACTGCAGGATGTGAGAGTGAAGAGAGAGGCTGATGCTGTTTCTAATCACCACCTGGTGGTGGCAACACTCAAGCTCCATCTTAAGAGGCACACAGCACAGGGCAGCAGCACAAGAACACGTTACAACAAAGATCTACTGAAGGACAAGGGAACGAGAGAAAAAGTACCGGATCAGCCTCTCGAACAGATACCAGGTGCTGCAAGAACTATACGATAGCAACACTGAACTAGAACCGAAGTGGCAACAAGCCAAGCAGATGTGGACTGGTGCTTGTGAAGAGACAGTGGGCAGAAAGAAAACACAGCACAAAGACTGGATGACAGCTGACACATTACTCAAGCTAGAAGTGAGAAAGGAAAAGAAGGCGATACTGAACAGCAGAAAAACTAGAGCAACGAAAGCAGAAGCCCAAGCACAGCACACACAAGCTCAGATGGAGGTAAAGAAGAGCATCAGAAAAGACAAGAGAAGCTTGGTGGACAACCTGGTGGACAACCTGGCAACACAGGCAGAAGGCCAAGCACAGTACACACAAGCTGAGAAGGAGGTAAAGAAGAGCATCAGAAGAGACAAGAGAAGCTTGGTGGACAACCTGGCAACATAGGCAGGGAAGGCAGCAGCAAAAAGAAGAGGATCAACTAAAGAGACGGGTGGAGCACTTCACAGAACTATTAAACCGACACACTCCAGAAGATCCCACAGTCATCCCCCCAGCAGAGACAGTTAGTTCTACCCATAAACTGTGATAAACCAAGCAGAACAGAAATCAAGAATGCTGTCAAGAAACTGAAGAACGGAGAAGCAGCAGGGCCGGATGAAATACCAGCAGAGGCGATAAAGGCAGATATTAACACATCCACGGAAATACTGCACAGTCTCTTCGAGAAAGTCTGGAAAGATGAAAGAGTTCCAGAGGAATGGAGAAAGGGACTCGTAGTCAAGCTCCCCAAAAATGGAGATCTCAGAGAATGCAAGAACTATAGAGGAATAATGTAACTATCAGTTCAATATTGACAGTGACATTCAAAGGACAACAAAATGGTATTCAAATTCAACTGCCATTCAACTGAGATTCATATATATGTGGACAGAACAATGTATTTGCTTAATTTTAACACCAACATCAGCATTTTAGCATTATTGTAGCAAAATGATATATATATTTACATATTAGGAGATAACATGAAATTGCATGGAAATGGTAAAACAATGCACCTAAAATTGCAGCATCTCAAGATCTTATCACGGGAACACTCTGTTTTGCATGACACTTGTGAGGTTGTGATACATTGACCTTGCTAAAGATAACATTTTGTAAGTGTACATTTAGTGGTGTAACTGTCTTTGACTTGAACATTTCAGAAGTATAGTTGTAATGACAGATGAAAACTGTAATTTGTAATTACACTGTAATTTTGATGTTGTGTCATTGGACCCAACCCTGGTAAAATACACTGAAGGCAGTTTTTTGTCAGATGTTTAAGTATCAGGTGTACACGTGTACTCCCAAGTAAAAGTACCAACAATGGTGTGAACTGTAAGTGTGAAAGTATTCCACAAGCCTTACTCGTGTGCTTGCCAGATGGGAAACTTCTTGCCAGGTGCATAGTCGAGCATGTCCTGAAGTCCGCCGACACAGTATTCGACCACTAAGTACCTACAGACAGTGGTCAAGGCAAAACAAACACGCACACAGCATAAAGTCTACCACATCAAAGTTTGTTGAAATGTTCAATAGTAACAGAAAAGTAAAACATAATTTACTATTACACTGCTTCCTAGTATTAAATAATTATATTGTTTTTAATTTAATAATACAACCTATGTGTTTCTATTCTTATCATAAAGATGATGGGTTTATCTTTTCTAAATTTGAGGTTTGTGCTTAGAGGGTCGCGGGCCTACCCATTTTTTACCCACGGGCCTGGAACAGGCCTGGAATGTGTGGGCTGGGTCAGGCCTGGACTAAGCATTAGTGGGCCTGGGCTAGGCTTGGGCTCAGATTATATTTTGTGGGCTTGGGTCGTGCTGGGTTCGAGATATTTTTTGCAGGCCTAAGCCGGGCATGGACTCTTAACTGCTCATTGAAGGCCGGGCTTAGGCTAAAATTCTACGCCAGTGCCGAGTACTAATATATGGCGTAGAATTTTAGCCCAAGCCTGGCCTTCAATGAGCAGTTAAGAGTCCATGCCCGGCTTAGGCCTGCAAAAAATATCTCAAAAACAGCACGACCCAAGCCCACAAAATGTTTAATATACACAGTAATGTATGTATATATATATATACATATATTACTGTGTATATTAATTGGATGCAGACAGTTCTAATGACAGTATATCTTGCTATGGAAGAACATCACTTTTGACTTACACTGCTGACACTGGTCAAGTGTCTTACACAGAAGTCATATAAAACGTATCTCAAAAGGATACATTTTCTGTTTCTCGTCATTGTGCAGAACATCATACAGGCGTATCACATTCTGATGATTGAGACGTTTCAGCAAGCCAATTTCTCTGAAAGTACAGCGCATTTATAAATCATTCTTATTACTTACATGTTTTAGCAGCAAATCTCTTGGAAGTACCACACAATACCAAGAATAACTGATAGATAAAAGGACAGGTTATTTACTTAATTATTTTATATTTTGTGCCTGGAATTAACTTTTTACTGGCAGAGTCCATAACGGAGCTACCAAATTGTGCATGGAAATAGGTACCATGGAGATATACACAATATCCAGTTTCTCAAGATCACACCAGGTGGTAGCGCTCAAGTTTTAAAACTGGACACAAGGTGACACCATTTTTAGACAATCAAATTTCCCTTAAAACATTTGAAAATTTGTATGTGTCATTGACGATGATAAACACATTTAACACAACATCACAACTTCTATCATTTCAATGGATGCTCTGTGCTATCTGCATATGAATAAATAGATCTATCAACGTAATCTGTATGCATTTAAAACAAGCCTGTTTGTATTAATATTTATTTTTGGAAATATCTGATATATATATATATATATGTGAAATTTACAGGTAGCATGAGGAATAATATTTCAAATATAGCCTAACATTGTTGCCAGTCAAGAATACTGCATTTCACTGGAAGCAAAAGGCAAGCTTCTTCTGTTCACTGAGGATGATCTAAAGCCTAGACTTTACATGTTGCTGTCAAAAGTCAAGTTGTTTTTGAAAGATGCAAACACAGATACTGGGTCTGGAGGTCACTAGTTAGTATATTGCCATTTAATGATTTAGTATTGGTGCTGTTATGCCACAGTGTCAAGAATTGGTGAAGACATAAATTAGTGACAACACAAGGTTAGCTGGGTTATAACTTATTATTGTTAGCTAAGCTACTAGACAAAGTTTTAAGTAGTACTAGTAGTAGACTAAGACTAGATAGGACTCGTAGTCGTAGCCGGATGCCTACCTCTTCACATTGGCTTCCCCGTTTGGGATTTTTCGAAGCTTCTTCTTTTTTAGTATTTTCACAGCTCTCCTGCAAAGTGTCTTTGAATCTAAGCATTCTTTCACTTTACCATACGATCCTTCTCCTAAAATGTCACCCATGATATATTTACCACCAAATATCTTAGCCTTTTTTGGCCTCGGTTGATAGATGATTTGGTCGGAATCGACCCTGTGAAAAAATAAATTCGAATCATCGTCGTTGAAATAGTTTATGACATTAAAATCGCTTTCTGCAGCAGGATCGGATTCGAAATATAACTCGCTGGGATTACTTTCCATTTTTCAGATAATAAAGTGCTTTATAACCATGGATGCATGGTCACGTTTTAAGAAACAACAGCCAGTCGGGACATCATCGAGAAGGCCACCGCCATTATGGCATACACCGAGATTTATTGTGCAACTACGATACGTTAAACCAAAACTGCACATTACGAGCACATTACGTGCCATCCTACACGATTTCACCAAAGCCTTCGACAAAGTCCCTCATAAACGCCTCCTATCCAAATTAGCTTTCTATGGAATAACTGGAAACATACAAAACAAATCGTTTCTATCCAATCGCAAACAGAGAGTCTCAGTCAATGGAGCCCTGACGGACAGAACAAATGTTATATCTGGTGTACCACAGGGCTCAGTCCTAGGACCTGTCCTATTTTTACTCTACATAAACGACATAACCGAAAATGTCCAATCTTCCGTACGTCTCTTTGCAGACGACAGCATTATATATCGCAAAATCACATCCGAAACCGACCACGAAACTCTCCAATCTGACCTGATCAAACTCCAAACATGGTCTAATAAATGGCAGATGGAATTTAACATATCTAAATGTGTGCATCTCCCAATAACAAACAAAACCAAACCCAGACTACATTCATATTCACTCTTTGGCATACCACTCTCTACCGCCTCTAGTCACACATATCTTGGAATAAAATTAGATTCTAAACTAACCTGGGCTAACCATATCATTGACATAGCTTCCAAATCATGCAAACCTGAAGTAAAAGAAACAGCCTATAACATGTTAATCCGACCAAAACTCGAGTATGCCTCTCCCATATGGAATCCACACACTGCCACCCAAATTAAACACCTTGAAAGAGTACAACACTGTGCTGCCAGATTTGTCAGAAATGGCCACAGACGCCAAACAAACGCAGCAGACCTAATAGCCACCCTTCGATGGTCAACTCTTGAACGACGACGCATTATCAAACAAGCCATGACATTTTACAAAATATTAAATAACATAATCAACATCACACCCCCACCAGGTCTACTAATACAGTCAAAAAAACGTGGCCACTACATAGCCCTTAGGTGCCGCATCAATGCAGCAGTGTTCTCTTTCTACCCTCGAGCAGTTCGAATCTGGAATATGATTCCACCACCGATTACCCATAGCATTTCAAACAGCAATCATGAACCTCCCTTTCACCACACCCAATCATCTAAAGTGCCTATAAAATAAACAATCAAACTACCCACAACGCATGCGCACAAACAAGCACCATACAACTCCTGCATTAGCTCAAGTTTGGGCTGTTTGGAGTAAATCACCTAAGACCTGTCCATGCAAACCATTTTTATGAACGGCGCCAGATGCACGGTGGCAGCACATATGCACAGCCCGCGTCTCCCAGTTCTTTGAAACATTGCCAAATCGCCTCTACTGGTCTATTGAAGAGATGTTGGCCTTTCTGATGACGGGATTATCGAATATCAAGGATGCAAAGAAGAAAAACGACAAGAAGAATACAATTATTTGTTTATTCATGATTCAGGTGAAAATACTGTAAACCATGTAAATTTTCTCACATTAAATAATAACAAATCCAACATTTGCTGAATTTGTTACTTTCCTCAAATAATTTGATAATAGGATACTGGACGACATTGGACATGCTAGGTAAAGTACAAACAACTAAATTAATTTTTCATAATGAAACCAAACACCACACTTTAACAAATATTAGATACAGTACTTACGATATTATTACCATTAGATATGAAAAACATGTTTAGTCATATTTTACTTGACGATATTGCTGGGCTTCTCTTACAGTTTTGCCATAGGAGAAAAGGGTTACATTTTAGAAATAGTAGTGAACCTTAATTCGGATTTTGCAGAAATAAAAAAATTGCTCCACCCTACTACCAGTCTATGTTTAGTCCACAAACCCTGTGTATATCTTTGTGTACAGAATAAAAAAAAATTAAATGCAACACAAATCTGATAATAGCAACATTTATAATTTAAGACTAAATATAAATGAACATGTAGCCTAGCAGTATACTGGTCAGTTTATGTACATCTATGTCCTTTCTTTGTGTTTTTACCTGGGATTGTGAACATTTATTTCAAATACACATTTTGTTAAATTTATAACAAACCATTTTTGTAAATGAACGGTCTTTAATGCAAATACAACAATGCATGTTGTGTGTAAAACATTGTGATCTTTATTAGATACAGATGCGACTGTGATGCAACAATCTACGTAGACTACAGTAGAACCTGTATTACAATATGTATTCAATTTGTGTTGAGAACAGTGACTAAACCAATGTGACTTGGTTGCCAAAGCATTAACCATTATGCTGTCTCGTTCTGGTATCCATATAAGCATCAATGTGCATTAGTGTATGTTCCATTCAATAGGTGGCTCCATTGTAACAAATAATTTTCCCCACGACCCTTAATAAAGACCCTCAGTAAGGCCACATGTTTTGGGGGACTTTGTCAATTTACAAGACCACCCTTTAGGCCTTTCAGAACAATATTCCTTTTTTTCCGGTTACACGTGCTCAAAAGAGGTAGGACACATATTCTTTTGTTGGTTATTTTTTCAGGGGAACATATTCCAGGGTAGGCAGGCATTTGTTCGTGGTAATATGTTTGGGTAACCAAAAACATATATTATTCTGAAAAGGCCCCAGCACTCGGAAAACAAGTACAAGCTGTCACAACCAAGTTATCTCAAGAAGTACCTGGGCAGAAAGTATAATAATGACATTTGAAGCAACACAAAATACTGATGCAACAAATAGGTAGTACAGATTTAATAGAATATCAGTTTTATTTTGGTTGCACAGCAAATATCAGCTTATGAATATATGACACAGTCATGCTGATATACAACGTGCCCTTAGGATTATGTACAACAAATGCTGTTAACATGACAGTGTAATGCAGATTTCCTTTATAGTCAGAATGAAGTCACAATGTTGTGCATGAAGAAACTCTGTTTGATTCAATCAAACCAACCTCGACTATATTGCATAGGTAGAATTTAGACATCAACTTGCTAGCCTCCACATTACACTGAAGACATTGGAAACGCTAATTGCACACCATCTTTTACTAATAAGTTCCTGATACAACAAATCATATTGGCTGTGAATCACATTGGGCGTCACTGACCCCCGATAAGGGAGTGTTCATTACTCATCAGAGGATGTTGGTGGATACAAACTTCAATTTAAAATCTAATCCACCACAAAATCCTATGCACCAAAATGTAACCCATCCTATAATCATGTGACTGAACAAAAATTGCCAAAATATGTGCATTGACAACAAATTTACCCACCCCCAAATGTCCAACAACAAAATTCAACCCATCCTTAAATCCTGTGCAATGAAACCGAGCTCACTTGATTCCCCAGCCAACCCTCTGATAAATAACGACTGCTCCCTAACAGCCGCCAGTTCCGCACCAGCTGCAGACAACAGAATTAAATGTACAAAGTGGATGACGAAAGCGATGTGATGTATGTGAGTGCGGCCGTCACAGTTCGTCATGAGTGTCGTCTGTGGGGGCGGGAACAAGAGCGCATGCAGTCGGCGTCATAAACTGGAACTCGTACTCGCATTTGTTTGGCTCAGTTGCTGCTAGCAGCTGGTTCTCCTTGCCACACTGCACATTCACCTGGAGACAGAACACACTGTCGGACACAAACGTCACAGCAATAACACAATAACGCACTCACTAACACATCTAAACATCACCATCGATGTCGTAAGGATTCACAACCAGCTGTGTACTCAACCATCAAGGTAATTTTTCCTCAGTTTCTATTAAATTTATTTATTTTCTAATGATAAATTCAAACAAACTAATATACATACACAACATAGAACAACATATAAGTTGCACATCCACTTGTGGCTTTTCAGACTAATTTCACAACAAATAAAACTGTTCTAGTGTTGACTACAACAAGCTGTCTATTTGTGTAAATGTATTATTTAGTTTTGCAGGAACCATTGGAGAGAACGAGCGTGAACAACAGAGGGGAATGGAGATAGTTGGTGGAGAGAGAAGTGCGAGATCTTAGGCAGAACGAGCGTGAACGACAGAGGGGAATGGAGACAGTTGGTGGAGAGAGCGGTGCGAGATCTTGGACAGAACGAGTGTGAACGACAGAGGGGAATGGAGACAGTTGGTGGAGAGCAGTGCGAGATCTTGGACAGAACGAGCGTGAAAGACAGAGGGGAATGGAGACAGTCGGTGGAGAGAGCAGTGTGAAATCATGGACAGAACGAGCATAAACGACAGAGGGGAATGGAGACAGTTGGTGGAGAGAGCAGTGCGAGATCTTGGACAGAACGAGCATGAACGACAGAGGGGAATGGAGACAGTTGGTGGAGAGAGCAGTGCGAGATCTTGGACAGAACGAATGCGAATGACAAAGGGGAATGGAGACAGTTGGTGGAGAGAGCAGTGTGAGATTTTGGACAGAACGAACGCGAACGACAGAGGGGAATGGAGACAGTTGGTGGAGAGAGCAGTGCGAGATCAGTGCGAGAAAAGAAAACAGAAATTAAGGATCATAATCGAGGCCAGCCTCACCCCTGACAGAAACAAGAGGAGAAGGCAAACAACAACAAACAGATGAGGAATTGCCAGTTTTGCCGTATCAGAGTGTGCGTACCTTGACGGATCGGTCCGGCCCATTCCAACAGTTCTGCCCCTTCTCAAACTTCATCACCGAGTACTTGTTGTCACCTGCGCCATCCCAATGGCCCCACTTACTGCAAACACACATGCTTGGTGTTAGATACAGTCAGTATGGGAATAAGAGGAGGTTTAAAAAAAGTTCTTAAAGTTAACAAAAACGTACATCATTACATGCAGGTGTATGGTGGACTGGTTATCAGCACAACTTCTGTTATATAGTGACACCACGTATCGAGTGCTATTGACAATATCACGAGGTGGCTCCTGTACTACCGATATTATATATCTTAACGGGAGTTTCTCGACCTTACCTATTACTAAAGTTATCCACTGTATATGTATTTCATACATATATATATATATATATGTGTCAAATAATTGATTCCGAGTTCTGATATCAGAACAAGAGAGCATGGTTGCCAAGTTGTCTCATGATATTGTGTTATGAAGGGCCACGTGTTGACCTTGTTGTGGTTGTATAAGATTGATTGACCACTGCTGGGGTTAGTCACTTGTCATTGCAATTGGCGGCGGAGGTTGGGGAATTATCGGAGAATAAACAAAACTACCGCCAGTATTTGGTGATTAGACAGTGTGATGCATTTAGGTAATTATAATACAACAGCATACTGGCATGAGAATAACCATTCATGGTGAACGAATTTATGTTTGAACTGGGCTGACGCACACGTGATCGTCACTATGGAAACATCGTCAGTTTCCAAGAATCTGAAAAAGGACTTTCCACAGACACACTAAAATACTAGTTTTTAAAGGACGGATTGATGACATATGGCGCTAGTGCCTTGGTTTTTTTAATAGTACAAATGTTCATACTGACACCTACTAATGTTCTATGAAGAAAAAAATTAAGAAATTAACTGACATGATACCAACCCCAGCTACCTTAAACAGTTGAGTGAGCTAGAACAACAGTAAAAACAGCCCAAATTTTTTAATTGGCAGCAGGTGGACTTAAAACCTGGTTCTCTCATGAGCAGCAAGAATTAACTCTTGGAGCCATGAACAATATTTTCCACTGGTTCCCTCAGTTGAGCATTGAGAGAGAATACTGTATCCTGACAAGCCACTCTAAGACAACCTACAGCACTCTGACACGTACCCAAGACTGGTCTCGGAGCCACCGTTCTTCCCCCGTTGTGAAGCCTTGTCGAATGGACACAGCTTGTATGTGTATTCCCGGTCTGTCAGCTCAAAGCACTCCCCGTACAGAGGGTAGAACTCGGTGTCGGGGCCAAAGTCTATCTCTAACAGTGACTCGAGTTTGCTGAAAATACATTAAAAATTACCCCTTTCACACATCTGTATAGTAAGATTGTCAGTAGAATTTGTTGCAGCTACATGGGCTGCATGATTGCCGTAACATAGCTGTTTATGGCAACAGCTACATAATTCCCAGGTAGACAGAAATAAAGTCACAGGAAAAATGTCACGGGAATAAGTTTTCCAGTGACTTTTTTTCTACATTCAATTCCCAGACCATCTCTTGTTTTTTCTAAATTGATCTTCCCTGTTTATCTTTGAAAGAGTAGAGGTTCATGAAAATGAGTCAAGAGACATGGTACAGTGGTTTAAATAGACCAACATACATATATCACTATGATGTTAATATGTGCAGATGTGGTGTTGTATTTTACATTACACTGAACGAAGTGTTACATTAAATGCAATGCAAGTGTAGAGACTTGACTTAGATTCTACAGTGAGTTTAGTCATAAGTTTTTACAACACTGTTCTAAGACAATATCAGCTACATGAACCAACTAAAGCCATTTGTTCAGGCAGTGACTGCCACCGTAATGTTAAGGGATCATCTCAGAATGTTGACGTCCGATAACAGACAAAATTACTTTCATTTGGGAAGGGGGTCTGAGGCAATTTAGTCTGGCATCGGACATTGACATTTTACACTTCTGACTGATATTGTTAATATATTCATGTCATCATATTAATGATTACACACTTGTCTGAGGGGAGGGGGGCTGAGGCCAGATGAAAGTAATGTTGTCTGATATGGGACATCGACATCCTGAGATGATCCATAAACTTCAACCCAAGAGGCATTAGATGCTTTCAACACTCATCCCTGTAATTTGGTATATCACAAGCCTTCCACTGGAGTGTGTCTTACAACAGTACTCAATAATACTGATAAATCTGACTAGTGTAGTAGCTATAATTGTTCACCTGATTTCACTTTCAATGTCCTTGAAATTCTTGTCGGCATCATTGAAATCTGTGCGTGCTTTGTCAGCCACTAAAAAAAAACACCGTGAAATGACAGCTATAGCTCAACTCAAGGAAGTAAGCCAATTATGACTGCTATTAGAACACTTATTACTTTATTGCTTGGATGACAATACTGTTCAATTTTGTTAAACTGCAACATAATGAACATCCGATGAAACAGTTATTTAGATACTAAATACAAGAAACAAACTAATACAATATATCTTTACCACTACATGTCAGTGTAAGTAGTTACATGATTTTTTACGCTCATTAATAGCTACAGTTACACTATACGTTTGAATGAAACAACAATACTGTAATACTGTAGAAGTAGGAGTACAAGATGAAACAGACCGGGTAGAGAGAAGAAGAAGTAGGAGTACAAGATGAAGCACACCGGGTAGAGAGAAGAAGAAGCCAGTGTTTGACAACCCTAATATGAAAACCAGAACAGAGGCAGAATTTGGGTCATTGAAAGACAGTCTGGTGAACAACTGTAGAAAAGGAAAGACAACAACTGGGTTGGAAAACATAGAAAGAAACCAAAGGGATCGCTAGGACAAACTGGACAAGATACACTACAGCCTTAATGATGTAGAGGCCCAAAGATGATAGCTAGGACAAACTGGACAAGATACACTACAGCCTTATTGATGTAGAGGCCCAAAGAGGATAGCTAGGACAAACTGGACAAGATACACTACAACCTTATTGATGTAGAGGCCCAAGGAGGATAGTTAAGACAAACTGGACAAGATACACTACAGCCTTATTGTTGAAGAGGCCCAAAGAGAACAGCTAGGACAAACTGGACAAGATACACTACAGCCTTATTGTTGAAGAGGCCCAAAGAGAACAGCTAGGACAAACTGGACAAGATACACTACAGCCTTATTGTTGAAGAGGCCCGAAGAGGACAGCTAGGACAAACTGGACAAGATACACTACAGCCTTATTGATGAAGAACCCCAAAGAGGACAGCTAGGACAAACTGGACAAGATACACTACAGCCTTATTGACGAAGAGGCCCAAAGAGGATAGCTAGGACAAACTGGACAAGATACACTACAGCCTTATTGGTGTAGAGGCCCAAAGAGGATAGCTAGGACAAACTGGACAAGATACACTGCAGCCTTATTGATGAAGAGGCCCAAAGAGGATAGCTAGGACAAACTGGACAAGATACACTACAGCCTTATTGATGAAGAGGCCCAAAGAGGATAACTAGGACAAACTGGACAAGATACACTACAGCCTTATTGATGAAGAGGCCCAAAGAGGATAGCTAGGACAAACTGGACAATATACACTACAGCCTTATTGATGAAGAGGCCCAAAGAGGATAGCTAGGACAAACTGGACAAGATACACTACAGCCTTATTGATGTAGACGCCCAAAGAGGATAGCTAGGACAAACTGGACAAGATACACTACAGCCTTATTGATGTAGAGGCCCAAAGAGGATAGCTAGGACAAACTGGACAAGATACACTACCGCCTTATTGATGTAGAGGCCTAAAGAGGATAGCTAGGACAAACTGGACAAGATACACTACAGCCTTATTGATGAAGAGGCCCAAAGAGGATAGCTAGGACAAACTGGACAAGATACACTACAGCCTTATTGATGTACAGGCCCAAAGAGGATAGCTAGGACAAACTGGACAAGATACACAACAGCCTTATGGATGAAGAGGCCCAAAGAGGATAGCTAGGACAAACTGGACAAGATACACAACAGCCTTATTGATGTAGAGGCCCAAAGAGGATAGCTAGGACAAACTGGACAAGATACACTACAGCCTTATTGATGTAGAGGCCCAAAGAGGATAGCTAGGACAAACTGGACAAGATACACTACAGCCTTATTGATGTAGAGGCCCAAAGAGGATAGCTAGGACAAACTGGACAAGATACACTACAGCCTTATTGATGTAGAGGCCCAAAGAGGATAGCTAGGACAAACTGGACAAGATACACTACAGCCTTATTGGTGTAGAGGCCCAAAGAGGATAGCTAGGACAAATTGGACAAGATACACTATAGCCTTATTGATGAAGAGGCCCAAAGAGGATAGCTAGGACAAACTGGACAAGATACACTACATCCTTATTCATATAGAGGCCTAAAGAGGATAGCTAGGACAAACTGGACAATATAC
Organism: Paraescarpia echinospica; assembly: GCA_020002185.1. Classification (NCBI taxonomy): domain Eukaryota; kingdom Metazoa; phylum Annelida; class Polychaeta; order Sabellida; family Siboglinidae; genus Paraescarpia; species Paraescarpia echinospica. The sequence goes on from CM034538.1 coordinate 9,771,357, forward strand.
ACTACAGCCTTATTGATGTAGAGGCCCAAAGAGGATAGTTAGGACAAACTGGACAAGATACACTACATCCTTATTGATGTAGAGGCCTAAAGAGGATAGCTAGGACAAACTGGACAAGGACAAGATACACTACAGCCTTATTGATGAAGAGGCCCAAAGAGGATAGCTAGGACAAACTGGACAAGATACACTACAGCCTTATTGATGAAGAGGCCCAAAGAGGATAGCTAGGACAAACTGGACAAGATACACTACAGCCTTATTGATGTAGAGGCCCAAAGAGGATAGCTAGGACAAATTGGACAAGATACACTACAGCCTTATTGATGAAGAGGCCCAAAGAGGATAGCTAGGACAAACTGGACAAGATACACTACATCCTTATTGAGGCCTAAAGAGGATAGCTAGGACAAACTGGACAAATACACTACAGCCTTATTGATGTAGAGGCCCAAAGAGGATAGCTAGGACAAACTGGACAAGATACACTACAGCCTTATTGATGTAGAGGCCCAAAGAGGATAGCTAGGACAAACTGGACAAGATACACTACAGCCTTATTGATGAAGAGGCCCAAAGAGGATAGCTAGGACAAACTGGACAAGATACACTACAGCCTTATTGATGAAGAGGCCCAAAGAGGATAGCTAGGACAAACTGGACAAGATACACAACAGCCTTATTGATGTAGAGGCCCAAAGAGGATAGCTAGGACAAACTGGACAAGATACACTACAGCCTTATTGATGTAGAGGCCCAAAGAGGATAGCTAGGACAAACTGGACAAGATACACTACAGCCTTATTGATGTAGAGGCCCAAAGAGGATAGCTAGGACAAACTGGACAAGATACACTACATCCTTATTCATATAGAGGCCTAAAGAGGATAGCTAGGACAAACTGGACAAGATACACTACAGCCTTATTGATGTAGAGGCCCAAAGAGGATAGCTAGGACAAACTGGACAAGATACACTACATCCTTATTGATGTAGAGGCCTAAAGAGGATAGCTAGGACAAACTGGACAAGATACACTACAGCCTTATTGATGTAGAGGCCTAAAGAGGATAGCTAGGACAAACTGGACAATATACACTACAGCCTTATTGATGTAGAGGCCCAAAGAGGATAGTTAGGACAAACTGGACAAGATACACTACATCCTTATTGATGTAGAGGCCTAAAGAGGATAGCTAGGACAAACTGGACAAGATACACTACAGCCTTATTGATGAAGAGGCCCAAAGAGTATAGCTAGGACAAACTGGACAAGATACACTACAGCCTTATTGATGAAGAGGCCCAAAGAGGATAGCTAGGACAAATTGGACAAGATACACTACAGCCTTATTGATGAAGAGGCCCAAAGAGGATAGCTAGGACAAACTGGACAAGATACACTACATCCTTATTGATGAAGAGGCCCAAAGAGGATAGCTAGGACAAACTGGACAAGATACACTACAGCCTTATTGATGTAGAGGCCCAAAGAGGATAGCTAGGACAAACTGGACAAGATACACTACAGCCTTATTGATGAAGAGGCCCAAAGAGGATAGCTAGGACAAACTGGACAAGATACACTACAGCCTTATTGATGTAGAGGCCCAAAGAGGATAGCTAGGACAAACTGGACAAGATACACTACAGCCTTATTGATGTAGAGGCCCAAAGAGGATAGCTAGGACAAACTGGACAAGATACACTACAACCTTATTGATGTAGAGGCCCAAGGAGGATAGTTAAGACAAACTGGACAAGATACACTACAGCCTTATTGATGTACAGGCCCAAAGAGGATAGCTAGGACAAACTGGACAAGATACACAACAGCCTTATGGATGAAGAGGCCCAAAGAGGATAGCTAGGACAAACTGGACAAGATACACTACAGCCTTATTGATGTAGAGGCCCAAAGAGGATAGCTAGGACAAACTGGACAAGATACACTACAGCCTTATTGATGTAGAGGCCCAAAGAGGATAGCTAGGACAAACTGGACAAGATACACTACAGCCTTATTGATGTAGAGGCCCAAAGAGGATAGCTAGGACAAACTGGACAAGATACACTACAGCCTTATTGATGTAGTGGCCCAAAGAGGATAGCTAGGACAAACTGGACAAGATACACTACAGCCTTATTGATGTAGAGGCCCAAAGAGGATAGCTAGGACAAACTGGACAAGATACACTACAGCCTTATTGATGTAGAGGCCCAAAGAGGATAGCTAGGACAAACTGGACAAGATACACTACATCCTTATTCATATAGAGGCCTAAAGAGGATAGCTAGGACAAACTGGACAATATACACTACAGCCTTATTGATGTAGAGGCCCAAAGAGGATAGTTAGGACAAACTGGACAAGATACACTACATCCTTATTGATGTAGAGGCCTAAAGAGGATAGCTAGGACAAACTGGACAAGATACACTACAGCCTTATTGATGAAGAGGCCCAAAGAGTATAGCTAGGACAAACTGGACAAGATACACTACAGCCTTATTGATGAAGAGGCCCAAAGAGGATAGCTAGGACAAATTGGACAAGATACACTACAGCCTTATTGATGAAGAGGCCCAAAGAGGATAGCTAGGACAAACTGGACAAGATACACTACATCCTTATTGATGTAGAGGCCCAAAGAGGATAGCTAGGACAAACTGGACAAGATACACTACAGCCTTATTGATGTAGAGGCCCAAAGAGGATAGCTAGGACAAACTGGACAAGATACACTACAGCCTTATTGATGAAGAGGCCCAAAGAGGATAGCTAGGACAAACTGGACAAGATACACTACAGCCTTATTGATGTAGAGGCCCAAAGAGGATAGCTAGGACAAACTGGACAAGATACACTACAGCCTTATTGATGTAGAGGCCCAAAGAGGATAGCTAGGACAAACTGGACAAGATACACTACAACCTTATTGATGTAGAGGCCCAAGGAGGATAGTTAAGACAAACTGGACAAGATACACTACAGCGTTATTGTTGAAGAGGCCCAAAGAGAACAGCTAGGACAAACTGGACAAGATACACTACAGCCTTATTGTTGAAGAGGCCCAAAGAGAACAGCTAGGACAAACTGGACAAGATACACTACAGCCTTATTGTTGAAGAGGCCCGAAGAGGACAGCTAGGACAAACTGGACAAGATACACTGCAGCCTTATTGATGAAGAGGCCCAAAGAGGATAGCTAGGACAAACTGGACAAGATACACTACAGCCTTATTGATGAAGAGGCCCAAAGAGGATAACTAGGACAAACTGGACAAGATACACTACAGCCTTATTGATGAAGAGGCCCAAAGAGGATAGCTAGGACAAACTGGACAATATACACTACAGCCTTATTGATGAAGAGGCCCAAAGAGGATAGCTAGGACAAACTGGACAAGATACACTACAGCCTTATTGATGTAGAGGCCCAAAGAGGATAGCTAGGACAAACTGGACAAGATACACTACAGCCTTATTGATGTAGAGGCCCAAAGAGGATAGCTAGGACAAACTGGACAAGATACACTACAGCCTTATTGATGTAGAGGCCTAAAGAGGATAGCTAGGACAAACTGGACAAGATACACTACAGCCTTATTGATGAAGAGGCCCAAAGAGGATAGCTAGGACAAACTGGACAAGATACACTACAGCCTTATTGATGTACAGGCCCAAAGAGGATAGCTAGGACAAACTGGACAAGATACACAACAGCCTTATTGATGAAGAGGCCCAAAGAGGATAGCTAGGACAAATTGGACAAGATACACTACAGCCTTATTGATGTAGAGGCCCAAAGAGGATAGCTAGGACAAACTGGACAAGATACACTACAGCCTTATTGATGTAGAGGCCCAAAGAGGATAGCTAGGACAAACTAGACAAGATACACTACAGCCTTATTGGTGTAGAGGCCCAAAGAGGATAGCTAGGACAAACTGGACAAGATACACTACAGCCTTATTGATGTAGAGGCCCAAAGAGGATAGCTAGGACAAACTGGACAAGATACACTACATCCTTATTGATGTAGAGGCCTAAAGAGGATAGCTAGGACAAACTGGACAAGATACACTACAGCCTTATTGATGTAGAGGCCCAAAGAGGATAGCTAGGACAAACTGGACAAGATACACTACATCCTTATTCATGTAGAGGCCTAAAGAGGATAGCTAGGACAAACTGGACAATATACTCTACAGCCTTATTGATGTAGAGGCCCAAAGAGGATAGCTAGGACAAACTGGACAAGATACACTACAGCCTTATTGATGTAGAGGCCCAAAGAGGATAGCTAGGACAAACTGGACAAGATACACTACAGCCTTATTGATGAAGATGCCCAAAGAGGATAGCTAGGACAAACTGGACAAGATACACTACAGCCTTATTGATGTAGAGGCCCAAAGAGGATAGCTAGGACAAACTGGACAAGATACACTACAGCCTTATTGGTGTAGAGGCCCAAAGAGGATAGCTAGGACAAATTGGACAAGATACACTATAGCCTTATTGATGAAGACGCCCAAAGAGGATAGCTAGATGTAGAGGCAAAGAGGATAGCTAGGACAAACTGGACAAGATACACTACAGCCTCCTTAGGACAAACTGGACAAGATGATGTAGCTAGGACAAACCAAAGCCTTATTGATGATAGCTAGGACAAACTGGACAAGATACACTATTATTGCCTAGCTAGGACAAACTGGACAAGATACACTACAGCCTTGAAAGAGGCTAGGACAAACTGGACAAGATACACTACAGCCTTATTGACAGCTAGGACAAACTGGACAAGATACACTACAGCCTTATTGATGAAGAAGCCCAAAGAGGACAGCTAGGACAAACTCGACAAGATACACTACAGCCTTATTGATGAAGAAGCCCAAAGAGGACAGCTAGGACAAACTGGACAAGATACACTACAGCCTTATTGACGAAGAGACCCAAAGAGGATAGCTAGGACAAACTGGACAAGATACACTACAGCCTTATTGACGAAGAGGCCCAAAGAGGATAGCTAGGACAAACTGGACAAGATACACTACAGCCTTATTGATGAAGAGGCCCAAAGAGGATAGCTAGGACAAACTGGACAAGATACACTACAGCCTTATTGATGAAGAGGCCCAAAGAGGATAGCTAGGACAAACTGGACAAGATACACTACAGCTTTATTGATGTAGAGGCCCAAAGAGGATAGCTAGGACAAACTGGACAAGATACACTATAGCCTTATTGATGTAGAGGCCCAAAGAGGATAGCTAGGACAAACTGGACAAGATACACTACAGCCTTATTGATGAAGAAGCCCAAAGAGGACAGCTAGGACAAACTGGACAAGATACACTACAGCCTTATTGACGAAGAGACCCAAAGAGGATAGCTAGGACAAACTGGACAAGATACACTACAGCCTTATTGACGAAGAGGCCCAAAGAGGATAGCTAGGACAAACTGGACAAGATACACTACAGCCTTATTGGTGTAGAGGCCCAAAGAGGATAGCTAGGACAAACTGGACAAGATACACTACAGCCTTATTGATGAAGAGGCCCAAAGAGGATAGCTAGGACAAACTGGACAAGATACACTACAGCCTTATTGATGAAGAGGCCCAAAGAGGATAGCTAGGACAAACTGGACAAGATACACTACAGCTTTATTGATGTAGAGGCCCAAAGAGGATAGCTAGGACAAACTGGACAAGATACACTATAGCCTTATTGATGTAGAGGCCCAAAGAGGATAGCTAGGACAAACTGGACAAGATACACTACAGCCTTATTGATGAAGAGGCCCAAAGAGGATAGCTAGGACAAACTGGACAAGATACACTACAGCCTTATTGGATCTAAGAGCCCAAAGAGGATAGCTAGGACAAACTGGACAAGATACACTACAGCCTTATTGATGAAGAGGCCCAAAGAGGATAGCTAGGACAAACTGGACAAGATACACTACAACCTTATTGATGTAGAGGCCAAAGAGGATAGCTAGGACAAACTGGACAAGATACACTACAGCCTTATTGATGAAGAGGCCCAAAGAGGATAGCTAGGACAAACTGGACAAGATACACTACAGCCTTATTGATGTAGAGGCCCAAAGAGGATAGCTAGGACAAACTGGACAAGATACACTACAGCCTTATTGATGTAGAGGCCCAAAGAGGATAGCTAGGACAAACTGGACAAGATACACTACAGCCTTATTGATGTAGAGGCCCAAAGAGGATAGCTAGGACAAACTGGACAAGATACACTACAGCCTTATTGATGTAGAGGCCCAAAGAGGATAGCTAGGACAAACTGGACAAGATACACTACAGCCTTATTGATGTAGAGGCCCAAAGAGGATAGCTAGGACAAACTGGACAAGATACACTACATCCTTATTGATGTAGAGGCCTAAAGAGGATAGCTAGGACAAACTGGACAAGATACACTACAGCCTTATTGATGTAGAGGCCCAAAGAGGATAGCTAGGACAAACTGGACAAGATACACTACAGCCTACAGCCCAAAGAGGATAGCTGGGACAAACTGGACAAGATACACTACAGCCTATTGATGTAGAGGCCCAGGACAAACTGACAAGGATATTGATGTAGAGGCTAGCTAGGACAAACTGGACAAGATACACTACAGCCTTATTGATGAAGAGGCCCAAAGAGGATAGCTGGGACAAACTGGACAAGATACACTACAGCCTTATTGATGTAGAGGCCCAAAGAGGATAGCTAGGACAAACTGGACAAGTTACACTACAGCCTTATTGATGAAGAGGCCCAAAGAGGATAGCTAGGACAAACTGGACAAGATACACTACAACCTTATTGATGTACAGGCCCAAAGAGGATAGCTAGGACAAACTGGACAAGATACACTACAGCCTTATTGATGAAGAGGCCCAAAGAGGATAGCTGGGACAAACTGGACAAGATACACTACAGCCTTATTGATGTAGAGGCCCAAAGAGGATAGCTAGGACAAACTGGACAAGTTACACTACAGCCTTATTGATGAAGAGGCCCAAAGAGGATAGCTAGGACAAACTGGACAAGATACACTACAACCTTATTGATGTACAGGCCCAAAGAGGATAGCTAGGACAAACTGGACAAGATACACTACAGCCTTATTGATGAAGAGGCCCAAAGAGGATAGCTAGGACAAACTGGACAAGATACACTACAGCCTTATTGATGTAGAGGCCCAAAGAGGATAGCTAGGACAAACTGGACAAGATACACTACAGCCTTATCGATGAAGAGGCCCAAAGAGGATAGCTAAGACAAACTGGACAAGATACACTACAGCCTTATCGATGAAGAGGCCCAAAGAGGATAGCTAAGACAAACTGGACAAGATACACTACAGCCTTATCGATGAAGAGGCCCAAAGAGGATAGCTAAGACAAACTGGACAAGATACACTACAGCCTTATTGATGAAGAGGCCCAAAGTGGATAGCTAAAACAAGGCAAAGTGACGACCCTAACATGAAAGCCAGAAGGAAGGCAGAAATTGGGCCACTGAAAGACATCCTGGCGAACAACTGCTGATAAAGAAACACAATAAATGGGCTGAAAAACATGGAAAGAAGTAAAACGGATGGCGAAGGCAAGACAAACTGGAGGAGATGCACAGCAGCTTTATGGGTGATGAAGTCTGAAGAGGATAGCTAAGACAAGGTAACATGACTGAAGACAACTAACACTCAATGAAAGCCTTTGTGTTCTCGTCATACTCCGGCATCACGTCCTCTGTGGCAGACTCACTACTTGGCTCTTCCACCTTCTTCTCATCCTCCTTCTCCTGAAAAATAATATTATTTCCCTCAACTATTTGAAACATTGTGGAGCGCTCTATACAATTATTTGGAAGGGCACTATATTTTTAAAAATTATTCTTATTATCCAAGGTAATCTAAACAGAGTTATTCAGAAAGATAAGTATGAAATAATACTACTATATGCAAGGATTCAAATTTAAGATTGTTTCAGGTATTTGCAACAGATAAGATTTCAATGTGTAGCAGTAACTGTGGCATAATACGAAACAAGCACACAACACATGCGAACATGCGAACACGCGTACGTACACACATACATACACACATACACACATACTACCTGACAACAAACATCTTAAAAGAATGAGTACCTTGCTGAATCTGGTATTGGGTGGTGTCTTGAACTATGGCCGACTCATTATAATTTTTACTTGCAACATAACTAACCTATTTATACTAACAATATCAGAAACAGAATGACAACATCCAACAGGAGTAACCACATCTAACAGCAAAACAGGTCGAAAGCGAATGGCAAGGCAGGAAGCGAATGAGTGCTACAGGCAGTTTCTATGAACATTCACAGTGCGCCATATTAGTTGTGGGCCTGTCTATTCCACAAGTCACAGTACAACCAACTCAGTGCTGCATAGCATCATCACAGTTAGCAGAAATGTCACGACACTATTAGTAAGGCAACAACACCACATTAGTAGAACATCACCACAGTGACATCACTGAAACCCCATAGTCGTAGAGACAGGCGAAAGAAGTTCTAGGGAGACAGGCAACAGCAGGATTAGGCTGCATAACGGGACATGTCTCTAGCAAGCCAGCAAATATGAGCACCTCATCATCATCGTCATCATCGTCATCATCATCATCATAACGATCTTCTTCGTCGTCGTAGTTATTGTGGAGGTCTTCCTCAGGTTCAATGGGCAGGTCGCCTTCTAGGGGAGACGCAGCGGGCGGTGGGGTGGAGACTGGCTCCTACAAATGTTGTCACGGGGGAAGTGTGATTGATTGTGGGGCAAACTAAATGCTCAAGCTATATCGTCATGAAGGCTGATGGCGAAGCTCCGACTTACTATGTAACAACTTTTGTTTTTCTGATAGCCGTTTTGGCCTACTTTTTACAAATGTTTGATGTGTTTATTGTATGCATATCGAAACACATTGTTAAATCTGTAGTAAACACGCGTATTTATTTTCCACAAGGATCACGCCGAGCACCGACGGTCGGCGCAAGTCGGTTGGTTTGTGCTGGCTGGTGTGTGAGGGCAGAAGTCGGCGTTAGTCGGCTGGTATGTACCTAGCATAACCCTACCCAGGTCATGTGGGGGAATACCTGTGTGGATAGGGTTCTGTATCCAAAAGTAAAGATGATGATAATGGGGTAGAACTGTTTCATTTATACAGAATGTTCTTAGTGTTGATGTAACATTGATTGCTATTTATTTGTCAAAAGTGTGTATTGAGATACTATATAGAATGACTGTGACAAATGAGTGTGGAAGTTGTCGGAGATGAGAGCGTCAACAGATGTCTAGACCAGTGACGGCGCACCAAACTCACACACCCCACCTAGTGGACAACACTGTGAGACACACAGCATGAAATCGCACCAAAACCTGCCGCAAAGGATAAGAATTCTGTGAATATAACCTACTGCTGCACTGATAGGGCCAATCATCAGGTGCTGTGGACAAACCCAAACTGTGGCTTGCGAGATGTTAGAAACAATGGAGGACTGACACAGGTGTCACGTCACTAACCTGGGGAGGGGGTGTCACTGGATCAGGGGCGACTGTAGGTTCAGGGGGTTGCTCTGTGTCCCCCTTTGCTGGTTCTTCCTTCGCTTCCTGTTTCTCCCCTTCCATCTTGTAGATCTCTTTGATGTTCGGCCAAATCTTAGTGTGGAATGTCTCATAGTTGACATCTTCACTGTCTTCCAGGTATTCCTGTGGGAGGAAGTACACACACATACGATTACACCTAAATGTAGCATATGCAGACCAGTTATGCATACAGTGGCATGTACGGCAGACCTCTACCGCATTGCCGCTTTAAGCAGACCATAATCAGTCTGCTTAGTTTTCACTCCTTGTTGTGTGGATAATGTGTTTCAGCTTAATATTCTAACAGATAGCATATGTAGTATATCCAGAAATATAATAATTTGTAATTATTTACAGAAATTGTTTGGCAATTTTGAGAATATTGTTTTCAATGTTGTGTATGCTGCCTCTCATAACGGAGCCGTCTGACATACGTGGCACTGTAAGCATAACCGGCCTGTGTAGGCATGTATGTGTATATATAACATAATGTTTCCCACGAGACCTTTTCAGTTTGAAACCAAACATAATGAGTTGGTTATAAACACCACTGTCCGACTTACAGTTGGAAAACTTGTCTTACCTTGATAATTAGCAAGCACTTTACTTGAAAAGACTAACAGGAGGGACACTGTCACATTATCTTTAGTACACAATTCATAATCAATGCAGATTTTATTATTCACAAAATTGAAAACATAAATGCGACAGAAGAAATAAAATATTTGTGTTGCGAATTTTGCAGCCATGTTTGTGTATTACCTTTGCCTCCTCAACAGATACCGTGCCATCTGTGTCGATGTCAAACTCTGAGTGAGCTTGCATCTCCGCCAAAGAAACCCTGTCAAAGAGACACAAGTTGATCCATCATGTCACTGAAATTGAACCATTCTAACTCTTACACCCGCATTTTTACAGTAACATAAAATCTGACGATATCAAATTCTTTGAAGATATAAATGTTATTTTAGCATTTTATATGTAACACTATCTGTTCTCAGAGATATTTCTCCATGACAAATTAATGGTGTCTTAAAACAGAACGACAAAGAAGGTATGAGAAGAATTAGACCAGTTTAATCAAGATGGAGAGAGACTGATGTGGTAAATGTAGGTGAGAACAACGGAATATGGTAGAAAATGGACACATGTCATCAAGAGGGTAGAACAGACTTCATGATGTGGCACCCACCCTGCAAGGGGTTAGGGAAGAAAACAAAATTAATAATGGTTTCTGTTTGCATATAAATCTTCATAAGCTACATTTGTCCCCTTCACCCCCCAATACCATATTTAGTCATTTATACAGCAAGTGAAATGTGTCTGAAACATGATCGTGTGACCACTTACATGCCATCACTGTTGGAATCAAGAACCTTAAACGCACTCTCACTCCTTTCACTTTCCCTGTTCGACTGTAGACGTACTTTCTCTTCTATAACACGTGACATTTACAAAAGTCTGAGTTAATAATAAATTGATGTATTGTTCCATGTGTGAAATCAACAGAAGATCTTACGCTGTTCACCAGAGAAGTATACCAAAATTGAACTTGCACGCAGTCCAGTTTATCGCAAAATCAGGAAATATGATTAAGTGTTTAACGTGTCCATAAAATGGACTAGTGTATATAAAATGCAAAGTAAATTTATATTCACTCCGATACATACAAAAATAGATAACATTCAATTGAATTTTTAAATGCGGTTCATTGAAACGTAATTGAGCAGTACAGATGTTAGTAAAGATAGTTTATATTAAATAAGATGTGTTTATGATACAAACCATCAGACTTTTATGTTGTCAAGACTCACCTTCCCAAGCTTTCTTGTGTTGTTCCTTAACTTCAGTTTCTGGTATCTCCGCCTCTTTCTTCACTTCTGTACACAACACAACGCCATTTATTAACTCTAACAAAGTATGTTGAAGCATTAAAACTTGTTTAACAAATTATACACATATACAAACCATACAGAGCCAGGATTCATGATAACACACTTCAAAGTGTCTTATGTGGTTCTCCTCCTGCATGCACTGATATGAACCAGATGGTGCAAATGTTATTATTCCATGTATGTCAATGTATAATTATTGTAGAATTACACAATATATATGACATAAATACCAGGTGAAATGTATATGTTACGTTTTGAATTTCCATACCAAGTGCCTGGAAAGTTCACTAGTTGTTGGTAATTGTATTTTTTTTATTGTAGACTAATTTACTAGGACTGAAGGCAGATACCACACAGCAGCAATACAGCTCCATGTAGGAAACATTCTGTCACAGTTTCCAGAGACACCAAAGACCCGGTTAACATCCTTCCCTCATAAGCCAGATTTTGCGCTTTAAAATGGACTTCTCTCATTAACAGTGATCTTGTGTACTGAAAATTGTCAACACCAGGAGGTGCCACACCGGGACACATTCGCCAGTGTGCCACGGAAATAGTGCCCCTGTAATACAACGGCAGTTTTGCAATTTAAAAACAGTTGCTAAAATCTTATCTGTTTCATGGTCGATTTTCTTCATTAGATATTTATCTTGGTGAAACGGTCCTCAGCAGTCATTAATAATTAAATAATTAAATCACTGCAGCCTGTGTTATTGCATTGCTTGATACTAATAAGTTAGGTCAGACCATCCAACTCATTCCTCTTCTTTTCTGCTTCGTCCTTCTCTGCCCTCAACTGTTCTAGTCTCTCCTACAGCAACAAAGAACACATCACCAGTCAGAAGACCAGTTTTAGCGTAATCATCTATTTTAATATAATACGTCCACCTCCAACAGCACCCATTTGAGGCTTCCAAAAACCTACAATCGTATCCCTAGATGCCTAAAAAAAGCCTCTAACTGCACCACACTTGAGACTCCCCAAACAGCCTGCAACAGCAGCACCTGTTGAGACCTCAAGTGAAACTCTTGGCACAGTGGGGGTGTGTGTATGCAACTATGCACTCCACCAGCATGTGGTCCTGCAATGATTTAGAATCGAGTTACTTCTTACTGTTTCTGTTACATTAACCATGCTGTATTAGCAGGATACATTACTGGCATATTATTCTGTTAATCCTGCTTTATTTTACTGAGCATATATGAACTGGAGAAGTAATAAACTGACCAGTCTACGACTTAGCCATTGTCTGTTACAATTACAAAGTTAGCGTATCAATAGATAGATTGCATTTTTCCCAGTACCAATCTTTATCTCTACACACACACTATCAACTTTTTCCTTTCTCCACATAACTATCACTTTTCTCTCACAGCACATTAGCATACAAGCGTGCACACACAATGATATACATTACAAGTTAAAACTACCGGTGGGTGGGGGAGTGGACAGATACTACAATTGTCCCAGACGTGACCCAGCACGCTAAGAACTTGACATGAATGTCGCCAGGGTTGGCAGGTTTCTAACAGGATGGTTTCTACCATGGCTTAACCTATGGTTTCTACCGCCTCGTCAGAAATACTTTCTAACATTAAAAGGTCAGAAACTGTCTGAAACTCTGTGTAGTCTATTATGTACCGAGTGCTATTTTTATTTTTAAATCTGTTGGTGCACCAGCTAGTACGTCCACTGCTTTCTACTTAAATATATTTCTACATAACACATCTCATGAAATGTGTTGCTCTTTTTAAGCAAAAAGAAATAATGTAACTATATATATTATAATTGTTTTCCTTTCATAGGAGGCCTTAATGTGCAGAATAATAAATATATAAAACTCTGACAATTCACATCAGTTCCTGATGGTTTCTGATGTCAGCTAAACCAGTTTCCGACATTGTCTCATCAGAAATACCTTTCTTACTGTCAGAAACCCAACCCTGGACATTGCCTTGTCACCTGACCCCTGTCACACCTGTACATGAGGCCATAAAGCAGTGAGCACACATTATGCACAGGTGTGCAATGCACAAGGTGACGTGTCAGTGGTATCTCACCTGTTTCTCCTTGACGGCCTCCTTGCCACGGGCTGCGTAATCGAGGTACACCTTGCGTCCCTCCTCCAACAACTGGCGCTGTATCTCTGCTTCCTCACGTGCCTTCTTCCCCAGCTCCCTGGAAACAACACGTGATCCCAGATCATGTGACACACAGGTATACAATATACACATCAAACACAGGTATACAATATACACATCAAACACAGGTATAGAATACACACATAGGTATAGAATACACATAAGTACACAATAGACACATACACACTGGTACAGCATATACACATGTACACACGGATATATACAATATACACAGGTACACTACACATAGGTATGAATACAATACACATTACATACATAGGGAATTTAGGGATACACACACAGGGACACAATACACACTATACATAGGTATACAATACACACATTGTACAAATATATACAATACACACAGGGATACAATGCTGACATCACACACATGGACATCAGGTGCATGCACACACTCACGCATGCACACACACACACAGGTGTACAATACACAAGTCACACACATGTATACATTACGCACACGTATACAATACAAATATGTACATAAAACACAGGTATATAATCCACACAACATAGTACATACACAGGGATGCAATACACACATGCATACAATTATACAATGCACAGATCAAACACAGGTGTGCAACGTACAACACATGCAGACAGGCACACATTTAAGTTCAACAAATTCAGGTACCCCAATATATGGCAGTATATGGTATGACTTGTTCAACAATGATTTCAGCAACAAGAAGAGAAAGCGAGATACTGAGACTGAGGACAACTGTCAAACTTACTTGCAGTAATTTGTGCACTGAGTCTCACTGTCATATTCATCTGTGCCATCACAGCAATCTGCAACAATTATGTGTATAATATATATAAATGTACTTCCTCACACATTTACCATCCCTTTCCTTGTATTAAAATACACATGTTGTATGTAGATAACTATCATACTATAGATACTAGATTGTAGAATATCAAGACAATAGATGTTAGGTCACTGTTACATTTTGTAGAGTTTATATGCATTTTTTTGCCACAATTCCGTACTTATAAAGACAGATCACAGAAGTTGGCTGAGAAAATCAAAGATAAAGCAAATGATTGCTTATATGTAAATAACATTTTTGAATAAAAGCTCTTGTAGTTCTAGGTAATAAAAGCAAACTGGTGGTTAACTTATAAACGTCTTAGTCAGATGATTGGAACAAGAAAAAGTGCAGTCTGTTAATTATAGGAAATTAATAAGAACTTACCACATATTCCATCATTGACCCGTGATGAAGGAATGTATTGAGGTTTGTGACCTGCATTTGTACAATGGAACGAACCATTGGGGCAAGCTGATGTTCCTGGAAACCAAGAAAATAATATTATCATTGATTACCATATTGCTCTCTCAGCAAGTAAAAACTTCCTTGCCGACTTACCATCTGGGGTTTAGGCTCTCGGGCGTAATCTTGTTAAACATCAATATAGAGTAATATCATTGATTCCAAATGTTTGGAAAGTAAAGTGCTGTTCACTTCAGTATACAGCCAAGTATTATGATTATGACAAAGGAGCATACCTGGTTCATCAGAAGCATCTGCGCAATCACAGTAGTCATCGTTGACTTTTTCAAAAGAGACAGTTGTCGACCCATCAAAACAAACGAATGGTCTGTCTGGTAGGTAAGATGATGCTTCTGTATAACAGAAAACATTAGCACAAGGGTTGATTTTAGCTGCGTCTCTCTAGTAGGATTTGTTGTAGAGAACAAAAAGCTTGTAGCTTATTCCTGGTCAGGCCAATAACAGTTTTGAAAGGGTAATTTCCATTTAAAGGTACTTCCCCATCTTGACTTTTTCACTGTGCAAAAAGTAAAACCACTACGCTATGTTAGGATGTTTAAGCAATTTTTTAAGTAGTTTTGATGAACTCATCATACAGACTATAGGAAAAATATAATTTATTTAGTTCTCTTAAGGTAATTAATTTAAGGAATTGGCAGGCAGGGTACCGCCACCTTTCGCCAGATGTCACTTCTAGTAAGTATACGTGTTAACGTTTCTGTAACACAGAGTTCGTGTCCAATATAAAATTGTTGTGCGAAAAAGCTGTAATTACATGCCTGACCATTAGAGACTGCTTTCAAGTGAACTATATTTCTGATACATTTGTGTGGCAGTTCTGTGTCCCTTTCCCAAAGAATCAAGAACTGGAAAGGACTTTTCTGACGGATGACAACCAAGCTCAACTGGTTGATGCTAAATGTTGGCTGCCCAATTGGCTTTCGCAATAACGTTATTTTACCTTAATAGTATCATTGTTAACAATAACATTATTAACAATGATAATAATTACGAAGTGGCTAGCACTCCGGATCCGTAAGCGTAATTTCTCAGCTATTTGTCCGGTACTTTTCCGCAATGTATGCGCAGTAAGCGGTAATGGTAATGGCAATGTCTTGTAAGGCTGCTGTCGGGGACGCATTTAGTAGTCATTGTGATTTAGAACTTTTGGCCTATAATATACAACATTTATTTTACGAATGTTATACCGTTATAATATACGATGATGTTGCTTTACTACTTGTTACCTACAGGTTTTGTAGTCTCTTCGAGGCCTCGTGAGATGTGTCTTAACTTGGAGTGATTTTGTTCAAATTTCAGATTCTTGCTTTTCTTACCAAAGACTTTCACCAAACTGATTTATTCAAAAATCTAAGAGATGAGGGGAACAAATTTCAGGAACTTTTGTTGCGTTCACATGGAATCACCCATATAGCGAATTATCTTACAGTGTCCTCTTAGACTTAGTAGTAGCAGAGCCACTGTTACTGTTAATTATATTATAGTCATCGCCGGAGCTATAGCCAAACCAAACGGCGTCCGGCAGGCAGTGCCTGAACTGTACTAGCATCCTGTACAGTAGATACGTCCGGCAGTCAATCAGTGCCGGACCTATAGTAGATTCGCACGGCGTCCAGCAGTCAATTAGTGCCTGAGCTATAGCAGGTTCGCACGGCGTCCGACAATAAGTGCCGGAGCTGTAGTCGATTTATACGGTTTCCGGCAGTCTGCCGGAGCTACAATCACTGTCCGGTAGTCGGCACTGTTGCTATTGTTTACCGGTAGTTTCGCATTGTGCATGCGCAAATGAAGTGCCGGAGCTATAGCTACTTTACAGTATGTCCGGGTCCGGACCAATAGCAACGGCCTAATAATTATTGTTGATGATTCATCAATGCAAAATCATTCAATGTTGCTGTCGATTTACTGTTCTTACAACGGACACTAGTTATCACCAATCTATTGTCAATGAAATCAGCTGCCTGGCCTTGCAACTGCAGTTTTAACACACATTTATTATCCAAATTAAATGCTATCTAAACAACCATTAAAATGTTTTTTATTTCGAAATCAATGTTAGAACTTAGAATCGATGCAAGTGCAACGTGTCAGACCCTCATGTTGCAACGGTAAAATCTGACGGTTTTATAACTACAGGCTGTTCTCCATATTAAATATAACTAATGACAGTAAGAAGAAGCTACATCTCCAACTTACCATTAACTGACCGAATAAGCAGAATATCACAATTATCAACAAAACATGGCATTTAAACAGACGATAATTGGGTATTTTGACGCATCACGCAAACATTTGCAAGACGTCTCTCCAGTGCCGAACAATCACTATACTTACTCGATATTGCTACGCCCCTAGGCCTCTCAATTCTCCCCGTCACACCCAATATAAGAAAATTACATATCACGAGCGTAAATGCTTTCTTTATTGCCATATTTTTATGAAATAATGATGTAAACCTGCAAAAAACAAACATCTCCATTTCGGACATGCCCTCAAAACTGGCAACGAGGGATTGGTTAATGGGAACGAGGCAGGGAATGCTTCTTAAAATGAATTCCCCGCTTAAGGGCTAATGTACACTTGCGATCTAGTTGTTTCAACTGTTGTGGAAACTGACGCTATATATTTGCATGCTCCAACCACAGATTAAGCTTCGAATTAACAATTGTATTATCAAACAGCATGAACATCGACATTGTGATACATGCATAGAAACTTGTAGATAATTTGATGAAAAAGTTGTAGGTTTAGTTTGGTCGCTAGATGTCGTCACTTACATTCATTTGAGACTATGGGATGTGTTGGCAGGCTAACCGTTAACCAATTTGTTCAGACCAGGCTTGGGGTCGACTACATTGCAATATATTACTTGGGTTCTTTTCTATTGCTATTGCAATTACAGACATACATACATAGAGAGAGAGAGGGGAGGAGAGGGAGACGGAGAGGGAGAGGGAGAGGGAGATAGAGAGTGAGGGGGAGGGATGGAGAGAGAGGGGGGAGAGAGAGAGAGAGTGAGGGGAGGGATGGAGAGAGAGGGAGGGAGAGAGAGGGAGACAGAGAGACAGAAAGACTAGATTATCAATGCCAAATCCTGTTATCAGAAATGGTTCATCAGCAGCTAGAATGCACTAGGTATACCTTATTAAAGTAAAGGTTAAGTCACACATCTAGTGTTCGTGCGTAATTGCGTGCGTATGTTTGAGGTTATCTGTCTGGCAGGGCCAAACTTGTTTTTGAAACAAAATCACATTTCGTGGTCATCTTCAAGCAAAATAACTTCTTGCTAACCTATATCTTAATAGCGCACCTTCCACTTGGATATACGATCAATATCAACTTGATTGTTTTGCAGTCGCCTAGCCGTCGAACATGTAATGTCAATTGAGATTATGACGATCTACATCAACTATCTGCATACTATGTTCGTATCTTGCGGTGCCAGTGTGGAGAATTTAGGCCTGTTAAAATGTTGAGCTGATGTCGTTTGATCTGTGCATAGGTAGCGAGACACCCTCCGCTAAGACAGAGTCCACTTGAGGGGATTACAAAAGTGAACATTCCCCCGTCTTCATGTCCGGCAGTATGCATGCAATGGTTAGAGTTAACAACTATGATGTTACGAATATACAAAATATGACGATCTTATAATGCATAAATCATCAATCAACACTTTGATATTTTATTAAGTAACTGTGCTTTCATCCTTAACACTTTACAGGAAACACAATATTGTATGGTCTCGTTGCATAACGCGTCCTTGTACGGGCTCTCGCAAATTGATTTGATATTGGTGTCATCAAAGTAATAATTTATTCTCATAAATATGTAAGAAGAAATAGGTGCGCCGGGGGTAAAATGTAAAGCGCATACAGAGGTTATTAACACTGTTAACTGCGCTTTATAAAACAAACATTCTAATAAAGTTGAAACATATTATAGAGCAAAGAAATAAAAACATGTCATTAGTCAAAATCAAGTCATGCGTGCAATTCACGAAGGTGGTAATGGCATATTAAAACGAAAAAAAAACATGTTTGAAAAGGAGTAAATATGAAGTTGTAAACTTACAAATAATAATGTTCGTGGGCATATAATCCGTTCGTGTTTTACCGTAGTTGACATGTACGACCCACACAGAATCTGTAACACTACAAGTATAATATTATATTATGTAACCCTGGCGGAAATTTTTCGTGCAAGCGGTTACACAGGCTATTGTTATGTCAGTCGCCAGACGCGGGTAGGGTAGCTAGAGCCACACCCAGTCGCAGTTTGCAAGGTATCATGGACGTGTCCACAAAGATATATACGTACAGTTCTCTCGGCTCCGTATTACGAGTATCAATATACACGGCCTGGTGAGTTATTTTGTTTTCACGTTGATATGTTATATATAGTAGTGATATTATTCGAATAATGCGTAACTTCAGTTGTTTCTTGTAGCCCCATTACCCGTCACTTCGGGCGTGCCAGCTATAGTATGACGAGTGTTGCTCTGTGTGTGTCGTATAATATTAAATTGTGTTTACAGACGACTTACATAATCTAGCATGCATTTTAACTAATTACTTTGATGGATAGGTACGTCGTGTGCATACGTTTGACTTTAGATAACGTGATAGTTACTAGTTAAAATAAGTACTTAGCTAAACAAGTTTCTCCAACTCTTTGTTTGTACAAGTTCAGACAAGTATCTATAGGTTGACTGATTATTACATGCGGTAATTATTACGCCTAACATTAGAACAACCGACGCAACTTATTAGTGTAGCGTTGGTTGCTTGACTACAATGCTGCTATGTTGTAGTCGCAACTAGCACGCTGTCTCTCTGTCTCCCTGCCCGTATATGTATCTATATGTCTGTGTTTTCTCCCCGCCTCCCCTTCTCCATCCTCTGTGTCTGTCTGTTAGAATGTCAGTATATAAGTATGTTAGACAGTACGCCTGTCTGTTTCCCTGCCTGCCAGGCTGCCTGCCGGCCTGCCTCCTAACTTATCTGCCTGTATCTGCATTTCCTCTCTCTCCCTGCCTCCCTGCCTCCCTGCCTCCCTGCCTCCCTGCCTCCCTGCCTCCCTCCCAAATCCAAGAGCATTGTACGGGATACTACCCACCCAGCCAACCATCTCTTTGAACTTATTCCCTCTGGCAAGCGCTATAGAAGTATTAAGACAAGGACCACTAGATTTATAAATAGTTTTTATCCGCAGGCTGTGAGTCACTTGAACCGCGAGATGCCATGATACTGTTTTCAGTCGGTTTAGATTATATGTCGCCATGCTAAATTATTTATTTATTATTTTTTTAGTTAGTTATTTATTTTTATTATTTATTATTTATTAACTTGACTACATGTATGTACATAGTTTTTTAACTGTCAGCTTAGTTTTTATATCGTCAGCTAATTTATTTATACATTTATTTATTATTTATTTAACTACATGTATACTTTTTAACTTTTTAGGTAACATTCAAACTGTATTAATGTTATGTTATCAAGTTCACTTTTTGTCAATAGATGTACGACTGTCTTGGCCTTGGTTTAAATTTATACTAGTTTTAGCTTCTGATTGTATATTTTGCGTGTGCATGATGGGGGGGGGAGGAGAGACGTTCATGTATGTTGACGCCAAGAATTCCTCGTACATTTGACATGCTACTTGGTAATAAACAGTCTGAATCTGAATAATGTGAAACAGTTGACATATCTTTCCAGATTTATTAATGTAATCATAACAAAGTTTGTCTATCTTACAAATTCCCTGTCAAAACTGTGAATAGCGTAGAATTAAAAAAAAACATTGTAGCAAATCATTAATTTACTAGTCATGTAAATGAGTTCAAATTGTGCAATACATGTATAATACGTGGTTTATTTTATCTCATATTATTTTACGTTATTTGGTTTGCACTATTGATTACAAAATTATCGAAAACACTTAATACAGTAAGATCACTGAATGTTGTATGCTTTGTGTGTTGTTTATGTTTTACATACTGTAAATATGATTCATATAATAGAAGTCTAGATGTTCTTAAGAATACAATATGTTCTATTAAAATGTTCTTTAGAAAGAAGAATTCTCTCATACCCAGCAAGAGGTCGTTCTCCCCACTTCCCTCTTCCCACTCACCCCCCCTCCCCCCTTCCATCCCTTCTCCCTGTTTCCCCTCTCATTTCGTCCTCCCCCCATCCTCTCTCCTTCTTCGTTCCCTCCTCTATTTCTCTCGTCCTCTCTCTCCTATCCTCTCTCTCTCTCTCTTTCTCTCTCTCTCTCTCTCTCTCTCTCTCTCTCTCTCTCTCTCTCTCTCTCTCTCTCTCTCTCTCTCTCTCTCTCTCTCTCTCTCTCTCTCTCTCTCGCATTCCCTGGTAATTGGGTACGGTCATGGATCTTTGCACATTTAACACAATGACGATCGATGCTATTCCTATATGCATGCCAACTGTGCTTCGCACAAACAATGTCATGGTTGATTACCTCAGAGACAATGCATTGATTCAACTACCTGTGAACATTCTAGACATCACGTGCGAGCCCAACCATGGTACCTTCTTAATCACACGTGTGACAGAGATGCATAAAACGACCAATAGGAATACAATTGTTGAAATATAGGTGACACGAGAGGTTTCAGTACAACACCGACTTAACTGGTGGATGTTGACTGGCCTGGGTGTTGGTCACATTTTATGTATTTAACAAACAATATTCGCTTGACGCTCGACATGGTGTTTCGTGTAACAGGTGATTTTAACTGTGCAACAGACTATAGGACATGAAAACAAATGCCGGAAAAGACACAGCGTGAAGGGATAGCCATTGCAAGATGGCTGCAACAGGGCAACCCGAAGAAAGGTAGGGACTTTGGATATTTAGAACAGCAAGTTGTTGTAGTCTGTTCTATATATTGCCTTTGTGTATAACAAGAAAATGCGTTATTGTTGACTAGTCTATTCACGGCAGCAGGCACGCGCGCTCAAGAAAAGAACATGGTTATTGTCTTTAAACGTTACTTTTGTATCGTATCATACTGTAGACACATATATACACAGACACGTACATATGCACTGGAGTGATGTGGTCTTACGCCATCTCGCCAATCACAATGCAAACACACACGCTTGTGCTTGGCCAATTATAGTTAGATTATTTGGCAGTGATCAAAGTACTAGAAACAAATGTATCGTCACTTAAAAGCACACAAAATAAATGCACTAGTTGAAACATTTATTAATGCAACGCACCACATAAACATAAGTTCTCACATAATCTCTCCTCGTATTTAATTCACCATTACTATCGCACTGTGTATTGTACTCGAACAGTTGTTGGTATAAAACATAGACAATAAATATGATTCGACTTTTGGAAGTTCCCCATTGTATGCGCCATCTTGGATTCGCCCCCTATCGTATTCAGCCATAACTATCCATGAACTTGCATACATCAGAATACATATAATAGATTAGTAATATTATTTACGCCGCGTATACATACGTTTACTGCATCATACCATGTAACGTAAAATATGGCCAACGTTTCAATACAATTTTAACGAATAAATAACTTCACTACATGAAGATATCCAAGATTAATTAAAGATGAAGTTCACACCACAATATTCGCCTGACTGTGTTTGGCAGGGTATAAAAGCAGGTAAATTTCCTATGTTAATTGCAGCTTGACGTGCTCAATATATAGGGTTATATCACGTGGCATGGATGACCACACCGGTTATGGGAACGCCGGTAAGGCTCGGGGGCCGATATATCCCTCCCCTGCAGAGTGCTACCACACGGTGTGGGTCAACTGTGAGAGATCAGGATTGTGACACTACTCTCCAGAGTTGGGTTGTAAGGAGCTCCCGATGAGATGTCCCGAGCCGATCATTGGTGCAGTTAGCTCTGCATCATAGGCAGTACTGGCTCCAGTGTCTCCCACTTCCCGATTCTCTCTTTTTGTCCTGCAAAAATTTACTTCAATGTTGCTGAGCCATTTTCAAGAGCTGAAAAATAAAATAAAATGAATAACATCTTACAGATCCTCTTCTGGCTTGACTAGGCATTACTACCTCTGTCTCTTACATGCCAGCTCTCGCTTTTGACATCTGCTCGGACTGTGCGCATGTGTCTGGCACAATCCAAGGTATGAGTGGGACAGTGTATTCAGTTTTCATAGGGTGCTTTTGCTATAACTTATCTATTTTTGCGACAAAACGAATGCACCGATGAAGCGTCAACCACAGACTGTGGGAGACTGTTTCATACATATTTGCGTTGGTATATAAATTAGTTATTTATAATATTTAATCGGGTGACGGTGCGCATGCGTCAGGTGCAGTCGTATCTTTTAGTGGATCTTGTGTTTATCGTTAACATCACGAATTTTAAAAGTTTTTATAAATTCAAACTTACAGATGTTTAATAGCATCACTATTAGAACATAATCTTGTAATTACATTTCCGATCAAACCCGCCTAAACTACGTTTTGTCAAATTGGCTTGCTTGGCAAGCGGTTCCGAATATGGATCAAGATGGCGCGGATGTAAACAATAAGCACTAAAGACGCGCGTAACTAAAATCCCCCCAAACACAACTCAGATAACAGCGCATTTCTTCTAAACTTAATATAATATGAACTAAACAGATATTGATTACATTAAACTACCTCCAATTATATACAACCTAGCTTAAAACATACATACACAGTTTTAGATTAAAACACCATTTTGTTTATCATCCTACCCATCTAGCTTCCACCCTCTGAACTAACAGGCCAATCTTCGGGTGTATCATTGTCGGGACACTGACACCCCTGTGTTTTTCAAATACCCAGAGGTTCTGAGTCGGCCCAGAACCGAAAATAACATTACTACCTGACTATTTGTGTTGTTTGCACAAGCCCTCAAGCCCTGCATGTGCATGGTTTATATTTTTAGTTTATATTTACTGTATCTTTAACTCATATAAAGACAAGTTTTTTACAAGCTAATATTTTTAAGTGCATTAAATTACAGCACTACAATAAAAACATTTTATACCTATTAAAAATCTACGGTTAGAACGCTCCATTTGCTTAGTGAGCATAAATATTATAAAATTCTCCCAACTCTCAACATGACAACTCTGTTACTGCTACTCGGAATTTTTGCCATGCTCACAGCCCCAAACAAGAGTTACAGCTCCAACACAGGTGACAGGATGTCCAAATCAGAATATCCTAGCCTGCAAGTTGACACAACTGTGGCTTCCTTTCTCCGTAAACCTCAAATGATTGGTAATTCCCATATTGAGGAAGGGCCCAACAATACTACTAACGTCAGCAACACCTTAAATTTCAACGAAAGTGTTGGCAAGTGGATTATAGCTCTCTATATAATTTCTAAACAGAAATCCCGTTTCTGTCCCCAAATCCTGAAATTCAAGGCCAATCATTATCATCTGTTATTGATCATACTTCTCGCTGGCCAAATCGAAACAAAACCTGGACCAGTTAGTCTCCATAGTTCTGAATCTTTAAATCCTTGTGGAGTATGCAGTTATGAAGTAAAGGAAGATGACAAAGCACTCCTGTGTGACAAAGGGGAACTCTGGTACCATACCAAATGCATAGACACCCCCAAAATCGAATACAGCATCATGAAAAACATATCAAGCTTCTCATGGATCTGCTGCCAATGTGGTTTTCCAAATTTTGATTCGTCAATATCTCAAACCCAATCAGTCGCCACTACAAACCCCTTTTCACTGCTCTCTGAACTTGATGACACCAATGACAATGTTTGTATAAATGATGCAGATAATATGCACCAAAAAACCTCAACTTCATCCAAAGGTTCGTTTGGTACTCGTAACACGCCTACCATCAACAACAAAAAACATGGTCTCAGGGCAATGACCATAAACTGTAACAGTATAAAAAGCGCGACTAAACAAGCAGCCTTCCGTGCAACAATCGATCAACACCAAGCAGAACTCATATTGGGTTGTGAATCCAAATTAGATAGCGATATGGCTACATATGAACTATTCCCAGAAAACTACACTGTCTACCGCAAAGATCGCAATGCAAATGGAGGAGGAGTCTTTATTGCCACCAAAGACTGCCTCATTACCTCTGATGAACCAGAATTAGGCGAAAACTGCGAAACTATCTGGGCAAGCGTGCAATTCAGAGACTCTAAACCGCTATATCTGGCCAGTTATTATAGACCACCAGGCAACAAAACTCAGTCACTAGACGCCCTAATCTCATCAGTAGCCAAGACTATCAATAAAAACCCACGCCAGCACTCTAACTTAATAATTGGAGGGGACTTTAATCTACCAGATATGAACTGGACCGACTGGTTGACAACAAATACTAACACTAAAGCAATGCACGAGAAATTCATCGACTTCTTACTTGATAACTAGCTTTCTCAACTAGTTACCAGCACCACAAGACCTGTCTCAAATAGCATCCTGGACCTTCTGGTTACATCAAACCCTAATCTCATAGACAACATACAAGTGCTTCCAGGCATTTCTGATCATTGTATTGTACTGTTTGATATCAATATGAAACCTAAGTTACAAAAGAAACCACAAAGAAAGATATACCTCTATGACAGAATTGACGCCAAAACACTGCAAACCAAAGTGCATGATTTCGTCAACAACTTCTTAGCCTCAAACCCTGAAGAACAATCAGTCAACACAAACTGGGAAACAATTAGAAATGGACTGGACAAAATTGTGGATGACAATGTTCCATCAAAACTCACTAAAGGAAAACGAAATCTACCTTGGATAAAATCTGAAATCAAGCGTAAGATGAGAAAACGTGATAAATTGTTCTCAAAAGCCCATAAAACAAACACCCCATCAGATTGGAAAGCCTATCGTGAATGTCGCAACTATGTTACAAAATGTATCCGCTCAGCACACCACGATTATGTCAACAACATAATTGGCAAGAATATGACTGAAAACCCAAAATCTTTCTGGTCGTACGTAAAACTCACTCGCACAGAAAACCTGGGAATCCCAACACTTAAAACTTCTGATCAAATGTGCAGCACAGATCACGATAAGGCGGAGGCATTGAACATGCATTTCCAAAGTGTATTTAATAAGCAGACGCAGACACATACACACACGCACAGTAAAGGTCCATCTCCATATACCTCCATTCCTCACTTACACATCACAACTGCAGGCATAGCCAAACAATTATCTAGTCTAAGCCCATCAAAAGCATGCGATCCTGATGAAATGTCACCTCGTTTCCTTAAAATTGTTGCAAATGAACTAGCTCCGGCTCTTAGATGTCTATTCCAGCAATCCTATAACCAAGCAACAGTCCCAAAACAGTGGCGCAAAGCATTAGTTACAGCAATTCATAAGAGCGGTCCAAAATCAGACGCCTCCAACTACCGACCCATATCCTTGACCTGCTTGTGCTATAAAATCATGGAACACATAATCTTAAGTCATGTCGCCAAACATCTTAACACTCATAACATCCTTATTAATTAACAACATGGATTCAGGAACTGCCTCTCAACTACAAAACAACTCATAAACTCAATTAATGACTGGTCAGAAACACTAAATAAAAAAAGTCAGACTGATGTAATCCTACTAGACTTCAGTAAAGCGTTTGATAAAGTTGCTCATCACCACCTATCAGATAAATTAAACTACTGCGGCATCCGAAATAACACTCTTGGCTGGATCAATAGCTTCTTATCCCACCGTATACAATCTGTTTCAGTCAATGGCACACATTCTTCCTGGGCTAATGTCACTTCCGGAGTTCCTCAGGGATCTGTCCTGGGGCCGGTCCTATTCCTTCTATACATAAACGACATCAAGGAACAAATAAATTCAACAATCAAACTCTTTGCAGACGACAGCATCCTATACAGAGAAATAAATAACACAAACGATCAACATATATTACAAAACGATTTAGAAACCCTCACAACGTGGACTAAGAAGTGGTCAATGAATTTCAATGTTAAGAAATGTGCAGTTCTCACCATCACACGCAAACGAAACCCCAAACTATATCAATATACATTACTGGGAAAATCACTAAACCATGTTCAAAAGCACGACTACCTTGGAGTCACAATATCACATGACCTAAGATGGAATGATCACTGCACCAAAATAACCACCAAAGCCAGCCGCACACTTGGACTCTTAAGAAGAATACTGTCACCTTGCTCACAAAATGTCAAAGAAACAGCTTATCAAATCCTTGTCCGACCACAAGTTGGATATGCCAGCGAAGTCTGGAATCCCAACACAGCAACATAAATTAACCGCATAGAACAAATCCAAAGAAATGCAGCAAGATTCATCTTCTCTGACTACCGAAAGGATACACATATTAAACCACTCATAAACAAACTCAACTGGGACTCGCTCCACACACGTCGCCTCATTCAACAAGCATCAATGTTTTACAAAATCCACTACCACATGATCAACATCAGTCCTCCGCCATGTTTCCAGCACGCCACACATATCTCCAAAAGAATCGACCATCCACTTAAATATACCAAAACAATAATTCCAACCATCAATGCATATAAATATGCATTCTACCCCAGAGCAGCATCCATATGGAACAGACTACCGTCTGCTGTTCTACACATCACGCCATCACTGCCAGCCTTCCTGTGTGTCGCCATGCCAGCCATCAGGGAAATGCAACCCTTGCATGGCGTCCACATCCTTTAAAGATACAAACTTATGTATATAGTGCACCACTTGTTCTTATCCGCGTTTTTTTGTGTGTGTTGGTTTTCATTGTTTTTCTTTCTTTAATTTGAACAATCTTCTACACGATTTTTTCCCTTTTTGTTCGACTGCCCTGACGTTACGCATCGCACAAATCCCAGTTTAGCTGTGAACAGCTGTAAAGAGATTACTACATCAAACATCAAGCATCTTTCTTTATCGGCATCTCCTCTGAGGCGACGGTTTGATAGAGTTATAAATTGAATTCTCTGTAAATGTTCTTTGCATTCAAGGTCTTTGAACCATGATTAATTTGGATGCTCTGTATTAAACATTTTCATTTTTAAGCGCTGTAATATGTTTAATTAAAAAAGGACTCCATAACTGGTCAGAGTATTCAATGTTTGATCCATGTGATCGAAAGTACGTCGGATAATCCCCATCAACGAACTGGCTTTATTAATTTCTTATGATATATATATATGCCTCGGTTGGTGAGTGCGCATGCGTAAGGTGTAGTTGATTCTTGTTTTATTATCATACGTTTATTGTTAAAAACACAAATTATAAAGACTGTCATCATTCCAAATTTACATACAAGCATTTGTAGCATCATCACAATACGTACATATCAATACATTTGCGATCAAGTAGTCCAAAGTTATAGTTCACTAAATTATATTGCCTTATAACTAACACAAACTTTAAAATCAAAATGGCGGATTTGTAAACAATAAGCAGAGCGCGCCAAACCAAAATCGCCCCCACAGCAACTTAAATAATCGACGCACTCTTACAAAATAAATGCACATTACATTGAGTCATTAAATATTAGTTATACCAGTCACATAAACTAGGCATTATCGAAATAGCTCTAGATTAGGAACATCTATGTAAGGAATAATATCCCCCCTCTGTTTTATCATCTCCTGAACTTACTAACAGGCCCTCCTTCGGGTGTACAACTGTCACGTACCCCTGTGTTTAAAAATACCCTGAGTCCTGAGTCGGCCCAGGACATAAACTTACTAATATTCATATACCCTACCATCTACCTGTTTGTGTTTGCACCAGCCCAAACCCTGCACTTGCACTGTTTTAAAACAGCTTAGTTTTATTTACTTTTATTCTACTTAAATGCGACTTTAGCTAATCCAAAGGCAGTATATTTCGCAATTAACTCCCTGGCCTCGACAGGAAGTTCATACTGCACATAGCCCTGTGCTTTGTTTCTGCAAACATGCATAGATACCTCTACCAAAACTCCGTAATTGAGGATGACCTCCCAACATTTTCAACAATGCTGACAAGAAAGCTGCCATCCTTTCCAAAATTCACAGTTACAAAGAAAAACAAGATGATGCCAACTAAACCTCACAGCCTGTCCTTACTGTATATTTGTGGACTACTAGTCCAAGCAGGGGACCTTCATCCAAACCCTGGCCCCATGTCAACCTCCACTCCAGACTTCCCATTTGGCACCTGCAATCATGAGGTACATGAACACCGCCATGCCATCCAATGTGATGACTGTGACTGCTGGTACCACACCTCGTGTGTCACCTGCAGTCATGAGGTACATGAACACCACCATGCCATCCAATGTGATGAGTGTGACTGCTGGTACCACACCTCGTGTGACACCTGCAGTCATGAGGTACATGAAGACCACCATGCCATCCAATGTGATGAATGTGACTGCTGGTACCACACCTCGTGTTACACCTGCAGTCATGAGGTACATGAACACCATCATGCCATCCAATGTGATGAATGTGACTGCTGGTACGACACCTCGTGTTACACCTGCAGTCATGAGGTACATGAACACCATCATGCCATCCAATGTGATGACTGTGACTGTTGGTACCACACCTCGTGTGTCACCTGCAGTCTTGAGGTACATGAAGACCACCATGTCATCCAATGTGATG
Organism: Paraescarpia echinospica; assembly: GCA_020002185.1. Taxonomy (NCBI): domain Eukaryota; kingdom Metazoa; phylum Annelida; class Polychaeta; order Sabellida; family Siboglinidae; genus Paraescarpia; species Paraescarpia echinospica. The sequence goes on from CM034538.1 coordinate 9,801,044, forward strand.
AATGTGACTGCTGATACCACACCTCGTGTGACACCTGCAGTCTTGAGGTACATGAAGACCACCATGTCATCCAATGTGATGAATGTGACTGCTGATACCACACCTCGTGTGACACCTGCAGTCATGAGGTACATGAACACCACCATGCCATCCAATGTGATGAATGTGACTGCTGGTACCACACCTCGTGTGTCCAAATAAATGATACCACATATGAACAATTAAAACACAACAGTGTCCTATGGTTTTGCTCTTGCTGTGGGCTCCCGAACTATTCCAGATGTCTATTCTCAAGCAACATAACCACATCAAACCAATACTCAGTTCTGCAGTCTCTTTCAGACAGCAGTAACTACACAAATAGCATGGATGACCAACACCCTACATTTGCACCTAATCCAGCAAATACATCTACCCCCGACCGAGCAAATGCTAAAACAAAATCTAAACTAAAAGCCATGCTGATCAACTGCAACAGTGTTGTTGATAACTCGTGTTATGTCATTAAACAGCTTTATTCGAGCAGATACAAACGCATGCCAAATCGTCGTGCTGTTTAGTTCTAGTGTCGCGGGGAGAGTGAGTCAGTCCAAAGTGCCACTAGCTCGTCGGCTAGATGGCTGCATTAGTGGACGCATATCATGTTTCAAGTCTACACTAACGGTATCTCTTAACATCCCCCTTTCTTTAGAAAGTTCGACAGTCATTAGGGGTTGTCACTACCGACTACATTCTATAGTCCTTCATCCAGATGGGCGGTTGTCGTGTCTTCATCGGCATGTCCTGAATTCCAGATGTTGCCGTGGGAGTGTCCGGTTCCCTTGGGTCAGTAGCCACGGGTCGTGTCCCTGATTGCTTTCTGACGTCGGTCACTGACACGCGTTCCCTGTCGCTGATTGTTCCAGGCTGTTCTAGCGCATCCTATGATGTCACGCCGTTGTCGTCGTTCCTAGCCAGGCGAGCGTCACCAGGGTTCTTTGCCGGAGGAAAGTCGTCGGGGTTCATTCTCGAACGAATGTGTATTCGGTATCGCCGATATTTATTGCCGTTTCGGTCGCTTACTACGTATGACCTGTCATCCGGTTTCTGTGCCACTACGCCGCATTCCTACTTGGCATTAGGAAACTTCTTGAATAGGATTGGTTGTCCTTTCTCTAATGCATCCAAATCACGGGCTGATTTGTCATGATGCTTTGTGACTGCCTGTCGTCTTTTCTCTTTGCGTTACGTGTGTGTCTCCCGCTTGGCAGTACCTTCGGTCTCACACTAGGGTCTGTGTGGAGGGTTGCTGTTCCCAACCTGCCCAAATTGTCCACTTCTTGCTTACTCTCTGCGTGATAGCTTGGGACGCCTCTAACCCCTACATTAGTGGGGGCGCATTTCCCCTTACTACCAGCAGTTTTCTACATGGACTTGCATCTACCGAGCGCCGTTGTTTTCGTGGCAGTTCGATGATTCTCTTTGTTTTGTTGTACTTCTGCGACGAACTTTTCTCCGTGAACGGTGAGTAGGCCCATGTCCTGTATTGTTGCCGATCCAATGAGACATGTGAGATCATTGTTGACAACAACAAACTCAACATCTTTCATTTCGCCAGTTTTGGGATTCGTCACGGCCAATTTTGTCACACCCTTTGGAATCATTTTGGAACCGTTCCACATAACAAGTTTTCCTTGTGATTGGCGAACTTGGTGCTTGTATACGAACCTTTGCGTGATCGTATTTACGTCTGCACCTGTGTCGAGCTGGAATCGGACATCGCAGTTATTTACCTTCGTAAGCGCTGTGACTCGATTCATTCGTTTGTTACAACCAATGCCATAGGTGTGTAACCATTCCTGTCCATTGTCGTTGCTCTGACGATCGACAGTGCGGACTTCCTGCCCTTGTTGCCGCTTCTTTCGGCATTTAGCGCGGAAATGGTTAGGGCCATTGCAGTACGAACATTTCTTTCCCCATGCAGGACATTACTCTCTACCTGGCTGGTGTTTGCACCGACAGTACGCACAATCGTTGTTCACATACCTGGGTTTCGGTCTCGGTGCTCCTTTCTGCTTGCTGGCATACACTTTCTCGATAATGTGCTCCGGATTCATTTCCGTCACCTGCATGTGTGTCATTTCGAACGCACTGCATATCTCGATCGCATTCCGGAGTGTTAATTGCGTCTCTCGCAAAAGCAATTCCTGTAGTTTGCCTTTTGGAGAGAACACTATCTTGTCCCGGATCATGCGCTCCGTGTCTTGGTAGTCGCATAGAGCTGCCATTGTACGGAGTTCGGTGAGGTACACATCAAACGGTTGCTTCCACAGCACATTCCAGAAACGGTACTTGTTTACTACGACATTTCCATTGGGCGCACAGTATTCTTCCAATTTCTGGAGTACTTTCTCGGGGCGATCTTTGTCGCCGTCTTCTGCCCATACAAAATGATCGTACACTGTGATGAAGTCTGGCCCAGCACAGTTAAGAATTATTGCCACCTGGGTAGCATTCGCTTTCTTATTTTTCTCCGACGCCACCAAGTATATTTGAAGCTGTCGCTTCCATTTCATGAACGAATCCGCAAGATTCGGATCGTTGACATCTAACTTGGGCGGCGCGCGAAATTGTACACCGTCAGCCATTGCCTGAGGTCACGGCGGGTCAATGGCCAGTACTTTTAAGCAGTCGCCGCGATGGCGAAATCAAAAGTCATTTACCGTCATGGTGCGCCGGAAACTGCTCTCTTTCTTCCTGTTCGTGACGGCTGTCAGGGCTCGGGATTCGCTGCCACCATGTTGATAACTCGTGTTATGTCATTAAACAGCTTTATTTGAGCAGATACAAACGCATGCCAAATCGTCGTGCTGTTTAGTTCTAGTGTCGCGGGGAGAGTGAGTCAGTCCAAAGTGCCACTAGCTCGTCGGCTAGATGGCTGAATTAGTGGACGCATATCATGTTTCAAGTCTACACTAACGGTATCTCTTAACAAGCGTCAAGAGCACAGTCAAAGTATCACAACTTCAGGCAACAATAAATTCAACAAACTCTAACATACTCTTCCTAGTGGAAACCAAACTTGATTCAAGCATCCCCACATATTCTTTTCTCCCCACAAACTATGATGCAATCAGAAAGGACCGCAACACTCATGAAGGTGGTGTTCTGATAGCAGTGAGAAATGACATAATTGCAGACCCCCAAAATAAACTGAATACTACATGTGAAATAGTCTGGACTAAACTACACTTCTTTCATAACAAAGCCATTTATTTGGCATCCTACTACAGACCTCCAAATGATCATACAACATCCCTGGAAGCCCTACATGAATCCCTGGCTATCCTCTACCGTGGCTGCAAACTTCCTCCATCAGTTATAATCGCCGGGGACCTAAACCTACCAGACATCAACTGGGAAAACCTCTGTACAACAAACCAACAGACAGCAACAAAACACAACAAACTACTTGAAATAGTCAGTGAATAAGTGGTTTAACAAATATGGTAAATGAACCGATCCGACTAGACTCTGGAAATATCCTTGACCTTGTATTTACATCAAACCCCGCCCTTATATCCAGTGTAAACAAGGTGACAGGCATGAGCGATCACGAAGCTGTTCTCTTTCACATTAATATGAACCCAATGAAGAAAACCAAACGTCCACACAAAGTGTACAACTTAAAGTCTGCTAACTGGGAAGCCCTCAGATCAAACTGTACCCTTCTTGTCCAAAAGTACTTTGCCCGAAATCCCGATAACCTAGACATTGATGCAAATTGGAACTTTTTCACCAAAACTACACTCAACTGATAGAACAATCTATCCCTAGCCGCATGACAAAATCAAAACCGCATTTACCCTGCATCACAACAAAACATAATCAGACTACAAAGAAAACGGGACAAAACTCATGCTAATGCTAAGAAAACAAAGAAAAACAAACACTGGGAACACTTCAAGAACCTAAGAAAAGAAGTCAACAAAGAAATAACCAAATCCTACAACAGGTACATCAACAACATCATAGGTGAAAGCCTCACCACAAACCCTAAGCGATTCTGGTCCTTCATTAAACAAACAAAAACTGAACCCTTTTCGTCTTTCTCCCCATTCTACCCCTCCATCCTTAACTTCCCCGTCGCTCTCCCTGTTTCCCCTCTCTGTCTGTCCCATTCACCGTCCCTCGTTCCATCCTCTGTTTTCGTCACCCCTCTCGCCATCCTTCCCTCTCTCTCCTTCTCTCCTTCTCTCCATCTCTCCCGCTCTGTCTTTCTGTCTCTCTATATATCTCTCTCCCCCCTCTCTCTCTCTCACTCTCTCTCTCTCTCTCTCACGCTCTCTCTCTCTCTCTCTCTCTCTCTCTCTCTCTCTCTCTCTCTCTCTCTCTCTCTCTCTCGCTCTCTCTCTCTCTCTCTCTGTCTCTCTCTCTCTCTCTCTCTCTCTCTCTCTCTCTCGCATTCCCTGGTAATTGGGTACGGTCATGGATCTTTGCACATTTAACACAATGACGATCGATGCTATTCCTATATGCATGCCAACTGTGCTTCGCACAAACAATGTCATGGTTGATTACCTCAGAGACAATGCATTGATTCAACTACCTGTGAACATTCTAGACATCACGTGCGAGCCCAACCATGGTACCTTCTTAATCACACGTGTGACAGAGATGCATAAAACGACCAATAGGAATACAATTGTTGAAATATAGGTGACACGAGAGGTTTCAGTACAACACCGACTTAACTGGTGGATGTTGACTGGCCTGGGTGTTGGTCACATTTTATGTATGTAACAAACAATATTCGCTTGACGCTCGACATGGTGTTTCGTGTAACAGGTGATTTTAACTGTGCAACAGACTATAGGACATGAAAACAAATGCCGGAAAAGACACAGCGTGAAGGGATAGCCATTGCAAGATGGCTGCAACAGGGCAACCCGAAGAAAGGTAGGGACTTTGGATATTTAGAACAGCAAGTTGTTGTAGTCTGTTCTATATATTGCCTTTGTGTATAACAAGAAAATGCGTTATTGTTGACTAGTCTATTCACGGCAGCAGGCACGCGAGCTCAAGAAAAGAACATGGTTATTGTCTTTAAACGTTACTTTTGTATCGTATCATACTGTAGACACATATATACACAGACACGTACATATGCACTGGAGTGATGTGTTCTTAGGCCATCTCGCCAATCACAATGCAAACACACACGCTTGTGCTTGGCCAATTATAGTTAGATTATTTGGCAGTGATCAAAGTACTAGAAACAAATGTATCGTCACTTAAAAGCACACAAAATAAATGCACTAGTTGAAACATTTATTAATGCAACGCACCACATAAACATAAGTTCTCACATCATCTCTCCTCGTATTTAATTCACCATTACTATCGCACTGTGTATTGTACTCGAACAGTTGTTGGTATAAAACATAGACAATAAATATAATT